>JAPPVO010000036.1:29712353-30312353 GCA_030407325.1 Camellia japonica | reverse complement strand
AATTAAAAAATTGTAAAAATATATTTGTTCATAAGCTATTGGTCATTTGATCAAATGGTAATATATTTAGCATTTAAACTTAACTGTTATGAACATTTATATGATCAAAATTTTTATGTTCAAAATATCAAAATCATACCATTTATGATCAATAAGGTAATATATTCCTTAAAATTAATAATTTATTAACAAATTATAGGGTAAATACAAATACATCCCCTGAGGTTTGTTTAAAGTACAGATTGCTCCCGTAATTTGAAAAATTACAAATACCCCTTGTTAAAAAAAATTATTAGCAGAATTAACTAAAAAAAAAGAATTCATAATTGCTCTCCTACCTAAATTATTAATTGAAACATATTTATAAATATCATTAAAAACTGTAATTAACTTGATAATTTATTAATAAAATGGGGCGATTTGTTATGAAATTAGAAACCTCAGGGGGTGGAATGTAATTTGGCAGAACCATAGGGGACGATTTGTATTTTAATCAAATCCCAGGAGGTGTATTTGTATTTATCCAAATATATATGAAATATACCTGTTATAAAATCATAAATTTAATAATATTATTATAATATTTTCAGCTCTTTAGTTTATTAATAGTTCTTTCTTGCTTATTATTATCTTATTTTCATTTAATTTAAATATTTTGTTAATCAATATGGTAAGTTTTTAATTGTATTTAATTATATCATCAATCTCCAATAAGCAATATCTTACTATCTATATATATAAGGAAAATGGACTTTTTAAGAGCAATGATTGTGGAAGTTCCAAACTCCCAAACTAATTTGTTAATTTGTTAATTTTTAAGAAATAAAAAAAATCTATTGGTTAGTTTCTTAAGTTAAAATCCAAAAACAAAAAAAGTTCTAATTATTACAATTTGAATGTAAAATTCAAAACAATATGATAAGTTACCGTCACTCATTTCAAAAATAATGTTGATCAAAACAATTCAAATAAAAAAAAATAAAGATACTAATTATCTATGATTTTGAATTTCAAAATTCAAAATAATATGGTAAGCCACCTTCATTTCACTCTCACATTTTCCAAAAATAATATAATTTTAAAATTTTAAAAACCAAATCAAATTAAAAATTCAATACAATTCTTTCTTTAAAATATTCAATATTTGATCTTTTTTCCAACCTGGCCAACTCCATCCCCAAATGTAATGAGCAATGTTATTCTCTCTCTTTGCCAATAATCCAAACTTATTTCAAGTTTGTGTTTGTGGATTTTTTTTTTAAATTTATATTTTTGTGTGAGTATTTTTTTCCCCTCTCTATATGACTTTTTTTTTTTTCCAATGTATTTTTTTTCCAACTTAAATTGATAATAAAATATATTTCTGTTAACTATCTTTGTTTTGGGAGTTGATTTGATGTTTTTTTTTTGGTGGATGTTTGTGTATTTTTTATATTATTGTTATCATTTCTTTTGATATATGTGAATGTTAATATAATTATGAGTTTCCTTTTTTTTTTTTTTTTTTTTTTTTTTTTTTTTATGGAATAAGCATCTTATATTGTTCTTTAATGATTTGGCCATTTTTTAAATTTCTTAAACAAAATTTTCAAAATTTTTATTTGTAAAAAATTAAAAACATTTAATTGACTTGCCCATCAATAAATAAAATTTTAAATAATGAACACTATTCCATAATTTATGGATTTAAAAAAAAAAAAATTTAAACACCCATATATGGAATAAAAAAAACTTAAAATCTCGCATTTTTTTTATTTTTTATTTTTAACTCTTTAAAACTCTAACGGTACCTTTTTATTTCCACAACATTGTCTTTTTATATTTACAAAGATAAAAAACTAGACCGGAGTTGCATAATGGTTAGTAGAGGTGGTGAGTATGGCAAAAATAAGGGTGATGATGAGCTCGGCCAGAGCATTGTTTGGATGTATTTTGAAAGGTGAATATTAAAAGAATAGTAGATAGTTTGATGATGAATTGATTTAGAAAACTAATGTGTGGTTGAGACTAAGTGTGAATTTTTTACCTATAAAAATTAATATGGATCATATTGTTTTTATATATAATTTTGGGTACTTTTGTATAACTATCAAAAATTATTGTGATCAACATGTTATTATCATTTGATATATTATTGTTGTATTATCGTAATGAATTTTATTATTAATGCCTATTATCAATGCAGTGATTAAACATCACATGATAAATAAAAATATGTTTTGTTATTATTATTATTGATAATATATTTATTTATTTAGCTTTTTACAATGTTCAAAAATTAATTTATGTTTATTGTTAGTTTTTGTAGACGAGAAGTCAAAAAATTTTAACCAAATTCAAGTTATAACTAATTTGAGATTGAAAAAGGAAATTTTAAAAGAAATTATAATTATATATTTTATAATATTTTAAAAAAAGTATAAGGAAAATTGGAACTATAAATTAAAATTATCAAACAACCTAATTCTATGAAAAATTTAAATGAAAAATTGATCAAATTTAAATTTATAATTATTAAATATTTTTAATAAGCCATTAATTTTTTATTCAGGTTCTAACTTGATCTGGTCTTAAATAGTTTTTCAGATATAAATATATCTTAATATTGATACAATCAATATTAGACATATTTTAAGAAGGGTAAATTATATTGATAGTCCCTGCATTTTGTCTCTTGTGTCAATTTTGTCTCTGTAATTTCAATTAGTTTGATTTTTACCTCTAATTTTAGATTTTGTATCAATTTGGTCCAATTGATAATGCCGATTAAGATTTTTGAAAGAAAATAATTATTGAGTTGGTTGAGATTAACTTATTGAGTTGAACAAGTTTATAATTTTGTTTGTCTATAAAAGTATAATAGATGCTACTCGTGTGTGTATTTTCAATAAAAAAAAAAAAAAAACTCGCAATTATAACAATTAGACTAAATTGAGACAAAATTATAAATTTAGGGTCAAAATTGAGCAAATTAAAATTGCAAAGGCAAAAATAACACAAGAGTTAAATATAAGGATTACCAATGTAATTGATCCTTTTAAGAATAAGTACATAATTTCTTAGTTAATTTTGAAATTGTTAATAAATACACCAAATAAATATGTGCATATTCCTATTTTTGTTATAATTTTTAAAAAAATATATATTTACTAATTAAAAATTAAATAAATAGATTGGTCTACTAAACTCATGGATTGGTTATGAACTAGATGATTCTCTAAGGACTAGGCTTAAATTAAGAATTATTAGCAAAAAAAAATCGACTTGAACTAAATTTTCTTGCCTACTTTTTTAGTGTTTAATCAAATATTAGAACTCCCAAATTAGCTCATATCAGTCACAAACTAATAAACTATGATATAATTTAAATATAAAATTTAAATTTGTTAGGAGTAGAATATAACCTACAATTTAGGGTGGCTTTATCTTAAATAATTTTTTTGTACATAAATATATATAACTATTAATTAATTGTTTTAAACATAAATATATAGTTTTTTTTTTAAACTATAGTTCAAACTTTTTAATAAGTATGCATAAAATAAGTCCATATTTCTTATTTTTATTATAAAAAATATTTACAAATATTCTTTACTAATTTAATAAATAGATAGGTCAAATGATTCTATAATTTAGGAACAAAACAAAACAATTTTTAATGATTAGGTGAAGAACAAGTTGACGTAAATCTAATATTAAGCCCAAATTTAATATCACAACTGAATCCTAACTCATTTTTACGTAGATCTTATAATATAAGACAAATTATAATTTTTAAACTTCACAAAATATGAAAAAATTATTATATCGACAAATGTAATTTACCACTATCATATGATAAATTAAATTTACGAAACTCATAAGACGAAATGTATTTATATTTTACCATAAGAATAAAAAAAAAAATTTCTCTTATATGTAAATGAATAAAATTTAGTTGATTCTAAATCATTTTTGCTAAATATTGTAGATAAATTTTTTAGATTATTATTGAATTTTAAAATTTAATTTTTGATTATTTATTTATACCTGTGCATAGCACAGGGTAATTATGCTAGTAATTTATAATAGAAAGATACATGTTTTTGAAATTATCACTTTATTTTTTATTGACAAATTAAACTATAATTATTATTTGTGAATGATAATTTTTTCAAATCTAATATTATTATCTATATATTAACGCAAACTAACTTTTATCCAAAATGTTTTAAGAGTTTCAAAATATTAATTTCAATTATAAAAATTAACAAATACATATCGCAAAATTATTAATCCACCCAAACATATCTAATTTAAAAGTTTAAAAAAATAGATGAAAAGTTTATATGTAAGCCAAATTTAATTTAGATAATAATTGATAGATTTTGGTGCTCAAATTTAAAAGTTTAAGAAGAATATGAAAAAATATTTTTCGTATAAATATTCTATAACATAAATAAAAATTTTATAAGAAAAACATTTTAGAAAGATTCTATACACGGTAATATGCCTTTTTTTAATTAAATTTTAGTTATTTGAATTTGGAATCTTTAAAAGAATTTCAAAATAAAATTTTAATAATTTATACTGACTATATTTGATATCGTGCTTTAAATGACACTTCATATATATATATATATATATATATCATGTGGAGCCTATCACATGATATAATTAGTATCATGTAAGAATATCACATCATATAATATCCAAATATGATAATCCTAACATGACTCAATTTAAAAATATATAAAAAATATAGGGCGAATTACACTAACAGTCCCTATAGTTTGGGGCACGTATCACTTGGTCTCTAATTTTTTAATTGTGACATATTTGATCATGAATTTTGAAATTTATTCCAAATAAAGACAATTGAAAATACTATTGCTTAATTTCAATGATAAAATCGTCAATTTGATAAAATATGAACTAATTTGATAAAAATAAATGTCAAAAAAATATTTTTAAAAATTAGTTCTACCTACTAAAGATAAAATTATCTAAAATCGATAAATCTTTTAGACATTTATTTATTTATTCATTTTATCAAATTAATTTTTATCATGTGTTTGGATAATGATACGTAATGATTATTTGCATAAATTTTTTCATAATTTTGTAACAATTTTCTGTAAGCCCTTGATAAGTAATTTCCCCTAAAATAAACTAACTAATTGTTTTATGAAGCAAGTTTCACCGTACCATATATTCCAGTAGAAAACTTGTTTCATAAGAAATATATTCTTCATACCAGCCCAAGATCTGTATATATGTGACTTGTGGCTTGATCACTGTACCCTTTTTTTTTTTATTTTTTAATTTTAATTTTGGAATATTTGTTTTGTTTGTTGTTTACATACGGGGGAGTTGTGGTAGTAGGTGGAGAAGATAAACCATGAATGAAGAGAGGCTTAAAAGAATCTCATCTTCTATCAAGGACGAGCTTGCTACACAATTATCTCATGATACATGGCCGCCTGATCCTGCAGATTGTCCATCGGGTCCTAATCCTT
Organism: Camellia japonica; assembly: GCA_030407325.1. Taxonomy (NCBI): domain Eukaryota; kingdom Viridiplantae; phylum Streptophyta; class Magnoliopsida; order Ericales; family Theaceae; genus Camellia; species Camellia japonica. The sequence continues at coordinate 30,306,855 of JAPPVO010000036.1, read as the reverse complement.
GTCTGCCGAGTTATGTCTATGATTGCGGGAGAAGGTACCTGGATTTGTTTCCCAAACGCAGAGTTGATGAGACAAGTGCAGTACATAGATTCGTCATGACCATGATGGGGCATACAAATTTGTTAGAAAGAACCTCCCAATTTTATAGCATTGATGATTGGTCGCGTATTGATTTGGTTAAGTTTGTGAAAACGAGGCTTATTGAAAGTTGCTTTGTCGTTGAGTTATTTCGCAAGTATGCCATGATGGAACTGAGAGACCCGGATGACCCTCCTATCTTCAATAAGCCTGAAAAACTACTTGCGGTGCGGCGTGATTTAATCTCAAATTATTATTATTATCCTCCATTCTTTGTCCTAGTTGAATTCTTCAACGTGACTAAGATTCAAGATGATCCACGAGACAACCTCATTGATTTAGCCCTAATTTTTTTCAAAAATATGGTAGGTCATCCTTTAAAACTATCACCACCTAATAATAACCAAATTGATGAGATCAAACATCTAGTCGACCTGGTACATAAAGCTTTGTCTGTTCCCGTAGCTGCTGAGATGTCAATTACTATGGAAACGGATAGAGACTTGCACTTCATAAATTATGCAACAGAACTCCAAGAGGCTGGGGTTAAGTTCAAGAGAATGGAAGGAAATAACTTGGAAATTAAGTTCCAAAATGGTGTATTGGAAATCCCGCCCATAAAGGTTGCAAAAAACACCACACTGTTTCTCCTTCAAAGGCTAATGGAATACGAGCAGCACAGCTTTTTAGATCCTGCTCCGAGAAATGTCAATGACTATGTAAAATTCATACATTGTCTCATAAATTCCCCAAAGGATGTGGAACTGCTTCGCCGTAGCGGAATCATCGAGAATTGGTTGGGCAATGACCAACTGATCTTCGACAAGCTTATCAACTTGGGCAACCAATCCAAAATATCGCCTCACGTTTCTCAGCCCAAATCCAAAATATTGCATAACTTCACTTACTCTGGAATTTTCAAGAAAGTGAATGAGTATTGTAGGCAACGTCGAAACATATGGATGGCGAACTTATGGAGGAATTATTTCAATAGTCCATGGTCATTTATTTCGTTCCTTGCTGCTGTTGGATTGCTTCTTCTCACCCTCACACAGAGTGTTTTTTCCATTCTCTCTTATCATCCTAGTTAGCTTACACTGTAGCCTCATGTCCCTTGGGTTGTTCTCTAAGGTTGTGTTTGGATTATAAATTTAGGTAGAAATTTAAAAAGCTCACCTTTCCTTTTGCCTTTCCAAATTTACTACTTAAATTATCATTCAAACACAACCTAAATCACAGGTATTACTTTTAATACATCAGAATGAATAACCAGTAAACTGATTGGTTGGTTGGTAGCCGAGAAAGTTCAGAAATACAATTCACTTTGTTTGTTGTGTAATGTTATTTTTTCAAGTATTTGGGTTCGAATGTGGAGTTTGTAATCCACTTAGTTTTTTGTTTTTTATTTGTTTGAAGTGTGATTCACCTTACTGTTGGATATAGTCATCACCCCATTGAGTGATCATGGAGCACCACCAAATTAATGGCCCAAATGGTGCACCAACTTAGTGTTAATGGAGCACTTAGAGATGGTGAAGTGTGGTGGTTGAACCCACTAAGAGAAGAAGTGGGGTGGTTGGAGTGTTGTCTTCTTCCCTCTCCATTTGTGTATAAATGGAGGAGGTGTTGGAGGAAGAAAATGAGAGAGTGAGCAAGAGAGGCAAAGTGTAAGCAAAGTGTGTGAGATGTGAGAAACCGTCTCCCTCGGTGTGAGCGAGGGAGACGGGTGAATGGGTGAGTGAGAATAGTGTGAGTTTCTCCTCTGTAATATTCTGTAATCTCCAATTGGTATAGTGAAACCGGCTACTCTCCGTGGACGTAGGCATTGAGGCCGAACCACGTAAAATATTGTGTCTCGTGTGTGTGGGTGTGTAATTCTGCTTGGTATGATTTCTATAAGGTCTTGGGCGGGATCCCCGATCCCAACAAGTGGTATCAGAGCCTCGTCGGTGGCGTTTCGGAACCAAAACAGTGCAAAATCCGAATCTGCCCAGAAATCGAATTGCTCGAAATCCGGTTTTGAGCATACCAGGAGCAAGGGCTCGACGAGAGGAGTTCAGAAACATAAAGCAGTCACCCAGAGGAGGCCGGACGCGCCCTCACGCGCCCCTAGAAGGTGGCGCGTGAGGCCCACTCTCAGGCACGCGCCCCACGCGCCGATGTAGCTACCGGCGCGTCAGTTCACGCGCGCGCACGCGCGCCACGCGCGCGCAGCAGGAGGAAGACGAGTGGGGGAGTAGCGCGTGTACCGCACGCGCGTTTCCCACGCGCGTTTCCCACGCGCAGTACACGTGGCAGGACACGTCAGCGAAGGTGGGCCGTGTCTGCCACGTCATCCAGCCACGTCATCGCCACGTGGCGTGCCACGTCATTGACACGTGGCACCGTGGGCCAGTGAGGGGCCGCCACGTGGCTGCCACGTCATCACAGAGGCAGGGATCCAGTGTTACGCAGGCAAAGGTGCAGCCGCAGAGGTCGGATCCAGTGCTTCGCGGCTATGGTGCAGCCGCAGATCTGAGGCGTACAAAATTTTTGGCTTGATCTAAGTCATTTGGAGTCCGTTTTTGGCGATCCAATAGTGGTTTCAGACTATTTGGAGTATTCCGGACACATCTGTACGGTCAGATTTTAGAGACGGAGTTTCTGTAAAAAGAAGGCAGATTGAAGAGACGGACGGCATCGGATGCAGTGGACGGAATATTCTGTTGGTACACAGAATATTCCCTGAACTTCTGAAAATTGCAATTTGGCCCAGAATTTTCAGAAAATTGTGGTGTGGCCCAGCTTTCGGGGATATTTTTCAGTGAGGTCCCGGAAGTGCAGCGAAGGTTGGTCCTAGCTAAACGGACCGCTCCGGACGCAACCGCGAGGTCAGAATGGTGAAATTCTGAACGGTTTTTTAAAGATTTAAAACATGGGAGTTTGTTATCTTTAATACTCGGAAGGAGGTTGCCGGATATTGTGGAACGCTGCGGAGTCACTGAAGAGGTTAGAATGGGTAGATTCTAACCAGATTGGACAACCAGGTACAGCTCGAGATAGATCATTGAAGACCAGAGGAGATCAGGCTTGATGGCAGATCGAGGGAGATCAGGATTGGTCAGGGGCGATCAGAGGATTGCAGGTATGATTATCTCAAAGATCAACAATGTCTAGGAAAGTTCTGTCAAAAAGACAGTGTCTAAGGAGACTGGTTCTTAAGTGGGACCGAGTGTGACCCCACCAGTCTTTCCTGGGAACTTTCCTGGTTGTTGACGTCATCGGAGGATTTGGTTCAATCAAAAGAGAAGACCATTCATCGATGGACAGATGATTTGGCACCCAGTTCAGGCTCAGGGAAATGTTGTAGCTGTTGGAGCTACTGTATACGAGTAAGTACTGGTGGTATATGGACGTGTAGAACAATAGTTGCAGAGGAGCATACTAAGCGCAGGGGCACAAATGCAGATGTGCAATAGTGCAAGGGTACGGTAGAGTATCGTACAGAGGCGCCAGAGGAGTGTGCAGCAGCGGGTTGTTGAAAGTTCACAGGAACTTCCAGACAGAGAAATTGAGACAGGTAAAACGCAAGAGTGCGTGCCAAGGAGTGGCAAGTCTTTTTTCTTCTATGGTGGTTTCTTTCATGGCAGCAGAGGATAGAGTTGCCTAGTGGTAACTTGTACAGACCGGTGGAAGTTGTCTTGGCAGAAGGGCTAACTGTCAAACATCAGTACGGACGTACAATTGAGACAGAACCGAACATCAGGGATTGCAGCACAGACAACGGGCGTATGAGATCGCTGGGAAGTTGTTTTGAAGTGCAGAGGCAAAGGCTGGTTGTTCAAAGAAATAAGCTCTGAGCGAGGAAAATTGAGGATGTTGATGTGACAAACTCTGAAATTTTCTAGTTGCTCCCGTGTTCCCTATGCAAGGAAGTGCATAGATGACGATGCTTTGACAGATGGAGCTACTGTCAAACCATCAATCTACTGGACAGTACATCAAGGATTGCACAGGCACAGACAACAAGCGTATGGAAACGCTAGGAGGTTGTTCAGCAGTGCAGAAGGCAAAGGCCGATAGTTTAGAGGAAAAGCTCCGAGCAAAGAAGACAGAGGACGTTGATGAGATAAACGACAAGTTTTCTAGTTGCTCCAGTGTTCGTCTTGCACGGTAAGGCATGACAGTCAAGGGCATCCGAGCAGGGGGTGCAGGACATCCAATCAGGGGGTGTCAGATATCTTGGTTACGCAAGTTCAAGCATAGCAAGTGAAGACATCCGAGACAGAAGCGTGGAAGAGATCTGTGGGAGATGGGAGCAGAGGCTCTCTCCAAATCAGAGAGTGGTGTGAGTTGAGTTGAGGATGTAGGATTCCCTCCTCCTCTTGTATCTCTGGTGTATTATCTCTAGCTTTTAGGGGATGCAGCGTCTCAGTGAAGAGATGAAGACTACGTTGAATTTTGGGCGTAACAAGATTAGCAGCAGTATGTGCAGTGGATCACCTCACATGGGTTGAGGGGGTGATTTGTTGATATAGTCATCACCCCATTGAGTGATCATGGAGCACCACCAAATTAATGGCCAACAATGGTGCACCACTTAGTGTTAATGGAGCACTTAGAGATGGTGAAGTGTGGTGGTTGAACCCACTAAGAGAGAAGTGGGGTGGTTGGAGTGTTGTCTTCTTCCTCCTCCCATTTGTGTATAAATGGAGGAGGTGTTGGAGGAAGAAAATGAGAGAGTGAGCAAGAGAGCAAAGTGTAAGCCAAAGTGTGTGAGATGTGAGAAACCGTCTCCCTCGGTGTGAGCGAGGGAGACGGGTGAATGGGTGAGTGAGAATAGTGTGAGTTTCTCCTCTGTAATATTCTGTAATCTCCAATTGGTATAGTGAAACCGGCTACTCTCCCGTGGACGTAGGCATTGAGGCCGAACCACGTAAAATATTGTGTCTCCGTGTGTGGGTGTGTAATTCTGCTTGGTATGATTTCTATAAGGTCTTGGGCGGATCCCCGATCCCAACACTTACTATATTGCATTTTGACACTTGCTTCATAGAATATAATAACTTCTTCAAACTAACCATGCGTGTGACTATTAGGACCGTAATATAAAGATTAACACATAATCGAATCAAATGTGACTTTGACAACACTTCATCTTGTAGATTCACTGAGCAGTTTACCAGCGGATTGCTTGTCCCTAGTCTTCGTATTGGTAAAGTAAACAAGTTTAAGCAGCTAGAAAATTTTCAGAAATGGTTTTCATCATTAGTCCTTATTGTTGAGATTTATTTCATATCCCCAAACACAAACGGAAGCAAGCACAATCACGCGAACACAAAGATTTACGGGTTTGACACAAACCTGCTTGCGTTCACAGATGAGAGAGATAATTCGTTATAAACTGTAGGGAATTAAACCATGGTCACTTCACTTGCTCTGAAATTCTCACAAATGTGAATGAGCATTGTAGGCACCGTCGTAATGTATGGATGGCAAACTTAAGGAGGAATTATTTCAACAAACAATCCATGGTCTGATGGTCATTTCTTTCACAGTGAGAAATTACTCACTGTGACACATACTGTATTTGCCATTCTCTCTTATCATTCTCATCCTTTGGCAAATATGTAGGCCTTAAAAATCTTGTTTGTTGTTCTCTGAATCAGATGTATTTTGATTAATTATAAGCTGTAATGAATAATCACTCAATCGGTTGTCGACATTGTCATTTGACAATAAAATTCAAAAAACAGAAAATGTAGCTTCACTTGAAGGGAGTTCATGTTTCCCCAAAATTAAAAAACTAAACCAAACAAGTATGCTTTTTTACGACCCAACACCGGAAATTTGAATGGCTTTTTCACTCACGTTTCCCCAAAATTAAATTTAAACTAAAAAATAATTAAAATTAAAATTAAAACCAAAACCAAAGCAAATAGCGAAGAACACTACTTTTTCCTCCAAAAAAAAAAAAACGAACACTACTTAGTATTCCAACTGTAATACACCCAGACAGTACTTTTTCATCTATTCAAATGCAAAATATAATGAAACACTGCAACCAATATTTGTTCAATTGCTTGAGAAATTAAAAGGTCCAAAAGGCGGATGCAAAAGATACAGGCAACACCATCTGTAACAAATGAAGTGTGTTCTCTCTACACACTTCGGAAATGGAAAACCACGCAAAGTCTTCAGAGTACTACTACATATAAAAAACACAAGGAGATGCAACAAATTCTACATTCACCGATACGAATCTGTACGCTTTGGCTTGCTTTGAACAACAGCCTCGATCTTCTCCAGCACCGTAGGTGTTAGTAATGGGATGACATCAACGGCCTTCATGTTCTCCTGAATCTGCATTAACGAAAAATCATGGCTTTTAATGTGGACATATATATATATATATATATATATATATATATTAGAGACAAAAAGAAAAGACCAATGAAAATGAGACATTAATGAAGGCAGAGCATACATGCCACATGGTTTAGTGACACATTGCAAGATCAACCTTAAATATGTCTTTGCATAATGCTTACATAGTAAATGTGTATCCCATAGCCATCCATATCTATAACTATTTATTTTAAGAAAGAAAAGATAAATCAGAAAATTTGATGACACTAAAATTGGATTTCAACATTTAAACAAGCAAGTAAACTTGTATACAACATTATTGCATATAACATATAAAGAATAAATAGAAAATGTACAAGGACAATAAAAACAATGTAGATTTGATATTCAAATGAAATTTGTGTAGGACCTACTGAAAAAACATAAAGTGGTTGGCATTGGCTCAAAGAATGGTTTGAGTTTATATACAATACAATACTAAAATTTATACATATATATTTTACAAATGTTTATTGGTTGTACCCGTATCCTAATTTTTAGGTCTTTTCTCTATTTTTCATTTCTTAGTTTAGAACAAAATCTATTTCATTAACACAAACAATTCATGAAGAAAAAAATGCTGAAAGAAGGACAAAACTTCACAAGTGAAATCCATATTTGCAAAAGCATGAGCTTTGAAAAACAAAACCAACCTAGGTACAGAAAATCAAAAGAAAATCAAATAAAAACAAAACAAAACCACAGAACCCCAGAATTGCACCCTTAAGACAAAACTGACCTGAGACTCTTTTGTAGCACCAGTAATAACGGATGAGACATTAGGGTTTGTAGCACACCACGCGATTGCAAGTTGAGATAAAGGGACACCTAGTTCGTCTGCAATTGGTTTCAATCCATTAACCTTTTTCAGCACATCCTCCACCAATGATCTGCTAGCAAGATTCTACCATACAAAAAGATAAAAATCAGATATATGAAAAGACGAAAATAAAATAATATAAAGATGCTGGTGAGGCACCACAAGTTAGAACTTAGAAGTATGAAAATGTCAAATCATCAACTACACAACTAGCTTACGATAGGTGCCCAGATCAGGATGTTCCACATATCCAGTAATCCTATTTGTAGTTCTCAGCACTTGGAACCATGAAAAGAAAATTAAAAAATAGAAAAGAAATACAAAATTCAACTATGCTACTGGTAAATAATAAGGAATAGGAGTCAATGATGGTTACAAAATCGACCTATACGCCAGGACACAGATAACACCTTAAACCCCATCACAAATCAATCATTAAGTAAATTGGAGAGCTTATCCAGACCAATTCAACTGGCATGTTCAATAGTCTGAAAAAAATGCATGGGTTGTAAGATCAACTTTGCATAAAACTGCTTTGGTTGGAGCAGAAAAGAGATATGAAAACTAGACTAGGACTTTTGTATAGATGCTGACAATCAATGTCCCCAAATGGTGGATGTAAGCCGCCAAGTCCCCCAACTTCTCTGATTTTCTGGCTTTGATTTCATTTCCCAAACCAAGTTGGTGATAAATTCTGAAATTTGAAGTTTTAGAAGAAAAGAAAACTAAATCAAAATGTTTTTTAAATGGTTAGTTTCACCTTTTTTGTGTCACATCCTAAAAGGATGCTTGTGATTGGAACATTGCATTGAAGAGAATTAAGGAGAAAACCAAAAAGAATGAGATTCTACCATGTAAAGGGTGATACAAACGAAGAACGAGAACCAGTGAAATATAGCAGTGCTCAACAGAAAAAGAGGAGAGGAAAGAGAGTGCTGTCTGTTCTCTCACAACCTAGTTTATCTTTTTTTTTTATCAGCAAAGAAAAAGGAATTATTGATGAGACGAGCAAGTACAAACATCAATTTACATCAATAAAGGAGGGAAGTGCAAAAAACATCATAGCTTTCACTCCACAATCCCAACTAGGTTGGCACCAAGGAGGAAGTACAATCATCTGCTAGCACTAAACCCACAGATTGGCGAGATACCAAACCAAAACAGAGAAACAAAACGAAAACCAGAAAAAACCAACCAGCCACACAACAAGGACACACTACCAAATTTGCCAACTCCTCCCCCAGCAAATTCCCCCAGCTACTTATAAACAGTACACCAGCAAACTCCTTGCAACAACAGCATGCATTAATTATTTAACACCCAAGATAGCAACAACAGCACCAATAATTGCAACACCAGCAATAGCATCAACTATAAGATATGGAGCTATGCATCAAAACAGAAAGAATACTGTAAAACATCATCAATACTGCAACAGAACCAAATTGACTACCTGCAGAAACAACCAGATAAACTGCCCCATGCTGCCCTATGCACTCTATCAGAAGAGCAACACAATAAAATACCCCTCCATACCCTTCCAGCCAATACACCAGCAGCTGCCCAAATTTACACTTACTGACAAATCCCATTAATATCTGATCAGTTGCAGGTTGGACATAAAGTTCTGCACTGTGTAAGGGCACTCCTTTGTGTGAGCTTTTACCCAGAAAATAATTCTCAACTTAATCAAGTCACAAATCTCGCCCAACATATTGCTTCCCATTGAACACAACATCATTTCTGTACCTCCATGTTGACCACATAATTGCCAAAGGCATTGCTCTCCACGTTTTGTGCAGAAGCTTTCTCCACTTATACCCACTCCACCAGTGAAGGAGACCTTCCACAGTAGCAGGTACAACCCACTGCATCCCCTACCAATTCAACAGATCATACCAAATTTGCCACACAAAAGGGCACCAAAGCATGACATGAGACACTGTTTCCAAATGGGAATCTACAGAACACACAACTGATCGAAGCATTATGGTCCAAAACACCAATCCTGTGAAGGAAAACTGTAGTCTTTAACTTCCCTTTCTAGGCCAACCGGCAGAGGAATTGAACTTTCGGAGGAGAAACATTAAACCACAGCATCTTAGTTACCCCCACAGAGACCGAAGACAATATCAGATTATAAAAAGATGAAGTGGTAAATTTACCTGATGAGCATGCCAACCACTTCCACTGATCATCCCTAAGAAAGGTATGAGCCAGAGACTGGTTCAACATGGTGTAAAGTCTACCCAAATCCTCTACCTCCCAAGCAAATAAAGCTCTTCGGAACGTAAGGTTTCAACCTCTCGAACTGCCTTCTCTTTCAACCAACGGCTTCAGAGAAACATCCTTCTCATTTGACAAGCTAAAGAGTCTGGGAAAGCTAAACTTTACACATTGATTTCCAAGCCAATTGTTAGCCCAGAAACTCACTCGAGACCCATCCCCAACCACAAGCTGAGTATTCTACATGAATAGGGCCAGAAGATTAGGATTTGAGTGCGAAATACTAAGAATACCCCCCCAGATTATAGAAAGATTAGCAGTATCATTAAAGGCAGGCATCCACCTCCCACCATTTGGCTTATACCTATTGCAAATGACTTTCTTCCAGAGGGCAGTGTCCTCAACCCCATACCTCTACCACCACTTAGCCAATAAACAGTCATTCACATCTCGAATTTTCCTAATCCCAAGTCCACCATGATCTTTAGGTTTAGATAACTCATCCCATTTTACCAGATGGATCGTCTTCTTCAAATCAGATCCCCCCCACAAAAAAGATGCTTGCAAGCCTTCAACAATTTTTGCCACAGACCTGGGCATTTTAAAAATAGAAAGGTAATAAATGGGAAGACCAGACAAGATTGATTTAATGAGAGTTAAGTCTCGCAACCTAGTTTATCTACTCAATGAAAACTGGGATTACTATCCCATATTACAGAAATTAATGTAGCATTGCATATGCCAATATATCTTCACAAAAGAATCTATGCATCCATATATTTCACATAAAAAATACTTAGCCACCCATAGATGAATGTCTTCACGTTTTTATTTTAACAAAGCAAGATAAAAAGATAAAAGATGAATTATGCAGAGAGCACATCCACCAAAAATTACAGGAGACTCGAGTGCAAATTTAACTAAGCCAAATATAAATTATGTTAAAACTTTAAATAAATAGGTACTTCAGCGAAAAAAATTGTAACTTCCAAATAGGTTTACCTTGTAATTTTCCAATGCAAACCGACTATCAGGTGGGATGGTTCCAGAGTTATATTTTCCAGTCAAAACTCCTGATGCAAGTGGACTCCAAGTGGTAAGACCTAGACCATAGTTAGTGTACAGAGGGAGGTACTCAGACTCAACCTGCAGTATGGCAAAAATATGTCAGAATTATAGCCAAGTAATATGTATAATCAACCAAATCAAAATCCTCAAATTTAGAGGCAAAATATGCAGCTGTAACTGCGAAAAGGGGATATTATGGTGAGTCAAAAGCACCAATGACCAGAAGGGCTATTCATGCAATAACAGAGGAACAATGAAAAAATGAGAAGCAGAAACAAATGTCCCTATTCAAACTATAGAAACTCAAAAAACTTATGGTCAATAACTTGTAAAAGCCAGTGTCATCCTACACTGAGATCATCCACCAATGCAAGCCGTTTACCTTCCCAGACGCTTCTTTTGATCCTTTTTTTCTTTTCAAAACTAGCACTTGACGCGACGTGTTATTTTTTTTTTTCAAAAAATATTTGATGGTAAAAGAATAATTTTAATTTTACATTAAAATTAAAGTATGATTTTAATTATTTATTTTGATATTAACACTATCATTTTATAAAATTGTTATTTGAATACTTATATATATATATATAAATTTATTTTGATAATTTTAGTTCTATCGTATTATAAAAGTATAATTATTATGAAATAATTTTGTATGATATATATTAAATTATAAAATAGTAAAATAAATACTCATTTTGATATTAAAATAATAGTTAAATTAGAAGAAAAATTAGTAATATAAAATTAAAAGTAATTCTAACTATTTAATTTTCCTTTATAATCATTTGGAAAATAAAATATATAGAAATAGAAATTATATAAAATTAAATATAAATATATTATAGTTGGATTATCATATAATAATTTTATATGATATATCTATATTAAATTATAAGATTGTAAAAAAATACTCTTAATTAAATTAAAATATCAACTATATAAAAGAAATTCAACAACGACTAACCATGAAAGAATCCCATAGCAACATCTATACCCAAAAAGAAAAAAATAATGAAAACATCCAAACCACAGATACATATCAGTGTGTGAAGTAATTAATCATCTGTAATATGATGTCAAAACATAAGAGAACTTATTGTTCAACAATTGAAAAAGTAACTCAAGCAATAAATCCAAATTTTAGAGGTTCCTTGAGAGTATCAATATTGTCCAGATCTTTCCTTCTGTGAGTTGTGATTACATAAAATAATGTAAGAAATGAAGTGTAATTTTATATATAGAATCACTATAAAATTTAAAACAACAATCCATAATATAAGTTAATATAGAATTGGTATTGGATATAGAATAATATATAGAAAAACAAGAAGAAAAAAAAAAAAAAGACAATTTAATATTAAAAAATTCTAATACCCTTAAAAGAATTAAGAAGAAAAACATGAAATGCAAAATTGGTATTGGGTTTGTAGATTATCTCAATTTACGATGAAAAATATATGAAAAGAGATATTTGTCTTATAGAGTTTATATAAAACAAGTAAAGTTAATATAATTTAAATTATGTTTGGGTTTGTGTAGAATTCTATATGTAATTAAAAAAATGCATACTGACGAGGTTTTCTTAGAAAAAGTAAACCCCTATAATGTGCCACCTAAGTATGAAAAAAATACTACTTTTAATAATATATATATTTGATGATTAACTTTTGAATGCAAGTGCACTAGGTGGGAGCTCATATGCTCACCATGGCTATTTTGGACAAACAAAAAGAATGCTGACATATACACCAAGTCTGGCTTTCCTTTCATATATAGTACATATAACGATATAGATAATGGTATAGATAGATAGATATAAATCAGTATTCCTTTTATAATAAATAGATAAATAGATAAATAGATAGAAGATAGATAACTAGAGGTGGGCAGACACACTACTTGTGTGTCACAACAATTATTTGAAGCAATTGAATTTGATAAGCTATGTTACATGGACTCGGATAAGGATAAGGGTGCGGGTATATATTTAGAGGTTAGACTCATCAAACCATAAATGTAATGGTATGCGGACTCAGCAAAAAAAAGTCATATTTTTATATTTGTAATCAAGTATATGAGATAAAATAGTATTATATGTAACTAAATAGTGTCAAAAAGATATTTATAATAATTATACAATAATATGTACATATAATAATAGTGTTTGTGGAAGGCTGAAACAGATCAGACTAAGGCAGGTTTGAAAGTCCTGGACTAGCGATAACAAGGTCAGCCCAGGATAACTAAGGCCCAGAACCAGACTGGACCAAGGGAATTTTAGGACAGAAGAAAGGCGGAAGGAAGCACGCCCAAGAAGGTCGCAGGCCCAGTCAGACCCACGTCCCTTCATCTTAGGCTCAACCAACTCCTAGAAATCTGCAGCAAGTGGAACATAATCCCTAAAGAAATGGGATTGATGTGAAGAGTGGGAAGAGACCTAATAGCCCACAACGGCTAGTAGGAGCCAGCTATAAAAGGAGAAGCAATCAACACCATTGAGGTACATTGTGACTACAACTGAACCCTATTAATAATCTTGAACCTTGGTAACTAAGTTAGGCATTAGAGGGTCCCCAGGCTACTCCACTCCCTTTTGCCTTTATCTAAGTGTTTTTTAGGACAGGAACTAGGCTATCTTCGTCGCACTGTCGCAGCCTTAGTGATGTGATTTTTTCCCACCATAGTGTTATATACAATTATATAAGAAATATCCGTTAAAAAGTATCCAATACATATCTCATACTCTTGTCTGAGTGTCATGTGTCCGACAATACAGATATTTGATTTATTTTGAAGAGTCCGCGTAACATAATTGATAAGTATGACAATTATTTGAAGCTTTGGAGTAGTTATCATGTTATGAATAATTGGGGAGAAAAAATAGTGTACCATCCCCACCAAGAGAGGTGTTGGCTTCATAGATAATAAGTATAGATAGATAGACACACACAAAAGAGAATATACCCAATTCACACAAACACAATCCCATAAAAAAAAAAAAAATAAATAAAAAGAAAAAAAGCACAAAATATGTACCAAACAATAAAGCATATACACAAAAGAGATCAATACCCATTTCATACAAACACAAACCCATAAAAAATAGCACAAACACAAACTATTTACCAAACACTTTAACAAGAAAATAAACCAAAAAACAAATCTTTACCATCTGGTTATGCATGCCCTACTTACCTTGTGCCTAGATAGCAAATACAACCACCGTCACCATGGCCATGGCCATCCACCCACCACCACCACCACCACCACCACCATTGTCCATTAATGACCACTGCCATCTTCACCGGCCACCACCACCTTCACCGATCACTACCACCACCATCATTCACCAACCATCTCTATCGTATCCGATCTATACTTCACCATCTTCGATTCATCGCCACTATTTACCAACCACCTTCGCCATCATTGATTTACACTATGTCGTCGCCGCCGATCTACACTCCAAAGTCCTAGATCTACATCGATCTAGTTGTTTCTACGGTGAAATCAACTTCACACAACTACAAGCACTATTGATTCTCCAGATCTCCCCTATCTTGCCTTTCTCGCACTCCCTCCATATTTTTATTTTTCTCAAACCAAACCTGCTGCAAACAAGGCTTAATATATCAGTGATATATGTCTTTGAATCTTGTGTTCATTTGTGACAATGATAATGAGATTTTCTTTTTGTAATTTTTTAACTAACAGTTAGTAATAAATTTATCAGTGAATGTGTCTATCAATGATAAATTTATCACTGAATTTGAATCTTTGTGTTGATTTGTGACGATGATGACGAGATTTTCTTTTTGTAATTTTTTAACAAACAGTGAGTGAAAAATTTATTAATGAATGTGTCTATTAGTGATAAGTTTATCACTAAATATGTTTTTGAATCTTGTGTTAATTTGTGACGATAATTAACAAACAGTCAATGAGAAATTTATCAGTGAATGTGTCTATTAGTGATAAATTTATCACCGAATATATCTTTGAATCTTGTGTTGATTTCTGACAATGATAACAAGATTTTCTTTTTGTAATTTTTTAACAAACAGTCAGTAATAAATTTATCATTGAATGTGTCTGTCAGTGATAAACTTGTCACTGGATATGTCTTTCAATTTTGTGATGATTTGTAATGATGATGAGTAGATTTTTTTTTTTTTGTAATTTTTAACAAATAGACAGTGATAAATTTATCACTGAATGTGTCAATCATAAATTTTTTTTACTGGATTTGTCTTTGATTCTTTGTGTTGATCTACGAATGTGAAAAATTATTCTCTAGTAAGGACTCTTCATATTTCTCCTTCATTTTCTTCATCCTTATTCTTGTATTTTTCTCTTGTTGCCATCGTATTTGAGGAGGTGGTGGCAGCATTGACATGGTAGAGATGGAAAATGGCCACAAAAAAAATTTGTCAAAGGTCGGAGGTAGTTGTTGGAGGTCAGTAATGGTTGCCGGCTGTCAAAGATGAAGGCCAAAGGAGTCATCGGAGGTCAATGGTGATCGCCACCAGAGGTGGTCGGCGGCAGTCAGAAAGGGTCTTCAGTGGTCGATTGAGAGAGAGAGAGAGAGAGAGAGAGAGTAGAATGGTTGAGTGATTTCTTTGTTTGGGCTGAATGTTAAGGGTAAAATGGAAAGATGTGCTAAATTTTTTTGGTCAGAATCTCATGGGAATTAAGTTTGGCCCAAAGGACCAGCTTGTAACTCTTCATTTATATGATGTAGGGACTATCGATGTAATTTGTCCTAAAAAAACCTTATAAAAATTGACTTATCTTTTTTCTTTTAATTTTTTTTTAATTTTTTAGTTGTGACAAATCTAAAAAGTAAAGTTATTTGATTCAATTTTTTAAGGTTCTTAATTTCTATTGGTTTGCAAATTAATCACTTTTACCTCAATTTTATTTTCGTGGGACATGTATTTAATTATTTTTCTTGATTTCAGAAATAAAAATTGATAAAAAAATAACCAATAATGACAATAATGTTTTGTGTAAAAATAATTTTCACAAAATCGAAAACAACAGTTTAATTTTTCTAAAAAACTGAACAATTATACACGAATATTCTATTTAATGATTACTAAAAATTAAACGATTCGGATCATCGAGGCTAGCTTTGAAATGAACTTATCAAATTTAAACACTCTCTCAAATTGAATGACAAATTTAAGATAATCTAATCCCTAACAATTACCCTAGTTTTTTAAAAAACGACCCATTAGTAATGAATTGGTTAGTTCGCATCAAACGATTTATTCACCGGTTCGGACATGGACCCATATACAGTTGAGATTGAAATTCATGTGAACCGGCCAGTTTGGAATGCATACCGGACTGAATCAGATAATTTATCAATTTTCAAACAAACCGGACCGGTTGAAGAGTTGTAAATATTTAAACAGTAAATTGGTGGTGCTATCTTTGACCAAAATATATATATATAGTGGTGTAATAATGAAAAATAAATAAATAATGAATATTTTAAGTGTATATATGAATTCTAAATAAATAATTCTTCAAATTCATAAATTTTATCAAAAAAATTATCGAGAAATATTAATGTGTAATCTAAATTCATTTAAGACATGAAACTTATAATGTACTCATTCAATCTGTACTGTGCACTCAAGTTCTAAGCACAAATCTGGACATAAATTCTAGAGTCTTATACTTAACGAAGTAATATATATTAGATCATATGACATTATTCATGTGAGGATTAGTTGATTACCCTGAATTCTCGAATAGTTTACTATTTTTTATTTTTTTTTGAGAAATCAGAAACTTCATTAATAAAAACATCAAGTTGCAATACAAACAAAGAACTAAGAACAGGAGCAAGCCATAAAGGAGCATAAATGAAAGAAAAACAGGCTAAGGATATGTCCTAGAAGCTAAAACAGAGCCATTCAAGCACACATCCTGAATAGCAGTAACCGAGAGCCTTACTAGCATCAGAATCCTTCGCAAACTCCTCCCACTGACAATGAACCCCTGCAAAAATCAGCACACAAAACAAAAGATAATACAAGTTATAGGTGGATAGTACGTCCTTGGGGAGCTCGAACAATGCTTGGGTCATTATGGTTGTCTTCAATTTTGTTTTCCGCTTTTTGTGGTGTAGTGCTGCAAGGATTGGGTATTTTCCATAACATCAAAATGCCAACATCTATATATTGGCACTTGAACTCATTTAAACCTGCCCCCCACGAAAGGATAATGTTTGTGAGGGAACCAAATTTGTCAACTACTCGGTATTTGCATTAGGATGTTTGTCTTCCTCTAAAAACTGAGATTCTTGTTCCACGAGTTGAGTAAAGCTAAAACTCTCAACATCAACCTTGTCTGGACTGAGGGTTCAGACATTTCATCTTTGTAGCAAGCTCGGATTTATATTGAACATCCGGTGTATCAACCTGCATTTGTCTTGAGAAAACTCTTTCCCTTGAATCTCTATGACCGAAAAACTAGGACTATGGAAGAATTGAAATTTTTTGTTAGCGCATAGAGTTTCTCGGAGATCATGATTAATTGAAAGGAAATTTCTTCCCATGAAGACCTGTTTTTCCTCTTCAAAAACCTCCCTGGCTTGGGTCCAAATAGGAGAGCATATCAAATTGTGTCGTGCTTTTGACATTATCCTTTGAGGAATCCTTATCCTTTGACGTAGTGTGACCTTTTCCCTTTTCTTCCTTCGTAAAACCGCCTTTTTCCGGTCATAGAGCTTGACAGAAATCCTTTTTTCGGCATGGTAATTCTTAAACAAGTGTTGAAAAAATAGGATATGCAACACTAAAAAAAAAAAAAAACTCCAACAAAGTAGTAAAATCAAAACAACACCTGGAAAGTCTTCAAAAGAGCCAAGTGTCCAAGCCTCCCAAGTTAAAATCTTCATGGTCCCAAACAAAAGTGGAGTTGAAATTTAAACTATTTCTTACTACTACAAATACATATATACTGTGTGGGTCAATTTCCGACCACACTGCCAATCAAGCACTCAGTTGGAGAACATTGGCAGAATAGATTAAGCCCGAACAACCTGTCACAGAAAGAAGAGATTCCGGCGGTGGTTCGTCCACCCGGGGGCACTCCGACGATCAAGTCAGTTATCTCTCAAAGATAGCAAAAGTGCTTAACTCACTATTCAGAGCATAAAAAGCATACCTTATACCCATGAGGGTACCTTTCTTTTATAGCCAACACTTACCTAATCCCAATAGAAGCCTAGCTTCAATGGACTTAGGATTACTGCTAATCTTGGACTCCCAGTAGGATTAGGATAAACTCTCTAAGAGTCTTATCTTTACCCAAACTGAAATCATCTCCCATTCTAGAACTCTTGTCCCTTATCCGCTTATCTCGGATTCCGGTATTTTCGCAGATAACCTCGGCCTCGCCGAGATCATCTCGGCGACATGACCAGGACATGTGGCACCCCGGCTGGCACTTCGGTGACACCTCGGCCACGTGTCATCATTCAAAATTTATGTCCCCACAACTGCCCCTTAGGTTCTATTACCTCAGCATCCTGAGGTGATGGAACCTATATCATTCCTTCAACTTAGCACGTCGGCTGAGCTCGCCTTCTTTTACTCTTGTATGATTCTATGCTTAGAATAATTTGCATGTCTTCAAAATACACTTTAACTATGCAATCTTCTCGGGGTGAAATACCTCGGTTATACTCACCAACGGTTTATCTTAGCCTTGACTTAACACTTGAAAATATTATAAAAAATATTTTC
This sequence comes from Camellia japonica, assembly GCA_030407325.1. NCBI lineage: Eukaryota > Viridiplantae > Streptophyta > Magnoliopsida > Ericales > Theaceae > Camellia > Camellia japonica. The sequence continues at coordinate 30,288,510 of JAPPVO010000036.1, read as the reverse complement.
ACAAGTGTTATTCATAACTTGCCACTTTACTTTTAGCAAGACTTCTGTCTTCAAATTTCTTCCAAGTCTTGGCAACATGGTAATCTCGGCAAGTACATAAGTACTTCTTTCAATACAACCTTGGCTTGACTTGTAAATTTTTCTTAAAACTTTCAACAAGTGTTTAAACCAATCTTCCTTTAACATAACCTCGGATTCACTTCAACTTGTAAATTTTTCATAAAATTTCAACAAGTGTTAAACATGACCTCGGTTTAACTTCAACTTGTAAACTTAAATTTCAACAAGTGTTAAACATGACCTCGGTTTAACTTCAACATGTAAATTTAAAATTTCAACAAGTGTTAAACATGACCTCGGTTTAATTTCAACTTTTAAATTTTTCTTAAATTTCAACAAATGTTAAACATGACTTCAGTTTAACTTCAACTTGTAAATTTTTCTTAAAAATTTCAACAAGTGTTAAACATGACCTCAATTTAACTTCAACTTGTAAATTTTTCTTAAATTTCAACAAGTGTTAAACCGATCTTGGCTTGAAAATTCCAACTCCCAAGCATCATTCTCCAACCCTCTGCATGGCTTCCACCTACTCCTTTGTGGACCTTATATGAAAAGTCTTTAACTTAGACTGAGCTTTTCTCTTTTTGGACTTAATCATCTAGGCCGAGATCTTGTCTTCTGGGATTCTCCATGCCCGACCTCCCGCGAAGGCCGGTGAGAATGTCCTTTGGTCCTGCCATGCTGAGGGACTGCAGGAACCGTTTTTTGCCCCCCTTTCTGGCCCCCCTTTCTGGGCACCTTTCTTGGCCGCTGGAATCGGCGTATCTGGTAGCGGGAACGGTGGCTGCATGACGTTGTTCTGCATCAGGAAATTGACGACCGTTTGTAGGTCCGCCAATTTGTTCGCCATTCCCTTCATCTCGTCGTCCCTCCGCCGGCATCTATCTTTCCATACCTAGAGGTTGTCCTCGTTATAATACCCGCTCCGGTCCGATTTCTTCGGTACGCCGCCCTCCTGGCTGACGTTCTTTCCCCCGTGATTCTTATCACGAGTCTCTTCGTTGTAGTTGTCTTCTTCGACGTCAAGATCAATATGTTTCCCATTCTCAGTAGGGTCGTCCCTAACCTTTTGTTTCTGTCCGTCATTGGCCATTTATTCTCCTTTCTTTCCCACAGACGGCGCCAAATTGTGTGTGTCAATTTCCGACCACACTGCCAATCAAGCACTCAGCTGGAGAACACTGGCAGAATAGATTAAGCCCGAACAACCTGTCATAGAAAGAAGAGATTCCGGCGGTGGTTCGTCCACCAGGGGGCACTCCGACGATCAAGTCAGTTATCTCTCAAAGATAGAAAAAGTGCTTAACTCATTATTCAGAGCATAAAAAGCATACCTTATACCCATGAGGGTGCCTCTCTTTTATAGCCAACACTTACCTAATCCCAATAGAAGCCTAGCTTCAATGGACTTAGGATTACTGCTAATCTTGGACTCACAGTAAGATTAGGATAAACTCTCTAAGAGTCTTATCTTTACCCAAACTGAAATCATCTCCCATTCTAGAACTCTTGTCCCTTATCCGCTTATCCCGAATTTTGGTATTTTCGCAGATAACCTTGGCCTCGCCGAGATCATCTCGACGTCATGACCAGGACACGTGGCACCCCGGCTGGCACTTCGGTGACACCTCGGCCACGTGTCGTCATTCAAAATTTATGTCCCCACATATACATATAGAAAGCACAAGGGATGTCAGAATGTGAGGCTGATTTATTTATTTATTTATTTTTTTGGGGTCAAGGTGGTTTTGATATTGATTTGGAGGGGTTTTACAAGCAGTGACAACACATGAAAAAGAGGAGATCGAAAGACAGAGGAATTGGACTTAAATAAAATGAAATTGACAACCTGAAATTGGTGAGATGTCGGAAAAGCTGATCGGAGTAGAAAAGATCAGATCAGACAACTTCCAAAGCTACCAAGGCATGTGTTGCCAGCAAATTGCTGTTAATGCCAGAAACTTCCCCCCACCGGCCAAGCCCTCGTCCCCCTCCTCTTGGTCAAAGGATGTAAACAGCAGCGAAATGAAGTGGGAAACTAAGAGATCGGATCAATTGGACAGGGCTGGGCTGGCCGGCAGTAACAAGACTCTTAGAGGCTGACATTGGTCGGTCGGCAGTGGGTGAATCTTAATTGCGGTAACAAAGATTATAATTACATAGGTAATTTGCTCATGAACAGTTTACTATTAAATTCACATTGACATCATAGTTTTTTTTTTTTTTTTTTAAATAAAATAATTGTACAAGATTCCTTTCTCTATATGTTAAACCAAAAGACACTTGTTGGGTTCGGTTCTTTACCTCTTCTATTGAGCAAAGTATAATATACCCCAAACACACCCACACTATAAATTGGGTATTACCATGCGACACAGTGATATGCTTTATCATTTCATTATTTACAAGAGAGGTAGTGAGTCAAAAACAAATTCAAATCAATTTTCTTCATACATTTTCTACTCTCACTCACTCTCCCTCTCTCTCTCTCTCTATATATATATATATATATATATTTGCAATTGCAGGAATGTATCTCCAGATGTTGATTTAAAGCTTCACTGGTTGTCTTCAACGCCAAATAATTCAAAGGTAATTTTGATACAAAGTTATGTTTAGAGAATAGTTGCGTTTAATCTTTTGCAAGTGATGAATGGATGGATAACATCACCTGCCCATCTATTTCTTAAAAAATAGAAACAAAATGATGATCAAGTAACTACGTGTCATTGGATGAGTACACGATGATGTTGAAACTTTCGATTCACTAATGTTGTGTTTGGTTGAGGGATTTGGAAAGAGATTTGGAAAGGGAAAGGGAAAGGGAAAGGGAAAAGGTATATGAAATTAGGTGAAATATAGGCATATTTTATTCACATTTCACCTATATTTTCCTTTTTCATTTCCAAATTTATTCTCAAATCTCCCAACCAAACACAACGTAAATATTTATGTGATGAATGAAAAGGAGAATGTTGAATTCTCGTTAGGGATGGCAATGGGGTGAGGTTGGTGTTTGGATGGAGATGGAGGTGGGTTTGTAGTCTCCCGTTCCCATCTCCTACTTTGTTGCAGTGGCAAAAATCGATAAGGTGACTAGGGCATAGCAGAAGCGAGAAAGTGTTGAGGTAATATATATCTTTTAAAGAGGATGGTATTAAATGAGAAATAAATAATATAGAATATGAGAGAATAAATATTAATAAGTAATAAGAGTTACAAAATTAAAAATGAGACATAGAGAACTAAAAAATGATATATAAATAAATGTTTTGGTTTGGTCATATACAACGGAGACTAACAGAGACAGTAGTGAAGAGATGCGATACAGTGATAGTAGATGGAAGTGTTAGGGGAAAGGACAGACCTAGATTGACTTTAGCTAATATAGTAAATAGAGATATAAATCTCCTTAATTTGATTAATCAAATGACTGTTAATAGAGTCGAGTGGAGAATAAAGATTCATGTAGTCGACCTTATTTAATGGACTTAAGGCATGGTTTGGTTTAGTTTGGTTTGACAAAAAATGTTGAAAAAAAACATGCTCATTTTATATGTTTATCTTAATTTTCATTTTTTTATGCAGATGAAAATTAATATTATTATCCATACTTTATTTTTAAAAATTTTATTGTTATATATGTTGGCTTCGCTGTCTTTAATTTGTGTGCAAAAAATGTTGAAAAATACACAAACATACATAGGATTGTTTTGGAAAGTTTGTTAAAAACTAATTTTTTGACTTTTTTTGATTTTTTTGAAAAAATATGTAAAAAAGTAAAGATGTGATGTGATCTAAAATAAGTTAAAAGTTGACTTTTGGCTTTTAGTCATTCCAATGTTTTAAAAATTGGATCGGTGAGTGAACCGAAAAAAGGATCGGGTGGACGGGTCACCGGTTCAATCGTCGGGTCGAACCGGAATCGAACCATGACGTCATAAATATATTAAAATTATATTTACATAAAAATATAAGTAATAAAATTATAAATTAAAAAATTAAATAATCTTAAATATTTCTCCTAATACTTTTTTACTAAAAAATATAAACATATATTTTAAAATATTATTAATTTTAATTTTGGAAGAAGAAATCAAATATTCAATGTTCCCTCCATATGATTTTAATTCAAATAATTTGATTGAAAGAAGAGCAAAAATTTTGGAAGGATATCAAAATTTTAAGTTTCCCTCCAATAAATTTGATTGAATCCCATATAGATTTCTTGAGTGTTTTTGGAAGAATTTTTTTCTTATAAATAGGTAGAGGCTTTCACAATAATTTCAAACTCTTAATGGGATTCCTCACAAGAGGACACCCTTGAAAGAGAGTTTCTAATTAAAATTTTCTTATATATATATATATAAAATAAGAAAGAAAGAAATGAAAGAAAAAATATATAAAAAAAAAGAAAAAAAAAAAAATTGAACGATTTTCCCGGTTCGACAGTTCAACTGCTAGTTTTCCCGGTTCTCTCAAAATATGCCGGTTTTTCACTTTGAACGGTTTAGTTGGTGTATTCGGACTGAAACCCCGACCAGTTGACGGTTCAACTCATTGAACCGCTTGGCCTAGTTCAATTTTTAAAACCTTGAGCCATAGCGGAAGCTTTGATTACAAATTGTTGTAAAATAATGAAAAAAACTCTAATACCACTATTGGTGAGAGGAAACTCTTAGGCTACTTGTGGTTAGGGTTGCAAACGAATCGAGCCGAGCAAAGCCAAGCTTTCCTGAGACCGAGCTCGGCTCGTTTACTTATGAGCTTGAGCTCGACTCGATAAGGAATTAGGTTCGAGCTCGGCTCAATTCGTTAATATTAATGAAACTCGAGTTCGGCTCGATAAATTTTTTTAATATTATTTAAATAAAAATATTATTTGTATTATTTAATATATAAATAATATATTTATTATATAATTTAAATAAAGATAAACAAGTCAAGCTTGACGAGCTGAGCTTATGCGAGCTCGAGCTCGGCTCAGCTCGGCTCGTCTCGTTTACTAAACAAACCTTATATTCGAGCTTGAACTCGGCTCGTTTACTAAACGAACCGAGTCGAGCCGAGCCGATTTTGTTCATGAACAACTCGGTTCATTTACAGCCCTACTTGTAGTAGTTCAAATAATTGGCATCCGACTTTTTTGGGGTTGGTGGCTTTTTTAGTCACAAAAAGACAAAATAGATTAAAAAGTCAATAAGACAAAATGTCACATCTAAACCATAATCATTTTACTTTTTCTCTCACAAACGTCAAAAAAATCAATCAAAACGAACTTTTTAACTATGACTAAAATAGTCAAAAAGCCAAAAAATTAACCCAACTTTCCAAACGAACCCAAAGAGAGAAATATAAGGTTGCTTCACTCATAACGCAACACACAACATATTATATATATATATATATATATATATATATATTAGCATTGCTATTCAAGACTAAAAATTAAACTTAATTTTCAAATTCTATAATGTGTCAATCAATTAAGATATTAAAGGTAATATTATCTCTCATATATTCTCTAATCATCAATTAATCATATCACTTATATATCATTAAATCTAAAAATGGGTCTAGAAAGTAACTTTATACTATATCATTTTCCTTTTCTTTTATTACAGAAAACAACACTAAGAAAAAAAGCACTCTCTCTCTCAAATTTTACTCTTTGATATCTCTCTTATTTTTTCCTCAACTCCCACAATGAAGAGAAACTGCCACTCTCCCTCCATGGAGAGAAACTCTCACTTTCCCTCATCTTGAACACTCTAATACAATGCATATATATAGATAAACCTAACAATTTGAACACACAATGTTACTACAACACAATTTTCATTTGAGTTCTCTTGTTTCCAAACCCACGACAAAACATGAAGCTGTTCTTCACAGCCTCTAGCTAAGCTTCTTGACTTCATTTTCTAGAAACAAGGAAATTCTAATACACACCCTTTTAAAAAGGGTGTAACCATATGTACACCTAATTATAGCATTTTCTTTTTTAGTTATGACTAATTTTTTTCTCGAGGGATTTGGTGATAGACTCCTCACTGTCTAATTTGTCTTTCAAAAGGACAAGAATTATATAGATCCTTTCAAAACCTCTTAATATTTTAAAACTTGTTTCTTTTAGTATATATATATGTCAGCTCTCTTGTAAAGTCATCCTCACAGTATATTTCAGAGTAAAATTTTACTTTGAATCCTAGTAAACTTTACTCTAATTTAGAGTAAAATTTTACACTGAATCAAAGTAAAATTTATTATGATTCAAAGTAAAATTTTATATCTTTAAGCACATATATTGCCTTAGAGGTAAAATTTTACTCTCATTTTATCAAACAAAAACAGAGCACGTACTAGAGTAAAATTTTACTCTCATTTTATCAAATAAAAACAGAGCACATACCAGAGTAAAATTTTACTCTCATTCTATTAAACAAAATCAGAGCACATACCAGAGTAAAATTTTCCTCTCATTCTGTCAAATAAAAACAGAGGACATACCAAAGAAAAAAAATAGGGAAATAGAGAGATAGAGAGAGCACATATATTGCCTTAGATTTGGTTCAAACCAGAATAAAATTTTACTGTCTGAAAAACAGAGCATGATGAGGAGACAAAGAGAAAAAGAGGAAGAAAATATAGATTTGAGATGATAGATCTCAAATCTGAGGTCATCAATCTCAGATCTAAAGTCTTGGACGCTAAGGATGATGATGGTGGCATCGAATGGCGCTCGTGGTTGAGATGCTAGTGGTGAAAGGATGGTGGCAGTGGTGGTGACAAACAGTATCGATGGTTGAGACGGTGTTGGTGGAGACGATGGAGGTGGTGGAAACGATGATAGTCATGGTAGTCGTGGTAGTAGATGGTGATGGGGTGTAGATGGTGGTGGTGGTGGTGGTGGTGGTGGTGGTGGTGGAGAGAGCTCTTAGAAAAAGATAAAAAAAGAAAGAGCTGAGAGAGAGATGACAAACTGATGGAGAAAAAGAGGAGAAAGATAGAGAGTGTGTGTGTGAAGGGGTAAATTTGTCACACAAAATATAAATCTGAAAATTTTTGTCCCTTATATAAGACTTTATAATTATGAGGGGGTTTTGAAAGTACAAATTTTTTTTTGGTCCTTTTAACAGAAAAAAGAAAGAAAGAGGGGTTTATGGCCAAATTTCTCTTTTTTCTTTAGTTATGACATTATTTTAGTTATAACTTATAAATTCTTTAATTATGCCTCATGTTGTATTTAGTTATAACATTTTTCTTTTCTTAGTTATGACTTAAAAAATTGAAATCATGTCTTCTTCTTTTTTCTAGTTATAAGGTGCATAAAAGGGTGTGCACTATAATGTTTCCCAACCTTAATTCACAATAAAAAAGATTGAGTTCCTGTGTACCCTGTTAGAAAAAATCAAGTAACAAACATATTAGTAGAACAAGTTACAATTTGCGCCTCTATATTATACACCGAATTTCACTTTACTCCTTAACTTTTTTATTGTCTCAGTCAAAAATAATAATAAAACAATTCCTACTATTTTGGCATAATTACATTGAATTCTCTTAAAATTTTAATTCACATAACATTTCATCCCATTTTTATTAATAATTCGTTACGCATATGGATAGAAATTTGATATTATTATTTCATTTACAAGGATATATATAATTTTTTGTTTATCCTTATGTTTTTATACTATTTATATTATTTTGATCTTTTTAATTTTACTAAAAGCGATGTCAATATAATTATGCTAAAATTGTACCTCAAATTAGATCAATGTAATTTATAGTAAAATAAAATAAAGAGGGAATTTCAATTCAGTGTAGTGTTTAAAAAAAAAAAATACAAATAAATGGTAAATTTTATACATAAAAACACAATTTTTTTCAGAATTTTGTAACAATTTTCTGGTAAGCCCTTGATAAGTTATTTCTACCAAAATAAACTAATTGTTTATGAAGCAGTTTCACCGTACCATATATTGCAGTAGAAAACTTGCTTCATAAGAAATATGTTTTTCATACCAGCCCAAGGTCTGTATATGTGACTTGCGGCTTGATCACTGCGCCCTTTTTATTTTATTTTATTTGTTTAAATTTTAATTTTGGAATATTTGTTTTGTTTGTTGTTTACATACAGGGGGGGGGGGTTGTAGTAGAAGGTTGAGAAGACAAACCATGGATGAAGAGGCGCTTAAAAGAATCTCATCTTCTATCAAGAAAGAGCTTGCTACACTATCTTATACACGGCCTTCTAATGACACATTTCCTTCTGATCTTAAGTTTTATAATTTGTGGGGCAATGATCTGTGTGAGTACGGGGAAAGGTACCTGTATCGGGTTCTCAACAGACGTGATGGGACAAGTGTAGTAGATAAATTCGTCATTGCCTTAATTGGAAATACAAATTTGTTAGAAAGAGCCTTCCAATTTTATCATATTGACGATTGGTTGCGTTTTCATTGGGATGTGTTTTTGAGACAGAGGCTTGTTGAAAATTGCTTCTGTCATTGAGTTATTTCGCAAGTATGCCATGAAGGAACTGAGAGAGGTGGATGACCCTATCTTGGGATGTGTTTTGAGACAGCGTTATTTAATTTCGAATGATAGCTTTCCATTCTTTGTCCAAGTTGAATTCTTCAACGTGAAAGAATCAAGATGATCCACGAGACAACTTCATTGATTTAGTCCTACTTTTTTTCGAAAATTTGGTAGGTCATCCTTTGAAACCATCACCTAATAACCCAATTCAAATTGATGAGAGCAAACCACTAGTCGACCTGGTACATAAAGCTTTGTCTGATCCCGTAGCTGCTGAGATGTCAATTACTATGGAAACGGATATAGAATTTCACTTCATAAATTATGCAAAAGAACTCCAAGAGGCTGGGGTTAAGTTCAAGAGAATGAAAGGAAATAACTTGGAAATTAAGTTCCAAAATGGTGTATTGGAAATCCCGCCTATAAAGGTTGCAAAAAGCACCACAATGTTTCTCCTTCAAACGCTAATGGAATACGAGATGAACAATTTTCCAGATTCTGCTCCGAGAAATGTCAATGACTGTAAAATTCATACAATGTCTCATAAATTCCCCAAAGGATGTGGAACTGCTTCGCCGTAGCGGAATCATCGAGAATTGGTTGGGCAATGACCAACTGATCTTCGACAAGCTTATCGAGTTGGGCAACAAATCCAAAATATCGCTTAACTTCACTTACTCTAGAATTTTCAAGAAAGTGAATGAGCATTGTGGGCGTCGTCGAAACATATGGATGGCGAACTTATGGAGGAATTATTTCAATAGTCCCTGGTCATTTATTTCGCTTCTTGCTGCTGTTGTATTGCTTCTTCTCACCCTCACACAGACTGTTTTTTCCATTCTCTCTTGAAAAATTTAGAAATCCACTACCTATTGATTTGTGATTATGTATCAATTTTAAGCAGTAAATAACAATCACAATCAAACAATCAAGACAAATCGACACAATGATTTTAACGTGGAAAAATCACAATTGGAGCGCCTTCAATTGTGATAAAAAAATCACGGGCAAAAGCCACAAAACAATCCACTAAGAAGATAAAAAAATTACACAAGTGCACTTTCAATTACCTAGCGAATCCACACCCGAATTGAACCGACCCCTATATGCCTCTCCCACCACGGTCCTCACCTCGGAATCGTCTTGCCCAACGTTGAATCCACAATGCCGATGTCAAATCCACGACGATGAGCCACTCTAGAATCCACCAAAGCTTTAGGCCTAAATTCCCCAGAACTCACCGAAGAACAACTCTCTCTTTTGTATTGAATGAAACAAACACTCCTTTGATGTATACTTCTCAAACCATGAGTTAAACTCAAACAAACATCAAAGAAAACTAGCAAAGAAGCTCCAGATATAAACCCTAATATCCAAGAAGAAGATCTGGAAGCCGTAACCCTAAAAACGGATGAAACCACATATTTATAGAAAACTGATATGTGATCTCCGCTCAAGCACAAGAATGGCCGCTCGAGCGGACAAGCAACTTCAACTGCAATTTTGCTTCTGGCTTCGGGGGGCTGCCCCCGACCCCGCCTGGGCATTGCCCCAGACTCGCCAAGGGGCGCTCCCCCTGGACCCCCGCGAGCTGACCAGGCAGCTCGATTCCCGACATAGTCAGTGAAGTGGCAAACATGAAAGAATAGACATCACAAACTTCTCTGCAAGGCACAATTCGGGTTGGATTCGTATCTAAAACTCATAGCCTCACTGAAATAAAAGATCGAATATAATTACAACTAAAAAGAGTTTTGTCAAACGGGATTGCCTAGAATAAAAATCTAACATCTCTTATCATCCTAGGTAGGTTACACTACTAGAAAAAGGGGTATATGACACGGAACTTTTTGCGACGGCATACGTTGCCGTCGCAAAAAGTTATTTTTTGCGATGGTTAATATTCCGTCGCCAATAGTCACTTATTGCAATGGTAATTTCTGTCTCAAAAAGGAGGAAGCATAAGTTCAATGGTTTTTGCGACAGTAAACCTATCGCTGTTGCAAAAGGCTCATTTTTTGCGACAGTTCTTCCCTCTCGACATAAATATATATTTTTTAATTTTTTAATATTTTATTTTATTTTATTTTATTTTTTTTGCGATGGGTATCATTGTGTTGTCGCTAATAGCCACAAAACACCCAAAATTCCCAAATTTCTCAAACGCTTGGCGCCCTGATATTTTCGTTTTCCCCTTTCTCTCTCTCGCTTTCCATCTTCCATCTTCAAGTTCACTCTCACTCTCACTCTCTCTCTCTCTCTCTCTCTCTCATTTACGAGTTCACTCCCGCCGACATCAGTTTGTTGATCCACCTTCACCAAGCCAACATCGCCGCCCACTCTCTCTCAATCTCGATCAGTACATGGATATCACCTCTCGCAGCCCCAACAGCACCAGCGTGGGAAGAGTTCTAGGTAACCCTTCTCTCGTCTCATTTTCTTTCCCCTCACAGTTGCTCGCACAGACCCTCACAATCTCTCGCTCTCGCGTTACCCTGACAAACTGTTTGTAGTAGTAGCGGCGGCCACTTCCCACCGATTCTCCCTCCGGCATCCAGGTATATCTCTCATCTGCTATCTTCTGCTCTCCTCGCCTGTCCTCTCCTCTTTTTCTCTTCTTTTTCCTTCATTGGAACCAAACCCTCTTCATTGGATTTAACTAAATAAAAATAAATAAATCAACCCTAAACACCAATTTTAATCCAACGCATTATGCAATATTTTCACAATTAAATCTCGTGTTGAATCTGTGAAAAGTGATACTCCATTTTTGTCTATGCAAGTATGAGTGTGGGGATTGGAACCCTAGAAAGTGGTGCAGAGATTGGAGATTGAGAGAGAGAGAGAGAGAGAGAGAGGGTGTGAAGGGTTGATTCAAAGTGCTATGAATGTGTTTGATAAATGAGTGTGCTCTTCACCTGTCTGTTTCTATTTGTTTTGATGAATATGTGTGTTTTTCATTTATATATACAAACAAAACTGCAATATTTTCAGTGCAAAAGGTGGAAAATGTTTAGCACTTAGCTTTTCTAATTGCAATCATAGTGGATTGACTCCCTTTTTTTTATATATACAAATTTAACTAGTCCAAGTTGTATGTTGGATGTGATTTCTTTCTCTTTTTGGTTTTGGCTAATACGAGTTTGGTTTTGACACCATTGGAATGCAATGATCCTCATTGCTATGACAGGGAAACAAGCCCTTCTATATCACTGTTGTGGTATCAAGTCCATTTTCCTTGAGCATTTGGTGGGCCAACTAGTTTAAGAAAATTTGAGTAAACAAGGTATTCTTCCTAATTAGAAGCTCAACTAATTTCTAAAAGGAATAAGACTTCATAAACTTTGAAGCCTAGTAAGTATCAAACTCAATACCAATTAACTCTGGCAACCAATTTCATCATGTAAAGAACTAATTACTTGACGACTAAAGTGGATATTTTTTAGTTAGACGAAGGTGCTTCTTCATTGGCATTTTGGTGAAATTTTAGTTTACACTTTGACGGAGGACATGTCAACTTAAACCTTGTAATGGTTACTGCCATCATGCAATTGGGTAATAGCTTCAATGTTTTAAATCATACTCTCAAGAGGATATGACTTACTTTTACTAAATATTCTATTTTCCTCTTATTGTAGCTACTTTATTTCTACTTCCTGGTTGTTGTGATCCATTCAATGAGAAAGCACTTCGAGCTAGCCAAGGAGCCTCTTTTCAACTTCCTATAGTTTCTGGAACTTGGACTCATCTAGAAGCTCTCAGAAATAAATTCCATTTGAAGATTTTGGCTGGTCATCTTGAGAGTAATGAACAATCGAAGCTAGTGTCTAGGCTTTCTCAAGGGCTTGCAGATTCTTTAGCAAATTTGCCACTGTGCTTGGTCCTGGGTGGCGAATGGAGTGGCCTTCCAGCAAAAACTAGGCAGGTATGTGAGCTTGTAAGCATTATAATGGTAGGACAATTTGAGTCTCTTACTGTTTCTATTGCTGGTGGAATTTTCTTGTATATGTTGCAGCCTGAGAACCATAGATTTGCCTGAATCTTTCCATGAACTATCATGCCAGTTTTAGTTCTAATTCTCTGTAACAAACATTATACATAAAGCGCAAAAAGATATAATATAACATCAAATTCATAGGTCAAAGTTTCATTTTGTCCTAGCTATAAATCAGTATACCCCATTGGTGGGGATTCTTTGACTGATTAGCATGAATAAAACATTTGATTATCACATCCAAAATGCAGAACTTAATATAGTATGAAAATTCTGCTAAGAAAACAATGAGCAGAAAGACCCAAATTGTATAGAGCATTCAATGGGGAAAATTGTGATTCTGATGATAAGTCAAAGGAAAGGCACCAAATCCTAAAAGTTATTAACATATGTTTTTAAACTTTATAATCTTCAGATGAATATACAGATTATAGCTCTTGATCCAGGACTTATTGCATAATATTTTCAATCTCCCCCCTCCAAAAAAAAAAAAAAGACTTAGTAATACTTGTGCTTCATGTCCAAAATTTAGTAAAATATTGAAATAAAATCATCAAGCACTGAAAGAAGCATATCATAATCTGCTCAACTTAGTTGTATAACCCATGTTACCATGCCAGACATTATTCAGTGTCATTCTAAACACCCAAGACATCGAATCTAGCCCTTGATTACACTATCTTATCCTAAACATAGGAAATATTAAAAGCAGTGTTTGATGATAAATTTGTTTGATCATAAGCTCCCATCTCTACAGATCAGACAGCAACCTGCAAAAAATTAACCTGCACTGAGAGAATTAGTTAAAAAAATTGGAGGCTCACCGCACTCAACCCCCAAATCTCACATCACTCACTCAATATGCTAGTGTAGGGCTTACAGCAGTCAACCTACCTCCCTAAGAAAGTACCAGCCATGTACCTGCAGGTTATTAACAGTTACCAGATTTAAGCACAGAGTCAAGTAGAGACTATTCCTTCAAGAACCAATTATTTGTTAAATCAGTCTTGAAGTTAGTGATTGACATCACTCTGCACCTCACTAATTCTTTTATCCTGCTGATTATAGCCACCTTATTTGACTTTGTAGTTTGGAAGATCCTACAATTTCTTTCCTGCCAGATACAGTAAATAGAATAAGTGAAGACCAGTTTACAAATAGTGACAGACAGTGAGGAACCAATAAGCTGGGAAGCTAACCAATTCACAAGTTGGTTCTAGTTCATATTAGGCCAGGCCATATTACACTTACCTGTCATGGTGGACCAAATTCTGAATGAAAAAGGGCACTCAAAGAATAGATGATTGTGGTCCTCATCATCCTCTTCACAAAGCACACACCTAGAATTATCCCTCACTCCAAAGATAACCAACCTATCAAAGGTATTAAGCCTATTATAGATGGCCATCCAGACAATGGTACTAACCGTAGGAATATGGTGTTTGAACCAAAGAAGTTTAGCCCAATGCGCTTTGGAGTGTTGGGCTCTCCACAGATTCCAGGCTAACTGAATAGAGAAACAGCCATCAGAGGAATTTAACCAAATAACTTTCTTCTCAAAGTTAGCAGGGTTACCCTGGACATTAGCCTTGATCTCATCTAATTCCCAGGTTTGGCACACAGGCCATCTCCATCTCCAATCATCAATAATATACTTTACCTTAGCTTGGTCTTGAGAGCCAAAATCATAAATCACTCTATCCCCAAACCTCTGCTTCAAAGGGCCAAGGGGATGCCAATTATCAAACCAAAGAAAAGTGTTCTTCCCATCACCCACTTTGTAACCAATATGCTGGATAAGCTTACTTCTAAGGCCTAGGATTTTCCTCCAAACCCAAGAAGGGTCGCTAGGTGTTTTAACACTCCAGAAGCTTCTATTCTTGTGTAAGTAGGACTTCCTATTGACACCACATGGATTGCTCACCCCCAGTCAAAAGATATCAAATGTGCTTAGACACAGCAGCTTTGTTCCATATCCCAAGCTCTTTAAACCCAAGGCCACCTTCATTTCTAAGAATACATAAGTGGACCCAAACCACCTTAGCCCCTGACTTCTTGAGCTCAGGCCCAGACCAAAAGAAAGCTTTAAGGAGAGCCTCAATCTCTTTAATTACCTTCTTGGGGAGGATAAAAAGAGAAGACCACTAAACCTACATTGAGAATAGAATGGACTTAACAGCTATGCACTTATTTCAGGCCCGTGACAAATTTTGATGAGATTTCCTTCCACTTCATTGAGTGCATACATTTCCATTTGCAAAATTCCAAAACAAAGGTATCAATATTTGGTACTATTGTGTTCTTTGAGTTTTTTGAAAAAATCAAATGTGCACTATACTTGTGTTCAAATGCATTCTGCGGTCTTGTATAGCTGATTGGCTTTATTTTGCTGCAAGGTGACACCACAACCAAGCCTCAGTCTATAACCCCATCTCTAAAACAGCTGCACAAGACAGATCAAATATATATCAGACAACCCCAACAAATCTTGTGTAGGATTCATATAGGAAAATTAATTTCATTTTATGACATTTTTGTTAATGTGCATACATGACACCAAATTCTTCTGTTTATTTCCTCTCTAGTTCTCTGGGCAATATGGTGTAGATGGACTCAAGGGCTTTGATCAGATGGTGGTTGATTACCTGCAGAAACCGTCAAACTTGTGAGTAGTTCTATTATGTTAACTATCTGCATGTTTCATGATTAATGTGGCCAATGTTCCCAGTCTTGAACATCAATTTAAACATGTTTGTTTTTCTTGCATTCAACTATGACATTAGTACCTTTAAATAGAACCATATTGTTACATTTTAGAATAATGTTTGGCTTTAATGTGATGATCTTAATAGAAAATTCTCTGTAGATTCATCTTCATATGCTTGATACATCCTTTCTTCTTTATGCTGCTAGTTTTTCTAAACCTTTGAAAACAATTCATGTTTGCAGGGGACAGGAAAAGGGAATACACAGGGATGAACTGTCCCAGAAGCTAAAAACCATAGCTTATTGACACTATGTACCCTTAATAGCCAGAGATTGATATTTTCTCTTAGAACCAATCAACTCTATTTTTATGTTTGAATTGTAATATAAGTAGACATTTGCTGAAGGATGCTCTAAGGTATTCATGGCTTCATTTGTGGGCTTTCATCAAATGGGTTTCTAGCATTTTTTCCTTGTTGACATTTCTGTTATTGTAATCATTTGCTTGATGGTTTAAACACAAAAACAAGTATAGAGTAATATGCTAATCAAATTGACTTGTATAGTTATGTATTTGTATTTATATCTGGCATATTGGTTTATGTTTGTTATGAAGCAAAGTATCAGTTTTGATTATATACATTTTCATTTTAATGCTTTCGTTCTATTTTCATTGTTGAAGGTTATGATTAAAAATTTGGAGCAAATAGTGAACGTGGTTTTGAATTCATTCCAAGATCCTCATCAATGAGTGTGATGGCCAACTATTAATGCAATTGGACACTTGTCTTTAGATTTAGGCCCAGATTCGCAAGTTCAATATCATCAACGTTTGCTACCAGCTTTGGCTGCAACTATGGATGATTTTCAGAATCCCCGCATCCAGGTTGGTTCTTTTGGTTACAATTGATTTTCTATCTTGTCCTTTGTCCTGCAAATATCAATTGCATGATTAAATCTGATTTATGCATGATTAATGTGATTTTGGTTGTTCACCAGTGTTTTGGCGATTTAAATTAACAAACTCTAAAATACTTCTATAAGCAATGGTGAGGGCTTCATTCGAAAAAACTTCGTCGAGAGCCAAAACCTTGAGGTATTTGAGATCAATTTTTTTCCTATGAATGGGCATCCACACTATCAAATATTTGCATCAAATGGCTAAAAATAACTTAGATTCCAAATCAATAGTTATTTTCCGATTTCCAAATCAAAAACTTTAGTCACAGTAGAAACTATGTGAGACAAATAGGGTGAAATAGAAGCGTGTCATGTGCCTAAGGGAAACTGGTTAGAGTTCTGCTAGATGTAGATAAAGCGGGCTATTGAAGTGGGTGGGAGGATGTAGCAAACAACATAGGATAAAAAATATTATTGTTTGGAAAAAAAAAAGGTTTTTAGAGTTGTAGCCAGACATTGAAAAACAAAACAAATGTAAATTATTTTACATCAAAACAAACGGAGCCTGAAACAAATAGAAGTTTCCTTTAATTATGTTGTAAATGATGATTTTTTTTTTTTTTGTGTAGATGCAACCCTTTTGACTACGTGATGATATCTTTGCATATATATCGATATCGGAGCTTACTATTGATATCAAAACAAGCTATAATATATATATATATATATATATTTATTTATATTGTCGATACTTTTGTTTTGTTTTAGATACAAAAATTTGAGTTATTGAATATAAAAAATTATTAGTATTGTTGGAGGATGTTTTATATATTTTGTAAAGAATATTTGGTTGACAATTGTTACAGGGTACATATATATTATTCTTGGTATGATTTTGTGAATGTGAATATGAATGTGGATGTGGATGTATTTTATTTTAGAAAATATTAATAATTTGTACAGGGAATGAATTAATAAAATATATATTGATTTTATGAAAATAATTTTACTGCGACAATAATAAACCATTGCTAATGTAATCATCATTTCCTTACATTTCATTAGCGACGGGTTAACCTGTCGCATATGCATATTAATTACAGATTTTAGCAACGGTTTAAACTGTCGTAAATACGATATTAATTTAATTCTATTTTTTTTGCGACGTTTTTTACCATCGCTAATAATACTTTTTGCGACGTCAAATACCATTGCTAAAAAATTTTTGGCGACGACAACCAACATCGTCACTAAAAGTGAAGTTTTTTCCCCTTTTTTTTGTGTCAGGTTAAACTGTCGCAAAAATCATTGATTAGCCGTCGCAACAAGAAAACGACGGTTTGTAACTGTCGCAAATACTTTTTGTCACACCCCCTTCCGTCAACCCCCACTTCCCGTCGCTACTCCATCGCAAAAAGTCTTTTGCGACGTTTGCAGCCGTCACAAAAGGTCCGAGTTTTGGTAGTGTTACACTGTAGCCTCATATCCCTTGTGTTCTTCTCTAAGATTGTGTTTGGATTATAAATTTAGGTAGAAATTTGAAAAACTCACAATTCCCTTTGCCTTTCCAAATTTACTACTCAAATTCATCATTCAAACACAACCTAAATCACGTGTATTACTTTTAATATGCCCTAATGAATAACCAATGAACTGGTTGGTTGGTTGTCAAGAAAGTTTAGAAACACAATAACTTTGTTGTGTGTGTGTAGTGTTATTTTTTCAAGTATTTGGTTCGAATGTGGAGTCTATAATCCACTTGGTTTTTTTATTTTATTTGTTTGAAGCATGATTCACCTTGCTATATTGCATTTTAACATTTGCTTCATATCATAGAATAACTTCTTCAAACTAACCATGCGTGTGACTATTAGGACAGTAATATAAAGATGAACACATAATTGAATCAAATGTGACCCTAACGACACTTCATCTTGTAGATTCACTGAGCAGTCTACCAGCGGATTGCCTGTCCCCAGTCTTCGAACTGGTAAAGTAAATAAGTTTAGGCAACCGTAAAATTATTAGAAATGGTTTTCATTATTAGTCCTTATTGTTGGGATTTATTTCATAACCTCAAACACAAATGGAAGCAAGCACAATCACGCGAACGCAAAGATTTACGGGTTTGACACAAACCTGCTTGTGTTCATAGATGAGAGAGATAATCCATTATAAACTGTAGGGAATTAAACCACGGCCACCTCACTTACTCTGAAATTCTCACAAATGTGAATGAGCATTGTAGGCATCGTTGAAATGTATGGATGGCAAACTTAAGGAGGAGGAATTATTTCAACAGACAATCCATGGTCATTTCTTTCACTTTTTGCTGTTGTTGTACGGCTTTTACTCACTATATTTGCCATTCTCTCTTATCATCCTCATCCTTTGGCAAATATGTAGGCCTTGAAAATCTTGTTTGTTGTTCTCTAAATTAGATGTATTTCGATTAATTATAAGATGTAATGAAATAATTACACAATCAGTTGTCGACATTGTCATTTGAAAATAAAATTCAGAAAACAGAATATGTAGCTTCACTTGAAGGGAGTTCATGTTTCCCCAAAATTAAAAAACTAAACCAAACAAGTATGTTTTTTTACGACCCAACACAGGAAATTTGAATGGCCGGACTATTTTCACTCATTTTTCCCCAAAATTAAATTTCAACTAAAAAATGATTAAAATTAAAATTAAAACCAAAGCAAATAACAAAGAACACTACTTTTTCCTCAAAAAATAAAAAAAGAACACTGCTTAATATTCCAACTGTAATACACCCAGACAGTACTTTTTCATCTATTCAAATGAAAAATAATGAAACACTGCAACCAATATATGTTCAATGGCTTGAGAAATTAAAAGGTCCAAAAGGCGAACGCAAAAGATACCATCAGGCAACACCATCTGTAGCAAATGAAGTGTGTTCTCTACACACTTCGGAAATGGAAAACCACGCAAAGTCTTCAGAGTACTACTACAGATAAAAACACAAGGAGATGCAATAAAATTCTACGTTTACCTATACGAATCTGTACGCTTTGGCTTGCTTTAAACAACAGCCTCAATCTTCTCCAATACCAAAGGTGTTAGTAATGGGATGACATCAACGGCTTTCATGTTCTCCTGAATCTGCATTAATGAAAAATCATGGCTTTTAATGTGGACATATATATATATATATATATGTTTCCCAAAAGACAACCTAAGAGGGGGGGGGGTGAATTAGGTTTTTACAATTAAAATTAATAATACCCTAATAAAAATTATGACTAGCACAATAGATAAATATAATTAATGAACTAAAAATAATTAAAACAAGTGTCTTAACAACTATGTCAGTTAATATTTTAGCACAGTAAAAATGTGAAATATAGCTATGGCAATTTAAAACAAAATAAAGAGATAAGGGAGAGAGAGGCAAACAAATTTATAGTTGTTCGGCTTCAACTCGACTTACATCCACTCCTCAAGCTTCACTTGAGATTTTCCACTATACTCTAGCTTCACAGGGTGCTAGCAACCTTTTCACAGATGGAGCAATCCTCCACAGATTTTACACAGACTTTCTAAGTCAAGAACACTGAGTGTACTACACTCTTACAAGGTTGAAAAGAAGGTGTTTTTGCTTTCACAGAAAGCTACAAGAATTATCTCTCAAAGATAGATATAAAAATGAGACTCTGATTTTTCTGTAATCCTCACACAAGAAAGATGGGCTTAAAGCTATACGTCTCAATGTATAATTTTTGAAAGAGGATGTAAACAAAAATTGAAGAACACTTCTCAGAGAATTTTTTAGAGAATAGATGTGAGTGATTATAGATCAAAGAATATTTTCTGTTTTTTTTTTTTTTTGTAACTTGTTTACATTAGAGGCTTTGGTATATATAATGAAACTTATAGCCGTTTATAGCCGTTGTATTCATTTGAATTTATAGCCGTTTATAGTCGTTGTATTCATTTGAATATCTTCCACTCCATCATTACTAATTTGAATATCTTCCACTTGAACCTTTTGGCTTGCTGCTGTGCTAGGTTGTTTGAACCTTTTGGTCTACTGCTGTGCTGGGCTGTTTGAACCTTTTGGTCTGCTGCTGTGCTGGGCTATTTGAACCTTTGTTTTGGGCTGTTTGAACTCCTGATTTAATCAAATATTAAATACATTCTAACAACATTTAGGATAAAAGTTTAGGTGAGAAATAATGGGACAAAATAAATTTTGATTCTATTTTTCTCTTTCAAATAAATTAAAACATAATTAAATAAATCATCAAAATAAATTTTGGATTCTATTAAAACATAATTAAATAATCATCAAAATAAATTTTCGATTCTTTTTTCTTTTTCAAATAAATTAAAATATAATTAAATAAATCATCAAAATAAATAAGTCTAACAATATATATATATATATATATATATATTAGAGACTAAAAGAAAAGACCAATGAAAATGAGACATTAATGAAGGAAAAACATATAACATATAAAGAATAAAAAGAAAATGTACAAGGACAATAAAAACAATGTAGATTTGATATTGAAATGAAATTTGTGTAGGACCTACTAAAAAAACATAAAGTGGTTGGCCATTGGTTCAAAGAATGGTTTGAGTTTATATATAACACAATACTAAAAATTATATATATATATATATATATATATTTTACGAATGTGTATCGGCCGTACCCGTATCCTAATTTTTAGGTCTTTTCTCTATTTTTTCATTTCTTCGTTTAGAACAAAATCTATTTCATTAACACAAATCCATTTGCAAAAGCATAAGCTCTGAAATACAAAACCAACCTAGGTAGAGAAAATCAAAAGAAAATCAAATAAAAACAAAACAAAACCACAGAACCCCAGAATTGCACCCTTAAGACAAAATTGACCTGAGACTCTTTTGCAGCACAATAATAACGGATGAGACATTAGGGTTTATGGCACACCACGTGATTGCAAGTTGAGATAAAGGCACACCTAGTTCGTCCCCAGAATTGCACCCTTAAGACAAAATTGACCCGAGACTCTTTTGTAGCACCAGTAATAACGGATGAGACATTAGGGTTTGTGGCACACCACGTGATTGCAAGTTAAGATAAAGGCACACTTGGTTCGTCTGCAATTGGTTTCAATCCATTAACCTTTTTTAACACATCCTCCACCAACGATCTGCTAGCAAGATTCTACCATACAAAAAGATAAAAATCAGATATATGAATAGACAACAATAAAATAATATAAAGATGTTGGTGAGGCACCACACATTAGAAGTATGAAAATGTCAAATCATCAGCTACACAACTAGCTTACGGTAGATGCCTAGATCAGGATGTTCCACATAATCCAGTAATCCTATTTGTAGTTCTCAACACTCAGAACCATGAAAAGAAAATTAAGAAACAGAAAAGAAAATGCAAAATTCAACTATGCTACTGGTAAATAATAAGGAATGGGAGTCAATGATGGTTACAGAATCAACCTATACACCAAGACACAGATAACACCTTAAACCCCATCACAAATCAATCATTAAATAAATTGCAGGGCTTATCCAAACCAATTCAACTTGCATGTTCAATTGTCTGAAAAAAATGCATGGGTTGTAAGATTAACTCTACATAAAACTGCTCTGGTTGGAGCAGAAAAGAGATACGAAAACTAGACTAGGACTTTTGTATAGATGCTGCAGACAATCAATGTCCCCAAATGGTGGATGTAAGCCACCAAGTCCTCCAACTTCTCTGATTTTCTGGCTTTGATTTCATTTCCCAAACCAAGTTGGTGATAAATTCTGAAATTTGAAGATTTAGAAGGAAAAGAAAACTAAATCAAAATGTTATTTTTAAAAGGTTAGTTTCAACTTTTTTGTGTCACATCCTAAAAGGTGTTAACTCCAGCCCACATGGAGGAGTAGTTGGAGGTTGGTTGGTTGGCTCTCCAATTCAAGAAGTAGGAAGGGAGATGACAGGTGACAGCCCTCCCAATTACTCCTCTTCCTTGACTTTGTTCCCTCCCGTTTGTGTATAAAAAGGGAAGAGTTGAGCTGAGTTTGATCATCAGAAAGAGAAAGAAAAAGTAGAGAGTGTAATCTGTAAGTGAGAGTGCTATAGAGAGAGACTGAGGTGTGAGTGTTGTAAACTCCCTCTGAGAAAATTCTGTAGTGGATATCTCTACCATGGACGTAGGCTATTTCCGAACCACGTAAATATCTTGTCTCTTTTCTGTGTGTGATTGATTTCTAAGTGTTCTTAATCCTAACAAGTGGTATCAGAGCCTCGTTGGTCGATTTTCAGAAAAACATGGTGTGTTTTTCAAAATTGCCCAGAAATCAAGTTGCTCGAACTTCACTTTTGAGCATACAAGGAGGAAGCTCTCGACGAGAGGAGTCCAGAACTAGAGCCCAAGAAGAAGCTCCAAGCACCCTCATGTGCCCCCTGAAAGAAGCGCGTGAACACCAGTCTCAGGCACGCGCTATACACGTTGTTTGCGGTACCAGCACGTCATCTTAGTCTCAGGCACGCGCCCTACATGCGGCGGAAACAATAAGGCGAGTGTTTTGTGCTTGATCGCCACATCATCGCCACGTTATCTGCCACGTCATCGACACGTATCTGCCACGTCAACAGTTGGTTAACCAGCCAACCCGTCGAGTTAACCCGATCCAACCAGACCCAGAGGCAGAGAATTTATCTGGTGCTACGCGGCTAAGATACATCCGCAGATCTGAACCGTTCAACATATTTTGGCTAGATTTGAGCCATTTGAAGTCCGATTTTGACGGCCCAATAGTGGTTTCCAACAATTTGGAGTATTCCGGAGAGATCTGTATGGTCAGATTTTTGATTCAGAATTTCTGTAAAAAGAAAGAAGATGATAGAAGAGTCTACTTTAACTTCGGGATTGATGATCAAATTAAATGCTTCCAAATATAGAATTTGGAAGCCGTGGATAGAAGACATCCTATATTGTAAAGACCTATTTGACCCTATTGCTCTGAAAAGGGTTAAACCAAAAGCAAAGAAGAATGAAGTCTGGATAAAGATGAATCAGCAGACTGTCGGTCAGATCAGACAATGGATAGACCACAGTGTGTTCCACCATGTCACCTAGGAGACAGATGCATATGTCCTTTGGACAATGTTAGAAGGAGTGTACCAGTCAAAGACCGCCTGGAACAAAGCCTTGGTGACGAGAAGTCTTGTAAATCTGAAGTTGAAGAATGGTGTGTCTGTCGTCGAGCACACTAGTGAATTCAAAAATCTGGTGAATCAGCTTGCAACCGTCAAGATGCCCTTGGATGATGAAATTCAAGCCATACTACTGCTCAGTTCTTTACCAGATAGCTAGGAGACATTGGTGGTTTCTCTCAGCAACTCTGTACCAGAGGGGAAGCTGACCATGAGCATGGTAATAGATGCCATGTACAATGAAGAGACAAGGAGGAAAGACATTGGAGACATGGAGAAAAGACATTGGAGGTAATCAGTCCCATGCTCTTGTCACAGAAGATAGAGGTAGAGACAGAGGTAGAGGAAGAGACAGAGGAAGAAGCAAGAATAGAGGCAGATGGAACAACAGAAGTAAATCCAGAGACAGTAAAAGTCAAGGTAACTCTAGCTTCACTTGCTTTCACTGTGGCCAAAAGGGTCACATAAAGATGAACTGCCCAAACTGGAAATATAAAGGCCAAAACAGTAAGTCAAAGGGGGATAAGAACACGACAGCCACAACAACTGATGAAATACTTCTTGCAGTTGGTGAAGAGGAGGATTGCCTTCACGTGGTTGACCACAGCTATAAAGAGTGGGTGATAGACATAACTGCATCCTATCACGCCACTTCCCATAGAAAACTCTTCAGCTCGTACAACGTTGGAGATTTTGGCACTGTTCGAATGGGGAATTCTAGCTATTCAAAGATTGTGGGTATTGGAGACATTAGTATTCAGACTAATGTCGGACACAAGTTGGTTCTCAAAGATGTGAGGCATGTTCCAAATTTGCACCTCAATCTTATCTCAGGAAGCGCCCTGGACCAACAAGGCTATACAAGTTCATTCGGAAATGGTTGTTGGAAGCTAACAGGAGGAGCTTTGACAATTGCTAGAGGAGAGATGTCTTCAACACTGTACAAGACTCAAACGAAGATTTGTTTGGGAAGTCTTAATGCAGCAGAAGACAAGGAGTCACCGGACTTAAGGCATAGAAGACTGGCTCACATGAGTGAGAAGGGATTGCATCTATTGGCAAAGCAATCCAAGATACCCTTATCCAAAGGAAGTGCCCTGAAGCCATGTCATCACTGCCTTTATGGCAAACAGCATCGAGTATCATTCAGTTCAACGAGTAAGAGGAAAACAGAAGTGCTCAGTATGGTATACTTGGATGTTTGTGGCCCAATCGAAGTGGAGTCACTAAGCGGCTGCAAATATTTTCTGACTTTCATTGATGATGCATCAAGGAAGTTGTGGGTGTATTTCCTGAAGACGAAAGATGAGGTATTCCAGCACTTTCAGGAGTTCTATGCAATGGTGGAAAGAGAGACCGGGAAGAAGTTAAAGTGTCTTCGCACAGAAAATGGTAGCGAGTACACTTCCAATGCTTTTGAAGCATATTGTGCCAATAGAGGTATCTGGCACGAGACAATAGTTCCCGATACCCCACAACACAATGGTGTAACAGAGAGGATGAATCGCACTATTGTTGAAAGAGTTAAATGCATGCTCAGAATGGCAAAGTTGCCAAAGTCATTCTGGGCTGAAGATGCCCGAACAGCCTGTTATCTTCAACAAGTCGCCCTTGTTGAATTTTGCAATACCTAAGGAAGTCTGGTCTAGAAAAAAGGTATCATATTCTCACTTGAGAGTCTTCGGGTGTAAGGCGTTTGCACACATCTCCAAGGAAAACAGACAGAAGGTTAATGACAAGTCCACTCTATACATATTTGTAGGCTACTCAGATGTAGCATTTGGGTACAAGTTGTGGAACCCAATGAATAAGAAGATGTTCAGGAGCAGAGATGTTGTGTTCCATGAAGACTAGACCATAGCAGATTTTGAGAAATCTGCAAAGTTTAGATATGTCATCACTCCAAACTTGTTACCATCTCCCGGGACATTACAAAATACTAGATGTGATGATGTGCAACAAGAAGTGCCATAGTTGCAGGCTCCTATGCTAGAAATTGAAGATCAAGAGGAAAGAGATGAAAACCCGGATGAAGAGGGTTTTGAGCAAGGAAAGCAACCCCCTCAACCAGAGGCAACTGGGCCTCAATTACGGAGATTTGAAGAGCTTCCGTGCCATCAACCAAATATCCCGCTTCTCAGTATATTCTGATTATTGATGAGGGGGAGCCCGAGAGTTTTTTGAAAGCAAAGAGTCATACAGAGAAAGACTGTTGGATGCAAGCCATGAAGGAGGAGATGACTTCTTTGCAGAAGAACCACACTTATGAGCTTGTTCCACTTCCAAGAGGCAAGAGAGCCTTGAAGAACAAATGGGTGTATAAGTTGAAGAAAGATGGCAACAGTAAACTATTGTAGCATAAAGCTCGCTTGGTGGTCAAAGGTTTTGGGCAGAAGAAGGGAATTGATTTTGATGAGATCTTCTCCCCAGTTGTGAAGATGACTTCCATTCGAGTAGCTTCGGGATTAGTAGCTCGCTTGAATCTAGATGTAGGACAGATGGATGTCAAGACTACCTTTCTCCATGGTGATTTGGAGGAAGAGATCTACATGGAGCAACCAGAAGGATTTGAAGTTAAAGGAAAATAGAATCTAGTCTGCAAACTGAAGAAGAGTCTCTACGGCTTGAAGCAGGTAACAGACCAGTGTGTATATTTCTAAAGGTTTTCGGATGGAAACTTCATCATTCTACTATTGTATGTCGATGATATGCTGATCATCGGACATGATATTGCTATGATCAACAAGTTGAAAAAGGACTTGTCGCAGTATTTTAACATGAAGAATTTAAGCCCAGCACAACAGATTTTGGGCATGAAGATTGTTCATGATAGGAAAGCCAAGAAGATATGGCTGTTATAGGAGAAATATGTTGAATAGGTGAGTGAAAGGTTCAACATAAAAGATGCCAAGCTAGTCAGCATACCACTAGCCAACCATTTCAAGGTGACAAAGCGTTCATGTCCCACGACTAGCTCTGAAAGGAAAGAAATGGAGGCAATCCCTTGTTCCTCTGCAGTAGGAAGTTTGATGTATGCTATGGTGCGTACCCGGCCAGATTTAGCTCATGTAGTTGGCGTCGTGAGCAGATTCCTTGCCAATCCAAGAAAGGGGCATTGGGAGGTGGTCAAATGGATTCTTCGGTACTTGAAGAGAACTTCAAAGATGTGTTTATGTTTCGGGGGAGCTGAACTAATTTTGGAGGGTTTTACAGATGTCGATATGGCAGGTGATCTTGATGGTAGAAAGTCTACATCAGGATTTCTATTCACCTTTGCAGGGGGAGCTATTTCATGGCAATCCAAACTACAAAAGTGTGTTGCTTTATCTACAACAGAGGCGGAGTACATTGCTGCCGCAGATGCTGAAAAGGAAATGTTGTGGTTAAAACGATTTCTCCAAGAATTGGGTCTACAGCAGGAAGAATACAAGGTACATTGTGATAGTCAGAGTACAATTGATCTGAGCAAGAATTCCATGTACCATTCACGTACAAAACATATTGATGTCCGGTATCATTGGATACGAGAAAGTGATGGAAAAGCAGCTAATGAAGCTAGTGAAGATTCACATGGACAAGAATCCTTCTGACATGATGACCAAGGTTGTCACCAAAGACAAACTGGAAGTTTGCAAGAATCTGACCGAGATGGACTTCAAGTAAGAAGTTAGTTATCCATATGGGCGTAGAGAGGGAGAATTGTTAACTCCAGCCCACATGGAGGAGTAGTTGGAGGTTGGCTGGTTGGCTCTCCAAGTCAAGAAGTAGGAGGGGAGATGGCAGGTGGCAGCCCTCCCAATTACTCCTCTTCCTTGACTTTGTTCCCTCCCCTTTGTGCATAAAAAGGGAAGAGGTGAGCTGAGTTAGATCATCAGAAAGAGAAAGAAAAAGCAGAGAGTGTAATCTATGAGTGAGAGTGCTATAGAGAGAGAGTGAGGTGTGAGTGTTGTAAACTTCCTTCGGAAAAATTCTATAGTGGATATCTCTCCCGTGGGTGTATTGTCGAACCACGTAAATATCTTGTCTCTTTTCTGTGTGTGATTGATTTCTAAGTGTTCTTAATCCTAACAAAAGGATGCTTGTGATTGGAACATTGTATTGAAGAGAAAATTAAGGAGAAAACCAAAAAGAATGAGATTCTGCCATGTAAAGGGTGATACAAACGAAGAACGAGAAACAGTGAAATATAGCAGTGCTCAACAGAATAAGAGCGGAGGAAAGAGAGTGTTGTCTGTTCTCTCGTGCAACCTAGTTTATCTACTCAATGAAAACTGGGATTACTATCCCATGTTACAGAAATTAATGTAGCATTGCATATGCCAATATATCTTCCTAAAAGAATCTATGCATCCATATATTTCACATAAAAAATACTTGGCCACCCACAGATGCATGTCTTCATGTTTTTATTTTAATAAAGAAAGATAACAAAGATAAAAGATGAATCATGCAGAGAGCACATTCACCAAAAATTACAGGAGACTTGAGTGCAAATTTAACTACGCCAAATATAAATTATGATAAAACTTTAAATAAATAGGTACTTCAGCAAAAAAAAATTGTAACTTTCAAATAGGTTTACCTTGTAATTTTCCAATGCAAACCGACTATCAGGTGGGATGGTTCCAGAGTTATATTTTCCAGTCAAAACTCCTGATGCAAGTGGACTCCAAGTGGTAAAACCTAGACCATGGTTAGTGTACAGAGGGAGGTACTCAGACTCAGCCTGTAGTATGGCAAAAATATGTCAGAATAATAGCCAAGTAATATGTGTAATCAACCAAATCAAAATCCTCAAATTTAGAGGCAAAATATGCAGCTGTAACTGTGAAAAGGGAATATATATTATAGTGAGTCAAAAGCACCAATGACCAGAAGGACTATATCATGCAATAACAGAGGAACAAATGAAAAAAATGAGAAGCAGAAACAAATGTCCCAATTCAAGCTATAGAAACTCAAAAAACTTATGGTCAATAACTTGTAAAAGCCAGTGTCATCCTATACTGAGATCATCCACCAATGCAAGCCGTTTACCTTCCCAAACGCTTCTTTTGATCCCTTTTTTTTTTTTTTTCAAAACTAGCACTTGAAGCATGCAATGCATGTGTTATTTTTTTTTCCAAAAAATATTTGATGGTAAAAGAATAATTTAAATTTAAATTTAAAATTAAAATTAAAGTATCATTTTAGGAAAAATTACTGTAGACACCCCATTTTTGATCGACCTTAAAACTCAGACGTCATCGATTGAGCGCTTGGTGATTGCGCATGTTGTGCTCGTTCTGAGGTTTCGGAGTTTCGGCTGAGGTCCTTACCCCCGGACCTCGGGACCCTTTTATGCTTTGCCTCAGTTTGCGGACCAGGTCTTGCTTTCTCTTCCCGGAGGAAGGGAGAGGTCTTGTAGACCATCTCTCAGTGGTCGTAGGCTACTTTTCGTGGTCGTAGGCCACTGTTCCCGTTTGGAGACTTGTTTCCGGTTTTCGGAGCCGTCGATCGCGTGCCTCGGCTCGAGACCGCTTAACATTCTCCGTTTGGCACGATTTTTGGAACACACCTGGTTTCCTCTGTCTAGAGGGACACTGTGGTCCAGGAGACCACTTTTGTGGCCGTACGCCACTTTTGGTGCTCAATAGCCAGTTTTCAGGGCACCCGGCCGCGCGCTTTGCCCCCCGAACTCTCGTTTTGCATCCGTGTTGGTTCTTTTTTGGCATGAACCTTGTTTTCCTTGTTTGGGAGGTGGTACAAGGATGGGAGACCACCTTTTCTCCTTGGAGACCACTTTCTCCCCGCCAGCCAGTTTTCTTGTCGGGAAGCTAGTTTTCTTGGTCTTTGGGCCACATTTGCTGGTCTCCCACCACACCATTAGCTTACTTTCAAAGTGAAGACCACCAAATGGGGCCACCGACCACTCTTTGTTTTGGGAGACCACTTACCCTGGTCGGCCGACCAGGGGAAGTGGTCGGCCAACCACCCTTTCTGGTCGGCCAGATTCCTCCTGTTTTGTCTGTCTGAGTGCATGCCAGCTGTGCCAGCTGGAAGGCACAGACTTGATCCTCCATACACGTGTATGGAGGATTTGCACCCTTGCTTTAGCTTCTTGAGGAAGCTTGAACCCTTGCTCTAGCTTCTTGAGGAAGCTTGAAACTTTGCTCCTCTATAAGAGAAGGCCTCCCTCTCCTTATACCAGGTTCCAAAAAATTTTACTAAGGCAATATATATATCTCTCTATATCTCTTCATTTTGGGTTCAAAAAGTGCATTGTTCTTGGCCTATTGCACCACACCTCATAGCCACACACCTCCACCATTGATCTGAGGTTCTTGGTGGGTATTTTCAGAGGTTAAAGAGTTGGTTTTGGACTGGAGAAGTTGCTGGTTTTGCTGAGCTTCAAGGGTAATCTCTTTTCCCTCTTTTAAAGCTTTGTCTTGATCACTCTCTTAGCCAAACTTGCATGCTTATTCGAGCTTTGTTGTCAACTGAAAAAAATCTTGTTTTGAGGTCCTTTTGATGTTTGTTTAAGGCCATTTTCCTGTTGGAGGTCATCTACCCTCTTGCATGCTTCATTTAGTCTTGTTTTGAGCCATGCCTTAAGGCCTTTGTGTTGACCTTTGCTTGGCCTTTTAGCCATTGAAATCCAGTGGATTTTCAGTGGTTGGCATGCTGTTTTGAGGGCCAAAATCAGAGAGGGGTGACCCTATCTCTTTTGGCCTTGTTTGTTTGCATATTTGGCCTTTCCAAGGAGCCTATGTTTTCATACTTCCTAGCCTTGGTTCAGGCCATTTTTAGTGACTTTTAGGACCTGCCTAGACTCTGTCTAGGGCTGGTTTGGTCACCTCATGTTTGCCTCTTGCATGTGTAGAATAATCCTCTTCATAGCTTATCAAAGGAGCATGTCATTCTTGCATGTATTGGTCATGTTTCAGTGGGTTTTTGGTCATTCTTTGGCATATCATAGCTCTGTATTTGGCTGGTTTAGTGGCCTCTTGAATGCTTCACACGCTTGTAGTGTAAACCACGCTTACTAGCTTACGTTGCATGTTGTTTTGGCCATTGATTCTAGTATATTTTGGCCATACTTCAAACTGATTTTGTTCATATGTTGGGCTTCCTTAGCTCTATTTTGAGGCCTCTTGGTCGAATGATGCTTGCCATGCATACTTGTAGTGTAATATCCTTGCCTAGCCTTGAGTTTTGGAGCCCCTTGCATGCTTAACTTGAGGTGTTTTCCATGTCTTTGGCATCATTGAGCATGTTATTTCAGAGCCTATACTTGTGCCATGTTCCCATGTTTTCCACTCTTTAAATGCGTTTGAGAGTTGTGCTTGTATACCTCATTTATGGGCCATTGCATGAGCTTCATTTTTGTGCATTTCAAGCCATCATCTTAGTCCATTTTGCCACTGTTTTGGGCCTGCATAGGGACTGTTTGGGGTTGGTTTGTTCATTTGGGCATTGCTTTGCATACCTCTAGTGTAATGCACTTCACTAGTTTCGGTATTTGAGCCATTCAACATGCATAACATGAGTTGTTTGCATGATTCGGGACCATTTTGTATGTCATTTCAGAGCTGGAACATGTGTTGTTGTATGCCATATTTCATCCTTTCCATGCTTTCATACAGTTGTATCTTGTGCCTAGGCTTTGGGCCCTTGCATCTGCATGTTTGCATGTGTTTTGTTGCCTCATTTTCATCATGTATGGCCACTGATTTGGGTGTGGCTGAGGCCCATTCATTTTGGTTTAAGTCCATTTTGCATCGAGTATGCCATTGTAGTTCATAGCATTGAGTATGCGCGTTGTCGCATGTTTGATCATTGCATTGCGCATGCCTTGTTCACTTCATTGTGTATGATAGTCTTCACATGTGCATTGTGTATGACATATAGTATCATGTGCATTGAGTATGCCATTGTTAGTTCGTAGCATTGCGTATGCTAGTTTGCATGTTTGCACGTCATCCTTTGCATGTTTGCATGACTTGGTTGCATCGCCTTAGGATTGCATGCTTGAGGTCGCATTGTGCATGCCATTCTACTTGTTGCATTGTGTTTGGAATAGGAGTTAGTCCAAACACGGGAAACGAGGGACGTTTCATACTCCAAGTGATGAAACGTGCCTCGATTCGGTCGGTCGCTGACACTCTTGACTAACACATGATGGAGTTTAGGCATTTATGTGTTTATATGTGCATTCATTTCACATTGAGTCGTGCAATTCGACTCCTCGGCCATCATGCATCGAGATGCGTGATTGGTAGCCGAGGATCAAGGACTATACTCCCTAGGAGCTTATTTGCAATGATGGGGGAGTGGTCGTGCACACATGTGTTGCAAATACCTTGCTTTCTCTCTCTCTTGCCTTTGTGTTGCAGAAAAGCAGAAACCAGAGAAGAAACTGGTCGGTCCGACCAAGTTTTCTGGCAGGCCGACCACCTTTTCTAGTTTTCACCACCAAGGGTGGTCGGTAGGTGGTCCCCAATGCCTATAGCTGGTCGGCAGCCTCCCCCTAAATTCCCAGGTTAGAGTTTCATCTCCTTGGAGCTTGGTGCAAGTTTCTGAAATCAATTGCAAACAAAGGCGAGCCGGGGCATCGCGATGGATTTCCCAACAGGCGACTCGAGCATGCATGCATCCTTTATCACTCAAAGCATAACTGAGGCAGCCCATTTTACATAGTTTGCATGCTAGTTTAGTTAATTTGTTAATTAGCTAGTATTGTGTAATAATTAGTTAATTCGATTCTGTATTATTTATTCGGACCCTCCGAGAGAGGGCAATGTTGTAATAAGTGTGCGTGTGTGCGATGCATGTCTTCCAACCCCACGTCTTTCTCCCTTTTATTTACCAGCTTATGATGGTTAGTTTTAGGGCATGTTTCAATTAGCATCTATATGTTCGCATGTTTGCATTCATTCATCTGTATGCATGCACCGGGCTCGACGCATCATGCTAACTGCATTGTATTTCAATTCCAAGTTGAAACATGTACGATTGTTGCATCTCATATGCCATCTTAGAATAGCCGAGCCTATTGTAGTTGCATTTTTGCATGTGTTGCGTTAGGCATTCTTAGCGTAGTTAGGATTCATGCATGATTTGTAATTAGCTTCTTTCTTTGGCTCGAAGTACTCGGTAAGTGTTTTTGCTTTAGCATCCTTGCATGCGTGTGAGTGACTGCCATGATAGCATGCTTACCATGAGGCTATGTGCTTATGTGATATAACTGCCTGAATGCCTGTGGGTGAAGGTTGGGTTGCTTGAGTTGGAATAATTCGTCGAAACCCGTGTTTTAGCCTACTTGCGAGTAGCAAACTTCAATCCATTTTCAAAATAAACGGATATGCGATGCTTTGTTCCAAATTAGGCAATCCAGTCTATACTTGTATGCTGTACGCATCACATAATAATTCTAGGCTAATAAACCGGAATAAGAGCACATGTGTTTTCAAAAACTCGATATCATGTTTAGTAGTGGCCGATCTTTGATCGGGCGAGCGGGGGTGCTCATGAAATGACCTTCCCCAATCGTACCTAAGTTCCCGAGCAGAGGCAACTTTGGTGATGACGGACACGTGGCCTTAGGCACGAATCAGGGTTTCCTAAATTCTCCCAAAATAAAATATTTAGGTGGCGACTCTGTATCTGGGGAAGCAGTCCATGTTTGGCACTTCTTTCTAAAATCAGTTTTTCAAAACGATTTGCCGAATTTGGACTCTTTGGTGATTTATCGATCTTGCATTGCACTTTGTGAGATTAGATTCAGAACCGTGACATCGAGTCCGAACTGCAGTGAGCCCAATGAACAAAACGGGATTTCTCCCGGGACGTTCGGGGACGTCTACAGTTTCTGGCGACTCTGCTGGGGATTTCGAGAACTTGACTCGAACTCATGATATCTTGTTTTGATTACACTTATGTGTTTCTTTGCATTGCATTTGCATTGGTGCGCCTAGGACACCGTGTTTGCCATCTGCTATTCCTGAACGGTTTGCCAGAGGCTCGCTTTGAGAAGCGTGCCATAAGGCTGACCGGTTATGGGCTCTGCCACGATGGGAACACAAACCCCGATTTTTACCGGGGCACCCTTTTTGACCATTCGACCTAGTGCATATCGGAATCCATAGTGACCATTCCAAACTAGGACAGGTTGCTTACCCAATTGTAGGTTGTTTGAAACCGCTGCGTGCGTAGTGAAACCCTAGTTCTTGACAAAATAAGACAGGGAAACCCTATCCTACCATAGCGGTGTTTTGGCTCTCATTTGCTTGTTATGTGCTTTTAGAGTGTGCCTCTACAAGGAATGCATATATCAGTTTGCAAGTTCGGGTATCAGGCCTGAGGGCATCAGTATTTTGGGGGAATCAGTTTTACCTGAGGGTATCAGTTTACGGGAAGAATTTTGGACAGAATTCAGTAGAGAGTGCAGTCATTCAGCTATGCTCACATCTATTCCAGTGAAATTGGGCTGAGATGCTGCCTGTTTTCTCTTTTGCAAGGTAGTCTTGGAACCGTAGCTTCAGAAGGCTCCGATATCCCCCGGGTACATTGGACTTGTGCTGATAGACTTTGTCAGGTCAGAGATTCAGTTCAAGGGCAATCAGTGTTCCTTTGCCAGAGGCAGGGTAAAAAGGCCAGTCAGGCACAGATCACCAGTTCAACAGTCTTCGGATCAGCGATCATTCTCCATCTCACCTGTGCGCAGTTGGGTTGAGATATCCGCTTTTACCTCAGGGAGATACACCTGTTATTCAGCTAGATCCGCACCTTATGGCAGGCATGGAAGAGATGATGCATCAGCTCCAGGAAACTATGCAAGCTATGCAGCAGGATGCTGCCCGCCAGGCAGAAGTGGCTGCACGTCAAGCAGAAGTAGTGGCCCAACAGGCAGAGTTAATAGCCAGACTTCAGCAGCAGCAACAACCACAGCAAGCCGAAGCATCTGCTTTGCACCCACCTCCTCCCCCACCTAGAGTTCCGATACTCGGGGACACTGCAAACGTCCAGGAAGATACGGACACCCCAACAGGACCAGTTCCGCCACCAGTTCTACCGCACATTTCAAAGGCACTGGCCTTTTGAACAGATGCACCGTTTGAATCTGAGATGGACCTAACCGCCCTAAAGGTCAGTAAGCTTGAGAAGCTATTCAGGAAGGCTCAATGTGTGAATTCCATTCCGGACATAGAGGATGGATACATCGATTCGGCCGTGACTCTGCCGGATCGGTTCAAGATGCCACATATCGACCGCTTCGATGGCTCTGGAGACCCAATGGTGCACCTCCACTTGTTTTCTGATGTCCTGAGGCCAATGGGCTTGACCACAGCCCAGAAGCTGTCATTATTCGGCCGAACTATGTCTGGGATAGCCGCAATCTGGTATGCAAAATTGGAGAACTCTGTGAAACAGAACTGGGAAGAGATGGCTGAGGCCTTCACTGCTCAATACTCCTATGACACACAGATCAAGGTCACAACTCGTGATCTTGAAATCACCCGCCAAGTGCCAAATGAGGATTTTTTCGAGTTTGTGACGAGATGGAGAGCAAAGGCCTCGATGGTGACTATAAGGCCTTCCGACAAAGACCAGATAAGGATGGTTGTGCGCAACCTCCAACCCAGGCTGATGCAAAAAATGATAGTCTTACCCCTTCCCACCTTTGCAGACCTACACGAGATTGGGGTACAAATTGAAGACGCAATGAAACAAGGTCTGATTGACCACGAAAGGGAGTCACGC
Source organism: Camellia japonica (assembly GCA_030407325.1). Lineage (NCBI taxonomy): Eukaryota > Viridiplantae > Streptophyta > Magnoliopsida > Ericales > Theaceae > Camellia > Camellia japonica. The sequence goes on along the minus strand of JAPPVO010000036.1, from coordinate 30,253,366 downwards.
AAGAAGGGTTATACACGTGGTTCGAATGCGACCACCAGTGGTGACGCAGCTTCAAGATCTTCTGAAGTTGGAATGGTCACCACCACTCCCAAAACAGCCACCCTCTTTGTTGGTACATCCAATCCAAACCCCGAACCTCGGACTATCTACCCCAAGGCAAGAGAATTTTCACCCCACTTTATATGCCTTTGTCTAAAGCTCTGGGGGTCCTACTCAGGAAAGGACATCTGAAACCGTTAGAACAATGGCCTCTACCCGATCCTCTCCCTCCAAAGCATGACCCGGCTAAGTACTGTGCTTTCCATCAACAAACTGGTCATGACACCGACAGTTGCGTCCGTCTTCGCCACGAGATACAAAATTTGATTGACAACAACGTCATCGCCGCACCAGTCTCACAAAGTCTATCGGCATTGGATCAGTGAACTTGGGGGATAATGTGATGTGATCGGCAGATGAACCACCTGCGGGCGGCACTCAGTTTACCCCAGATGTGGCGTATGGCACGCACTATTTTGAGCATTTGCAAATGCTAGCTTTTGTACTTTCTGACTCCGGTATTGAGTCAGTTTTGTTATGTTGTTTAGAGTCTGTCTCGCTATATAGAGTCAGTCTTTTCATACTGAGTCAGTTGGGATCTGTCTTGTTGTATCGAGTTAGTCCTGTTGTATAGGATGTCGAGTGATTTCGGGGGCGTTACCTCGGACATCACTTGCTTGTTTTGTGTTTGTCTTTTCGCTTTCTTTTGAGTCTGTTTCTGCCTTGGAGCCAGTTGTGCCAACAGATTTTGAATGGAACAGCAGTAATTTTCACACTCTTGTGTTTGCTTCTGCCTTGCGCCAGTTGTGCCAGAAGTTTGAATGAGACGGCAACGCTTTTCACCTGCTTTTCTGCGCCTTTAAATAATTGCATTGACCTAAGTTTTTTTCAAAACTTTTTTTAAACATTGTGATGGAAAACAAAGAGGAAGGAATTCCTCGGGATTTGCAAAAATTTGATCAATTGAGAGAAAGAGAGGCATGCTAAGCCCTTAATGATTGAGATCATGTTTGTTAATGTGAGTGCTGAGAAGGATCTTGGCTTGATCCAAATTGGTTCTACACTGTCTTCAGCGCGAGCAATTTGGAAGAATGCAGCAACAACTGGTCGGCCAGCCAGAAAAATTAGCTGGCCGACCACTTTTTCTGGTTTGCAGAAGCAAAAAGTGGTTGGTAGATGGCTGCAAACACCAACAACTGGTCGGCCACCCTCCCACAAGTCTCCAAGGTGAGTTGGAAGCTTTCTGGAGCTTGTTGCAAGGTTCTGAGGACAGTTGCAAATAGAGGCAAATTGGGGCATCGCGACGGATTTCTGATCGAGGCGACCGAGCATGCATCCAGTCTTCTCCCTCTGAGAACCTCCTGTTTTACTGCTTTATTTAGCTTCTTTACTTAGCTAGATTAGGCATTCATTTTATACTTTAATAGTTAATGCGTTTAGCTATTTCAATTTGTTTTTTAATAATTAGTTAACTAGGATTAGTTAATTAGTTTGTTTTGCAATAATTAGTTTAATTAGCTTAGATTAGCTAGTTAGCTTCTTATTCGGTCCCTCCGTCGAGAGGGCGCAATGTTGTAATAAGCGTGCGTGTGTGTAATGCATGTCTTCCAACCCCTATTTCTTTCTCCCTTTTACTTAACCGCTTATGATGGTTAGTTTTAGGGCATATTTTCTTTAGCATACCTCATGCTCGCATGCGTGCATCCATTCATCTGTCTTGCATGCACCGGGCTCGGCGCATCATACTAATTGCGTTGTATTTTCAATACGTTTACTTGAATACGTGTTCAACAGCATGTTATCAAGTTGCATTTCACATGACATTCTAGGTAGCCGAGCCTATCTTAGCTGCATTTCGCATATGTTGCATTAGCCATCTTAAGATGAACTTGGGTCATGCATGGTTTCTAACTAGTTCTTTGTTTTGGCTTGGAGTACACTGTGAGTGTTTACGCTTTAGCATACTGCATATGTGTTATCGATTACCATGAAAGCATGCTTGCCATGAGGCTAACTGCTTACTTGATATAACTGCCTGAATGCCTGTGGGTGAAGGTTGGATTACTTGAATTGGAACAATTCATCAAAATCTGCGTTTTAGCCTACTCGCGAGTAGCAAACTTCAAACCATTTCCACAAACGAACATGCAATGTTTTGTTCCAAATTAGGCGATCTAGTCTATACTTGTATGCTGTGCGCATCACGTAGTAAGATTAGCTAATTAACCGGAATAAGAGCACATGTGTTTTCAAAAACAAAATATCATGCTTAGTACAGGACGATCTTTGATCGGGCGAGGGGGGGTGCTCATTTCATAACCTTCCCCTCTCGTACCCAAGTTCCCGAGCCGAGGCAACTTTGGTGATGACGGACACGTGGCCTTAGGCATGAGTTAGGGTTTCCTAAATTCTCCCAAAATAAAATATTTAGGTGGCGACTCTGTATCTGGAAAAACAGTCCATGTTTGGCACTTCTTTATTAAAAATCAGTTTTCCAAAACGATTTGCCGGATTTGGACTCTTTGGTGATTTATCGATCTTACATCGCACATTATGAGATTAGATTCAGAACCGTGACATGAGTCTGAACTTGTAGTAGCTAGAGAGCAAACGAATTCGCACCTTCGCACGCGGAGCTCGGGAGTCCTCGGGCACGTCTACAGTAAGGGTGCATGTATATATGTAGAAGCTAGACTCATCAAACCATAGATGTAATGGTATGCGGACTCGGCAAAAAAAAAAAGTCATATTTTTATATTTTTAATCAAGTATGTGAGATAAAATGGTATTATATATATCTAACTTATATTGTCAAAAAGATATTTATAATAATTATACAATAATATATACATATATTAATAGTGTTTGTGAGAGGCTGAAACAGATCAGACTAAGGCAGGTCTAAAAGTCCTAGACTAGCAATAACAAGGTCAGCCCAGGATAACTAAGGCCCATAACCAAACTGGGCCAAGAGAATTACAGGACAGAAGAAAGGCAGCAGAAAGCACACCCAAGAAGGCCGTAGGCCCAATCAGACCCATGTCCCTTCATCTTAGGCTCAACCAACTCCTAGAAATCCGCAGCAGGTGGAACATAATCCCTAAAGAAATGGGATTGACGTGAAGAGTGGGGACAGACCTAACAGCCCACAACAGCTAGTAGAAGCCAACTATAAAAAGAAGAAGCAATCAGCACCATTAATAATCTTGAACCTTGGTAACTGACTTAGGCATCAAAGGGTCCCCAGGCTGCTCCAGCCACCCCTTTTTGCTTTTATCTAAGTGTTTTTCAAGACAGGAACCAAGCTATCTCCGTCACACCACCGCAGCCTTAGTGATGCGATTTTTACCCACCATAGTGTTATATACAATTATATAGGAAATATTTGTTGAAAAGTATCCGATACATATCTCATTGTAACATGCCCGGGAGGTACCCGTGTGTGTTAAACAGTTCGGACCCTTGATCTCTTTGATCTAGTCTCACTAGTGCAATGTGAAACATAAATAAGAGTCCAGATTTGGCAACTTTTAGAAAATCCATTTTATTTCAAAATCTTTTGCAAGAAATGGACTACGTCATTAGAGCTCAGAGTCACCACCTAATATTTTTGGAAAATTAGGAAACCCATGACTCGTGCCAAGGCCACAGTTCGTCATAACCAAAGTTGTCTCGGTTCGGAACCTTAGGTATGAGAGGAGAAGGTCATTAATTGAGCACCCCCGCTCACCCGATCAAAAGATCGGCCTTTACTAAACCACGATTTTAATTTTATTTACTTTACATGTTTATATTCCGATTATTTAATAAATCCTAAAAATTACTATGTGAAGCATACAAGTATAGACTATATCATTTATTTTGGAATAATTTGATGTCATGTAGTTTTGAAAGAGTTTTGGAGATGTACAACCCAAATAAATTGAGTTTACAAACATGAAAATCAACAATATTCCAAATTAAACAACACAACCTCCATCCATTGGCATTCATACAGTTATATCAAGTAAGCAAGTAGCCACATGGTAGGATGCTTAAACATAATAAGAAAAACACACATAAACGGGATGCTAAAACATAAAAACTTACATATTTACCGACGTCCCTTGAACAGCTACAAAACAAAGTTAGTAAAACAAGCATGATCTTATATACAAAATCCTAATGCAATTCACTCATGAGATGTAACTAAAGATTCGGCTTCTAAGATATGACATGTGAATCATTTCAAGAACATGAGGTAGCGCACATAATCACATAGGAATTGATTAAATCCATAAATGCAAAATTAGCCGAATCAAGATGCATGAAACATGGATGCAAAGCATGGATATAATGAAAGACAAAATATGATGCATATTCACAGATAAAGAAAGCAAGTAAAAGAACAGGATAGAAATAAGCGGAGCGGAGAATTATTACAACACTTGAAAGAATAATTACAAATCAAATTAGAGAGGGATGAGGAGAATATTACAACCAAATAAAAACCTCACAACACACTCAAAATAAATTAAACAAAAGAAAAAAAAGTTTCGTGTTCCTTGGAAAGCACGGGAAGTTGGTTAACATCGGAAGACAACGCCGTCTTGTCCAAAAGAAGCTAATCGGCTGGCCATATAGGCCGGCCGATCAACTAGGCCTAACAAAACCTGTCTTATTGCAAAAACCAAGAAAATGAAAAGATAAGAAATATATAGGTGGCTTAACTAACCACTACCGATTAGATTAAAAACAAGAAAACAAATATAAAATAATAAATAAAAAAAGTGCAAACTTACAACAAAATTAACATGAACCTAAAAGAAGAAAACAAATATAAGATAGAACATGCAAGATTACAATAAAACTAATGTGAGACTAATACAATAAAAATATAAGCTATGAGATGCAAGATTACAACATAATTACTATTAAACTAAAACAAGAAAATAAATATAAGATAGAACATGTAAGATTACAACAAAACTAACATGAACCTAAAACAATAAAGCAAATACGAGGTAGAACATGCAAGATTACAACAAAACTAATATGCAATTAAAGAAAGCGAATAACAATAAATAAATAAATAAATAATTATGAGCTAAACAAACCACTTCGATTACAACAACACACTATGAAATATAAAGTAAGAAAATAAATATGAGATAAACAAACTGTTTGGATTATAACAAAACACTATAAGGTAGAACATGCAAGATTACAACAAAACTAACATGAACCTAAAACAAGAAAGCAAATATGAGGTAGAACATACAAGATTACAACAAAACTAATATGAAATTAAAGCAAGCGAATAAAAATAAATAATTATGAGCTAAACAAACTACTTGGATTACAACAACACACTATGAAATAAGAAGCAAGAAAATAAATATGAGATAAAATATAAAAAACAAAAATGAAGGATTAGAAATTCACCTTCCAAAGAAAGATTGAACTTCTTGATTTCCAAACTTCCTCTTGATCACCCTCAAGTTTAGGAAGTGTGTTTTCAATCCTCAATTTGAAAGCTTAGAATCCTTGCTAAAATGATGGCTTGGAGGTGTATGTGGGGAAAAATTATTATCTCTCTTGTTTTTGCTCACTTTTACTAACACCCACTCTTCCTCTTGATCAAAGATACTGAAATTCAAGTATTTTAGAATTTTTGGAGGAGTTTTAGGTGTAGAAAAGATGGAATTTCAGTTTGTATGTAAGGTATGGGTGTATATGGAAGATAGGAGTGTTTTTAACTCAAAAACTCAGTTTTTCTCTCTTTTTTCACTCTTTTCTCTTCAATTTCGTGGTCCTCTTCCTCTCTTACAATTTGATCATTCTATATAGGCAATGATTGAGAGTTAAGGTCAAAAAGAAGGTGGGAAACAAGGATGTGATAGGAGGGGTGAATTTTCAAAGTGGTTGCATGGGATACTCATTTATAGATGCAAACAAAACCTCTTTTTGACAATGGGGGATGATTAGGTATGGAGGATGAGTGGGTGCACTTGAATGGATCAAAAAATAGGTAAATGGGGTGTCCCAACCGACCCAAAACCCAGAAAAACGGGGCTGCTTCGATTTTGGGCCGAGTCAACAAAATCTGCTATTAAGCCCAACTTCAAACGGGCATATCTCCCTTATCTGGACTTGGTTTTAGGTTATTCTTGGTCTAAATTGAAGCCCCAGAAGTCTCATTTCAAATCGTGGTGGCCTCACATTTAAAATCCAAGTGTACAAAGAGATATGCCTAATTCAGTGAAGGCTGTTCATTTCCTTCTTAACAATTTGATGCTCATCCTTTCCCTAAACCAGTTTTCTTCCATCCCCTCATGTTTCCTTCAAATCCAAACCTATCCAAACCTATAAAGAAGATGTTTTTAATATATTTTTTTAAAGAGTTCACCTCCATTCCATTTATTTCTACTTTGTCCTTACTCAGTTTACTGAAAAGTGCAATATTTTAATTGAAATGGGAGCCTCGGAACATCGTAGAAACATTTGGAAAAATATTTCGAAAAGAGGGTTTTAAGGTCTAAAATAGTTTGGCCAAAAATGTGTGAAGGTTGGGATTAAAACTCAAATTTCATTTTTCTTGTTGAGGACTGCTGGGAACACATTCTGATTGTCATCATCGGGTAATCAACAGAAAAAACGCCCAAGTCTTAGGGCTGGTCAAAATGGGGTGTCTACAGTTTCCCCTCTTTGACAGAGCTTGAAGTCATTTCATGACGTGAGTGAATGTCAAAGCCCGAAGACAACCCTTTTGACAAGGCCGTAAGACTTGAGTAAACAAACAAGATGCAAATGCAGTTGGTTGAACCTGAAGGTTGCCTACGTATCCCTTTGCAAGGAATCAAACCAGCGTAGTTCAGGGGCAGAATGCAAATGATATGCAATTGAAAATTGAACTCTCTTTTTTTGTCTTTTTTATTTTTTTGAAAAAGTGCATCACTAATGCAATACAACAAGTAATATGAAGCATAACAAGGGATACAACCCGAATACATCCACGTAAGAGAACGAAATGTAACCGATGAATGGTCTCAAAACAAGGAAGGTATTAACCAAGGGATAGTCATAACCAATAACCCAAGAAAATGGAGGTGTTAACCAATAATGGTTTGGACTGCCAACCCAAGGAAGAGATAGTTTCGTCATCCCGAAAAAGAGCCAGTACAATGAGTGGTTTTTACAACCCAAAAAGTGGGAGCCAGTATAAATTGTGTCAAATGGTGATGTGAATAGATTATAGCCAAGTGATACAACATGTAACTATGCAAATGATATGCTAAGGCAAGTGAAAGTCGATTTTTTTTTTCTTTTATTTTGAAAATGCATGATGTGTACAATGCAAGATGTAATATATAGTGAGGCAAGCCTCATGCAAATAATATGAAATAAAGGAGGGTGCATCATAGACAAATGTGCATACCGCACAAATGAAAGAAGGGGGTGCATCGCATACAAATGTGCATACCGCACAAATGGGGTGCATCGCATACAAATGTGCATACCGCACAAATGAAAGAAGGGGGTGCATTGCATATAAATGTGCATATCGCACAACTGAAAGAGGGAAGTGCATCGTATACAGATGTGCATACCGCACAAATGAAAGAGGGAAGTGCATCGGATACAAATGTGCATACCGTACAAATGAAAGAGGAGGGTGCATCGCATACAAATGTGCATACTGCACAAATGAAAGAGGGGGGTGCATCGTATATAAATGTGCATACCACACAAATGAAAGAGGGAAGTGCATCGCATATAAATGTGCATACCACACAAATAAAAAAAATGGGGTGCATCGCATACAAATGTGCATACCGCACAAATGAAAGAAAGGGGTGCATCGCATACAAATGTGCATACCGCACAAATGAAAGAGGGAAGTGCATAGCATACAATTGTGCATACTGCACAAATGAAAGAAGGGGGTGCATTGCATACAAATGTGCGTGCCGCACAAATGAAAGAAGGGGGTGTATCGCATACAAATGTGCATACCACATTGTAGACACCCCATTTTTACGACCTTTCAAGACTTGGATGTTTTTGTAGGTACATCCGATGACGAGTTTGATTGCTCGTAGAGCGCTCAAAGTCCTCGGCGGAACGCCATAGGTTTGAGCTTTCCAAACCCTGCATCCTTTTTTGTCTCCTTTTTGGCCCTTGTCTTGGCCTCTCTCCCCTGCAGTCTTTGGTGGCCTACCAGCCATCTATGAGGGCTGCCGGCTAGGGCTTTTGGCCTGCCAGCCATTGATGTGCCTTGCCGGGCCATCAATGATGCCTTGCCGGCCATCACTTTTGGCCTGCTGGCCGGCCACCAGTGTTTTCTACAGATATTTTTGTGCCGGCTGTGCTAGTTGTAAGCACAAAGGCTTGCATCTTCACACACGTGGAGGGATGGATCTCCTTGTATAGAATTCATGTTTTCTATATATAGGGAGGCCCTCTCTCTTGTTTAGAGGTTAAAAAAAATTGAGACATAAAAAATTTCTCTCTCTCTCTCTCTCTCTCTTGCAAAATTGTGTGTGTTTGCCTAGTTTCTCTACACCTTTGCCTACTTCTCCTAAACCAAATCCTCTCACCTTTGAGATGAGGTTCCTTGGGGCCTTCTTGGAGCTCTTGAAGGTGGTTTGGGCTTGAACTTGTGCGTAAAGTGTTCTTTGCTTCAAGAAGTAGAATACTAGTCTTGTTATCTTGTTTTCAATACTTGTTTTTCTATCTTTTTCAATTGTTTTTGGGGCTGGTTTTTAACTGTAAAAAGCTCTATTTTTGTAGCTTATAGATGGGGGTTTGAGCCCTTTTCTAGTTAGGGGGTGGTTCACCCTTCTTGTTTCTTAGTTTATAAAGCTTTTATGTCTTTATCCATCACTTTCAAACCAACCTTTTTGGGCCTTTTAACCACCGAATTTCAGAGGTTTTTTAGTGGCAAAAATCTCATTTTCAAGTCCAAAATTGGAGGAGTTAGCCGCCCTTCCTTGTGTCTTGTTTGCATGCTTAGTTAGCCTTACATGTTAGCATGTTTTTCTAGCTTAACTTAGCTTAAGTCTAGCATGTTTTAGCCTCTGAAATAGACTGCTTTAGCTCTATTTTGGGCTGTTTGGTTCTTTTGAACTTTGTTTTGTGTAGTTGTAGTGTAAATCCTTGCACTAGCTTGTTGTTTTAAGGCTTTAAACATCATTGGTGTGACTTGGCTGCATGTTTTTATTGCTTTTATCACTCAATTTCAGCACCTAAATCTCTGCAACCTCCCTTTTTGCTTCACTCTTTCATTTGCTTTTGAGGGTTGTTTCAAACTTGGATCCTTTAAGCTTGAGATTGAGGTCATGCTGAGATTGAGGTCATGCTCAATGGTTTAATCCTCTTTGAGGGTTCATTATCAAAGGCATGATCTCTCTCTTGCCTTACACTATCCCTTGGTTGACACTTCCTTCACCTTAGAGGATACTCACCAATGGACAAATTGATTAAAGAATGATTTGGTAATTAAAATGTGTAAACAAAATTGACAAGTAAAAGTGACAAGATAAGCATGTCTTTGTGTTGCATTGCATGTGTTCAAATCGGACGTTAATTTGAACACAAAGAAAATGGGACATTTCATACTCAAAAGTGATGAAATGTGCCACTTTCCTAGGCCTTCATTGCCCTTGATCATGCATGATAGGGTGGTGGTCTTGTTGGTCATATTTGTGCATTTATCAAAATTATACAGCTTGGATCTTTGGCCATCATACAATGAACTTTCTTGATTGGTGGTTTTTGGATCCAAATGTATCACTCCTTTGAGATATTGAGATGATAAGGAGGGATACAGTACAAACAAATCCTTGGAAAAACCCTCATTTTGCTCTGTTTGTGCTCTGTTGCAGCATGGTGACCAAGTGCATTAGTGGCCGACAGGCCACCATTTATAGCCGGCAGTGCATCTTTTCTGGCAGGCAGGACACCTCCCTGGCCAGCAGATGGCCGGCAGCTTCCCTTCATGGCCGGCAGGCCACTGATGTAAATCTCAGTAAAGATTTGGTAAGATGGAGCAGGAAGGTTCTAGAAATGCTCAACCCTGCAAACAGAGGCTTTCGAGAGCAAAACGGAGGTCTTTCCGAGACAAAACCGAGCATGTGCATCTTCCACTTCCCGAGGCGGAGTAGTGGCAGCATAGTTAGGAATGTTAGTTGCTTAGTTTACTCGCATTTGTGTTGTAAATTAATTAATTAGTTTGCTAGTTAGTTAAAGTGTTGTAATAATTAGTAATTAGCTTAACTAGTTATTGATTTGATTTGTAATAATTAGTCTAATTAGCTTAATTAGATTAGCTTAGTTTAGATTAACTTAGCTCTTATTCATTCAGACCCTCCTTCGCGAGGGCATAATGTTGTACGTGCGTGTGTGTATGTTTTCCAACCCCACGTCTTTCTCCCTTTTATTTAATCGTTTTTGATGGTTAGATTAGGGACATGTTTTAATTAGCATACCTTATGCTTACATCCATTCATCTCGTATTGCATGCATCGAGGCTTGGCACATCATTCAAACTGCATTGTCATTTCAATATCTTATTTGAATACGTGTTTAACTGCATGTTATTTAAATGAATCATATGCCATATTAGTAGCCGAGCCTATTAATCGCATATTGCATGTGCTGCATTAGACATTTTGCATAGTTAGGATCATGCATCTTTCTAACTAGTTTATGTTTTGGCTTGAAGTACTAGGTGAGCTTTTATGCTTTAGCATACTCGCATGAATGTGAATGTTGCCATGTCTAGCATGCTTGCCATAAGGCTATGTGCTTAAATGCTAAAACTGCTTGAATGCCTGTGGATGAAGGCTTGTTGTTTGAATTGGAACGATTCAACGAATGTACATTTTAAGCCCACTTTGTTGAGTGGCAAATCATGTTTTAAGCCCACTATGTTTGGTGGCAAATCCGCAACTTTTAAGCCCACTTAAAGTGGCAAATTGAAACTATTTTCGTAAACAAACATGAGTTGAATTGTTCCAAATTGAGCAAACTAGTCTATACTTTCTTGTGCGCATCACATACTAAAGCTAATCTAAAAACCGAAACAGGAGCACATAATGTTTATAAAAAGTTATATCATGATTAGTAAAGGCTAATCTTTGATCGGGCGAGCGGGGCTGCTCAATTCATGACCTTCCCCCTTCGTCGCCAAGTTCCCGAGCCGAGGCAACTTTGGGGATGACGGACACGTGGCCTTTGGCACGAGTCAGGGTTTCCTAAATTTCCCCAGAATAAAAAATATTTAGGTGGCGACTCTGTATCAGGAAAAGCAGTCCAATTTTGGCATTATTTGATTTAAAATCGATTTTCCAAAAAGATTTGCTGGATTTGGACTCTTTGGTGTTTATCAGTTTCACATTGCACTTGTGAGATTAAATTCAGAACTGCGGGAGTCCGACCTGTAAAGCCTTTCTTTTCAAACCTTCTGAAAAAGGGGTGCGGAAAAAGGCGAGTCCACACACACAAATGAAAGAAGGGGGTGCATCGCATACAAATGTGCATACCGCACAAATGAAAGAAGGGGATGCATTGCATACAAATGTGCATACTGTAAAAATGAAAGAGGGGGTGCATCACATACAAATGTGCATACCGCACAAATGAAAGTGGGAAGTGCATCGCATACAAATGTGCATACCACACAAATGAAAGAAGGGGGTGCATTGCATACAAATGTGCATACCGCACAAATGAAAGAAGAGGGTGCATCGCATACAAATGTGCATACCACACAAATGAAAAAATGGGGTGCATCTCATACAAATGTGCATACCGTACAAATGAAAGAAGGGGGTGCATCGCATACAAATGTACATGTGGGGAAGTGGTTCTGGAAATACTCTTCAGATCCTGGGAGACGCTCTTGATCCTCAGCTAGTCACCTGCAAAGACAAACACTCCGGTCGGGGGTGCCGGGGTTAGCACTTCGACGGGCAAGTCAGTTCTTATACTCAAGAAAGCTTATTTACTAAGTTTAGTGAAGTGATTCCTACATACCTTTCTAAATCTGAAGCTCTTGCATTTATACTCATTCTCTGGACCTCAGGTCCAGAGCCCACTTTTTACTTATTATCCTTTTGTTTATTCCAACATACATCTCCCCGTCTATTCGGCGATCTCAATGTATTCGGTATCTTAGTTGATTAGTACGGAGCCGAACAGTCTCTGACTTCTGGGATACATCCCTTCCGACTCTTCTATTTATTCGGCTCCCACAATTGCCCCCCAAGCATTCTCCCAACGTCTGTTGGCTGGAGTGCTTGGTTCCGAATTTTGAATACCCAACCAAAATTTTGGTGATTGGGCCCACAAAGCATACGTCTAAGTACACCCCCTTTTGGTTGTCGTACCGACTTCCCGCCTCTTCGTACATACCTATTCATTGCGTTTTTAAAGATTGGCGTCCCTTCGGATTCGCATTCCATGATACTGGTCGCTGGGTTGCCTTTTGGATCGTTCTTGCAATTTTGTCTCCTCCAATATCTTCTTCACCCTCTGTAAGTTTTCCACTTCTTTGCTTCGAGAACTATTCCCATTTTATTCTTTGGCATATCTGTGTCAACTGTAGAGTATGGCGAAACATTTGAAAGACCTCCTCTCATCAGATCGAATTGCTGGTTTTAGACGCCATTTCTCTATTCCTGATGACGTCCGTCTGTCACTTTTGGCAGACGGCACCCTTGACATGGAGAGGGAGGACGAAACCACAATCGTCTTTCCTCTCTTGTCAATCGCAGAGGGTGGAGTCCGCTTCCCTCTACACCCATTTCTAAGGGCTGTGCTTCGCCATTGGGATTTAATCCCTTCTCAACCTAACGTGAATTTCTTTAGAATTATAATGGGGATTGTAGCGTTGAATCGTCGCCTTGGAATTAACCTTGGCATTCCGGCTATCCGGCACTGCTATGCCTTGGCTAAGTCCTCCGGTCGGCAAGGGCGTTATTTCCTTAGAGCTAAGGACACCGACCATCAACTAATCACTATGCTTTCCAGCTCTGGGAAACGAGTTGATGATGTTATGGTCGTTGTCCAGGGTAACTGGGAATTTGGCGAAGGGAGGATCGTGTTGACCCTATTCCTAGACGGAGGGGCGAGCCAGGTCGCCGAGTATCTCCTTGTTTTTGTCATGTGTTCATTTTTATTGTAAAACCTATTCCATTGAAATCTTACGGCTTCGTCTCGTGCAGGGAGGGGTTTGAAAAAGGTACTATCTTCAACCCACGACGCCGTTCTTTCAGATATTAGGGTTGCTCTCAGGTATTTCGGCCGTCGAAGTCTTCAGAAACAGGGGAGGGCGGCTCACATTCTGCTTTGTTACGAGCCGACATACACAACCTTCTCGGCGGCGGAAAACATACCGATTCCGAAGGGTGAAGATTCCCTTACTGCTCTTATTCTGTCTGACTTCAAAAACTTGAGGCAGGTAGGCTTTGAAGGGTCCGATTCGGAGCGAAATGAGGTAGCTGATATCGCCGAATCAGATCAATCCGAGACCGAGTCTGAGGAGGTATTGGATTCCGCCGATCCTCTATTTACATCGGGACCAGGGATCTTCCTTCTGCCGACGTTTTTCAACGCTTAGAGGATCTTCCCGTCATAGACTCCGCGGATATGGCCGGATTGAGTCTGACAAAGCTTGCCAAAAAGGCGAATGCGGAGAGGTTAGCCGCACGGCGAAGAGCGGAGGGCCTTTCGTCTGAAATACCGCCCGCCACCGAATCTCGACTCCCCCTCCCTGTTGCCGAATCAGAGTCCTTGGGGGTTGTAGAGGAGACAGAAAAAGGTCAGAATGCCGAATCTCCGTTGGTCGGGGAAGTCGGCCAAAAAGTTGAGGAAAAGGCAGAGAAACGCTCTGCTGACCTTAAGGCCGGTTCAGACGAACAAGGTGGTAAGCGTCCTCGATTGGAGAGATCTAATGAGGTTGTTCCTTTTGTCATTCGTCCAATGGTAAAGGACATGTTGGTTCCCTCTAACGCTTCAGCGCTTAAAGATCCAGAAGTCGCATTCGGTGTGGCTACGTCCGTGTCGTTGCCGTCTGATATGGAGGCTTTCCGGGTGGAACCAGATCTGAATGCGACAGCACTAACCGCGCAATCGGCACTTCTGGTACGTATTCTGACTTTTCTTCACTTTATCTAAGTACTGTTGAGGTTATGTTTTTGGGTTCTTCCTTTGCAGACCGTCGGAAGGATAGCCGATATGGGACGTCGGCATCTCGATGCCGTCAAACAGATTGACCGCTTACGAAAGCAAGTAGAGGGCCAGAGGAAGAGGGCCGAGGATGCAGTTTTGAGAGCGAACAAGGAAGCTTCTCGGGCCGAGGCCGAAGAAGGCGGACGCGAGCGAAGCGGCGCTGAGATTGTCCCAGAAGGCGGTTGCCAGCCTGGAGGCTGAGTTGGCTGACATGAAGGCGGCTGCTTCCAAAGTATTCGAAGCCGGAAAAGATGCTGGGCTCGCCGAATATGTGGACCAGGTCCCGCGGTTCGAAAACAGGGGGTTCAAGCATGGCTGGCACAAAGCCCTTGCTGCAGCTGGAGTTTCACTGACTATGCCAGTGCCGTATGAGCAAGTGGATGTCGAGCCGTTGGAGACTGATTCCGAAGGCTGAGCTGGGCAATTGACTGTTAGGATTTCACAAATGTATTAGGATTTCACAGATGTATTGTTACAATTGTTTTGTCAGACATTTTTGTGCGGGCTTATAGCTTATTTATTTTGCATATATAAAATGTCATGAGTTGTGCTCAATTTTGCTGATGAAGAATGATATTACTTAATTTTGAGCTCGGACGATCGGACTAAGGAATCTGCCCTTGCCTTAGCCAGGGCGCGGGCTCGCGAAGCCGAATGAGCCGATGGCTTTGAATCGTGGGCTGGCTCAGGCATAAGTTACTCGGTGATCTCTTGAAAAGATAGCCGGCTAGATTAATGAATCTGCCCTTGCCTTAGCCAGGGCGCGAGCGAGGAACCGAATGAGCCGATGGCTCTGAATCGAGGGTTGGCTGAGGCATAAATTACTCGGCGTTATCATTTGAAAATATAGCCGGCTAGATCAATGAATCCGCCTTGCCCCAGCGATCTTAGGTCAACCGGCGATAGCGCTTGAAATATAGCCGACTAGATTAATGAATCTGCCCTTGCCTTAGCCAGGGCGCGAGCCTGAGGAACCGAATGAGCCGATGGCTCTGAATCGAGGGCTGGCTGAGGCATAAATTACTCGGCGTTATCATTTGAAAATATAGCCGGCTAGATCAATGAATCCGCCTTGCCCCAGCGATCTTAGGTTAACCGGCGATAGCGCTTGAAATATAGCCGACTAGATTAATGAATCTCCCTTGCCTTAGCCAGGGCGCGAGCCTGAGGAACCGAATGAGCCGATGGCTCTGAATCGTGGGCTGGCTGAGGGGCATACGATGTTTGGCGCTCAGTCTTTCTAACATTTTCTCGGGGGAGCTGCATGTACCCCAGAATAAATGGGCGAGTTCATGCCAACAACTTGACTCATTTCTATTCAGGCTTGATCCAAACCTGGCAGGGGCCAACATTGGCTGGGTTTAGCGGTCAAAATGAATCGCAGAAGCGAGCCTATTCACACGGGAAGAAGAGCATCCATGGATCAGGAAAAAGAGCGGCCCCCTAGTCGTCGAAGCAGATCACCCCGAAAGGACGGACAACGGGGAGATTCCCCGCGCCCACGACCGCAAGTTGAGCCTGACGCGGCGCCACGACCGTTGAGTTTTGCGGTTCTCGTGAAGAATAGACCAATGACGGAGGCGGATTCTATAATTAAAGACCCAGATGTAGCAGTCGAGTTCGCTCGGCAGATTTTTCTGCCGGAGGTCCAACAGTCGATGGTCGGACGTCGAGATTTCGAAGTATTTCGGGATGGCATACATGGGGCTGTCAAGGGACTGTATAGCGCTTATGAAGTCGGGATGCGTCTGCGCGAAGCCCGACGCGAGAGTGAGAAAAACAACGAAAGGAATCGTAGTCTGGAGGCTCGCGCGAAAAAGGCTGAGAGTGAGCTTCGGGAGCTGAAGAGTGTTCGAGCGGCCGAGTCGGTGGTGGACAGTCAAGCGAAAAGCATGGGGGAGAGGGCGAACCGAGAGGCCTCGGGTTATGAGAGAGGATATCAGGACGGCTTGAAGGCCGGGATCAAGAAGACCAAAACAGACCTAGCTGAGGAAGTCTGCCGATGCGAAA
Organism: Camellia japonica; assembly: GCA_030407325.1. NCBI lineage: Eukaryota > Viridiplantae > Streptophyta > Magnoliopsida > Ericales > Theaceae > Camellia > Camellia japonica. The sequence goes on along the minus strand of JAPPVO010000036.1, from coordinate 30,237,103 downwards.
ATCGTGGTTTCAAGCATGGCTGGATCAAGGCCCTTCAAACCGTGGAAGCTCTTGGGTCCGTGGGCATAAATTCGGCTTCGCCCCTATATCATCGGCATTACCTTCCGTATCCCGAGTTCGAAATTGAGAAAAGCGACGACGAAGACGCCGACTTAGTGGGCCATAATGTTGAATAAATAGAATTACTTTATCAAATGCTTGAAATGTTTGGCGGCTTTTGAATAAATAGAATTTCTTTATTAGCAGCTTTTGAAATGTTTTGCGCGTAATTAAATGCCCTATCTCAATTTATTGTCAGCTTTTGTATTGCGTGATGTAAACGTTCGAACATGCATCGATCGGCTCCAATTAGGAACCATGTAGTTGGTCAATTAAATCGTGATCCCCACGAAGGGTGCTTCGAATCCGGAGACTTATTCGGCCAATCGTGGAAACCACGAAGGGCGCTCCGAATCCGGAGACTTATTCGGCCAATCATGGTATCCACGAAGGGCGCTCCGAATCCGGAGTCTTATTCGGCTAATCGTGGTATCCACGAAGGGTGCTCCGAATCTGGAGACTTATTCGGCCAATCGTGGTATCCACGAAGGGCGCTCCGAATCCGGAGACTTATTCGGCCCTTAGATGTCATGCACCCAAAGGGGCTCCGAATCCGGAGACTTGTTTGGCCAATCGTGGTATCCACGAAGGGCGCTCCGAATCCGGAGAATTATTCGGCCATCAAGAAGCGTATGAGCTGAGGCATAAAAACGAGAAACTTTTGCATTACAGCAGAGTATGTACAAGTACCAAGCCCACAAATCGGGTCATTGGTAAAATTTTCGTAGATGCGTTGAATTCCAAGGCCGTGGCAGGCTTCTTCCTGACATGTCCGAGAGCCGATATGCCCCTGTTCCTGCAATGGAGTCTACTTGATAGGGGCCGTCCCAGTTCGGACCCAGCTTTCCGTCGGCCGGTCTCCGGTCGGCTGGAAGTACTTTCTTCAGGACCAGCTCTCCTGGGTGTAACGGCGCAACTGAACTCGTTGATTGTACGACTTAGCGAGCTGCTGCTGATACCGTGCCATGGAGGCCAGGGCGCGGTCTCTTCGTTCCTCGATTAGATCCAGGTCCAGGGCGAGCATCATGTCATTTCGGCCCGTATCAAAGGCTTGCGATTTCAAAGTCGGGAGGCCGATTTCCATGGGTAAGATTGCTTGGGTTCCGAAGCATAGAGCGAACGGCGTTTCTCCGGTGGACCTCCTCGGCGTTGTGCGATGCGCCCACAATACACTCGGCAATTCTTCGACCCATTTGCCTTTAGCTCTTTCCAGCCGCTTTCCAAGATAGTTTTGTTAGAGGCTTCGGCTTGATCGTTACTCTGGGGGTATGCGGGCGTAGAGAAGTAAGGCACGATACCGTATTTGCTGCACAGTTCTCGGTATACGCCACAATCGAATTGGGTGCCATTGTTTGAGATGAGAGCTCTTGGAATGCCGAATCGCGTAATGATGTTTCTCCATACAAATCGCTTTATGTCGGCATCTCGTATATGTGTTAGAGCCTCCGCTTCGACCCATTTTGTAAAGTAATCTGTTGCTACAATTAAGAATCGCTTGTTTCCTGGGGCCCTTGGCAACGGTCCTACGATATCAAGCCCCCATTGAGCAAACGGCCAGGGACTGGTGATAGAGTTCAACCCTTCGGCGGGCAAATGGGTTAGTGGGGAGAACTTTTGGCATTGTTCGCATCTTTTAACATAATTTTCTGCGTCGGCTCTCATTGTCGGCCAATAATACCCCTGTGTTATAGCTCGATGGGCCAGGGAGCGTCCGCCAGAGTGGGCACCACAACTGCCCTCATGTATCTCAGTTAGAAGCTCCTCCACTTTATCCGGGTGTACGCATTCCAAATAGGGACCGGAGAGGGACTTTTTATAAAGCCCTCCTTGTGGATCCAGATAGTATCGCAGGGCCTTATTGCGTAGCTTGTGTGCTTCTTTTTTGTCCTCTGGGAGTTGTTCAGAAGAGAGGAATCCGGTAATGGGGTCCATCCAGCTTGATGCGGATTCTATAACGTTGACGTGGGTTTCCTCCGAAGGGCCAATACTCGGCTCCGGGATGAAACCTACTTCAATGGTCCGTTTGAGCTCAGAATTGATGGCAGAGGCTAGGCATGCTAGGGCATCTGCGTGTGTGTTCTGATCACGTGTTATTTGGTTCAGTTCGTGATGGTCAAACTTCGTTAGCAAAGAGTTGGCCATTTTCATATAGGCCGCCATACGGTCGTTTTTTGCAGCGTACTCCCCCTTTAGCTGGTTGATGACCAATTTTGAGTCACAAAACACTAGCAAACGCCGAGCGCCGAGAATATGTGCATTTCGTAGACCGGCTAAGAGGGCTTCATACTCGGCCTCGTTATTTGATGCTTCGAAGCCAAGCTTGACGGCCTGCTCTATTACTGCGCCGTCGGGAGACATGATTACTACGCCGGCGCCGCAGCCCCGTTGGTTAGACGATCCATCACAGTATAGCTGTCAAATATCCCCGACATAAATTCTCCAGTTCGGCTTTGATCGAACTTCAGCCTTTGGAAGAACGTCGGCAGGTTTAAGGTCGGAAAGCCCGCCTGTGAATTCGACAACAAAGTCGGCCAGCACCTGTTCCTTGATTGCGGTTTTGGGTACAAACTGAATGTCATATTGGCCGAGTTCAAGAGCCCATTTTGAAACACGTCCTGATGCTTCTGCACTCCGTAGTACTGATCGGAGGGGATAATCTGTTATCACCCCAATGCTATGCCCCTAGAAGTAATGCATCAGTTTTCTTGCTGCCATAACCAAGGCTAGGATGAGTTTTTCCAGTGGAAGATAACGTATCTCAGCATCGACCATTGCCTTGCTCACATAATACATTGGCCGTTGCTGCCATTCCTCTTCTTTTAATAGTACGGCGCTGACGGCCCTATCGGAGACTGCCAGATACAGAATGAGGGGGTCATCGGCAGCTGGTGTTGTCAAGAGAGGTACTAACCGGAGGTAAGTCTTGAGCCTGGTGAAAGCTGCTTCGCACTCGGCGGACCATTCACAAGCTTTGCCTTGACGTAGCGTCTGGAAGAATTGTCTGCAGCGGTCTGTTGACCGACTGATGAATCTATTGAGTGCAGCGGCCATCCCCATCAACTTTTGGACTTCTTTCACTGATCGGGGGGAACCGAGTTCCAAGATTGCTGTGACTTGCCTCGGGTTGGCTTCGATTCCACGGTGGTTGACGATATAACCCAGGAATTTGCCGAAGCCGATTCCAAACGCGCATTTGGAGGCATTCAGTTTCATTCTGTATTTGCGCAAGATGCCGAATGTCTTCTCTAGATCGGCTATGTGATCCTGTTCTTCTTTGGACTTGACCACCATATCGTCGATGTAAACTTCCATAGTGTGGCCGAGTTGTTCTTTGAACATAGCGGTGACCAGTCTTTGGTAAGTTGCCCCTGCATTCTTCAGCCCAAAAGGCATAACTTTGTAGCAGTAGGTTCCTCTTGGGGTGAGGAATGCAGTTTTGTCCTGGTCATCCGGATGCATGGCGATCTGATGGTAGCCTCTGTAAGCATCGAGGAAACTCATGCGTTGGTGGCGCGCCGTTGCATCGACGAGTTGGTCGATTCTAGGTAAGGGAAAGCAGTCATTGGGGCAAGCTTTGTTTAGATCCGTGAAGTCGACGCACACTCGCCAAGTTCCATTTTTCTTTTTCACCACCACTGTGTTGGAGAGCCACGTGGGGTAGGTGACTTCTCTAATTGCCCCGGCGTCAAGCAGTCTGTCGACTTCTTCTATGACGGCAGCAGTGTGCTCTGCGGCAGACCGACGGCCTTTCTGAATAATGGGCTTGCATGTGGGGTCGACGTTCAGGTGGTGCTGTGAAACTGATGGGTCTATACCCGGCATCTCGTACGGAGTCCACGCAAAGACGTCGAGGTTGGCGAGTAGAAAGGAGATCAGCTGCTGTCTATCGGCTTGGTTTAAAGAGGTGCCGATTATGAAGAACTTTTCCGGGCTTCCATCGATGTCAACTCGGTCTAAACCTTCTATGGCCTTTTCGCTTGGCTGCCGCCCGACGTCATCCAGGATTTCCCGATTGGGTACCTCAATGGAGTTTACCTGCAATTCCTTTGGCATTTTGGCGGCTAGGAGGTAACATGCTTGTGCCGATTTTTGGGAGCCGCGGATCTGCTCAATGCCGTGTTCTGTTGGGAAACGTAACAATTGATGGTAGGTGCTCGGGACGGCCTGTAAGGTATGCAACCACGATCGCCCCATGATGAGATTGTACGGCGATGGCAGCCGGACGACCAGGAATTCTACATCCACCGTTCTGGAACCCGCTCGAACAGGTAGGTTGATCTTTCCCAGTGGGTATTCGGGGTTGGCATTGAAGCCGAATAGTGGATAAGGGGCCGGAGTCAGGTCCGATTCGGTGAACCCGAGTTTGATGAAGGTTTTATAATACATGACCTCTGAAGTGCTGCCCTGGTCTATAAGAACGCGTTCGACGGTGAACCGGTTTACGCGTAGCGCGACAACCAATGGATCGATGTGAGGAAGTGTTACGCCGATCAAATCAGAGTCGTCGAAGGTGATGCTTGGCGATTCTCGTGGTCGCTTTGCCGGCGTGAGTTGCTGCTGAGGGCCTGGGAGGGACTGGATTGCATGTACGGCTGGGGCTTTCGACAGGCTGTATATCATATGGATGTTATCATGCGGAACACTTCGCTGGAGACGTTCGTCTTTTGTCAACTCCTCAAAGTAATCGGCTGAAGCAAACGAGCGTCGGTGTTTTGCTGTCGGGCCCGAGACCGTAGATCGCCTGCCCTTGGGGGTCGCTCAGAAACCTGGCGCACTGTTTGTTTGGACTTTGCTATTTCCAAGGCCAGATCGTGGCGAAGTGCTCGTTCTTAGCGATGGTGTTGTCTAAACTGTGTTTGGTCTTTTTGGCTCGTTCCATGATGGTTAGCATCATCTCCTGCGCTGAAGTCATTTGTGAATCGATATTCAAGGCACGTCTTGCAGCGATGATTTCCTTCTCGAGCATATTTTCCGGAGTGAGGTCGACTCTCTGTGTGATCGCGTCGGTGGCTATCGGAGAATCTTGAGTCACGCCTTCCATGGATGTACTTGAGTATTCCCACAGACGGCGCCAATTGTGGGGAAGTGGTTCTGGAAATACTCTTCAGATCCTGGGAGACGCTCTTGATCCTCAGCTAGTCACCTGCAAAGACAAACACTCCGGTCGGGGGTGCCGGGGTTAGCACTCCGACGGGCAAGTCAGTTCTTATACTCAAGAAAGCTTGTTTGCTAAGTTTAGTGAAGTGATTCTTACATACCTTTCTAAATCTGAAGCTCTTGCATTTATACTCATTCTCTGGACCTCGGGTCCAGAGCCCACTTTTTACTTATTATCCTTTTGTTTATTCCAACATACATCTCCCCGTCTATTCGGCGATCTCAATGTATTCGGTATCCTAGTTGATTAGTACGGAGCTGAACAGTCTCTGACTTCTGGGATACATCCCTTCCGACTCTTCTATTTATTCGGCTCCCACAGTGCAGATCGCACAAATGAAAGAGGGAAATGCATCGCATACAAATGTGCATACCGCACAAATGAAAGAAGGGGGTGCATCGCATACAAATGTGCATATCGCACTAATGAAAGAAGGGGGTGCATCGCATACAAATGTCCATACCGCACAAATGAAAGAAGGGGTTGCATCGCATACAAATGTGCATACCGCACAAATGAAAGAAGGGGTGCATCGCATACAAATGTGCATACCGAACAAATGAAAGAGAAGGGTGCATCGCATACAAATGTGCATACCGCACAAATGATGAACTTGAAATCCAAACACGTTTCATGCGAGAGGAGGAAAGATGGTGTGAACACCAGGCACACCTAATATTTTTAGCTGAGTAAATCAACAACCTAACGCGTCTCACATGAAAGAAGGAAAGATGGCGTGAACACCAGGCGCAACTGATGTTTTTAACTGAGTAAATCAACAAACTAACGCGTCTCACGCAAAATGAGGGAAGATGGTGTGGACACCCGGTGCACCTGATGTTTTTAACCGAGTAAATCAACAACATAACGCATCTCACGTGAAATGAGGAAATATCATGTAAACATCGGGTGCACCTGATGTTTTTAACCAAGTGAAGCAACAACCGAACGCGTCTCACGCGAAAGGAGGAAAGATGGTGTGAACATCAGGCACACCTGAAGTTTTTAACCGAGTAAATCAATAACCTAATGGGTCTCACAGGTAAGAAGGAAAGACGATGAACAAATCCAAATGCGTCTCACGCGAGAGAAGAAAAGGTGAACTTGAAATCCAAACGTGTTTCACGCGACAGGAGGAATAGTGAACTAATCCAAATGCATCACACGTGAGAGGAGAAATAGTGAACAAATCCAAACGCGTCTTAGGTGAGGGGAGAAAATGTGGTATAACCAACAGACGTTCCTAACCATATTTCATACGTAAGGGGAAAGATTTTAATCGAGTAAACGTCACATCCTAACATGTATCACGTGAAAAGAGCAAAGGTGGTGTAACCAACAAACGTACCTAACCGTATCTCATACGAAGATGAGGGAGGTTTAAACTTGGTAAACGCTAAATCTTAACACGTTTCAGTGAAAGGAATAAAGGCGGTGTAACCAACAGGCGTACCGAACCGTATCTCATACGGAGAGGGGGAAGGTTTTAACTGAATAAACTTAAAATTCTAACACGTTTCATGCGGAAAGAGAAAAGGTAAATTCGAAGTCCAAACACATCTCACGTAAGTGGAAGAAAGTACAGTAGAACGATTTTTTTTTCTTTTTTTTGTTTTTAAAAATTCCTTTTTTTTTTTTTTGTATAAATACCAAATACCATATATGTATACATACCATATACATAATACAAATACATATACAGGTATACACAGGCAAATTATATACATATACGGAGACACACACACATATATATAGACAATATACAAATTCAAGGAATATTCCGTTACTATCGAGGATATTCCATTTTCTGACATTAGCGGTGCGTCATGCTAGCGTCACCACACAAAAAATAAAACAAAAATACAATTCTGCTACGATGAGGGTTCGAACCCCTAATCTCGGGCTCATTTGACCAATCCCTGCCAAACCAATTCTTTTGACAAAATATATATATATATATATATAAGATATATGCATATAGACACAGTACATATACATATCTATATCTTTCCCGACTCCCTTGTTTTTGTTTCACTCTCTCTTCCTTCATCTTCTTCGAGCATCGTGTTTGGCACACGATTTCAACAATCGCAGCGCCTGACCGACAGGCTACCCCGATTATTCACCGCCTTATCCCAATGTTTCTCCTCTCTGTCTTCTTCTTCTTCTTCTTCTTCTTCTTCTTCGCTCTCTTCTTAAGTTAAGGCCTGTGAGAGAGAGGCAGAGCAAAAGCCTACCACCACTCTGCAACCTCTTTCTTTTTCATTATTCTCCTCTGTCATGGCCTCTTCACACGATTCTCTCACTCTTTTTCCAGACCTAAACGAGTCCACAATAGAGACGACTGATTCCGACTCCCCTGAACCTCAACCGCGGGCTCTTCCTCCTTCCCCTGTTTTCAGCTTTCCAGTAATGTCAGTTGAGCAAATAATGGCGGCATAGTCTGACATCGAAGCAAACTCATATACGCTGAGGTCATGTGTGGAGACCGTGACTGCGGTCTCCAACTTGTCCCGTCGACTGCAGAACAGGACGTTTGATGTACATCAGCTAACTACACAACTCTCCCAGTTCCAACGCATGTACAAGGACTCTTGAGTAGAAATTAGTGCACTGAAAAAGCAGAACAAAGAACTGAAACGATAGGCCACCTCTGCGGTCCGATTCGGATTTCCTTCGCATAACCAATTTGATGGCCAACGAGGAATAATCTCCTTCGGAAGCTCTGCCAAGCCCGAGGCAGAGTCTTCAAGAGCTTCGAAGGAGTAAAAATGAGACGAGGCAGCTAATGGTAAAGTCGGGCAACGAAGCTGTGTGCAAATGAAGCCGGTTGTAATCTTCGTCGTTAGGCTGCTGCCAAAAAATTGAGAAAATGCTACTCTCTCTCTCTCCCTTCTCATTTTTTTTTTTTTTCGTTTCATCTCTGTAATCGGGGGTTTCACCCCCTGGCTTCAATAAAATAAGTTTCATTTTTTGCACATCAATGCCGTGACTGACATATCACTTTGAGCTTGAAAACAATTTGTTTGATTGAATTTGAGAATGATTGAATTTTGAACTTTGAATTGGGTACTGATTCCATACTGACCAGAATCAAAGAATGACTTAAAGAAAGAAAAACGAAGCAAAACGATCCAAACACACTTATATACACTGGCTGGTATGGAAGGAACTTAAAAACGTGACTTTGAAACACAACCATTGAGCCAAAGTGATTCTACAGTTTGTTATGATGGGTTGAAATTGAAACTAGTGGGCTAACCAAAAAGTTGGCCGACGAACTGATGAACTAGCCAAAGAGTTGTCGTGCCAACTGAAATCGAACCCCGCTAGATAAATAGTAACTTCTGGCGATGAATAGTTGACTTGAGTAAGAAGAAGACAAAATCTCTGACTCAACTATGCCCCTAGTTCATTGCCTTGACTTTTTTCTCTTGATTTTATGTAAAAATGTTTTGAGCAGCATGAGAGTTAGATTAGCATACTTATTCCATTTTCCGTTTTGAAATCATGTAAGTCAAGCTGTGAGCACTGGAAATGTGGGAGCCAAAAAAATATAGGTACTAGCTTATTGGGCCTAAACCAAACAAAGCCTACAATGGATCCAACCCAAACAAATATCAAACCCCCCCCCCATCTATATAAAGGGGGGCATCCCAAGTGGAAGGTATGTCTCATCTCTCTCCACAGAACACACACCCCTTCAAATATATATACTATTTACTTCTTTGATTCAATGACTAACTTCATCATCGGAGTGTCCCCGGCCAGCAACCCCGGTTGGGTGGCACTGACTATGTTCATCATTGCAGATATATAGGGATGAAGCTCTTTTCTTCGTTGGATCTCTACAACATCCATGTGAGAGGATATTTCATGGTCTCACAATTGGCGCCGTTTGTGGGAAACGTCTGCAAGAGGCCAACGAAGGAAATAGCAAACATGGTTCTGTAAGTAAAAATTCAACAACAATGTGATGGTGATCTATTTTCTCTCTAATGAAATGGGTTCTTAAATTGTATATACGTATATGTTTGCATATAAACTTTGTGGAAACTTTTGTTCATTTGAAATATTGATTGAAAAGTTTTAAAACAAAACAGAATTTATGGGTCTACTTTTATATCTCTATTTTCTCTCTCTAAAAATGGGTTTCACACTTTTATTGGTACAAACTTCTTTTCGGCAAGTTAATATAGTTGCTCGGCTACATTAATACATGCGTCTATCTATTTATTTATTTAATCTTTGTTTCACAAAAACATATCTTGAAGTTGATTCTTCATATATATACACGTATACGTATGCTAAACAAGTTGGGTTCACTTTTTCTCTAATGGCTTACGTTGATGCCAACCAAAATCTCAACAAAACCGAAGATCAAAGGTGTTGCATGCATAAAGAAGTCTTGTCGACCACATTCTTAGCAAAACCAAATACAAAGAGATGCCGACCAAGTGATTCGGCACATCGTGAAGCTAAGAGAAGTTGCCAACCAAGAGTTTCGGTATATCGAAAAGCCCCTACATTCCGGGAAGAAATTGATTGGCACCCATAACAAGCTTGCTGAGTAATCCACAAAATCTTTATGTAGTGATCATAAGCTTACAAACTCAAGATCCGGCTATTACAACTATGCCTACTCGGCAACATCGCAGCGCCGAATGACATTGATAAATCCCAACGATGACACCACAGCACCTCTTGGCAACTTCACCATAGTTCACTCGGCAATGCCAGATAGTTATCAACTTGCCCAATTCACACTAATTCCATCATCAAGCTCATTGGCAATGATAATCATGTAGTGCATATATCTTCAATCATGTCGGCTACAGCCGCGATGTCGAGAACCAAATCTCTTCTGGTTCTCTTTTTATCAAGCATATGTTAGCGGGCATTTCTTCCTCTGGAAACAACGACTCAAGAAGGAAACTTCATTACATCCATTCTAGAAATACATCGGCTAACACCAAATCGACTTCGCCAGGTATTTCACCAAGTTGCATAGCCGACTAAGCAACAATCAAGCTCAAAACTTTGCTGAGTATCTACCAACTCCCCAACTAACGTGATCTATGAACACAAAGATAAGAAAAATGGCGCCACTACGAGCCAAATATCGTGCACAAGTTATTCGCATTTGAAATCGGCGTCCAAGTCACCCGCTTGTTATTTCAATGCATCATGGGTTACTTCATTCACAAGACAGCATGAATTACATACTGGGTCAATACTTTACATCAATAGTGAGTATTCGGCAATTCATTCGGGTTGCCCATCAAGCGGCAATAGCACCTTTATTTGTTATTTGTTTTGTTCAGCTCACAAGCAAGGTATTATAGGCCGACCATAGCTTTCTCTTTCTAGCACTGTTATCGGCAATCTTTAATTTCTAGGTAGTCAGGTGGAGTTGTCGCCGACCAAGTGATTCGGCAAATCAAAGTGCCAAGATTTGCCTTCCAACCATTGTGCAACCATACCACTAATTACTCCGCAACATTGCCAATCCGAACACAAACAAACACAAAATGGGTTGATCAATCTTATTTTTGGTCAACTTTCGGAGGTCCAACGACATCCAACCCAGGGTGGAACGACGCATCTGAATAGTGGAATGCACACTAGGCCGAGTGATGAATCCAACGCCGCAAAAATAAGGCCAATCGGACTTCAAACGAGGGAGATACAAGGGCTCAAAGTCAGGAGTTTGAATATACAAAATCTGCATTTTCATGACTTGTTCGGCTTTGCACCATTTGGGCCATCATCACGTCATCAACATTATTCGGCAGTGCACCAAACTTTATTCGGCAACATTATTTGGCACCATTTTTAGCACCATGATTAATTCATCATTTTTCAACATTACTCGGCAGTACCACAACTCCTAGAAGATTACTCGGCAAAGTTGCAAAGCTGCTCGGCGGTGCCATACCTCGTACAAGGCTACTCGGCATCTCTTCCACCTTTCTCGGCATTAGCACAACTCACCCAAGCTGCCCATCGGTACAACACAACTCGACATCTCTACAACCCAGTCGTGGCGGCGTAACTTGCAGAGTTTACTCGGCGTGTCCACGCGTAAACCTTCGCACTACTCGGCAACCATTCCACACTAAACGGCCGTTCAATCATGACCTCCGCCCATTTATTAATTCATCTCTCGAAGATAACCTCCTAAACTACAATGCCAAGAACCAATTGCTTCGGCCAGCAAAAGTGTCGCCGACACCGTTTACGTACCCAATTTCTCTCTCTAGCAAGTGGGTCTACATTTTTCTTCATGCGAGCAAGAATTTGGTGGCCTACTAGTAGGTTCACGTTGACTAACGGAGTCACAAACACCGACTAGTAAAGCCACGAACTAACCGTAGGCCGCCGATAGTTGTGAAACCAACTAAATGTCCAGAAATTGACATTTTTCAGCCTTGTCGAACTCAAGCTTTGACTATACTGATGTGAAGTCCTCATCAAGACGAGTCCAACGCCATAAACTGCGTCAAAATCGGAGCTAAAACGAAGTCGTGCGAGCCCGTCGAAGTTTGGCAAAGATATCACCATTCTGTTGGAGAAGACGACTTAAGTTGGCCAACCTAGGAAATTATTCCATGCATTGTGGCTAAGTTACATCCTATCATAACAGCACAATTCTTTCACTCCAAGAACAAGCAACAACTTTCTTTTTGATTTTTGCTAGGCATCCAAGGCAAGCCGTCTAACTCAACAATATAGGAGCAAGTATCCAGTGCTTCGTGGAGTACTCTTCTCAACCGATCTGAGCCGTCAATTCTATTTTTGGCTACAACTACGACATCAAGAGTCCGATTATAGTGATCCCATAGTCATTTCCAACTATTTGGACCCTTCTGAACACATCCGTACAGTCCAATTCTACAAATTCTAAGTCGCATATTGAGATCAATACATCGGCCAATCGGGAACGTTAAATGCACAATCAACGGTCAAATCCTATCCGATCGGCATGCAATTTCAACAGTAGGATCTTGCGGCGAGGAAATAATCATCCGTCTTCCCCGATCATTCATGGCATTACCTTGGCCATTTATTGCCCATTGGGACATCTTAGTCAATCTTTCTGCTTTTCAATTGGGGCATATCAGCCGGTCATCATCTCGGCACCTTTGCTATACATGCATACTCGGCAATTTTGGCCCAAGTCAATTTTATATACGTTGTACGTTGGACAAGAAACTCAACTTCAATAAATTGGCAACCATTGCCAACCAAGTTCTTAGCAAATCTAAAGGGATGCCGACACACCGCGAAGCTAAGAAAAATCGCCGACCAAAAGATCAGCACAATCACCGACCCGTGTAGCTGACCAACTTTTCGGCAAAATCACATTATATACGAAACGGACACCGATGTTTTGACACTAGTTACTCGGCAGTGCATCAAATTTACTCCGCAAGATTATTCGGCACCATTATTAATTCAACATTATGATCATTATTCGGTCGTACATCAACTTTATTCGGCTAAACAACATTATTTGTCAAACTTTATACAGCAACATTGGCCACAGTATTTGGCAAAACAATTGCCCACTGGGACATCTTAGTCAATTTTTCGCTTTTCAATTAGGGCACATCAGCCGATCATCATCTCAGCACCTTTGATATGCATGCATACTCGGCCAACTTGGTACAAACATTACAACGATATTTACTTGAGTTACACACTCCTGCTCCTTTTCACACCACTCCAAGCAAGCGGCAGTTTTGGGGCAATACATTACACACTTGGCAGTCGGCAATTCGCATTTGGCAGTCAGCAGTTTGCACATTATTGTGCGCTGTCATTTTACCAACGCCGAATCTTCCCTGCAACATAGGGCAATGGGAATCTGCATTCCTTCCGACTAACACCTGTCATTCGAAAGCAATGGGGCAAGTCTACCTTGGACTAAACGCAAACCGAGCAACTCGGCAATTAAATAGTTGGCCCAATATCTACTTGGCAATTCCATACAAGCGGAGCAATATTATTGGTGATTAACACGTCCACCTTATTCAGTACAGGATGCTCTTGGTTGCCACTTAAAATCAGCAAAAGTCTCCGAGTACAGCGTAATCTTCGCTCTCGGCACGAAGCGCCATCAGCAAAGGCCTACACCCTTGCCTGGGGGTAATAATATCGCAGGCCTACACCCTTGCTCGGGGGTAATAATATCGCAAGCCTACACCTTTGCCCGGGGGTAATAATAGCTCAGGCCTACACCCTTGCCCAGGGGTAATAATACCACAGGCCTACACCCTTGCCCGAGGGTAATAATATCGCAGGCCTACATCCTCGCTCGGGGGTAATAATACCGTGGTCCATTTTTTGGCTGATATATCTACCTTATTTAATTTGCCTTCTTTGGTTCAAGCAATCATTTCCGTGCTCGACATATAGAAATATTTTTTAGCTCGGCACGAAAGTCCATATTTGGAAGCAATCTTTGCACTCGGCAATTTACTACACCCTTGCCCGGGGGTTATAATACCGTGGCCCACCGTTATAGAGATAGTATTACTCACTGGGCTTTAGCCCACCTCTCTCCTTTATATACAAATATTCGTACATACATTCATACATACATGCATTCATCCAACCACTCATTCATTTATGTTATTCATTTATCAAATGTATTCTTTGTCAGAGGACTTAACATCTATTTGAACAACATAACTCGGCAATAAAAACTCTCATTCCTTCTACCGAAGACAATGCAAGTTTTGGGGCAATTGTGGGAGCTAGAAAAATATAGGTACTAGCTTATTGGGCCTAACCCAAACAAAGCCTACAATGGATCCAACCCAAACAAATATCACACCCCCCCCATCTATATAAAGGGGGGGCATCCCAAGTGGAAGGTATGTCTCATCTCTCTCCACAGAACACACACCCCTTCAAATATATATATTATTTACTTCTTTGATTCAATGACTAACTTCATCATCGGAGTGTCCCTGGCTGGCAACCCCGGTTGGGTGGCACCGACTATGTTCATCATTGCAGATATACAGGGATGAAGCTCTTTTCTTTGTTGGATCTCTACAACATCCATGTGAGAGGATATTTCATGGTCTCACAGGAAATTTTTCCCATTTTTAAGTCCATAGAATGGTCTGGTTTTGCAAAAATGGAATAATTTTTGAGAAAAATTAGTCAACTTCATTCAGAAGAATCAAAACCTATTTTTGCAAATGGCCACTACCCCGACCAACATGGAATCAACCATTGGGGTGCATAGTCCCAAGCCAGATAATCCCGAATTGATTATGTTGTAGCAATGGTGATAACCGAACTGAGACGATCTGAACCGAACGAAGCCGAACAAAGCTGGACCAAACCAAACTGAACTGAACCAAACAGAACCGAATGGAGCCAAGTTGAATCAAACCAAACTGAATTGAGTAGAACAGAGATGAGCCAAGCAAATGCAGATAGGACAGCCAAGTTGACTAAAGATACATCAGACAATATGAACGAGATTAGTGAATTGAAAATGGCTATGGCCGAACTTTAAGATAAAGCGGCCTACATATCCCAAAGATAGGAATCAGGCCTTACATAGTTCTGGCTAAGGTTCACTTGTGTATTAACATTCTCCTTTTATGCTCTAACTTTTGCCAAAGCCACCCTTCCGGGTTTTCAACCTTGCGAGCTTTTCATTTTTTTCATTTTTTGTTTTGTTTTATTTTCTTCTTCTTCTTCTTCTTATTTTTTCATTGTTTTCATTCATTTTTTTTCTTTCATTTTCTATTTTTTTTTGTTTTTTTGCTCTAACTTTTGCCTGGGTCGCCCTTCGGGTTTTCAGCCTAGCGAGCCTCTCAAGGGTGGTATTTTTGTTTTAGCTTGTCCATGTTGATTGGTTGTGAGATCTCTAGGCCATCTAAATCTATAAGAAGGATTGCTACACTTGACCAGATAGACATGATGATGTAGGGACTAGGCTAATTGGGTCTGAATTTCCCCCTAGTGTAGTGGATAAGAAGTTGATTGTCCTTCAGTAATAAAACTCATTCTCTCATATTCTGGGATTGGACTTCTTTTCCGATCTTCATTAGCTTGAGAAACGATCCAGTTTGAATCTTTGTCACATTTGACCCTATTGCCCCTAATTCAAGGGCTACTTCCAATTTGAATTACATCCGACCTTATTGCCCCTAGTTCAAGGGCTGCCTCCATTCTGGCTATGCAAGTTGTATACTTTGGTTGATTATTGAACATTCTGAATCAAGGTTTGAAAGCTAAGGAGGTCAGACCTCAAGTTGAGAGGGATCCTATGCTGTACAATCTCAAGATCAATTCCAGGCATGTCTTCATAGGACCACGCAAAAACAGTTTTTGAAATCTTTTCACAAAGTGACTAATCGCTCGTGCTCTTACGAAGACAATATAGAACCAATCTAGACCAAGCCAGGATCCTTCTCAATACCCACATTAACAGAAATGATCTCATTCATCAAGGGCTTAGCACACCTCCCTTCCTCTCAATCGATCAAAATTTGCAAATCTCGAGAAATTTCTTTCTTTTCATTTTTATCAAAGTTTTGTGGAAAAAATATTGTAATTTTTGGTCAATGCAATGAATTAAAGGCACAGAGAAGTAGGCAGAATCTATGGCACTTTTATTGAAAAGAAACTACCACTTAACGATGACACCAAACTCAAAAGAAAATGACAAAGAAGACCTAGACAGGACAGAGATGTCTAGGTTAGCATTCCCGAAATCAATAGATTTAGACTTGCTAGAATGACTCGAGATCCCAAATCTACAGACTGGGTGGAATCAAACTCAGACTTAACACTCAATTCAGAAAGTAAAATGAAATCACTCTCAAATTGATAAAACAGTCTGTGTCATCCACCACATATGGAACGAAATGTGTGCAATCAGCAGGTGGCTCATCCCCCGATCACAAAGCTAGTTGCATTATCCCCCAAGTTTATTGACCCATCATCGGTAGATTTTGTGGGTTTTTTGGGTGGGGTGATGACCTTGGGTCTTTTGGGTTGAGGCGGAGCTATGGCTTTACTGTTAATGAGATCTTGAATCTCATGGCGTAAGCAAAAACAACGATCAGTCACATGACCGTGTTATTGGTGAAAGGCGTAGTATTTATTGGGGTCATGTCTAGCTGGTAGAATATCAAGGAGAGGTCGGGGATCAAAGAGCTTGAGGTGCCCCTTTTCTACGAGGATTTCCGTGGCAGGAGTTGGGGACATGTGGAGTGGATGAAAGGGCTTATTTGGGGGTCAGGTTGACTCAACTATTTGTGGGCCAGTATTACTAAAGGGATTGGCAATGGTGGTAGTGTTGGCAACGATTGTGTTGATTTTTGAAAAGTTGGCATTAGCAAGTGGAGGTGGATCAGGATGAGTCACCAGACGTGGTTGGACAATGGACATCCTAGATTGGTGTTGCAATTTAGTGAGATCGTCACTGTGACTGGCAACTGTATTGGCGATAACATCTATGCTTCTTTGGAGGGATAAAAACATGTTTGCTATATTTTCTGGAATTTGTGCCATCACTGATTCTAGGGAGGTGATTGGGGATGATCTAGTTGGCGAAGGAAGGGTACTTTGAACAGTCTACCGGTGCAAGTGTTATAGAACTTGGGGGATAATAGACCACTCTGAAGCTATAGTGCTACAACCACCTTGCAAAAACAAAAATAGGACCTCTAATCAGAATTCTTCGGTCCAATTCACACAACTGACCACTGTATACATCACTGAAAAACTAAACTCAACCTCACAAACTGAAATGCCCGAACCACTCATTCAAATTTGAGAACCCCTGTATAGATCCAATATATTACACATAACACATAACAAGAAAGACAACAAACACCCCTATGGGGGCTAGGGTTACCCTATTCTAGCTTTGAAATGATCTAGGGTTTCACTATTCAAACAAGCGACATCATACATCTTAGAAATGGGAGAGCATCCTGTAATAACCCGATCCTCTTATATGCTTTCTGGTATGCTTTCGGTCTCTTATTATGTGCATTTATCTGGTTAATGTGAAATTCCATGTGAAATTAAGTTTAATTATGTGAATTATATTATTATGGGTTTATATCTGTCAATTATGAGAAAAATCTGTTACAATTGTGACGTTTGGATCAGTAATTGAAAGCCTTTGAAGCTTGATAACCCGAAATTGACTTTATAATTGTGATGAGCATGATTTTTAGATCATAATATGAATTTTTGTAAAAATTTGATTTGGAATGATTAAATTGATTAAATTGTGATAAATCCTTAAATAACCCTTATAACTCTTGACTTAGCAACTTCTATCACTTAGAACATATTCTTGAGAAGGAGAGAGTGCTAGAGAGAGGGAAAGGAAGAAGAGGAGGCTCAACAAAAGGGAAGTTTGAAGAATTGAGAAGAATTTTGGAGATTTAAGTTTAAGGAAGGTGTGATCCACCAAGGAAATTCTTTCTAAGTGATTTGTGTAAGAATTTCTTTTATATTCATGCAAGTTAGGGTTTGTAATTGGGGTCTTGTGTGTGATAATCGATTAATTGGGAAGATGTTATCATTTGGTTGTATTGAAATTAATTTGAGTTATATGGAAGAATTACACGTTGTCCTTTGATTTTTCATGTTGAACTCACATGGTTATACATATATATTGTTTATCTACCAAGTATAATCATAAACATAAGGGAATTGAATTGTGTATGTGAATCTAGAAAGAGTGATGATCTAGATGAGCTTGTAATTCATGCTTATGGTGATGTTATATCCTAATATTGCATTGGTTTCTCTATTCTTCTACTCTATTATATAGTTGCCTTGTTGAATTTTTACCTTGATTCGAAGTGTGCAAAACAGGGGTTGCAACCGCACGTGCGGGGTTCACTATCGCATGTGCGGAAAGCACCACCGCACATGCGGGGCTCATAGCTGCACATGTGGAAAATAGGGGAATTCGAAGTTAAGGTACTGTAATATATGCACATGCGGGGCGCACGTGCAGCCCATGTGGAAAAATACTGTGTGCTTATGTTGTCCTGTTTAACCCTCTGGGATTGCTAAAATGTGTATTTGAAGTTTTTAAAGTGCTTATAATTAAATGTATGTCGAACGAATCGGATATTGATTAAAAAGGAAAATGGACTAATTTATGAACTGCATGTGTATGTAGGTCACCTACAGGAAGGAACTCTCGCACCGCCACAGCACTGTAAGTAATAGTACTGTAGTGGTATGCTTATTTATTGCTAATAGTTATTGTTAGCATACCGTTAATCGTGAATGAACTATGTCTCTATATATTGAACAATTGGAAAACTCATGTGTGATATTGGACAATGGTATACCTATGGACCTAAGGTCATTCTGTTTTGCTATTGCTGGGCCTGAGGCCGTTTAGATATAAGTTACATTTGATGACAGCCTGAGATTGGGGGAGGTGATGACATGTCGGTGTCTCATCGACCCTAATATGGTTTGAATCGATTACGACTCATGGCCTAAGGCCGAGCGAGGTAGTGTACATGTCGATGTTCTACCTACCCTCTAGTGTGCAAACAGCTGTTGATATATGAGCCTGAGGCCGTTTTGTTGATATGTGGGACTGAGGCCGTTCTGTATGATATATGGGCCTGAGACCGTTCTGTATGCTATGTGGGCCCGAGGCCGTTCTGTATAATATTGGGCCTGAGGCCCTTCTACATTAATATTGGGCCCAAGTCCATTTTGGAAATGGATACAGAGCAGGATCAGAAATGTGAACCATGTACTCATATACAGTGTGATTTATGTTATTCACTTGAAATACCTACATACTGTTATTCACTAAGCTTTGCTCACTCCGTGTTATGTATGTCTCTGTAGGTAATCAGCTTGGAGGTCAGTCCTAGTCTAGTCCTGGCAGCTTAGCTCTTGCTAACCCTGCTATGTCCAAGCAATCAAGTGAAGCTACTCATTTTTGTGGAACTACTTTCATAGCTCTTAACCTTGGTCATTAGCCTTTTGTTAAATGTTGATAAACATGTATAACTTTTATCACCAAGGTTTTGATTGTACCCCCAGTTACGGGGTGGGATTGTATATATATGCTTATATATAGTTATCGCTTTCGTGTGTGCATAATTGTATGTGGAATTATGTGATGACATGTATTGTGATCCTGGCATTTAAGCACTGGCTCAATGGATGTCGTTTTAAACTAATAATTGCTTCCGTTTAGGCCCCCGTATTGTATGAGATAATTATGCTGTCAACAATTGAATTTTGAATCCATTATCAGGTTGGTCATCCCAAACTTTTAGGGGCGGGTTTGGGGCGTGACACATCCTGTCCTAATTTTGGAAGATACTATAGCTCATTATATGCACAAGGTTGGCTCTACTCTAGGGGTTGAAGTCAAGGTGACATTACCAAAGAGTCATTTGGGTCATAACCAATGAAGATTTTAGGAAATCAGAAGAGTCAATATAGCCTCTCTTCAAAGTCTGAGAACCTTCAAATCTCAAAAGGTTGTAACACAAGGCCTCCAAAGTAACGTAGAGATAGGTGTAGTGTCACAAAGAGTGTGCCTGTGCTCCCACCAGTATCTGGGCAACACAGGGACTTTAAGTGCACCAATGCATGCAATGCAATAAACATATAATTGCAAACAAAAGTCATATCATGGAGTTCGAGTCAAGGTTTCATAAAATCCCCAGCGGAGTCGCCAGAAACTGTAACATGCTCCGGGGGTACCGATGCACGTTAAACAGTTTGGACCCTTGATCTCTTTGATCTAGTCTGACTAGTGCAATGTGAAACATAAATAAGAGTCCAGATTTGGCAACTTTTAGAAAATCCATTTTATTTCAAAATCTTTTGCAAGAAATGGACTACGTCATCAGAGCTCAGAGTCGCCACCTAATATTTTTGGAAAATTAGGAAACCCATGACTCGTGCCAAGCCCACAGTTCGTCATAACCAAAGTTGTCTCGGTTCGGAACCTTAGGTATGAGAGGAGAAGGTCATTAATTGAGTACCCCCGCTCACCCGATCAAAAGATCGGCCTTTACTAAACCACGATTTTAATTTTATTTACTTTACATGTTCATATTCCGATTATTTAATAAATCCTAAAAATTACTATGTGAAGCATACAAGTATAGACTATATCATTTATTTTGGAATAATTTGATGTCATGTAGTTTTGAAAGAGTTTTGGAGATGTACAACCCAAATAAATTGAGTTTACAAACATGAAAATCAACAATATTCCAAATTAAACAACACAACCTCCATCCATTGGCATTCATACAGTTATATCAAGTAAGCAAGTAGCCACACAGTAGGATGCTTAAACATAATAAGAAAAACACACATAAACGGGATGCTAAAACATAAAAACTTACATATTTACCGACGTCCCTTGAACAGCTACAAAACAAAGTTAGTAAAACAAGCATGATCTTATATACAAAATCTTAATGCAATTCACTCATGAGATGCAACTAAAGATTCGGCTTCTAAGATATGACATGTGAATCATTTCAAGAACATGAGGTAGCGCACATAATCACATAGGAATTGATTAAATCCATAAATGCAAAATTAGCCGAATCAAGATGCATGAAACATGGATGCAAAGTATGGATATAATGAAAGAGAAAATATGATGCATATTCACAGATAAAGAAAGCAAGTAAAAGAACATGATAGAAATAAGCGGAGCGGAGAATTATTACAACACTTGAAAGAATAATTACAAATCAAATTAGAGAGGGATGAGGAGAATATTACAACCAAATAAAAACCTCACAACACACTCAAAATAAATTAAACAAAAGAAAAAAAAAGTTTCGTGTGCCTTGGAAACCACCGGAAGTTGGTTAACATCGGAAGACAACGTCGTCTTGTCCAAAAGAAGCTAACCGACTGGCCAAATAGGCCAGCCGATCAACTAGGTCTTGCAAAACCAAGAAAATGAACAAATAAGAAATATGTAGGTGGCTTAACTAACCAATACCGGTTGGATTAAAAACAAGAAAACAAATATAAAATAAATATAAAAAAAAATTTGCACACTTACAACAAAACTAAGATGAACCTAAAATAAGAAAACAAATATAAGATAGAATATGCAAGATTACAATAAAACTAATGTGAGACTAATACAAGAAAAATATAAGCTAGGAGATGCAAGATTACAACATAATTACTATGAAACTAAAACAAGAAAACAAATATAAGATAGAACATGCAAGATTACAACAAAACTAACATGAACCTAAAACAAGAAAGCAAATATAAGGTAGAACATGCAAGATTACAACAAAACTAATATGAAATTAAAGCAAACGAATAAAAATAAATAAATAAATAATTATGAGCTAACAAACCACTTGGATTACAACAACACACTATGAAATATAAAGTAAGAAAATAAATATGAGATAAACAAACTGTTTGGATTATAACAAAACGCTATGAGGTAGAACATGCAAGATTACAACAAAACTAACATGAACCTAAAACAAGAAAGTAAATATGAGGTAGAACATGCAAGATTACAACAAAACTAATATGAAATTAAAGCAAGCGAATAAAAATAAATAATTATGAGCTAAACAAACTACTTGGATTACAACAACACACTATGAAATAAGAAGCAAGAAAATAAATATGAGATAGAAAATATTTTTAAAAAAAAATGAAAGACTAGAAATTCACATTCCAAAGAAAGATTGAACTTCTTAATTTCCAAACTTCCTCTTGATCACCCTCAAGTTTAGGAAGTGTGTTCTCAATCCTCAATTTGAAAGCTTAGAATCCTTGCTAAAATGATGGCTTGGAGGTGTATGTGGGGAAAATTATTATCTCTCTTGTTTTTGCTCACTTTTACTAACACCCACTCTTCCTCTTGATCAAAGCTACTGAAATTCAAGTATTTCAGAATTTTTGGAGTTTTAGGTGTAGAAAAGATGGAATTTCAGTTTGTATGAAAGGTATGGGGTGTATATGGAAGATAGGAGTATTTTTAACTCAAAAACTCAATTTTTCTCTCTTTTTTTACTCTTTTCTCTTCAATTTCGTGGTCCTCTTCCTCTCTTACAATTTGATCATTCTATATAGGCAATGATTGAGAGTTAAGGTAAAAAAGAAGGTGGGAGACAAGGATGTGATAAGAGGGGTGAATTTTCAAAGTGGTTGCATGGGATACTCCTTTGTGGATGCAAACAAAACCTCTTTTTGACAATGGGGGATGATTAGGTATGGAGGATGAGTGGGTGCACTTGAATGGATCAGAAAATAGGTAAATGGGGTGTCCCAACCGAACCAAAACCAAGAAAAATGGGGATGCTGCTATTTTGGGCCGAGTCAACAAAATATGCTAGTAAGCCCAACTTCAAATGGGCGTATCTCCCTTATTTGGACTTGGTTTTAGGTTATTCTTGAGTCTAAATTGAAGCCCCAGAAGTCTCCTTTCCAATGGTGGTGGCCTCACATTTAAAATCCAAGTATACAAAGAGATATACATAATTTAGTGAAAGTTGTTCATTTCCTTCTCAACAATTTGATGCCCATCATTTCCCTAAACCAGTTTTCTTCCATCCCCTCTTGTTTCATTCAAATCCAAACCTATCTAAACCTATAAAGAAGATGTTTTTAATATATTTTTTTAAAGAGTTCACCTCCCTTCTATTTATTTCTACTTTGTCCTCACTCGGTTTACTAAAAAGTGCAATATTTTAATTGAAATGGGAGCCTCGGAACATTGTAGAAACATTTGAAAAATCATTTTAAAAAGAGGGTTTTAAGGTCTAAAATAGTTTGGCCAAAAATGTGTGAAGGTTGGGATTAAAGCTCAAATTTCATTTTTCTTGTTGAGGACTGCTGGGGAACACATTTTGATTGTCATCATCGGGTAATCAACAGAAAGTGCCCAAGTCTTAGGGCTGGTCAAAATGGGGTGTTTGCGGTTGCCCCTCTTTGACAAAGCTCAAAGTCATTTCATGATGTGAGTGAATGTCAAAGCCCGAAGACAACTCTTTTGACAAGGCCGTAAGACTTGGGCAAACAAACAAGATGCAAATGCAGTTGGTTGAACCTGAAGGTTGCCAACGTATCCCATTGCAAGGAATCAAACCAGCGTAGTTCAGGGGTAGAATGCAAGTGATATGCAATTGAAAATTGAACTCTCTTTTTTTGCCCTTTTTTTTTTAAAAAAAAAAGAAAAAGTGCATCACTAATGCAATACAACAAGTAATATGAAGCATAACAAGGGATACAACCCGAATACATCCACGTAAGAGAACAAAATGTAGCCGATGAATGGTCCCAAAACAAGGAAGATATTAACCAAGGGACGGTCTTAACCAACAACCCAAGAAAATGGAGGTATTAACCAATAATGGTTTCGACTGCCAACCCAAGGAATGGATAGTTTCGTTATCCCGAAAAAGAGCCAGTACAACGAGTGGTTTTTACAACCCAAAAAGTGAGAGCTAGCATAAACTGTGTCAAATGGTGATGTGAATAGATTATAGCCAAGTAATACAACATGTAACTATGCAAATGATATGCTAATGCAAGTGAAAGTTGATTTTTTTTTTTTTTCTTTTATTTTGAAAATGCATGATATGTACAATGCAAGATGTAATATATAGTGAGGCAAGCCTCACGCAAATAATATAAAATAAAGGAGGGTGCATCACAAACAAATGTGCATACCGCACAAATGAAAGAAGGGGGTGCATTGCATATAAATGTGCATACCGCACAACTGAAAGAGAGACGTGCATCACATACAAATGTGCATACCGCACAAATGAAAGAGGGAAGTGCATCGCATACAAGTGTGCATACTGCATAAATGAAAGAGGGGGGTGCATCGTATACAAATGTGCATACCGCAAAAATAAAAGAAGGGGGTGCATCGCATACAAATGTACATACCGCACACATGAAAGTAGGGGCACATCTCATACAAATATGCATACTGCACAAATGAAAGAAGGGGATGCATTGCATACAAATGTGCATACCGCACAAATGAAAGAAGGGGGTGTATCGCATACAAATGTGCATACAAGAAAATCAAAGAGGAAAGTGCATCGCATACAAATGTACATACCGCACAAATGAAAGAAGGGGGTGCACCGCATATAAATGTGCATACCACACAAATGAAAGAAATGGATACATCGCATACAAATGTGCATACCGCACAAATGAAAGAAGGGGGTGTATCGCATACAAATGTGCATACCGCACAAATGAAAGAGGGAAGTGCATCGCATACAAATGTGCATACCACACAAATGAAGAAGGGGATGTATCGCATACAAATGTGCATACTGTACAAATGAAATAGGGAAGTGCATCGCATACAAATGTGCATACCGCACAAATGAAAGAATGGGGTGCGTCGCATACAAATATGCATGCCGCACTAATGAAAGAAGGGAGTGCGTCGCATACAAATATACATACCGCACAAATGAAAGAAGGGGGTGCATCGCATACAAATGTGCATACTGCACAAATGAAAGAGGAGGGTGCATCGCATACAAATGTACATACCGCACAAATGTAAGAGAAGGGTTCATCGCATACAAATGTGCATACCGCACAAATGATGAACTTGAAATCCAAACATGTCTCATGTGAGAGGAGGAAAGATGGTGTGAACACCAGGCGCACCTGATATTTTTAATCGAGTAAATCAACAACCTAACACGTCTCACGCAAAAGAAGGAAAGATGGTGTGAGCACCAAACGAAACTGATGTTTTTAACTGAGTAAATCAGCAACCAAACGCGTCTCACGCTAAAGGAGGGAAGATGGTGTGGACACCCGGCGCACCTAATGTTTTTAACTGAGTAAATCAACAACCTAACGCGTCTCACGTGAAAGGAGGAAATATCGTGTAAACACTAGGCGCACCTGATGTTTTTAACTGGGTGAAGCAACAACCGAACGTGTCTCACACGAAAGGAGGAAAGATGGTGAACAAATCCAAATGCGTCTCACGCGAGAGGAGAAAAGTTGAACTCGAAATCCAAACACGTTTCACGCGACAGTAGGAATAGTGAACTAATCCAAATGCATCTCACGCGAGAGGAGAAATAATGAACAAATCCAAACGTGTCTTAGGCGAGGGAGAAAATGTGGTATAACCAACAGACGTTCCTAACCGTATTTCATACGGAAGGGGAAAGATTTTAACCGGGTAAACGTCACATCCTAACATGTTTCACGTAAAAGGAGCAAAGGTGGTGTAACCAACAAGCGTACCTAGCCGTATCTCATGCGGAGAGGAGGGAGGTTTAAACTTGGTAAATGCCAAATCTTAACACGTTTCAGTGAAAGGAATAAAGGTGGTGTAACCAACAAGTGTACCTAACCGTATCTCATACGGAGAGGGGAAAGGTTTTAACCGAATAAACTTAAAATCCTAACGCGTTTCACGTGGAAAGAGAAAAGGTAAATTCGAAGTCCAAACACGTCTCACGTAAGTGGAAGAAGGTACAGTAGAATGATTTTTTTTTTTCTTTTTTTGTTTTTAAAAATTCCTTTTTTTTCTATAAATACCAAATACCATATATCTATACATACTATATACATAATACAAATACATATACAGGCATACACATGCAAATTATATACATATACGGAGACACACACACACATATATATAGACAATATACACATTCAAGGAATATTACGTTACTATTGAGGATATTCTATTTTCTAACATTAGCGGTGCGTCACGCTAGCGTCACCACACAAAAAATAAAACAAAAATACAATTCTGTTGCTATGAGGGTTCGAACCCCTAATCTCAGGCTCATTTGACTAATCCCTAACCGCTTAGCCAAACCAATTCTTTTGACAAAATATATATACAAATAGTATATATACAAGATATATGCATACAGACACAGTACATATACATATCTATATCTTTCTGCCTCTCTTGTTTTTGTCTCACTCTCTCTTCCTTCATCTTCTTCAAGCGTCGTGTCTGGCGCGCGATTTCAACAATCGCGGTGCTTGACCGACAAGCTGCCCCGATTCTTCAACGCCTTATCCCAATGTTTCTCCTCTTTGTCTTCTTCTTCTTCTTCTTCTTCTTCGTTCTCTTCTTAAGTTAATGCCTGCGAGAGAGGGGCTGAGCAAAAGCCTGTAAACTTTCTCTACCACCACTCTGCAACCTCTTTCTTTTGCATTACTCTCCTCTGCCATGGCCTCTTCATACGATTCTCTCACTCTTTTTCCAGACCTGAACGAGTCCACGATAGAGATGACCGATTCTGACTCCCCTGAACCTCAACCGCGGGCTCCTCCTCGTTTCAGCTTTCCAGCGATGTTAGTTGAGCAAATAATGGTGGCACAGTCTGACATCGAAGCAAACTCATATACGCTGAGGCCATGTGTGGAGACCGTGACTGTAGTCTCCAACTTGTCCCATCGACTGCAGAATAGGACATTTGATGTACATCAGTTAACTGCACAACTCTCCTTGCTCCAACGTATGTACAAGGACTCTCGAGTAGAAATTAGTGCACTGAAAAAGCAAAACAAAGAACTAAAACGACAGGCCACCTCCGCAGCCCGATTCAGAGTTTCTTTGCATAACCAATTTGATAGCCAGTGAGGAATAATCTCCTTCGAAAGCTTTTCCAAGGTCGAGGCAAAATCTTCAAGAGTTTCGAAGGAGTAAAGATGAAGCGAGGCAGCTCATGGAAAAGTCAGGCAACGAAGCTGTGTGCAAATGAAGTCGGTTGTAACTATAGACACCCCATTTTTTACCGTCCTCAAGATTTGGACGTCATCGTTCGAACACTCGATGATCATCCATGCTCGTGTTCGTTTTGAGTTTCTAAAGGTCTCGGCTACGTGCCTTGCCTTGGAGCCTCTCAACTTGTCTATTTTGTGCTTGGTTATGAACCAAGAGCTTGTGGTTTTGTTTCTGAGGGAAGGGGATGGCTTGTTGGCCAGCCCTACAACCTATCGGCCTTTCCTTCTTTCCATCGGCCATCAGTGGTGGCCGGTCAGCACCATTTTTGGCCGGTCGGCCATGTTTGTTGGCCGAGGCCTTTTTATTTGCTTTTGTAGATATTTTTGTGCCAGCTGTGACAGCTGGTGAGCACAGATTTCATCCTCCATACACGTGTATGGAGGGATTGAACCAAGCCTCTAGCTTGTTCAACAAGCTTAAGACTTGGATTTCTATAAGAAGGGAGGTCCCTCTCCCTTTCCAGAGGTTCTGAAAATTGGAGATACAAAACATATATCTCTCTCTATATTTCTTCCTCTCTCTCTATATTTGCACTTGTTTGTGCTCAAAAGTGTCTTTTCTTCACACTTTTGCACTAAAGCACCTAGTGAAACACCTTCACTACTGAGCTGAGCTTCTTGGAGGTTGCATTTGAGTGGTTTAAGCTTGGTTTTTGCCTCTGAAGTTGCTGTTCTAAAGATGTTTTTCAAGGGTGAGTCTCTTACCTCTTTAAAGCTTTGTTTTCATAGCTTATTTAGCCAACTTTGCATGCTTCTTTTGGCTTAGCTTTCAACTAAAAAAAGTCTTGTTTTGAAGTGCTTAACATGTTTGTTTAAAGCCTCTTTGGTGTTGGGGGTGGTCTACTTCCTTGCATGCCTTATTTGCTAGGCTTTTGAGCAATCACTTTAGACCTTTGTTTTAGCCTTTATTTGGCCTCTTCACCACTGAATTCTAGAGGAATTTTGGTGGTGGAAAGTGTGTTTTGAGGTCTTAAATAGGAGGGGGTTTTCCCCCCTCCTCTTTTCTTGGTTGCTTGCCTTGTTGGCTCATCAAAGTAGCATGTTTGTTAAGCTTGTTTTGGCTCCATCTTAGCATGTTTTTGTGACTTTTCTAACATGTTATACCTCTGTTTTGGGTTGGTTTGATCACTTGTTGCATGCTTCATGTACTTGTAATGAAATCCTTCCTATAGCCATAACATGCATCATGCTTTAGATCATCATTCTAGCATGATTTTGGCTCAACTCCAGCAAGCTTTTGTTCATATTTTGCCATGCTTAAGCTCTGTTTGAAGTTATTTTGGTCATGCATATCTTGCTTTGCATAGCCATGGTGCATTCTAGCTCACTAGCTTTGAGTTTCCAAGTCACTAGCATGCATTGCTTGGGCTATTTGCATGGTTTAGTATCATTTGATATGTGATTTCAGTGCATGTAGTGTGGCCATACACTCACATGTATCACTCTTTCAATGCTTTTGGAAGCTTGTGCTTTATGCCTTAAACATGAGCCAATGTGCATGCCATCTTGCCTAAGCTTTTGGGCTACCATTTCAGTGTGTATTTGGTCTTATTTTGCCATGATATAACTCTGATTTTTGTTGGTAAAGTCATCTCATGGTTGGTTTTGGTAGGTGTAGTGTAATCCTCCTTATTGGCCTAGTATGCTCCATACTTCATGCCTTTAATTCTAGCTTGTGTTGGCCTTGTTCAAGCATGTTTTTGGCGTTGTTTTGACCTGCCTTGGGACTGTTTTGAGTCATTTTGGCTCTTTGGGGCTTGATTGATATGGCCATGGTGCAAGTCCCTTTGCTAGTCTTAAGCTTTGTGCCTCCTAGTATGCTATGCTTATGTTATGTGCATGATTTGGCATCATTCCTTACATGATTTCAGAGCATATTTCATTGCCACACTCTCACATTTTCCACTCTTTCAATGTGTTTGAAAGTTGTGTCTTCATGTCTTGTTCGTGAACCAATATGTATGCATGCTTGCATTTGTTCTTGGACTTCATTTTCAGCATGTTTTGGCCATTGTCTTGGCATGCATAAAGCTTGTTTGACATTGGTTTGGTCCATTGAGTGATGCATTACATAGCCCTTGCCATGTTCATTG
Source organism: Camellia japonica (assembly GCA_030407325.1). NCBI lineage: Eukaryota > Viridiplantae > Streptophyta > Magnoliopsida > Ericales > Theaceae > Camellia > Camellia japonica. The sequence continues at coordinate 30,207,964 of JAPPVO010000036.1, read as the reverse complement.
TTGTTTGCATGTTGTCTCATTGCATTGTGTTAGCATCTCGTGTGCATTGCATTGTGGTAGCATGTTATGTGTTGCATTGTGTTTGGGTTGGATGTCAATCCAAACACGAGGAACGAGGGACGTTTCATACTCAAAGTGATGAAACGTACCTCATTCCTTAGGTCACCGGCACCTTTGATCATGTATGATAAGGTGGAGGTTCATCGAGTCTTATGTGTTATTTGTGTGCATTCATTGACATTGATTTGTGCAACTCGGCCTCTTTGGCCATCATGCATTGAGATGCATGATTGATGGCTCGAGAGCCAAGCACTACACTCCTTTGAGCTTGGGACATGATAAGGAGTGTGGTTGCACACACATTTTCTTGTAAATACACTGCCATGCCTCTGTTAGTGCTCTGTTGCAGTAAAAGGAGAATTTGCAGGAAGCAGTGGCCGATCGACCATCAAGTCTGCCGACCGGCCATCAAAGGCTGCCGATCGGCTATCAAAAGTGGTCGATGACCATTATCTTTGGCCGATGGCCACTCCTCTTGGCCGACCACCCCTCAGCATGGTCCTAAGGTGGATCAGAAGCACCTTGGAAATTGGCACAATTTTCAGAGATACAGAAGTGTGCAAACAGAGGCAACATAAGGCACGGTAGTGGATTTCCGAGCGAAACCGACCGAGCATGCATCACTTCCTTGCCCGCGAGGCCATCTTTTTACTCATGATTAGTTCGTGTAAATTAGTCATTTGATTTGTTTTGTAATATTCTAACTAGCTTAGTATAGCTATTTGTTTCAATTCAATTGTGTAATAATTAATTAGCTAAGTTAGTTAATTAGGTTGGCTTGTAATAATTAGTTTAATTAGCTTAGATTAGCGAGTTAGCTTCTTATTTGGACCCTCCGTCGAGAGGGCGAATTTTGTAATAAGCGTGCGTGTGTGTGATGCATGTCTTCCAACCCCATTTCTTTTCTCCCTTTTACTTACCTACTTTCGATGGTTAGTTTTAGGGCATATTTCACATTAGCATCCTTATGCTTTGCATGCGTGTATCATTCATTCGTATTGCATGCACCGGGCTCGGCGCATCATTCAAACTGCATCATATTTCAATACCTATTTGAATACATGTTATCAAGTGTTGCATTCATATGCCATCTTAGAATAGCCGAGCCTATCTTAGTTTCATTTTTGCATGTGTTGCATTAGGCATCGTAACATAGCTAGGATCATGCATGATTACTAACTAGCTTCTGTTTTGGCTCGGAGTACACTGTGAATGTTTACGCTTTAGCATCCTTGCAAGTGTAAGTGACTGCCATGATAGCATGCTTGCCATGAGGCTAACTACTTAAGTGTTTAACTGCATGAATGCCTGTGGATGAAGGCTTCATTGTTTGAATTGGAACAATTCATTAAATGTGAGTTTTAAGCCCACTTGAGGTGGCAAAATCATGTTGTTTTCTAAGCCCACTTGAGGGTGGCAAATTCGCGACTTAGCCTACTTGTGAGTAGCACTTTCAAACCATTTTCAAACAAACGAACATGAGATGTTTTGTTCCAACTTGAGTGATTGAGTCTATACTTGTATGCTGTGCGCATCACATATTAAAGCTAGCTAATAGACCGAAATAAGAACACATATATTTTCAAAAATAACATATCATGTTAGTAAAGGTCGATCCTTTGATCGGGTGAGCAGGGGTGCTCATTTCATGACCTTCCCCCTTCGTACCCAAGTTCCCAAGCTGAGGCAACTTTGGTGATGACGGACACGTGGCCTTAAGCACGAGTCAGGGTTTCCTAAATTTCTCAAAACAAAATATTTAGGTGGCGACTCTGAAATTTGGCAAAGCAGTCCATGTTTGGCGCTTTTTGATTAAAATCGATTTTCCAAAACGATTTGCCAGATTTGGACTCTTTAGTGATTTATCAGTCTTACATTGCACTTTGTGAGATTAGATTCAGAACCGTGACATGAGTCCGAACTGCAGTAGCTAAGAACAATATTCGCGCCCTCGCGCGTGGAGCGGAGTTTCGGGCGGTCTACAGTAACCTTCGTCGGCGGGCAGCTGCCAGAAAACTGAGAAAATGCTACTCTCTCTCCCTTTTCTCTTTTTTTGTTTTTGTTTTGGAGTGGGCACCTATAGCTTCAACTCTCTCTTTTTTTTTCTTTTTTCTTTTTTTGTCTCTGTAATCAGGGGTTTCATCCCCTGACTGCAATAAAATAAGTTTCATTTTTTGCACATCAATGGCGTGACTGACATATCATTTTGAGCTTGAAAACAATTTGTTTGATTGAATTTGAGAATCATTGAATTTTGAACTCTAAATTGGGCACTGATTCCATACTGACCAAAATCAAAGAATGACTTAACGAAAGAAAAACGAAGCAAAATGATCCAAACACACTTATATACACTGACTGGTATGAAAGGAACTTAAAAACGTGACTCTGAAACACAACCATTGAGCCTAAGCGATTCTACAATTTGTCATGATGGGTTGAAATTAAAACTGGTGATCGTCGGCAGTCAGAGATAGTGACCAGAGGTGGTCGCCGATACTCAGAAAGGGTCTTCAGTGGCCGATTGAGTGAGAGAGAGAGAGAGAGAACAATGGTTAAGTGATTTCTTTGTTTGGGCTAAATGTCAAGGGTAAAATTGAAAGATCTAATTTTTTTTTGTCAGAATCTCATGGGAATTAAGTCTGGTCCGAAGGACTAGCCGTTACTCTTCCTTTATATGATGTAGGGATTATCGATATAATTTGTCCTAAAAAAAACTTATTAAAATTGATTTATTTTTTTCTTTTGATTTTTTTTTTAATTTTTTAGTTGTGACAAATCTAAAGAGTAAAGTTATTTGACTCAATTTTTTTAAGGTTATTAATATCTATTACTTTGCAAATTAATCACTTTTACCTCAATGTTATTTTCGTGAAGACAAGCAGTTGAACACATGTATTTAATCATTTTTCTTGATTTCATAAATAAAAATTAATAAAATAATTAACTAACAATGACAATAATGTTTTGTGTAAAAATAATTTTCACAAAATCGAAAACAGCAATTTAATTTTTCTTAAACACTGAACAATTTTATATGAATATGTTGGAAAAAATGGTTTCAATGTTGATTTTTCGGAAACTTTATGCTAATAATTTTTTAGGACCCATAAGTCGGTTTGGAGGGTTCGAGTAGCAATGTGTTTGTTGCCGTGTGGTGAACAAGATTATGAAATTAGTGAGTCAAAACCATTTATAGGTGAATGGAAAATTGTCACGACCCAAACCCGCCCCTAAGGGTTTAGCACCGTAACCGGCCAGTAATCCGAGATTACCGAAGGCTTGCTTAACAGTAATACAGTAAAACAGAGTACAGGGGCATGGCGGAAGCCAATACAGTAAATAAACAATGTCCAATGAGCTGTGACAGTCTGAATGCAAAGAGACTTTTCATACATATATACAGTCGGTGACAAAACAGTATGTACATATATACAATCATTCAGAATAGGGACTTAATCCCTACTAAACAGTACAGTTCAATTGTTCAGAAGATAATCATTTTTGAACATATCTTTACACAGATGTTACTCACAGAGTTCTGGGCTACGGTAAGCTAGAGCGTCTCCTCGGAAAGCCAACCCTACACAGTTTACAGATTGAACACACACTAAGCTACACAGTTGGGAAAGATGATAACTTAATCCCTAATTTGCCTCGGTGTGGTTCTACTTCTATATCCTCATTAAGATGTCTAAAACTAGGCCTAAGAATGCCTAGGATGGGATGAGGATGCAAAGATGCACTTTAAAAGCATTTTTCAGAATTTTCAGAAAACAGGGGTCTCGCTCGAGCATGGCTTTCTTTGCTCGAGCGAGCTTGTCAAAACAGTAGGGTCGCTCGAGCGTGGACTTCCTTGCTCGAGCGGTCTGCAAAAATGCAAAAAGTGCTGGATGTTGGAAAACTCCGCTCGATGCTCGCTCGACGCTCGCTCGAGCGTAAGACACAGTCCTCGCTCGAGCGTAGGTTCTCTCGCTCAAGCGTGCATCTGCGTGCACCAAGATTCTGAGAGCTTGAAATTTACGCTCGAGCCACCATTCCTTCGCTCGAGCGGTGCTCAAAGTAAACGGTGGTCGCTCGAGCGTAGAATCCTTCGCTCGAGCGAAGAAGCCAAATTCTGGAATTTCTAGATTTGCCTTCCAAGCTCAAACCAAGCATTCTACAGCTCAAAACTCGACCTCTTGGGCCCAATTTCTGGAAAACACATCAAAACTCAATATACAACAAGTTTCAAAGCTTAATTTGTGAAATCAAAGCCCAAGGGTGAGTCAATTAAATCCAAATTTCAAACCCATTTCCATGAACATGATGAACATGCAAACATGCATGAATTAAACTCAATTCAAAGCTTCAATCTCATGCTCTAGTAAGCCAAATCTTTCAAAAACAAGATGAAATCATGGACTGAAGCATAATTATGAGCATGCAAGTAACATTTTGCCATGAAAACAACTTAAAACTCAACAATACTTACATGCATGCATGGAATGAGCTACCATTCAACATTACAAGACCATTTCTTGACTTAGCTCTTTAAATTATAATGATCCATGCTAGATAGAGCTTAAATACACAATAAGGAAGGTCAATGATCTACCTTAGGTCTTGAGTACAAGCTAAACAAGCTCAATTGATCAAGAACTCTTCCAATCTTCTCAATTTCCAAGCAACAAGATGAAATTACTCTAGCCTCCTACTCTCTCTCTCTCTCTATGTCGGTTTGAACACAAGAACTTGGCTGATGAAATTGTTTTGGTCAAGTGTAATGAAGCTCACAAATGAATCATGTAGTGGACCACTCACAATGGTAAAATAGTAATTAAGTCAACAATGCAATTTAACCCATTTTAATCTAATTAAAACATACCAAATCAATTTTCAGATAAATATGCCATAATTTCACATTAATTCTAACGATCATAGAACATCAATTGATTTCAGATTCGGCCGCCGATAAGGCCTTCAATTAACAGTTTAAACATAAAAACTAAACAGATAATCAAACAGTCAAATAGATAGGAATGCATTTAAACAGATACAGTCAATCAATCAATTTCAGATTTCAGTCAGTCAGTCCAGTATTTTGGTTACTTCAGTTATCAATCACAATCAGTCTCAGTTTAACAGTAATCGGTAATCAATTAGTGATCAGTGATTAATCGGTGAACAGTAACGAGGATTGTTACAAATATTGACTCCAAAGTGAGGTTCATGAACATTAGTCATGCTGGTAAAGGAAAAAAAAATCCTCAAAATGGTGTTAAGTGTTCTTGTCCCACATTGGAAAGTTAGGAAAATTTTGGTGAAGATATAAGGTCCTAGATGGAACCTTGGGCATGGGCCCAAAGGACACCCAAAGTGTGAGTTGGGTTGGGTCGGCCCGTTACTATCTTCTTGGGCCAAAATTATTTGAAAGTATTTTCAATTGTTTGCTAGGAAACAAAAATTTTGAAATTCATATTCAAAATTTTGCAACGGCTCAATTGTTTGCTGGAACAAAAATTTGAATTTCATATTCAAATTTTCAACAGACATGTCTCTTCCGAAAAGGTTTTCCATTGCCTATATTAAGGCAGTCCTCCATCCGAGTTTTGGAATCAAATCAGTAAAAGAAAATTCAGACTTCTAGTTTCTTCCTGCTCTGTTCATCCTGCATTTTTATATTTTTTAGAGTCCAAGTTTGAGAGAGTGTAAAGCACATATTCTAGTTCGCTATACACATAGAGTTAGTGCGAATTTTGTGTGTGGTGATTGTTGTATCCTGGAGATAGGACCCCTATTAATCTCAAGCACTAGTGGAAGGGGCGTTATTCTGTCTTAAAGACACAGCGTCTATACACTAGCCTCAATCACAACTTCGTTCAATAGTTTGATCTTCGAAAAATTGTAAGTTTGTTTTATTTTATTTATTATTCACTATTAATTTATTTTACCGAAAATACTCTCCAACAATTTTAAGACAGAATAACCTCTTTAGATTAATGTTTCGGTTAAATTAATTGTTTACTGTATATCTGGTCCTTTTGTATTTCTGGTTTTAGTTTTACTGTGTTTTCTGTTTCTATTACAGTTGTTGTTTATATTGTTTTTATTTCCTTCTTTTGTGTTCTGGTTGAATATAGAATTTATTCTATGTTTGTTGTTTATATATATATATACAAATTCTGAAATACAGAATTATATTATGTAGTTTTCTTGGTTTTTGCACAGCAGTTTTTTTTTTTTTTCCTTGTTAACGTATTGGATTATGTTTGCTTGACTGATATGTCCAAATGCAAATAAGAGGAAAAAAAAATTGGTGGTGATCTTCATAACTACATTTGTAGTAAATATATATTTTTTAAAATTTTGGTTTGGTTTGTTTTAGTGCACTTGCCCAGACAACTACCTTATTGTTTACTGGTTTGGTGGGGTTTTTTTTTTTCTAAATAAATAAATAAGTAATACATATATAAATAAAAAACAAGACCACCATCTTGTTATTTATTTTTATGCTTTGTTCTACTATGTCTCCGTGTGTCTGTTAAACAAAACATATATATATATATATATATAGTTTGTGGTGTGTTCTGCATGCATCACTACTATTTTGTCTTTTATATTGGCTACTGGTTTTTTGAACTTTGTGATTTAATATCTAATTTGAGTTAGTTATTGAGAAATCATATTTTATTTATTGGGAGAAGATTTGTTTTTGTTATTTTATTTTGATTAGAAAGTCTAAATGGCAACTGAGACTATAAACAATGCTGGAAATACAAACTCAACATCTACATCTGTTGTGGTTCCTACTCCTATGGTTACTTCACTTCCCACCACTGTCCCGGTTAACCATAATGAAAAGCCAAAAAAATCTAATGGGACAGAGTTTAAGAGATGGCAATATAAAATGCTGTTTTATTTTACAACTCTGAATTTGGCAAGATTTGTCAAAGAGAATGCACCCGCCTTGAGAGAGGACGAAACTGATCGGCAACCAATTGCTGCAGTTGAGGCGTGGAAGCATTCTTATTTTTTGTGCCGAAACTATATTTTTGAATGGATTGGACAACACGTTGTATAACGTGTATAGTCCATTACAAATGGCTAGAGAATTGTGGGAATCCTTGGACAAGAAATACAAAATGGAAGATGTGAGAATCTAGAAATATGTGGTTGGCCGCTTTCTTGAATACATGATGGTGGACTCGAAGACCGTAATTAGTCAAGTCCAAGAGCTTCAATTGATTTTACATGAAATTCACGCAGAGGGTTTGAGTTTGAGCGAATCTTTCCAAGTGGCAGCTATCATTGAGAAACTACCACCATCTTGGAAAGAGTTCAAAAACTACTTGAAGCACAAACGCAAGGAAATGAAGTGAGAAGACTTGATTATCTGATTACGGATTGAGGAAGATAACTGTGATGCAGAAAAGAAAAGAAATCCATGATTTATTTTCAAAGCAAAGGATAACATATTGGAGCAAGGACAAAAGGAGAAAAAGAGACATCATCCTAAGCAAAACTCTAAACAAAATAGTGGTCAAAGTTTTAAGATTGGATCTATAAAGTTCAAGGGAAAGTGCTTTATGTGCAACAAGGTAAGACATCGGGCCAAAGATTGTCGGAATCGCAAAGATCAACAAGGTCCTTCAAAAAAGACAAAGTATGAACAGGCACACATAACTGAATTGGAGACTTTGTCTGATGGAGTGACTAAGATGAACCTTGCAGCGGTTGTGTCTGAAGTAAATCTGATGGGATCAAACTCCAAGGAATGGTGGGTAGACACCGGGGCAGCACGACATGTGTGTGCAGATAAGAAAATGTTTACTACCTATCAACAAGTTAAAGATGACGAGCAATTCTTCATAGGAAACTCCTCTACTACAAAAGTTGAAGGACAAGGGAAGATTGTGCTCAAGATGACTTTGGGCAAGGAGCTGACACTTAACAATCTTTTGCATGTTCCAGAAATTCAGAAGAACTTGGTGTCTGGATCATTGTTAAGCAAGAATGGTTTTAAATTGGTCTTTGTTTCTGATAAATTTGTTCTGTGTAAGGATGGTGTTTACATAGGGAAGGGATACATGTGTGATGGGTTATTCAAAAAGAATGTACTGACTGTAATTCCTAGTATTAATAAGAACACCACATCTTCTGCTTATTTGTTTGAGTCTTCTCATTTATGGCATGATAGATTAGGACATGTTAACTATGATTCGTTGCATAGATTAATTCACTTGGACTATCTACCTAATTTTTCTATTAATTCAAATCATAAATGTGAAGTGTGTGTTGAGGCAAAATTGACCAAGGCACCATTTAATTCCATTGAAAGAAGTATTAAGCCACTGGATTTAATTCACAGTGATATTTGTGATTTGAAATTTATTCAAACGCGAGGGGACAAGAAGTACTTCATCAATTTTATTGATAATAGCACGAGATACTACTATGTATATTTATTACAAAGCAATGATGAAGCCCTAGAAATTTTCATTGAATATAAAACTAACGTTAAAAATCAACTTGGCAAGAAGATTAAGGCATTAAGAAGTGATCGAGGTGGTGAATACGATGCTCATTTTGGAACATTATGTTCACAACTTGGAATCATTCATCAAACTACTGCACTTTATGCACCACAGCAAAATGGAGTTACTGAGCGGAAAAATCGTACATTAAGAGAAATGATGAACGCCATGTTGATTAGCTCAGGTTTACCCCATAACTTGTGGGGGGAAGCAATTTTTTCCGCAAATTATATTTTAAATAAAATACCTCACAAGAAGATTCTTAAAACTCCATATGAATTATGGAAAGGTTTTATTCTCTTTTACTTTTTCTCAGCTACCCATGGATGCGCAAGAGCAACAATCTAGTGTTGCAATCACATAACAAGCTCAGTTCATCTCTCATCTTATTACCGACTACACTACCAGTACTAACTTGCACCACCTATCTTTCTTCTCGACTCAATCACCACCCACCACCTTTTTCTCTCATGGCACCATAGTGGTAGCCACCACTACAATTTAGGTCTTGGCTTAGTTGGTTATGTGTATCTATATATACAAATGTGTGTGTATGTAATGATAAGTAGAAGATGGAGAATGGTGGTAGAAGAAATAGATAGTGGAAAGGGATGGTGGTTTTGGTGGCTTAGGAGTTGTCGAACTACTCTGGAAGGCCATAGTTTCAGTGGTGATAGTCTTAGGTGTTATAGGAAGTGAGGGAGAAAGATATGGAGATGACATGGAGGAGATGGTAGGTTGATCTATACAGTGTAGCAGCAGTGAAGGGAATAAAGAGAACGAGGAAAAAGAAAAAGAAAAAGAAATAAAAAGAGAAAAGGGCAAAATTGTCATTTGCTCAATTCACTCTTGTTCCACAAACTCAGTTCAGTAGGTTTTAGGCACGCGCTGTTAGTTTTAACAAAATCTGTTACTTTTACATTGCACTCCAAACTACAAGAGAGTTAAGTGTACATTTTTAAATTACAAGGGGATAATGTTATCGGCCTAAACCACAAGGGGGTAAAATGTAAATAACCCTAATTTTAAATGTACACGACATATTAACAAAAATCATTTTAGAGGATCTCACCCCACTTCTGGTAGGTTTAAAGTAAATTTTCATGTGTTCTTCTGATCCATCCTTTGAAGTATATTTCCCTACTGCAAGTATATTCTTGGATTGTGAAAAGGACGTCGTTTTTTGTTAGTATAAAACCCCTAAATCTAAGGACACTTCTTTTCACCACTGAGGTAGCATGGATAACGTGCCAGCCTTCCACACGAAAGATAGGGCTCAAATCATGTGAGACCATAAATTTCGTCAAATTAATATGTTGTGCTATGATCGTGACTTTGTCTCTTATCATAAAAGGTGAATGAGATCCATTATTACCTTGATAGTAGGTCTCTTCTTATAAATTGAATTAAATCTAACCATTAACGGGTTAAATGGTCAAGGTCTATCCTTTTTTTGGTGTTTAAAAAAAAAAACAAACAAACAAACGCACACTTGTTTTTCGATGGCACAAACGCCGAGCTCTCCTCCAGCATCGCCGCCCTCCGCCTTCGCCTCTACGGCGGCGGTGAATCCGACAAGCCAAGCCCCTAATCTCTACCTCAATCAGCCACAGCGAGGAGGATGAAGAACCCATTGAACAGTCCATTGCTATCGCAATGGCGACTCTAATCAATTGATTCATCGTTGGTATTAAAGAGAGTGAAAGAAGACTTTGAGGTTGGAGACAAAGAGTTGGTGTGTTTGGGTTGGTTTACGAATGTGAGAGCTTTGATCCTGATAAAGTCAATAAAATTTGATTGAAGAGTTTTTGAATGGGAATGGCTTTAGTTATTCGGAGATCTCAAATTTCACAATTTTTTGATCTGGGAAGCTACCTCAATAACTGCACAATGCCCCCATTTTTGTGACTTTGATTTCAAATTGTCTGTTTGATGGATAATTGAGTGCAAATTCTACAAATGTTGATACATGTCGTTGATCTATGAGTTAAGAATAATTAATGCAAGTACATACAATAATACAAATATACAGAATAATTAATGCAAGTTATAAAACAGAGAAGATTTAGACTACTTTAGTTTATTATGGTTATTTAAATAGATCATGGCAATTTTCTATTTATCGCTTTATTTATTTATTCATATTTTCAAACCCTACCATGAGGTGCATAAACTATACTGTAGATATAATTTTTTGTTACATTAAACCAATGATTTACATAGGTTCTTAGTTCACAACAAATATTAATCAAAGCTAATAAATGTTTTTTTACACAAGTTTTAATACTATTTACTTTTCAATAATAATTTTCCATTTTATAGTAATAAAATACATCAAAGCTCTTTTACTTGGGAACCCACCAAAATTGGCACAAGAAGTGAGTACTGAAGAGAATATTGATCTTGAAACTCCAATAGAAATTATTACCCAGTGTGGAGGATATGAGTTCCAAGGTCATTGTCTTTGGATCGAATCCTCGAGGGTTTAAGATTGTTAGGGACTATACTAAATACAAAAACTCTATATCAGTCAAAAACTTGGAGAGCTAACCAAGTGATCTTAGATTGATAACCAAATAACCTAAGTAAGCAAATATGAAAAATAGAGAAAGCCAAACCAATCAAATTAAAAGAGGTTGTCCTCATACAATAGTATAGATGATTCCACTCTTACTTGAAAATAAAGGAATCTCTATATCTCTTTCACACACATTAATAAAAATGCTTTGTAATTTAAAATTATAGTGTAAATTTAAACTTGGTGTGAATGGGCCAACAAAAATGAATTGTATCCATACATTTCAAATTCTAAATACTTTTCTGATTGTTTTTTCTAAGTACATAGTCATTACTGCAAAGGTTAGTGTATTTGGAAACCAGAGGTTTTCATTTTGTCAGATTACTGCTGCAGTAAGAATTTCATCTTACTTTCAGGTATCAATTCTTCAAATTTTAGTTGTATTATTGTCAATGTTTATGCTTATAATGATATGCTAAAAAGGAGGAGACTGTGGGAATTATTATTCAGTCTTAAAACCACCTTCATTCATCCATGGTGTATTGGGGGTGATTTCAATGAAGTCAAAAGTATAGGGGAAATGAAGGCTTGTGTTATGAGGGATGTGGGGATGAAGGATTTCGGAAATTTCATTGAAAAATTTGAAAGGGTAGACTTACCAATGCTGGGCAGAAGATACACATAGGGCAGTTCTCAAGATGGTGATAGGTGGAGCAGAATCGATAGGCTTATATTAAATCCTGAATGGCTTGAATCCTTTAGGTTCAAACTTTGGGGTTTACCTATATCCTTGTCTGATCACTGCCCTCTTTTGCTAATGAAGGATAAGAGAGATTGGGGACCTAGACCCTTTAAATTCTTCAACTCTTGGATTATACATACCAATTTTTTTCAAACAGCTAAGCAAAATTAGTAACATTCAAATTTTGTGGGCTGGGCAGGTTATAACCTAAAGAAGAAGTTGCAAGCTCTTAAATTGTGTCTGAAAAACTGGAATAAGGAGGTATTTGGAAACATCAATGAAAATCTCAAGGAGAAGGAAGCTGAAATCTCAAAGTTGATGAATTCTCCAAGTTGATGAATCTACTAAAAGGATGGAGTTATTGGGCGAAATATAGAAGTTGAGAAAGACGACGGAGAGGTTTTGGTTGCAAAAATCTAGGCTCAATTGGTTATTGAAAGGTGATAAGAACACCCGGTTCTTCCACATTACTGCCACAAGCAGATATAACAGGAATTCAATTGATTCAATAGAAGTCAATGGAGTCTCAGTGGTGCAACCTGTTAAAGTCAAATCAGCATTGGTGAATCATTTGAAATTACTTTACTTAGAGCATTGGAAAAGTAGGCCTAAACTGGGAAGGCATTTTAACTCCATCAACATTCACAATAATGCATCTGCCATACTGGAAAGTGCCTTCTCTGAAGAGGAAGTTTAGGCTGCTATTTAGGACTATGATGGAAATAAAGCCCCAGATCCTGATGGCTTCAACCTATCTTATTTCCAAAAATGCTGTAAATTTATGAAGCATGATATCTTAAACTTTATGAAGGAGTTTCACGAGAATAGTATTTTGGCTAGGGGTCTCAATTGCTCATTTGTGAGTCTTATCCCTAAAAAGGAAAACCCTGTGTCTCTGTCTGACTTCAGACCCATTAGCTTAATAAGTTGTATATACAAAATCCTTTCCAAGGTTCTTACTAAGAGACTGAAGCTTGTCTTGCCAAACATTGTGAGTGAAGCACAATCTACTTTTCTAGGAGGCAAAAATGTAATGGATGGAGTGCTTATTGCTAATGAAATTGTAGATTGGTGGAAAAAAAATCAAATAAGCAAGGGGTGATCATTAAGCTTGACTTTAAAAAAGCCTTTGACACTGTAAATTGGGAGTTCCTATTTGATTTGCTTGCCAAGATTGATTTTGGTTCAAAATGGCTAGGCTAGATGAAATCATGCTTATCAACTGCAAGTATTTCCATTCTTGTCAATGGCTCACCTACCAATGAAATCCAACCGGAAAGAGGTCTCAGACAGGGAGATCCACTCTCACCCTTCCTCTTCAACATTGTAGCAAAGGGGCTGAATATATTATTAACAAGAGCTAAGAATATGGGCTTAATAAGAGGGGCTGTTGTTGGACCTAATGGGCTGGAATTCACTCACCTACAATTTGCAACAACAAAAAAGGCCTTTGGTGACAGACTGATTTTGTCTCCAAACATCAAGGGCTTGTTTGATTTGTTTTTGGGAGAGTTGTTTCCAAAAAAAATTTCCAAAATTTTGTTTGGTTTGTGGTTTTTTTTAAAAAAAATTCAAAATCACTTTCTCTCTCTTACACGTCAATCAATCGCTTTTTCTCTCTCATCTCTCATTCTCAATCACTTTTTCTCTCACACACATCTACTCAATTACAACAAAATATCAAATCATCCCAAACTCCAAAACTACTTTCAAAATATACAACCAAACAAACCAAAAAAATTTCTAAATTCTCTCCCCAAATTTTTTTTTGAAAATCTCTCTCAAAAGCAAACCAAACACATCCTATAATTTTCGTCACCAAAGTGATCTCTGATGAAAAAAATTTGTCACCACATCCATCGTCTATTTGTCATCGCAGAAAGTACCTGGCGACCATAAATGTTGAATTTTTTGTCCTCTATAGCATTCATTTCATCACTGTAATTAAATAATATTTTATTTTTAATTGTTTTGATGACGAAATATTTCGTCACAAAATATTAAGATAGAAGTTTTAGTGATGAAATTTATCCTCACCAATGATATAGATTAAGGTGACAAAAAAAATCGTCACTAAAATGAGCATAAAATAAAATTCTTCAATGACAAACAATTTTGTCGCCAAATATTATAAGTTAGTGACGAAATATTCAGCAAATGTGACAAAATTATTCGTCAAGAAAAGTCGTTTGAAAACTAATAGTGATAGTTTTTTATTTCGTCGCTAGTAATAATGAACATTTTTTAAAATGAGGGTAATATTTTAGATTTTCAATTTTTTTTCACTAAAAATTCCCTGTATATTTTAATAACATGTTTATTAAAATATCTATTACAGATCAATACAAAAACTTGTTCATTTTCATAAACACCACAGTCAATATGTCTCTAATATCCACAAAAATACAATATCAACTGCGGATTACAAAACACATCTCCTAATATCCACAAAAATATAATATCAATTGTAGATTACCATAAATGTCTCCTAATATATATATATATATATTTTACAATGCAACCAACATACATGCAAGGTAATATTAACAAAAACACAAAATGAGCATGCTCCGGCTATCCAGATTACCAAACACGTCCATCTCTAATCTGCAACCAAAAAAAAAAAAAAGAAGAAGAAGAAGACAATTACTATCTTATCAATAAAATATACAATTTAACATTTTTTGAAAAGTGTATTTTTCAACTTAGTTTTCAAACCGGGAGTCCCGTGCTAGTTCCATAAGTTTCCACAACTTACATTGGTCCCTCCCAAGCCGTTCAGGGTGTTTCCCGGGCCTTTTCATGGTTGTTTCACGATTTTGGCCCTCAATGGCCTATTTTCAAGCCTTGGAAAAAGTTCATTTTTCGACTTAGTTTTCAAACCGGGAGTCCCGTGCTAGTTCCGTAAGTTTTCACAACTTACATTGGTCCCTCCCTAGGTGTTTGGGGTGTTCCCCGGGCCTTCTCATGGTTGTCCTGATGGCCTATTCTCAAGCCTAAGTATTGGAAAAGTACATTTTTCTACTTAATTTTCAAACAGAGAGTCTCATGCTAGTTCCGTAAGTTTTTACAACTTACATTGGTCCCTCCCGAGGTATTCGAGGTGTTCCCGGGCCTCCTTGTGGCTGTTTCACAATTTTGGAGCCCAGTGGCATATTTTCAATTCTGAGTGTTGAAAAAATTCATTTTTCTACTTAGTTTGCAAACTAGAAGTCCTGTGCTAGTTCTGTAAGTTTCCACAACTTACATTGGTCCCTCCCGAGGTGTTTGAGGTGTTCCCCTAGCCTTCTCGTGTCTGTTTTATGATTTTGGCCCCTCGATGTCCTATTCTCAAGCCTAAGTGTTAAAAAAAGTGTATTTTTCTACTTAGTTTTCAAATCGGGAGTCCCGTGCTAGTTCCATAAGCTTCCACAACTTACATTGGTCCCTCCCGAGGTATTCGAGTTGTTCCTTTGGCCTTCTTGTGTCTATTTCATGATTTTGGCTCCCGATGGCCTATATTCAAACCTAAATGCTGGAAAAATGTATTTTTCTACTTAATTTTCAAGCTGGGAGTCCCGTGCTAATTCTGTAAGTTTCCACAGCTTATATTTGTCCCTCCCGAGGTGTTTGGGGTGTTCCCCAGGCTTTCTCGTGGCTGTTTCACGATTTTGGCCCCCAATGGCCTATTTTCAAACCTAAGTGTTGAAAAAGTGCATTTTTCTACTTAGTTTTCAAGCCGGAAGTCCCGTGCTAGTTCCGATGCTATAACGATAAATGGAAATTTTAGGAGATGGGGTAGGCCTAGATTAACGTTGGTGAGCATTGTAAATAGAGATATTGTAGACCGCCCGAACTCACTCCGCGCGCCCCCGCTTTTTTGGAGAGGGCGCGGATTTGGGTTCATGCTACTACAGTTCGGACTCCTATCACGGTTCTGAATCTAATCTCACAAAGTGCAATGTAAGACTAATACATCACCAAAGAGTCCAAATCCGGCAAATCATTTTTAGAAAATCGATTTTAATCAAAAAGCGCCAAACATGGACTGCTTTGCCAGATTTCAAAGTCGCCACCTAAATATTTGTTTTGGGAAATTTAGGAAACCCTGACTCGTGCCTAAGGCCACGTGTCCGTCATCACCAAAGTTGCCTCGACTCGGGAACTTGGGTACGAGAGGGGAAGGTCATAACATGAGCACCCCCGCTCGGCCGATTGAAGGATTGGCCACTACTAAGCATGATATGTTGTTTTCATAAACACATGTATTCTTATTCCGGTTATTAATCTAACTTACTATGTAATGCGCACAGTATACAAGTATAGACTCAATCACGAGAATTGGAACAAAACAATTCAATGTTTGTTTTCGAAAATGGTTTGAAAGTGCTACTCGCAAGTAGGCTAAAGCGCGGATTTGCCACCCTCAAGTGGGCTTAAAACATGATGATTTGCCGCTCCAAGTGGGCTTAAAACTCGCATTTTGATGAATTGTTCCAATTCAAGTAATAAAGCCTTCATCCACAGGCATTCATGCAATTTATAGCAATTAAGCAAATAGCCTCATGGCAAGCATGCTATCATGGCAACATGCACACTCATGCAAGTATGCTAAAGCGTAAACACTTACAGTGTACTCCGAGTCAAAACAGGAAACTAGTTAGAAATATGCGTGATCCTAACTATGTCAACAATGCCTAATGCAACACATGTGAATGCAACTAAATAGGCTCGGCTATCTAAGATGGCATATGAATGCAACACTTGATAACATGCTTTGAAACACGTATTCAAGTAAGTGTATTGAAATACAATGCAGTTTGAATGATGCGCCAAGCCCGGTGCATGCAAGACAAATGTATGATGCACGCATGCAAGCATAAGGTATGCTAAACAAAACGTGCCCTAATCTAACCATTGAAAGTGGATAAATAAAATGGAGAAAGACGTGGGGTTGGAAGACATTCACACACACAAGCACACTTATTACAACATTTGCCCTCTCAATGGAGGGTCCGAATGAATAAGAGCTAAGCTAAGCTACTTATTACAAACCAACTAATTAACTATGCTAAGCTAATTAATTATTATAATACAGGACTTGAAATTAACTAACTATTCTAAGCTAATTAGAATATTACAAAGATGATTTAAATTAGCTAAGCACATTAACTAATTAATTACAAAAAACCGGCAAATTAACTAAGTAAAGCAGTTAAAATAGCCTCAAGGGGAGGGAGACATGCATGCTCGGTTTGCTTCGCCCGGAAATGCATTGCCTTGCCATGAGTTGTCTCTGTTTGCACTCCCGGTGACCTCAGAGCAGCAAACACACTTTCAGGTTGCATCTGCCCCAAAACAGGAGCATTTTGGAAAATTTTGCCACAGGTGGCCGGCCGACCACCTCAACTGGTCGGTAGGCTACCTCAACTGGCCGGTCGGCCACTTCCCTTTCCAGAATCCCAATTTTGCTGCAACAGAGATCAACAAAGGCACAGCAATGCATTTGCATAAAAATGTGGGTGCAACTACTCCCCTTATCATTTCTCAAGCTCAAAGGAATGTAGTGCTCAGCTCTCAAGCCACCAATCACGCATCTCAATGCATGATGGCCAAAGAGTCAAGCTTGCACAATGTTAGTGAATGCACAAACAAGACTCGAAGAGCCTCCACCCTATCATGCATGATCAAGGGTGTCGGCGACCGAGAAACGCAACACGTTTCATCACTTCGAGTACGAAACGTGCCACATTCCTTGTGTTTGGATTGACGTCCGATCCAAACACAATGCAATGCAAACAACATGCTCATGTTTCAACGCTAAAGTGGCATACACAAGACTCTATCATGTAAGCAATGCATGCAAGACATGTTAAGGGGCCAAGAGCACTAAAGCAAGTGAATAACATTACACATGAGGCATGCACTATCAATCTCAAATGGTCAAACCAGCTATGGACAGACCTAAGATACTCCAAAACGGTGGCCAAAACACACTAAAACTTAGGCACAAAAAGCAAGAAATGCATGCTCATTCATTTGCTCGCAAGCAAGGCACAAAGCTTAACTTTCGAACACATTGAAAGAACGATATATATGAGAGCATGACAGAGGCACAAGCACTGAAATCATGTGCCAAATGATGACATATCATGCAAACAACACAAG
Organism: Camellia japonica; assembly: GCA_030407325.1. Classification (NCBI taxonomy): domain Eukaryota; kingdom Viridiplantae; phylum Streptophyta; class Magnoliopsida; order Ericales; family Theaceae; genus Camellia; species Camellia japonica. The sequence goes on along the minus strand of JAPPVO010000036.1, from coordinate 30,189,981 downwards.
TATAGCATGTTAGATGACTTAAGCATTAAAACTAGTGAAGTACACAATACTAGGACTATGCAATACAATACTCAATGGACTAAATCAGCCCTAAACAGACCTCATGCATGCCAAGACAGTGGCCAAAATGCTCTGAAATGATAGCAGGAAAGGCAAGAAAATGATGTTCATGCATTGGCTCATCAACAAGGCATAAGACACAACTCTTAAACACAATTAAAGAGTGATATACATGAGAGTATGACAAAGCTATATGCTCTGAAATTATGTTTTATATGATGACATATCATGCAAACAACACAAATAAGGCATGCTAGAAGGCCAAAAGCACAAGACTAGTAAAGAGCACTACACAAGGAGCATGCAATGCATAGCCTAAACAACCAAACCAGCTTTGGACAGAGCTCAATTATGCCAAAACAAAGGTTAAAACATGCTGAAATGGTAGCCCAAAAGCTTAGACAAGCATGCATACGTATTGGCTCATGATCAAGGCATAAAGCACAACCCACAAAAGCTATGAAAGAGTGGAATATATGAGAGTGTGACTATGCCATATACACTGAAATCATGTGAGAAATGAGCCTAAGGCATGCAAACACCACAAGTAAAGCATGCAAGAGGCTTTGAAACTCAAAGCTAGTCAAGGCATTCACACTACAACCATGCACTACAAGTCTCACATGGCCAAGACCACTCAAAACAGAGCTAACGCATGCTAAAATAATGGCAAAAACATGTTGAGATAGAGTTAACACAAGTCTGGATGATAGGCATGAGACATGAAGCATGTTAGGCCAACAAGTAGGATTACACCACAAGTATAAGATGCAAGCATCCAATCACCAAACCAACCAAAAACAGAGTTATGGCAGGTCCAAAAAGTCACAAAAACATGCTTGGGCTCAGGTTAAAGAAAGGAGAAATACATGCTCACTTAGTAGGCCAACAAGACATGCAAACAAGACAAAAGGAGAGGAGACCACCCTCTCCCATTTTGGGCCACAAAACCAACTTTTTACCACTGAAATTCCTCTGCGTTTTAGTGGTTAAAAGACCAAACAAGGGGTGATTCAAAAAGCTTATAGAGTTGGCTCAAGAGACTTAATAAGCCAAAGAGTAAAAGAGGGGAACCACCCCCCTAACCACACAAGGCTCAAACCAACATTTTCAAGCCTTAAAATCAGAGTTTTTGAGAGGCTAAAAACAGCCCCAAAGTAGCATGCAAAGGTGGTCAAGCTATTAATCAAACAAAGCTTTAAAAGGGACAAGTGCCTTACCCTTGAAGCACAGCAGCAAGGAGGCAACTTCAGCAACAATTTTGAACCAAAAGCAATCCAAAGACCTCAAATGAAGCTCCAATGGACCTCAGCTCCAAAGTGAAGGCGTTTAACTAGGTGTCTTAGTGCAAATGTGTGAAGAAAACACACTTTAGGGCTCAAAATAGCACAATATAGAGAGAGTGAGAATTCTAGAGAGAGAGGGAGATTTTTGCTCTGGAAAATCTGAACCCTCAAATAGGGGGAGGAAGCTCCCCTTATATAGAGGAGACAAGCGAAAGGCTTGCTCCATCCCTCCATACACGTGTATGGAGGATGAGTTTCAGTGAACCACAGCTGGCTCAAAAGATCAGAAAATATCTAAAAAGGAGAAAAAGTGGTTGCCGGCCAATTAAGGTGGCCGGCCGGCCACTTCCCTTAGTCGACCGGCCACTCCAAGCGGCCTACAAGGGAGAAAAGTGGCCGGTAAGTGCCACAAGTGGCCGGCAAGGTCCTCTCCCCCCCTAGACAAGAGGCATCAAGGTTTGGCCCAAAAACCAAGGCCAAAACACAAAGGGTTAAAAGGTTCAAAGACAAGGCACTCAGCCGAGACCTTCAGGCACTCGAAACAAGCACAAACATGCGCAATCATCGCGTGCACAAACGATGACGTCTGAGTCTTAAGGTTGGTCAAAAATGGGGTGTCTACAGTTGCCCCTCTTTAACAGAACTCGGAAGTCATGAAATGACGAGTGTGAATGTCAAAGCCCAGAGACGACCCATTTTTGACAAGGCCGAAGACTTAGACAAACAAGCAGGAAAACAAAATAGATGCGCCCGCAAATAGCTGCAGGCAGCGGCAAAATACAAATGGCATGCGCAATGCAGAACATAACTTATGATTATGCAAAGAGGGCTATAAAGAAACATCTAGATGCAAATGTTATGCAAAGAAATGTTACAGCAAACTCACACACAAGCAAGTAAATACAAACCAAACCACATCTCATGCAGAAAGGATGTAAGAAAATTATGCAATCTTAACTACGGCTCACGCAGGAAAGACTAAAAGCGACTGTCGGGCGAACCCAAGGTCTCAAACAAAGCACCTCTTAGCGTATCGCACGCAGGAGGGAAGGGAAACACCTCTCAGCGTATCACACACGGGAGAGGAAAGGAAAACACCTCTCAGCGTATCACATGTGAGAGAGGAAAGGCAACACCTCTCAGCGTATCACACGCGAGAGAGGGAAGAGCAACACCTCTCAGCATATCACACGCGAGAGAGGGAAAGGCAACACCTCTCAGCGTATCACACGCGGAAGAGGGAAGGAAAACACCTCTCAGCGTATCACACGCGAGAGAGGGAAAAGCAAGCAGTGCAAGCACTGAAGAGTGGCATAAACATCGGAATACGTCCCAATGCTTCTAACAAGGTATTGGTGTAAACACCGGGCATACCCGAGTGTTTCTAACTGACGGAATAAAGGAGATGAATGGTTTTACCCGGGCTTCCTCTGAATGAACCGTATATACAATATCGTGCCTCTGAGAAAGAAACTTGATAGATACAATGCAATACAATGCATGTCTCATGCGAGATGAAAGACAACGATGCATATGTAATGCAAGATAAACAACAGTGCATATTCAATGCAAGATACATGCCTTAGCAAACATGGAAATGCCTATTCGATGCAACAGGGTAATGCATGTTTAATGCAACAATTCAAAATGCAACGATAAAAGCAACGTTCATTCTATGCAACGACAAAAATGTATGATAGAGACAATTCAAATGTAACTCCCGCTTTACCTCTCGGAGAGTTGCACCGTGTTAACAAAAGATACACCTTATGTGTGTTGAAGAGCGATGATCACCGCGTACAAAGAACACAATTCTGACTTCTGCGAAGGCGTTTTGAATCAAACTTTAAGAATTCCTTGCATTTCTTGGAACCCAAGGGCATATAACAGTCTAAAAACACTCATAGAGTACATTGGGCACCTGCTGGCCACTTTCTTCAACTACCGACCACTTGAGTGGACGGCCGGCCACAAAAACTGGTCGGCCAGCTTGTTTAAGAAAATCGGGGCAGTTTTGACCTTTTGCACACGAGTCTTTAAAAATTCAAACCCCAAACACTTTTTCTCACACACCCATTGCCGAAAACCCTTGTTCTTCATCCCTAGACCTTTTTTCCCCCTCAGATCCGCACTTTATACGCATGTTCCAACGCCCCTGCAAAGTTGATTCGCGAAAAACTTTCGATTCTCTTCGTTTTGAACCGAACAAAAGTTGTTTTCGGAGCCTTTTCCTCCATTTCCACCATTTGAGGTTTGTTTCCCCCAACTTTGACTTAAGTTTTGTGCCCTTTTCTCGAGCTTTGACTTTTTGACTTTTTCTCTTCTCGAGAGTTGACTTTTTGTTGATTTTTTGCATTTTTTTCCCCATTTTGCTCATTTTGTCTGTCTTTCACCCTCTTTTCAGATGGCAGATGACGCGCCACACGGTAGGGATCCTCTGAGGATGGAGGAGGAGCTGGAGCACATCCCATTGCCGCCCCGAGTCCGGCCATTTGATCCAGCGGCATACCACCCTGAGGTACACGTGCTACCACCTAGCATGGTACGTCACTTTACCGGATTTGCATGGCGCGCGCCCACAGATCTCCTGTTACAGGAGCCCGAGTCCCATTTATCCCATGATGCCCCAGAGGTACACACTGCACTTTTACATTTTCTGCGATGTACTTTACATTTCTTGCATAGGCTCGCACTTTTTGCACTGTATTTCATCTGCTCATTCTGAACATTCCCAACACTGTATTTCTGCTCATTCTGAACACTCACACACACTGTATCTCTGCTCATTCTAAACACTCATACACACTGCATCTCTGCTCATTCTGAACACTCATACACACTGTATCTCTGCTCATTCACACAAGTTGACTCCCGTTTCACCCGCGGGTATGGGTCGACCACGGCGAGGGAGTGGTACTTGGAGCTCCCTGATGGTGTCCCGCAGATTATCGACGAGGCAGGGTTCGACCTATTCTGCTCGGGGCTCTCGCGTCTCTTTGTGAGTAGGACTCTGCTAGGAGCATTAGTAGAGAGATTGTGGGACACCACCAACTCCTTCCATTTCTCTGCCACTGGAGACCTGACCATGACCCCATACGACTTCGCTATGCTGACGGGCCTGGAGGTGGGAGGCCTGCCGATCCCATATGATGCTGATATGTGTGAGTGGGAGGCAGCTTGGACGCATCTATTGGGAGCACACCCACCCACCTACCGATCATCGGGCTCGGTCTGATATACCTGGTTCGCCGACCATTTCAGAGGGAGAGAGCCTATGACGGCAGAGGAGACAGAGCAGTACGCTCGAGGCTTCCTTATGTTCCTCTTCGACACTACCCTGTTCGCCGACAGAGCGAACACAGTGGGGCTATACTTGCTGAGCGCATTAGTGGACCTGTCCCAGGTGCAGCACTATGATTGGGGGGGCACCGGCCTTGCCACCCTCTATTGCTACATGAGCTCGACCTCCCACAGAAGCGGGAACAGAGTAGGCGGCTACTGAAGAGCCTGGGAGGTACGCTTTACTTTTCAGTTTTACATTTCTGTCGTGCTTTCTGCTTTGCACTTTCTGCACACCGTACACACTGTACACTGCACACACTGCACACCGCACTTGTACTTTCTACACGCTGTACCGTACTCTGCTTTCTGCATTATTTGTATTCTGTATTCTCACTGCCACCCTCTTGCTTTGCATAGTTGTGGACATATGCTTATTTCTCGACGCTTGCACCTGAGCCGGAGGTCGAGACACCTCCTGAGGTACCCTACTCACACCGATACGATGGTCATTGTCGACTGAGGGCCCGAGAGACCCTCCCGTACTTGCGCCAGTATTTTGACACCGTGCAGGTGACCAAGGTAACATAAAACCCATAGTTTTTCTATTTTCAGCTTCAATTCATTTTGTATATCTACTGGCAACTAATGCTTTTACTGTCTACAGATCATATGGCAGCCCTGGAAGGTGATGCCAGAGTTTGCCCGATTTCATTTTGCTGAAGCCTGGGGCGCCTCCCGATACCGGATCTTGTTCGAGGGACCAGTGGAACGAGCCTGGTTCTTAGGTGAGCGCTTCAGGCGCCAGACATTAGGCTTGCAGTTACAGTCGATCCCTTTGCCACCTCCACCATCTATGCGGGACACAGAGAGCATCTCCCCTTAAGAGCTCACTGATGTTATGCAGGGCACGGATGCAGATCGATTCATCGGAGAGGGGGACTACACAGCTTACATCGAGACATACCTCATGCCTTCGGTGGCAGGTGCTTGCGCTCCTGCATGGAGGACAGCTGCTACTGCTTCGTCGAGCAGGGCTCGGGCGGCAGGCACTCCCTCGACGAGTAGGGCCCGGGCAGCGAGAGGCAGAGCTGGGGAGATGTCTACCGCCAAACCGAGTGTTGGATGGCCAGACCTACCTACCTCGCTGACTTACCGGAGACGTTCTGGGGAGACTTGCCAGATCCCCATCGAGCCTGCACCAGCCGGGCGTGCGCTTGTCGGAGTTCGAGGCCCGACTCCAGTGTGTCCCAAACTTTACATTCTGCATACTTTACTTCTTTTCAATTATGCTTTGTAGAATACTGAGCTCTTCAATACACTTGCAGGCACCTATTGAGTACACAGGACAGGCCCTTGACTTAGTAGCTTCCTTGACAGAGATGGTGCAGACGAGCCTGGACCTACTCAGCCTCTACAAGATTCCGGTAAGTTCCTGCCATCTGCACTTCATGCCACAAAGTCTTTTGTTGACACACTAGCACTTACACAGTTCCATACTACGCTGATCTGATACTTTACACTAAAACACTGCATCCATACATTGTTCTCACACACTGCTCACAGCATACACACTGCAACCATTTACTGCTCGCGGCACATCATCTCTTGCATCTAATATACTACATCTGCTATATACCGCAATTAATACATTCTGACAAGCTCCCCTTTTTTTAGATCCCTTTCGAGACGTCAGCTCCATCAGGTGCCCCAACAGGAGTGGTAACAGGACCTTCAGTACCACCTCCAGTAGCACACAGCCGAGGGAGACGTAGGAGGCCTACCAGACGTGGTGATGACGACGAGTCCAGTGAGGACGAGGAGGCAGCGAGTCCTCAGTCAGAGTCAGCCGAGGAGGGCTCCGAGGATGAGAGCGGAGATGACTCTGGTTCAGACAACGGTGCTGATGGCCACGATGCTCCAAAGTCCTCTTAGTCGAGAAAGAGGATGAAGAGGGTCTCTCAGTCCTGAGTTGGATGACATCGATTCAGATGTTTTTTTGCTTTGTTTTCTTTTTTACTAGTAGTATGGTACATTGTACAGCCTTAGGCAGTTTTATTTTCTTTAAAACTTTGTACTTTTTGTAAAGAGAAACCATGATGGAATGAAAACAGCTTTTTGATCAAAAAAAGTGTTGCATTTGTAATCTAAGCATCGCATCGCACCATTTTGCACAAAAATGAGATTGATGGAAATTGAACATTTGTTTATTGCACAGTCAGGTAGTGAACCGCCATAACAAACAAAACAAAACAACTTAAAGAACAACTCGATAAGCAAAACGACTCGATAAACAAATTGTAACAACTCGATAAGCAAAGTTCAACAAACTTGAGGATAAGTCGACAAAACCACAGCAGAACGCATCCAAAGTGGAACAAAACACAGATTTTCAGCACTCCCAGCACATAGACAGACCAAGACAAATCTGCTGGGGACAAACAGTGGTTGCCGGCTACTTTTTGCTTCTGTGGACCACTTAAGTGGACGGCCGGCCAGTTAAGGTGGTCGGTCGACTACTTGAACTGGCTGGCCGGCCAGTAATTTTGGGAATCTCCAGATTTCTGCCATCTATCCTCCACTCAATGCTCTATCTTCTATAAAGGTTCCAGCTTCGTGAGTTCCTCATTCCAACTCCATTTTTGCCCCAAATGGAAGCATTTCTTGCCCAAAACCTCACAAATTGGATTGCAAGCTTAGATGGCTTGGAAAAGTTGAATTTCTGGGGTTTCGGAATAAATGCACTATTCACGCTGAGCTGTACCCCGCTGCGTTTTTCGTTCCTCCATGATGCGGCCAGGTGTTGGAATCCGGTAACTCGTGTTTTTAGCTTTGGCAAACAAGAGATATGTCCCACTTTTGAAGATTTCCAAGCTTTAATGGAATCTCAGCGCGATGAAGAGATCTTGCCGCAGTTCCGTTTTGGCCACATCCAAGCCTTAGGACGGATGTATGGGCTTACTTTGCATGACGCACAATCTTTGATTCGCGACAGAGAAATGGATATTCTGAGCTTGATTCATCGGTTTTCTGATGCCGGTGACCGCGACAATCATCTTTGGCAAAGTTTTCGGCAACACGCCCTCTACTTGTGCATGTTATCTCATTTCTTGCTTGCCCCAGGCTCTGGAGGGTCTACCGTCCATTTGATTGAGGTTGCCCAAGGCTTAAAGGAGGGCAAGAGCTGCATTGCCATGACACTAGCTGAGACACTAATGGATTTGGATGCCTTCCATCGCCGGGAGACAACTAGATTGGCGGGGAGTCCACTACTGCTGCAGGTAATGTTTCCCACCCTTCTCACATGTGAGTCTCACATCACTCGGCCCTCAGGCTCTGTTTTTCTCTCAAAACCCTTTTCTCTCTTTTCTCTCCACGTACACCTCTCTATTCTTTAATCTCTCTTGTTTTTCATCCCTCCCTAGATATGGCTGATAGATAAGTTGAAAGTAGTGGACTCATGCCCAACATATTCAGCACGCGGCTATTTCTTTCGACAACGACTAGTTGATGCCCCAGACGAGGTATGGTGGTGCGAATGGATGTGCAGCCTATCTGCTGTCAACATTGTTTGGAGCTGCCCCTGGCTTAATCTGCCAGCGATGAGCTATAGCATGTCTCGCCAGCCGGGCATTCAGCTGGTTGGCCTGACACACTGTGTCTTCTACTTCCCATTTCAGATTTCGGCGTCAGTTTGGGCATGATCAGACTTGCTCGAAAGATGGGGTAGAGTACCCTGCTGCGTTTCCAGTTCGAGGCTCACATCTGGCTCGGTATGCCACAGCATGGAGGACGAGAGAGCTTCTGGCCCCCGCTCCCACTTTCAGTTGCACCCTTTCTGGCGAGTGCATAGCTTGGCTCGATGAAGAAGCACAGACCGGGCCTACTTTGGCATCAGAGGCTTCCACAAGCTCTAGGAGAGGACGCAGGAACACCTGACTTATCCATGCCCGAGTTTATTTGCTTTAATCAGTACTTTCAAGTTTTCTTTATGAATGTAATAAAAAGTAACTTCAATTTGTATTCAAGAGTAGGAGAACTCTGTACTGAAATCAAAGTAATTGAAGGTTGTGGGTACTGAAAATTTTCCGTTATGGTCCAAAAATGGTCTAAGTCGTAAAAAGATTAATTTGAACAAAATCAACATTTATTAAAACTTTTCAAAACCATTTTCGATATGGATCAAAATTGGACATGCCTGAAATCTATCCTTGAGATGTACAACCCCGGATCCCAACAACTAGAAAGTTGCCCCTAGTCTAAACAGCACTGCACTGGAGATCACAACTGAACTCTTGGATGCAGAAAAGACAAAGATGGCCAAAAACAATCACATGGACACAATTGATTTGGAAGTGTTTGTGGCTGGACTTCAGAATGAAGTTGCCTACGTATCCCGAACATGGGAATCAAGCCTTACGTAGCTCGGTTCAGGTTCACTCATGTATTAACACTCTCCTTTTGCGCTCTAACTTTTGCCAAGGCCACCCTTTCTGGGTTTTCAACCTTGCGAGCTCAGTTTTTCTTATTTCAAATTTTTCATGCTCTAATTTTTGCCTAGGTCCCCCTTTCGGGTTTTCGATCTAGCGAGCCTCTCAAGGATAGTATTTCTTCAACTTGTCCATGTTGATAGGCTGGGAGAACTCAAGTCCATCTAAATCCATCAGAATGACAGCTCTACCCGACCAGATAGACTTGATGACGTAGGGACCAGTCCAATTAGGTCTGAACTTGCCCATAGGGTCATGGATGGGAGCTTGGTTGTCTTTAAGCACCAAATCCCCTTCCTTCAAATTCCTAGACTTAACCTTCTTGTTGAAAGCCCTAGCAATTCTTCGTTGATAACCTTGGATGTGATACAGTGCTTTCAGCCTTTTCTTGTCAAACAGCATGAGTTCTTCAAATCTGCTCTGCTGCCAATCTGCCTCAACAATCTGGCACTCAGCCATTGCCCGTAATGACGGAACCTCAACTTCGATAAGCAGAACAGCCTCTATTCCATAGACCAAGGAATACGGAGTTGCCCCAGTAGAAGTTCGAATTGAAGTCCGGTAGCCCCAAAGAGCAAATGGCAGCTTATCTGGCCAGTCCCTGTAGGTTTCCACCATCTTCTGCAGAATGTGTTTGATGTTCTTGTTGGCGGCCTCAACAGCTTCGTTGGTTTGCGGCCGATATGTGGATGGCTTATGAAAAGCCACGTTATATTTCTCCAACAAGTCGATCACCTCCTTCTTGAAATGGGAACCATTATCTGAAATAATCTCATTCGGGACTCCATAGCGATAGATGATGTTGTTCCTGATGAACTTAGCAACATGCGACACCTTCAAACACCGCGTAAGATTAGGCCTCAACCCACTTCGTAAAGTAGTCTATCGCAACCAGAATATACTCATGCCCGTTGGACCCCTTCGGAATGACTGCTCTAATCACATCAATCCCCCAGACTGAAAACGACCATGGTGAAGTCAAGTTGTACAGCTTCGACGGTGGAATGTTCATGCGATTTGCATGGATCTGGCATTTGTGGCATCGCCGAACAAAGCCAATACAATCCTCCTCCATGGTTGACCAATAATAACCCTGTCTAAGGATCTTCTGGGCTAGCATCACCCCGCTCATGTGCGCTCCGCACTCTCCTCCGTGGATGGCCTCCATCAGGCGCTTGGATTCTTCAGCATCAACACACAGTTTGTGCATCCCAAGATGACCCCGCTTGCATAGTTTACCCCCGCAAATGATGAACTGAATAGCCAATCTTTGAATTGCCCTCTTATCTTTGGCATTTGCCCCTGGTGGATAAGCCTCCTTTTCCAAGAAGTTCCAGATGTCATAATACCAGGGGTTCTAATCTTGTACCTCATCTATGGCAGCAATCAGCTCATAGGCTGGCACGAATTTCTGTTCAATGATGATCGGACGCATCCGGACTCCGAAAGGGATGTCTATCATGGAAGATAGAGTTGCTAAAGAATCGGTGAACCTATTGTTCTCTCTTAACAGATAGGCGAAGTTCAACTTTTCAAACTGAGGAATCAAAATGTCCAAGGTCTGGTGACAGATTTTCATTCTTTCTTCTTTAACATTCCAATCTCCTTTTGCTTGAGATACAACCAGGTTTGAGTCCCCGATGACGTCCAACCGCTTTGCCCCTAATTCCAAGGCGGCTTCTAGTCCAGCAATATGTAGACGTGCCCGAACGTCCTAGCTCCGCGCGCGAAGGCGCGAAATCTGTTTTGTTCATTAGCTACTATAGTTCGGACTCAATGTCACGGTTCTGAATCTAATCTCGCAAAGTGGAATGCAAGACTGATAAATTACCAAAGAGTCCAAATCCAGCAAATCGTTTTGGAAAACTGATTTTTATAAAGATGTGCCAAACATGGACTGCTTTGCCAGATACAGAGTCGCCACCTAAATATTTTATTTTGGGAAATTTAGGAAACTCTGACTCGTGCCTAAGGCCACGTGTCTGTCATCACCAAAGTTGCCTCGGCTCAGGAACTTGGCTACGAGAGGGGAAGGTCATGCAATGAGCACCCCCGCTTGCCCGATCAAAGATCGGCCTTTACTAAGCATAATATTTTGTTTTTGAAAACACATGTGTTCTTATTCCGGTTTATTAGCTAGAATTACTATGTGATGCACACAACACACAAGTATAGACTAGATCGCCTAAGTTGGAACAAAACATCTTATGTTTGTTTGTTTGAAAATGGTTTGAAGGTTCTACTCGCAAGTAGGCTAAGTCGTGGATTTTGCCACCCTCAAGTGGGCTTAGAAAACATGATTTTGCCACCCCCAAGTGGGCTTAAAAACTCGCACTTCAATGAATTGTTCCAATTCAAGTAATCCAACCTTCACCCACAGGCTTTCAGGCAGTTATATCACTTAAGCAAATAGTCTCATGGCAAGCCTGCTTTCATGGCAGTCACTCACACTCATGCAAGATGCTAAAGCATAAAAGCTTACCTAGTACTCCGAGCCAAAACAATAGCTAGTTAGTAATCAATGCATGTCCTAACTATGTTAAGATGGCTAATGCAACACATGCAAAATGCAACTGGAAATAGGCTCGGCTATTCTAAGATGTCATGTGAGATGCAATTTGATAACATGTATTCAAATAGGTATTGAAATACAATGCAGTTTGTATGATGCGCCGAGCCCGGTGCATGCAAAACAAATGAATGAATGCAAACATGCTAGCATAAGGATGCTAATCAAAATATGACCTAAAAGTAACCATCTTAAGTGGTTAAGTAAAAGGGAGAAAGACGTGGGGTTGGAAGACATTCACATATGCATGCATACTTATTACAAAATTTGGCCCTCTCGACGGAGGGTCCGAATAAATAATACAAATCAACTAATTAATTAACTACCCTAGCTAATTAATTATTACAAAACTCTTAACTAATTAAACAAATTAATTAAGCTACAAAACAGTTAAAGCGGCCTCGAGAAGAGGGACATATGCATGCTCGGTCGGCTTCACTCGGAAATCCATTGCCATGCCTCATGTTGCCTCTGTTTGCACTGTTCTGCACCTCTGAAAACTGTACGAATCTCTGTGATGCTTCTGAACCACCTCATGGACACTCAGAGAGGCCATCGGCCAAATGGTATGGCCATCGGCCAAGGGAAAAGGGTCATCAACCACTTTTGAGTCCATCGGCCAAAAATTGTTAGCCGATCGGCACTCCAGATAGCCGATCGGCCATCTCTTCCTGCAGACTGCTCCTTTTGCTGCAGCAGAGTACAAACAAGGGCATGGCAATACATTTACAAGAAAATGTTGTGCAACTACGCCCCTTATCATGTTTGGAACTCAAAGGAGTGTAGTGCTCGACCCTCCAGCCATCAATCACGCATTTCGATGCATGATGGCCAAAGAGGCCGAATTGCACAAATCAATATAGAATGAATGCACAAAAACACATGAATGCCTCACACTCTATCATGTTGAATCAAGAGTGTCGGCGACCAAGAATTGAGGCACGTTTCATCACTTCAAGTATGAAACGTCCCTCGTTCCTCGTGTTTGGCTTGACACCCCAAACCAAACACAATGCAATGCATGCAACATGGAGAAGCTATGCAATACAACATAAGCATGCCAAATGCAACATGACTCAAGCATGCACACAAAGCTAAGGTAACAAGCATGCCAAATGCAATGCAACCTAAACATGCAAACATATAATGTAATAAGCATGTAACAACAATGCCAACAACAAACCATGCGACAACATGCAATCTAACAAGTATGCAACAACATGCAAGATGGATAAGCATGCAACAACATGCTAAGATGGACTTAAACCAGAATGGGCAGACCTCAGCCATGCCCAAATCAGTGGCCAAAATGCCAAAACCAAGGCACCAAAAGGCAAGACATGCATGCACACACATTGGTCCACAAACAAGGCATGAAGACACCAACTCTTAAGAGCACTTAAAGAGTGAAAAGTGTGGACATGTGAAAATATTATAGGCCCTGAAATTAAGCATGGAATGATGCCAAATCAACACAAGTACAACATATTCAGAGGCTCAAAGCTCAAGGTTAGCAAACGGACTTAAACCATGGCCATGCAAAGCAAGCCTCAAAGGACCAAGGGCAACCAAAATAGTCCCAAGGCAGGTCAATACAAGACCAAAAGCATGCTTGGACCTAGCCAACACAAGCTAGAACAAAAGACCAAAAGCATAAAGCATGCAAGGCTAACAAAGGGGTGTTACACTACACCTATCAAACCCAAACATGGCATAACTTAACCAATAAAAATCAGAGTTATGGCATGTCAAATTAACACCAAAAATGGGCTAATACCAAGTCAACACGTGCTAGAATAACAAGCTCACTCATTAGGCATGCAAGACTAGTAAAGAGGACTTACACTACAAATGTAAGAAGCAAATGAGGGATGCCCTAACCAACCAAAAACAGAGTTATATCATGGAAAAATAAAACCCAAAATACACTGAAATGGTGGTCCAAAAGCTTAGGCAAGATGGCATAGACATGGGCTCTTTTTAAGGCATAAAGCATGAACCCTTCAAAGCATTGAAAGAGTGAAAGATGTGAGTGCATGGCAATGAAACATGCTCTAAAATCACATAACAAATGATGCCAAATCATGCAAATAGTCCAAGTAATGCATGCTAGATGCTTGGAAACTCAAAGCTAGTGAGCTAGAATGCACTATGGCTATACAAAGCATGGCATGCATGACCAAAACAACATAAAACAGAGCTTAATCATGGTAAAACATGAACAAAATCTTCTTGGAGTCGAGCCAAAAGCATGCTAGAATGATGGTCTAAAGCATGATGCATGTTAGGCTAGTGTGCAAGTTTACACTACAAGTGTATAAAGCATGCAAGAGGTGACCATACCAGCCTAAAACAGAGTTATAGCAGGTCCTAAAAGTCACAAAAAAAGTGCTTGAACTAAGCTTAAAAGAAGCAGAAATACATGCTTTTTTTATGGGCCTTCAACACAAGTAAACAAGAGAAGAAAATGGGGGACATCCCCTCCTATTTGGGGCCTCAAAACCACCTTTTCACCACTAAAATTCCTCTAGAATTCAGTGGTTTAAAGGCCAAAAAAAAGTTGGTTTAAAAGGTGGTGAAAGATGGCTCAACAGGCCTCACAAGCCAAGGAGCAAAAGGGAGAGACAACCCCCTAGCTAAACAAGGCTTAAACCACCATTTTAGAACCTCAAAATCAGAGTTTTTTTATGGTTCAAAACCAGCCCCAAAATAGTCCAAAACAATGGAAAAAATGATGGTGAAGCAAGTGTGAAAGACAAGCTTAAAGGGGTGAGTGATTACCTTTGGAGCACTTGCAGCAAAATAGCCACTTTTCTTGAGCCAAAACCACCTTTAGCAGCCCAAAACAAGTTCCAAGAGACCTCAGCCCAATGGTGATCAAGTCTTCTTAAGGGTTGATACGTTGAAGATGGTTGTATGCAAGCCTTCTAGCACAAATGCTCAAGAGAGAGGATTGTAGAGAGAGAGGTTCTAGTGTGAGAAGCTCCCAAACCTTTTGCCAAAAATGTTCTCTCTTTATTCTCCCCCTTGAAAATGAGATATAAGGCTTCATTATATAGCAAAATATCAAGCTTGGGTCGAAATATCTAAGTGGCACAAGTTGGAAACAGCTGGAAGAGAAATATCTGCCAATTCTGGGCTTTCTGGACATTTTCGGATGATCGGCCAACATTTGTGGCTGATAAGGTTCATTTTTGGCCGACCTATGGCAGATGAGGTCCAATCGTGGCCGATGGACTTCCATAGAGGCCGATGGAAAAAATTAACCCTGGTCCCTAACTTGAAGCAAGCCTAATTCCTTCATCTGGACTCCTTTTCAGGTCATTCTTGAGCCTAAACTGTAGCCCCGGAAGTCTTCTTTCCAATTATGGAAGCCTCACCTCAAAATTCCATGTGTGCTAAGAGATATCCCTCTTTTAGTGAAGGTTGCTCAGTTTCGATCCAACCAGAATGATGCCCAACCTCCAACAACCATATCTCCCCCATTCGGACTCGGCTTTAGGAGATTTTTGAGTGTAAAATGAAGCCCCGGAAGTCTTCTTTCCAACAGTGGTGGCCTCATAACTTAAATCCAAGTGTATAGACAGATAGGCCTGATTTAGCGAGGACCGCTCGACTCTCTCTTAGCGATTCATGCCCATCTTCTTCTCCAACTTGGTTTCTTCCCTCTTCTCTTTTTTTCTTCAACTCCAAACCCTCGAACAAGGTGTTTTGAAAGATTTTTCAAGATTTCATCTCTCTTTCATTCATTTCCACTTTGTCCTTGCTCGGTTTACCAAAAAGTGCAACATTTAACAAAATGCGAGCGTCGGAACATCGTAGGAACTTCTTTTCAAAAATATTTTGAAAGAGAGGGTTTTAAGGTCTAAAAACCATTCAAAATAGCTTTGGTCCAAAATGGGGTGTGAGGTTGGAATTTGACTCTCCTCTTGCCGAAGAAATCGAACCTTTGCCCAGCACAGCCTGCATCACTAAGTAAACCATCAGTAACGCCTAAGTCTTAAGGTCGGTCAAAAATGGGGTGTCTACACAATACATGCCTCATATTCTGCTTCATTATTCAATACTTTGAACCGGAGCTTGAAGGCTAAGGGTATGCGGGAATTGTCGGGTGCTGTCAGCAACACCCTTATCCCATACCCGTACTGGTTTGACGCTCCGTCAAAGTACATAGTCCAAGTTTCTTCTTCAACATGCAAAATGGCCTTATCTGGGAACAGATATTCTACCGCTTCATCCCCTTTCACTGGGTGATCAGCTAGGAACTCCACTACCACTCTCCCTTTCATAGACTTGCGCGTCATGTACTTCATATCGAATTCGGAAAGCAGAAGCAACCAACGGGCTAGCTTACCCGTAAGTGCCGGTTTCTCAAAGAGATATTTGATGGGATCTAATCTTGAAACCAGTATTACAGAGTGAGCTAACAGGTAGTGCCTCAACTTCCTGGTAGCCCATACCAAGGCCAGACAAGCCTTTTCCAGCGGTGTGTAGCGGGTCTCGTATTCCAGCATTTTCTTGCTCAGGTAGTAGATAGTCTTCTCCACTTTGTCCTCAGACTCCTGTGCAAGCATGCAGCCCATTGTCGTTTCGGTTACTGACAGATACAATATCAACAGTTTCCCCGGCTCCGGCGGCGACAACACAGGTGGGTTCTGTAGATATTGCTTGATCTACTCGAAAGCAACTTCACATCGGTCATCCCATTGGAACTTCTTTCCTTTCTTCAGGAGACCAAATAGTAGTTCACAAGTCAAGGTTAATTTTGTAATAAATCGTCTTATGAATTGCACTTTACCCAGAAAGCCTCGCACCTCCTTTTCAGTCCTTGGTGGTGGCATTTCTAAGATGGCCTTAATCTTGGAAGGGTCAACCTCGATGCCCCTTTGTGTGATCAAGAACCCCAGCATTTTCCCTGCTGTAACACCAAATGTACATTTCTAAGGGTTCAGCTGCAACCGATACTCTCTGATCCGTTGGAAAATTTTCTTCAAGGCGGTGTAGTGGCCCTCTCTTTCCTTGGAATTGACAATCATGTCGTCCACGTACACCTCAACCTCTTTGTAGATCATATCATGTAAGATTGTGGTTGCTACCCGCTGATATGTAGCCCCAGCATTCTTCAAACCAAACGGCATCACCCTATAACAGTAAGTTCCCCACGGGGTAGTGAAAGCAGTTTTCTCCCTGTCTTCGGGTGCCATCAAAATCTGATTGTAGCCTTA
Organism: Camellia japonica; assembly: GCA_030407325.1. Taxonomy (NCBI): domain Eukaryota; kingdom Viridiplantae; phylum Streptophyta; class Magnoliopsida; order Ericales; family Theaceae; genus Camellia; species Camellia japonica. The sequence goes on along the minus strand of JAPPVO010000036.1, from coordinate 30,173,072 downwards.
AAACCCATCCATGAACGAGAGCAGCGCATGCCCAGCAGTGAAGTCCACTAATTCGTCGATATGCGACAGAGGAAAGTCGTCCTTCGGACTGGCTTTGTTCAAATCCCTAAAGTCTACACATACCCGAATTCTGCCGTCCTTTTTCGGCACCGGAACTATATTGGCCAACCAAGTTGGATACTCAGATACTAACAAGAACCTTGCGTCGATCTGCTTGGTGACCTCTTCTTTGATTTTCAGGGCCCAGTCCGGGCGGATCCTTCAGAGCTTTTGCTTAATAGGTCGGGCCTCTGGGTCAAGAGGGATCCGGTGCTGTACAATCTCAGGATCGATTCCAGGCATGTCTTCGTAGGACCACGCGAAAACATCTTTGAAATCTTTTAATAAAGCGACTAAGCGCTCGCGTTCCTCAGAAGACAACGTGGACCCGATCTGGACCAGCCGCGGATCCTTCTCAGTACCAACGTTAATTGAAGTGATTTCATCAACCAAAGGTTTTACAAACCTCTCTTGCTCTTGATCAATCAAACGTTTCAAAATTGGAGGAATTTCTTCCTCGTCGTTTTCATCAAAGTTTTGAAAGTCTTGATTAATGCAATAAACTAAAGGCATAGAAAAGTACTCAGAAACCACAGCAGCACGATTCTCATTAATAACATCCAGTCCGTGTGATCCTTCGATTACAACAGACTCAAAGGAAAAAGAAAAAGACGATCTGGACAGGACAGTGGCATCCGGGTTATCACCCCCAGAAATACCTGACTCTGACTCAAACGAACTAGAATCTGATTCCGACTCCACAGACTCTGTGTAATCAGATTCTGGTTCACTACCTAATCCAGAACTGCTCGATAAAAAGCCTTCCTCGTATTGCCAGATGAGGGAGGGTGCGATGGATGCATCGAGAATGCCAGAAGATGGGCCCACAGCCATTTGATCCCCGATCATGGAAACTGAGAAGTTATCTCCCAAGCACTCCGGTACGATCTGAGGATCTGAGAGGAAACAAGCCAGTGCTACCCCCATCTCAATTTCTGTGCTCTCAGACTATTCCTCCTTACACTGCCCAGCCTCAGCTGGTGGGTCTGTCTGCTCTTCGGTAACTTCATCCCCTGACAACTGAAGGTCAAAAAAGATTTCGAAGCCGGGCAAACGCCACTTCTCTGAATTCAACCATGGCTCCGAAAAGCCACAAAACGGGAAGTCTTCCCTCTCCCGGACAAAGCGTCCATTCAAGGTTCCTTGGATAGGTCTGTGTACCAACTCATAGTGCTTCCCGGCTTGCTTGGCCTTGGCTCTTCCAGCCATTTCCCTTCCTTTCCTGGCCCAATCCTCTTTGGTAGGCAGATAACCTAAACCAAAGGTATATGGGTTGTGTGGCACTTCGGCCAATGCTGCGACGCCCTTCTGGCCACTTTGCCCCAATCCCATTACAAGCATGTGTTGAAGCTTGTTCATGAGGTAGACAGATTGTGCACTGACGTACAGTCCCTCATCAATAGCTAGCATATCATGTACAACCTGGGCCTCAGCTAGGGTGAATCCCGACAAAAATATATCCTCCGCGCCATGCTCAATCTCCAAAATTGGTGTAGAAACCTCTGGCGGCGGATGTATTGAAGAGTTCCCAAAAACAATTGCCACCCCCTTCCCGTGGGGGTACTTCAACATCTGGTGTAAGGTGGAAGAGACAGCCCTCACTTGGTGCAGCCACGGCCGCCTAAGGAGTAGATTGAAGGTGGCTGAAACATCCAAGACATGGAACTCAATGTCCTGCTGTCCCGGGCCAACCTGAGTTTTGATCTGTACCGTCCCCATCACCTCCCGACTGGTGTTATCATAGGCCCGTATCACCTAGGCTGTAGGCACGAAATCTGCAGGCTTCAACCCGATAGCATACGCCGTCTGCAACGGACATACATTGATTGCAGATCCCGTGTCAACTAGGACCACCGGTATCCATTTCTCCTTGCACTCCACAGAGACATAGAGCGGCTTGTTATGATCGGAGCCCTCAGGTGGTAGTTCTTTGTCTGTAAAGGTTAGGGTTGGTGAAGCTCCGCCCGGGAAAACCAACCCCACCAACTGCTCGGGTGTGGTATCTATTGAAAGCTTGGCCCTATCCATGGCTGTGAGGACGGATTGTCTGTGAACCCTCGAGGCCATAAGCAGTCCCCAGATGGAGATGTCTGCTTGAATTTTCTTTAGCTGTTTCAGCACAGCTTCCTCCTCTAGTAGTTTTTCTTTCTGCCTCTCAGCTTCTTTGTCCTTCCCGGACGCCTCCAGCTGGTCCAAGTGTGGGGGCTTGAAGTACCGCCCACTTCGGGTCATAAGGTCGACCTCCTCAATGTACCAGGTGTCATCTGGTTGGTTCTGCCCCCAGTCCTCGTCAGTGTAGGCAAGACGTAAGTTGTCGTCTTCCCACCACATCCTATCAGCAACCGACAGACAGCTGTCCGGTTCCGCTGTAGCTGTTCTCGTATTCTCAATACATTCTGCCCCTTCAGGTGCCTTGGCTTTTCTAGCCCTTTCATTATTTTCGATTCTCTCTTGCTCAAACCTCTTCAATGCAGCCTCCTATTCGGTGTCTGCTGTACAAAAATTGCCTAAGTCCCAAGCAAAATTCTTCGCACCGGTGCTCTCCGGCGATTCCTCCTGATTCTCGACCGTTCCGGCCACTACAGATGTTCCTGTCTCTAACTGACCCTGTTCTGGCTGAGGCTCCTCAACAACATCTGGCTCATCACTGAGCCACCCTAAATTATCTGTCGACCCATTCAAGTCAAACCAGTTGATGTTCACATCCCCCGGGTCTTGCTCATTAAAGAACTGCAGATTAGCAACGTCCTCCTCCAACTCTGCCAAATCATCCAACCCCTGACTAGGTCCATCCTCCCGGACCACACTGATCTCTGCCCCAGTTGGCGTCTCTACCCTTGGCTTAGCCTGATCTGTTGACACAATATAACCGCAGGGGTTGTATGCTTCCTCAATAAAGCTCCCAGATCTATCAGGTTCTAAACCAACATTCTCATTTGCCTCCAAAGTCACCCCAGCTTTGTCTTCGACAGTCACCACCACTGGCTTAGGCTGGGTTAGGGAAGTGCTCAACATACACAAGTATGTGCTGTTTGGGATGAACACCTCAAGTTTTGATAAGTGGGAGGGAGTGATGTATATGCTAGGGTTATACAGGATAGCCGCGGTTTGGATCAGGTTTATCTGCCTGGATGGAGGAGGGTTGTTGTCATGTGGTGAGAGAGGGTTAGTGGTGACATTTGGCTTGTCAGGAGGTGCAATCACCTTGTTGTCAATGAGATCTTGAATCTTATGACGCAGTCTGAAGCACTGGTCGGTGTCGTGACCGTGCTGTTGGTGAAAGACACAATATTTGGCCGGGTTATGTGTTGGAGAGAGGTTATTTGGTAGTGGGCATGGTTCAAGAGGCTTTAGATGCCCCTTTCTGATTAAAACCCCCAGGGCTTTGGATAAAGGCATATACAATGGGGTAAAAGTCCTCTACCCCCGGGGTGGATTTTTTGCTGGTTGTGAGCTGGTTTCGGATGTACCAGTGAAAGGTGTAGCTGTTTTGGGCGTGGTGGTGACCATGCCGACATCTAAAGTCCTTGCGGCTGCAGCGCTGCTCGTGGCTGCATTCCAACCACGTGTAAATGCCCTCTTGGGCTGTTCCCTCTCCTAGTCGATCAGACCTTGCTTCATGGCATCCTCAATCTATACCCCAATCTCATGCAAATCAACAAAGGTGGGGAGGGGTAAGACCATCATTTTCTGCATCAGCTTGGGTTGAAGGTTGCGCACAACCATCCTTATCTGATCCTTCTCGAGTGGCCAAGTTGTCATCATGGAGGCCTTAGCCCTCCATCGAGTGACAAAGTCAGAAAAGCCCTCCTTCGGCTCTTGCCTGGTCGCCTCAAGATCACGAGTCGTGACCTTGATTTGAGTGTTGTATGAATATTGGGCGACGAAGGCCTCAGCCATCTCCTCCCAACTCCTTTTCACTGAGTCCTCCAGCTTGGCGTACCAGATGACCGCAATACCCGACAGGGTCCGACCGAAAAGTGATATTTTTTGCAATCTGGAGAGGCCTATTGGCCGTAGGATATCTAAGAACAATCGCAGATGTACCATAGGATCTCTAGAACTATCAAAACAGTCTATATGTGGCATCTTGAACCGGTCCGGCAATGTCACTGCTGAATCGGTGTAACCATCCTCTATGTCCGGAATGGAGTTAACGCCTTGAGCCCTCTTGAACAGCTTTTCCAGCTTGCTCACCTTCAGAGCGGTTGGGTCAACCTCAAATTCGAACGGTGTATCCACTGGATTAGCCGGTGCTTTAGACATTTGAGGAATAATTGGCGGTAGGACCGGCCCTGTTAGAACGTCCGTATTTTCTTGGACGTTTGTTGTTTCCTCGGGTGTTGGAACCCTAGGTGGGGGTGGGGATGGAGGTGGATGCGAAGCAGATGCTCCGGCTTGTTGTGGTTGCTGTTGTTGTTGGAGCCTGGCAATCAGTTCTGCCTGTTGAGCTACAACTTCTGCCTGACGTGCGGTAACCTCCGCCTGACGAGCAGCATCCTGCTGCATGGCCTGCATGGTCTCTTGGAGTTGGCGTATCATGTCTTCCATACTGACTGTAAAGTGCGGATCTGACTGAGCAGGTGTATGTTCCCTCTCTAAGGTGGAAGCATATATCTCAACCCAACTACGCACAGGTGAGGTAGCTAATGACAGCTGATCTGGTAACCGCTGTACTAATGATCTGTGCCTGGATGACCTCCGTCTCGTAACTGGGGGTAATGCAGCAAACACTGGTTGTCCGTCAACTAGATCCTCAGATCGATGAATTCTCCCAATCCGGGTCCAAAGTGCTTGGGGGGTATCTGCCTCGTCGGAAGCAATGATGCAATACTACGTTGCAAAAAGGAAAATAAAGCAAAATAAGGAAACAAAAAGCAGAAAAACCGATAGCATTTCAGCTTAGATAAAGACAACACACAGTTGATAATCATAAGCTGAACAAACAATTCTCAAACACTGATCTCTGCCCCCAAATCACTGCCTCAAATCTGATACCCCCAAATACTGATGTCCTCAGACTGATACCCAGACTTGCAATTGATACATACAACCTGTAGAGATACACTCTAACAGCACATATCAAGCAAGTAAGAGCCAAAACGCCCCTATGGTGGGGTAAGGTTTCCCTGTCCTAGTTTCGTCAGGAGCTAGGGTTTCACTACACACGCATGCGGTTTCAAACAACCTAGATTCGGGTGAGCAACCTGTCCTAGTTTGGAACAATCTCTAAGGCTTCCGATATGCAACTAAGTCGAATGGTCAAAACGGGTGCCTCAGTAAAACCAAGGTTTGTGTTCCCATCGTGGCAGAGCCCGTAACCAGTCAGCCTTATGGCACGCTTTTCCAAGCAAGCCTCCGACAAATCGTTCAGGAATAACAGACAGCAAACACTATGACTTAAGCGCACCAATGCAAATGCAATGCAAAGAAACACATAAGTGTAGACAAAATAACATATCATGTGTTCGAGTCAAGTTCTCTAAATCCCCAGCAGACACTACAGGAAATTCGAGTTTTAGCAGCGTTTTACAAACGCCGCTAAAAGCCTGAAAAATGCCATAACATATTACAGCGACGTTTAATATTTTCGTCACTGATACAGCCGCCGTAATAGCTTCACAGCGTTTAAAAACGTCGCTAAAAACATAAACGCCGCAAAAAAATTTAACGACAACTTACATTTCCGTCACAAATAACGAATGACGTCTTGATGACGTCATTTAGTGGCGTTTAAAAAAAAAACGCCACGTTTAATTTAATTTTATTTTTTTTTGTGATGGGTGTGTGGTTACTGATTCTGCATAACACACCACAAGGTCAAAGAATTTAAGCAAGAACGTAACTTTAAATATAGCATAACACAGGATTACAATAATATAGCATAACACATGATTACAATTTTTATATATTCAATATCCAGAAAACATTATACAGAGATGGGGAAATAGTGCATAAAAATTATCTCAATCATTCATACAAAAAGTATCATCAAAGTACATCTTTATAAAACCATCATCAAACTCCATCAATCCAAGCATCAATAATTTGGTTCCATCTTGCCAATGACATGATCATGAGTATCCAGCTTTGAAAAAACAGTGCACTGTCAACGTGATCAATCCAACCTCATTATAGGTGCTTTTATAAACAGTATTAATAAAAATATAACTTCTTTACTTCTCTGGGAGAGAAATATGGTCAGGAGAAAGATTAATACTCACAAGACATGTAGTTAAAAGCATTCACTATGATCAAAATTTACTATCTATCAACAAATTCTTAAAAAACTAAATAGGAGTCTTTAAAATTAACAGATTTACTAGATTTTACTGAGTTAAGAGCCAATTAATAAATAGAAATAAGCAATCACATGGAGAGATACTATTCAACGTGGAAAACCCAAAAGGGTAAAAAACCATGGGACAAACAAACCACTTGTGCTCCAAGATTAAGTAGATTCAGACGCACAGATGGTACCTGCTTTAACACTAAGCAATTCGCTATCCACTTCTGTCCAGTCTCTCACTTTGACTTCATTCTCCACAAGCTCTGCCCAGTACACGATCACAATGTCCAGTCTCTCACGTCGACTCAGATCAGTGAATTCCACAATTCCAAACAGAATCAACCAATCACACACGAGTTCACAAAAATCAAAATCCATAACCACATCGATGACAGATCGAACACAATATAAACATAGATGAAATCACTGAGACCAATTACTGAAAGCACAATCTAGATCTCATAGTGCAGAGCAACACATCAGTGAAAAACAATTACTGAAACAGAGATGAAATCACTGAGACTAATTGAATTGAAAAACATAAGTTTATCAACCTGCATATTAATCAAACACAGTGAAAATGAGAAATGATGAAGTATGTTTTTAAATAAGCATAGAATAGAAACAAATCTAATCATTGCCCAACTACACAATCAACTCTAAGAATAGACAATATTATCATTTGCATATAAACTATACTGCCTTTATCACATTGTACTTTTTTAAATGTGGTCCTCAACTTGGAAAGTTAATGTATTAGCCCTCCAAATTTTATTTTATTTTATTTTTTTAAACAGAAAACAGTATGGCCACTGACCATCTAGCGCATTTGTATCAAGTGTTTGGTCCTGAGGAGTTGAGAGGTTTAAGCATCCTTTTTTTTTCTCCTTTTTTATATTGTTGGGGGTGGGGGGTCTTTGGGGTTTAGGCCTTCATAACCCACAGTTGCTACAGGGGTGGAAGAGAGATTGCCATATGGGCCAATACCTTGGGATGGAATTTATGAAAAGATAACACAATGTCCAAATCACATATGCATGGCAGATGGGATGCTTACGTCAACAAGACAAACCACATTTCTTAAGACGGGCAGACTTACTTGTGGAACCCAAGAAAACACTGTCATCAAGAGGAAAACCATACCTTTTTTACATGAATCTCTGGAGAATTCCCGTTGTTTAAGAGTTTATTCTTTAGTAAAAGTTCCTCCAGCCTGGAACACAGTTGAACTTGTTCAAAGGCTTCTTTCAAAGCCTACAGGAAAAACAAAAAACCCATTTGGTTTTATGAGTTTTACCATTTTCACTAATTCAAAAGGTGTATATAATACATACACACACAAACATAAACTTAGTAAACCTAAAACTCATTCAAAATGAACCTAATGATCAATAATAGAACTCTAGTAACTTTTCTATTAAATAAAAAAACAACACATAGATTGATTTTATTTCATTAGAATAACAATTTCAAGTGTCGCTTGTAGTATTGAAAGATTAAAATCCAAAAACATTACAATCATTCCAAAGGTTTTTTCAAATCAGTAATTGGCCCAGATATGTAATCTCACTATTAGATGTGTGCGAGTATTGAATCAATCTCACCTCTACTGGTGCAACAGTTGTTTCTTCAGTTGAGGGCTTTTTGGGTTTCTCTCCATCTAGAATTTTATGTATGTCTGAGACTTCGAAATCTATTCTGAGAGCAGATCACAAAACAAGGGAACGAAAAGAATTACAATTTTAACAATCATGGTATCATGCAGTTGAATAACAAGTGCTGTGATATAATCATATAACATACACAAAATAGGTTCAGAATAACAGCCGAGCAAATCTGAATGCCATTCTCATGGGTGAACTCTTCTCAGATACAAAATTTACGGCAACAGCCTCTGTGACATCAAGCAGATGTTAAATTACTTCACACTCACCCACATCGGAGTAAAATCAATATTATAGCATAATCACAAGTAGGATAGGTAAGAATATTCCCATGTAGGATCTCAATTTTAACAATCATGGTATAAACTATAAAGTTCTCTCATAAAGAAAAATATATGGAAAAACCATAAAAGATGAGATTACTACAATCACAACTAAAGAAACAAATAAAAGTCTCAAACAACTCCCATACCTTGACAGCTTGTCTTCTGGTGATGTAATTGTTAGATTCCAATAGCTTTGAGTTGAATTCAACAATGAACTAAAACCAAAAAAATATAGCAAGAGAAATGCCACATTATTATGAATCAGAAAGCTCACATGAAAAGGAAAAAGAAATAGTCAACAGAGAATGAAGATTGGAAATCAAATTTATAAAACCCCAAAAGCAAAATATAAACACGAGACATATCCAATGTAATAGATTTTGTATACTATAATGAAACTCAAATCAGGGAGTCTACATGCATTGTAATGAACTTATCTTCAAGTTTATCAGAAGATCTTGAAAGGAAAGAATAGAGACAGGAAATTGTGCATCAGGAAATGATTGATTTAAAGCATCTGCAACTTTGAAGGAAACCTGCAAATCGTTCACCTTGGTCACACAAAATCATCCATGGCTAGCATTTATAGTCTAAAAGTTAAGAAAATAAAATAGAATAGAGACAGGAACCATTTGCTCAATGAGTTCCATCAGATGTGTCTAACAAAAAACCAGTGAGAAACTAAAATCAATATAATTGAACGACTATGTAACTAAAAGAGGATGACAAAAGCAGAAGAAAATTTAGCATAAAATTTAACAAATTACTCAATAGAAAGAATATAGTGTGGCTAGAGGTAAGAATGGGAGTCAACTCACTTTGCTTAACACAGGGCAGCAGAGCAGGACTTCTTTCTCAAGCTTCAATAAGTTCAAAGAAGTGCCAGATTGAAGGAACTCGGAAAGCATTTCCTCGCTTGCTTTTGACCGCACCTGTTCTAGTAAATTCTTAACTATGTACGAATAATTTGCGCCTTTCATCTCATATTAAGAAGAAAGAGTGAAACTACCTACAATGAGATAAAGTATACTGAAATTAAAAGCTTCTGTGAGCAACGCTTCAGAAGAGCACGAATTGGATAGCAAAACCAACTCAATTTCTTCAATTCAGCATGCAATTAACACCAAAAGAGGAATCAAAGTAGTTTTTAGCTCAAATTAAGAAGAGAAGCAAACTAAATTCAGCACATGTCATGTATGATTTATTTTTAGGTACATAACATTAATAAAAGAAGAAATATCAATTAGTGAGAAAGCCCGAGAAAATTTTAATTACCTGCAAGAGGGAATTTCTCATTGTTCAGAGCATTGACGGCGAAGCAGACAATTTGCAGATTTTGATTCTTGGAAGCGATGGTGATGATTGGGTGACTGGGGGGAACGATAAACACCACACCATGGCTTAGGTGGCCACTCACTTTCTGGTAGCTTGGGCCACTGCTTCTGCGTTGCTGCTGGTGCAATCCTCTGCCCCCTCTTGCCTTCTTCTGCTGTTGCCGTTGCCACCGAACTCCAAAGAGGACAAGTGAGGACATGCCATCTCAAAGTATCCTTCCCCATTAGTCACCACAGCTATCTTTGTGGCCCTTGAGTTGTAGTATGGAGCTGTCATCGATCCCTACATCAACATAACCAAATTAATAAAAATGACGGTTTCAGTACATGAGATTCGGTTACCATGAAATTTATAAAGATTGTATTATGATTTACACACCGTTTGTTTTAACAAAAAATATTTCCATTGAAAAAAACAATACTCATAATTTAAGACAGTAAATAATGTGACAATGACATTCTTATATTAACTTATGAGCTATAAGAATGGATAGATATAAATGAGACTGAATTGTCCATACTGGTTCGATTGGGAAGGGTGCTTGCTAAACAGATTAAATGTGTGTTTAGATTTGCCGCCAAATGGCCATATGCCACCACCTTCCTCACGGTGTGTCGTGGTTTTAATTTGTTCTTCAGATGCTTTGATGATTATGCCCTCCCTTTGTCCAAATAGCCTTTGAATCTTATCCCTGTTTGTCTAATGTTTCAGAAAAAAAAAAAAAAAAAAAAAATTAACACAGTTATAACATTGATGAAAAAAATTCAAACCTCAATTTTTACACTTGTTTCACCCAACATTTGTTTTAACTATCGGATTTACATTCAGAGCGGCTTTAAGAAGGCTAGAGCTGATTGCACTGAAATACAACTCTGGATTTTCCCCTCCTGGCCCAAAATATGCCTACATCACAACAATTTTTAAGAATTTAATATACACAAACCGTAATACTACATATCTAAAATATTTATTCAAAATGTTAGTCAAAAAATATCAATATGCGATCCAAAGTCACTCTATATATGAATCAATAATACACCAATTCAATTTTAACCACAACCAAATTTAGTTTACGTCTCACTCTATGGCTGCAACTTCATAATTAAGAGAGTGATTCTTTATTTATTACAAGTAGGTCCTTCCTGCTGCCTAGTGCCTACGGACTGGCCATTTATTATCTAGTCCAAACAAGTGTCTTTTGCAATTATTAATGTAGAATAAGCAATTATAAGAACTAGTGCGTGTGAAGAGCGAGAGACCATTAAGCTCATTTGACAGATAAGCAAACACCAAGAATATTTGTAATACTCCAAATTCAGAGTTTTTTAAGCCTGGTTACTATGAAGGGTGAAAGAATCAAAAGTAACGAATAAACCGTCTCCAGACCCTTTTTTTGCATGAAAACTATGATAAAAATTATCTGATTTAACATTGTAGATAGGTTTAGCTAACAGAAACAGATTTACAAGTTTTGAACCCATTATGGAGGTTTGACCCCTCAAAAAGATAAGAAACTATCAATATGGCGTGGCAAAACTTTATAAATTTAGTTCTCCTACAATCACAACCTTATACAAGTAACTGCATTTAATTTAAAGAATCAAAAAAACTCGGCAATCCCTTAACTCCTTGTCCTACTCCACCTGAAAATTGTAACTTTCTTTTTAGGCAATGCACCCAACCAATGATGCCTAGGCTCCCCCCTATAGATAAATCCAATTGTTCATTCCACATTAAGCCAAAAGGTTTTTTCTTCATCTAAAATCATTGAATTACCTTACTCTATAGCTGTTGTGAATACAATTCAATACAAAAAAAAAAGAAGAAGAAGAAGAAGAAGAAGAAGAAGGTGAATTTCTCATCATTTGATTGTTGGACATTTCCACAAATTTGTGTATAATTCAGCAAAACATCAGTAAATTGCATGACAGACAACAAAAGCCCATTCCCTGCTTCAAAAGTGTAGTTCTCATCATTTGATTGTTGGAAATCTTGCAAATCTAGGAAAATATCCATGGGTATGTCTATATAAATAGAAGACAATTAGGATTTAAGATGAAGTCTTTAAATTGACTGACTAGAAATGACTATTGAGAATCGACCAATATAATGACATAAATAATATGTAATTACTTTCTAAGTGGTTACTGATCACTGTTAGTACTTATTCAGTAGTTAATTACTATAGAAGTGATAACAGACAGTACTATCTAGCTTCCATGTAATTTGGTTAAAAACAAAAAAAATAAAGTTCAATGCCATTAGTAAATTTCTAGATATCATATAATTGCTTAAAAGCCAGTAAAAACATTTAAATGTGGCAAACTGGAGTTAAACATATCACTTAATGATCATTTAGAGCCTTGTATGCAGTAAAAAAGGCACTTATGACTTTAGCTGATTCCCATTATGCCTTGACCAATATTCATGGTACCGTTAAACCACAACTGATACATTAAGGTGCCTGATGTGGCAATTTAAAACCATTCTTGATAGAAAAATTCATGCAAACCATGAGATTGTTATCTATCAATTTAAAACATCAGTAGGACAAGCTAATCAAGTTTTGAGCTTGATAAATTCAAGAATGGCATAAAATTAAGAATAGAGGTAAAAAATCACAGTGAATAATGTCAGAAACCTACATTCAACTTGCAGAAGGAAAAAAAAAAGGAAAAATGATCAGAATCTCACAATGAATGGAACAAGAGCATCAATAAAATCAAGCATCTTCCCTGGCAGAACCTGCAAAAAGATGCAGATTACTTTAGTATGAAGACAAAAGTGTGGCTAAAAGGACTAACTAAAAATAAATTGACTATTAAACCAAGACCATCTTGGAACACACTAAACTTCAAACAATTCAGGAAGTCCAAAACCAAGGACCAATATTACCACACAAAAACAACACTGCAAATTTCTACTTAAAATAGGGCTACACAAATTTCTGTTCAAGTGCCAAAATTTCAAACATCAACAAAATCTGGTTACTGCTAAAGTACCCGGTAGTACTGCCCAACAAAGTACGTCCCAACCTGAAATCCAAAGACCTATCTTTTTAGAGAGAGAGTGAATATACATATATATATATATAGAGAGAGAGAGAGAGAGGACCTGAGCAGCAGTGACGGGCAGGTGAAATGGAGTAGCCATGACGAGTCTCGAGGGGCTCTAAAACCCTAGAGCTCCAATCAAACCCTAGGTCGGCAATGCGGTGGCGACTCCATCGTAATCGTCATCGTCCTCCTCATCATTCACGCTCTCCTCTGAACTGTCCTCACCATCATCTTCTCTATTACTCCAGTGAATCAACCTATCTTCTCTCCTCCTCTTGCTGCGACTCGATTGATTTCGATCCCGGTCCCTGTCTCGATCCCGATCCTTCTTCACTCAACTGGTCTATCTTCTTCTGTAAAATTATCAAAATCAGAATCAAGAAAAACAAAAAATCGTCAAGAAATTCCAACCAAATCGATTCAAGAATCGATGGATCTGAATCGATGGAACTCCTAATCGATGGATCTGAACAAGTAATCGGAATCGAACCTGGTGAATCTCTCAAGGAGAATGAGGAGAGACAGAGAAAACCCTAGATCTTGGACGGTGACAGAAAATGAGAAGAGAGAAAAATGAAGAGAGAAAGCAGAATGACGGAAAGAGAAATGGAGACTGAAGGAGACGGAGCACGTTATAAAGTGGAATGCGTGTCTTTTAATTTTATTTTATGTCTACCACAGCGTTTTTCAATAAACGTTGTCTAACAAACGTGGTTATAGGCAACTATTCTTGTAGTAAGAGTCACCAGAAACTATAGACTGCCCGAACTTGCTCCGCGCGCCCCCCTTTTTTGGAGAGGGCGCGGATTTGGGTTCATGCTACTACAATTCGGACTCCTGTCATGGTTCTGAATATAATCTCACAAAGTGCAATGTAAGACTGATACATCACCAAAGCGTCCAAATCCGGCAAATCGTTTTTGGAAAATTGATTTTAATCAAAAAGCGCCAAACATGGACTGCTTTGCCAGATTTCAGAGTCGCCACCTAAATATTTTGTTTTGGGAAAATTTAGGAAACCCTGACTCGTGCCTAAAGCCACGTGTCCGTCATCACCAAAGTTGCCTCGGCTCAGGAACTTGGGTACAAGAGGGGAAGGTCATAACATGAGCACCCCCGCTCGCCCGATCGAAGGATCGGCCTCTACTAAGCATGATATGTTGTTTTCATAAACACATGTGTTCTTATTCTGGTTATTAATCTAACTTACAATGTGATGCGCACAGCATACAAGTATAGACTCAATCACGAGAATTGGAACAAAACAATTCAATGTTTGTTTTCGAAAATGGTTTGAAAGTGCTACTCGCAAGTAGGCTAAAGCGCGGATTTGCCACCCTCAAGTGGGCTTAAAACATGATGATTTGCTACTCCAAGTGGGCTTAAAACTCGCATTTTGATGGATTGTTCCAATTCAAGTAATAAAGCCTTCATCCACAGGCATTCATGCAATTTATAGCAATTAAGCAAATAGCCTCATGGCAAGCATGTTATCATGGCAACACACACACTCATGCAAGTATGCTAAAGCGTAAACACTTACAGTATACTCTGAGCCAAAACAGGAAACTAGTTAGAAATATGCATGATCCTAACTATGTCAACAATGCCTAATGCAACACATGTGAAATGCAACTAAATAGGCTCGGCTATTTAAGATGGAATATGAATGCAACACTTGATAACATGCTTTGAAACACGTATTAAAGTAAGTGTATTGAAATACAATGCAGTTTGAATGATGTGCTGAGCCCGGTGCATGCAAGACAAATGTATGATGCACGCATGCAAGCATAAGGTATGCTAAACAAAACGTGCCCTAATCCAACCACTGAAAGTGGATAAATAAAAGGAAGAAAGACATGGGGTTGGAAGGCATTCACACACACACGCACACTTATTACAACATTTGCCCTCTCGACGGAGGGTCCGAATGAATAAGAGCTAAGCTAAGCTACTTATTACAAACCAACTAATTAACTATGCTAAGCTAATTAATTATTACAATACAAGACTTGAAATTAACTAACTATTCTAAGCTAATTAGAATATTACAAAGATGAATTAAATTAGCTAAGCACATTAGCTAATTAATTACAAAAAACTGGCAAATTAACTAACTAAGTAAAGCAGTTAAAATGGCCTCAAGGGGAGGGAGACATGCATGCTCGGTTTGCTTCGCCCGGAAATGCATTGCCTTGCCATGAGTTGTCTCTGTTTGCACTCGCAGTGACCTCAGAGCATCAAACACACTTTCAGGTTGCATCTGCCCCAAAACAGGAGCATTTTGGAAAATTTTGCCACAGGTGGCTGGCTGGCCGGCCACCTCAACTGGTCGGTAGGCTACCTCAACTGGCTGGCCGGCCAGTACAAGTGGTCGGCAGGCTAGTGCAAGTGGCCGGCCGGCCACTTTCCTTTCCATAATCCCAATTTTGCTGCAACAGAGATCAACAAAGGCACAGCAATGCATTTGCATGAAAATGTGTGTGCAACTACTCCCCTTATCATTTCTCAAGCTCAAAGGAGCGTAGTGCTCGACTCTCAAGCCACCAATCATGCATCTCAATGCATGATGGCCAAAGAGTCAAGCTTGCACAATGTTAGTGAATGCACAAACAAGACTCGAAGAGCCTCCACCCTATCATGCATGATCAAGGGTGTCGGCGATCGAGAAACGTAACACGTTTCATCACTTCGAGTATGAAACGTGCCACATTCCTTGTGTTTGGATTGACTTCCAATCCAAACACAATGCAATGCAAACAACATGCTCATGTTTCAACGCTAAAGTGGCATGCACAAAACTCTATCATGTAAGCAATGCATGCAAGACATGTTAAGGGGCCAAGAGCACTAAAGCAAGTGAATAACATTACACATGAGGCATGCACTATCAATCTCAAATGGTCAAACTAGCTATGGACAGACCTAAGATACTCCAAAATGGTGGCCAAAACACACTAAAACTTGGGCACAAAAAGCAAGAAATGCATGCTCATTCATTTGCTCGCAAGCAAGGCACAAAGCTTAACTTTCAAACACATTGAAAGAGCAATATATATGAGAGCATGACAGAGATACAAGCACTGAAATCATGTGCCAAATGATGACATATCATGTAAACAACACAAGTATAGCATGTTAGATGACTTAAGCATTAAAACTAGTGAAGTACACAATACTAGGACTATGCAATACAATACTCAATGGACTAAATCAGCCCTAAACAGACCTCATGCATGCCAAGACAGTGGCCAAAATGCTCTGAAATGATAGCAGGAAAGGCAAGAAAATGATGTTCATGCATTGGCTCATCAACAAGGCATAAGACACAACTCTTAAACACAATCAAAGAGTGATATACATGAGAGTATGACAAAGCTATATGCTCTAAAATTATGTTTTATATGATGACATATCATGCAAACAACACAAATAAAGCATGCTAGAAGGCCAAAAGCACAAGACTAGTAAAGAGCACTACACAAGGAGCATGCAATGCATAGCCTAAACAACCAAACCAGCTTTGGACAGAGCTCAATTATGCCAAAACAAAGGTTAAAACATGCTGAAATGGTAGCCCAAAAGCTTAGACAAGCATGCATACGTATTGGCTTATGATCAAGGCATAAAGCACAACCCACAAAAGCTATGAAAGAGTGGAATATGTGAGAGTGTGACTATGCTATATACACTGAAATCATGTGAGAAATGAGGCTAAGGCATGCAAACACCACAAGTAAAGCATGCAAGAGGCTTTGACACTCAAAGCTAGTCAAGGCATTCACACTACAACCATGCACTACAAGTCTCACATGGCCAAGACCACTCAAAACAGAGCTAACGCATGCTAAAATAATGGCAAAAACATGTTGAGATAGAGTTAACACAAGCTAGGATGATAGGCATGAAGCATGAAGCATGTTAGGCCAACAAGTAGGATTACACCACAAGTATAAGATGCAAGCATCCAATGACCAAACCAACCAAAAACAGAGTTATGGCAAGTCCAAAAAGTCACAAAAACATGCTTGAGCTCAGCTTAAAGAAAGGAGAAATACATGCTCACTTAGTAGGCCAACAAGACATGCAAGCAAGACAAAAGGAGAGGGGACCACCCTCTCCCATTTTGGGCCACAAAACCAACTTTTTACCACTAAAATTCCTCTAAGTTTCAGTGGTTAAAAGACCAAACAAGGGGTGATTCAAAAAGCTTAGAGAGTTAGCTCAAGAGACTTAACAAGCCAAAGAGTAAAAGAGGGGAACCACCCCCTAACCACACAAGGCTCAAACCAACATTTTCAAGCCTTAAAATCAGAGTTTTTGAGAGGCTAAAAACAGCCCCAAAGTAGCATGCAAAGGTGGTCAAGCTATTAATCAAAACAAAGCTTTAAAAGGGACAAGTGCCTTACCCTTGAAGCACAGCAACAATGGGGCAACTTCAGCAACAATTTTGAACCAAAAGCAATCCAAAGACCTCAAATGAAGCTCCAATGGACCTCAGCTCCAA
This sequence comes from Camellia japonica, assembly GCA_030407325.1. NCBI lineage: Eukaryota > Viridiplantae > Streptophyta > Magnoliopsida > Ericales > Theaceae > Camellia > Camellia japonica. The sequence goes on along the minus strand of JAPPVO010000036.1, from coordinate 30,155,793 downwards.
AGTGAAGGTGTTTAACTAGGTGTCTTAGTGCAAATGTGTGAAGAAAACACATTTTAAGGCTCAAAATAGCACAATATAGAGAGAGAGTGAGAATTCTAGAGAGAGAGGGAGATTTTTGCTCTGGAAAATTTGAACCCTCAAATAGGAGGAGGAAGCTCCCCTTATATAGAGGAGACAAGCAAAAGGCTTGCTCCACCCTCCATACACGTGTATGGAGGATGAGTTTCAGTGAGCCACAGCTGGCTCAAAAGATCTGAAAATATCTAAAAAGGAGAAAAAGTGGCTGCCGGCCAGTTAAGGTGGCCGGCCAGCCACTTTCCCTAGCCGACCGGCCACACTAAGTGGCCTACAAGGGAGAAAAGTGGCCGGGAAGGTCCTCTCCCCCCCCCCTAGGCAAGAGGCATCCAGGTTTGGCCCAAAAACCAAGGCCAAAACACAAAGGGTTAAGAGGTTCAAAGATAAGGCACTCAGCCGAGACCTTCGGGCGCTCGAAACAAGCACAAACATGCACAATCATCGCGTGCACAAACGATGACGTCTGAGTCTTAAGGTCGGTCAAAAATGGAGTGTCTACAGATATGGATCTACTTAATTTGACTAACGAAATGGCCTTTGATAAGGCCGTGTGGAGAAGAACGATCCATGTAGTCGACCCCATTTGATGGGACTTAAGGCTTGGTTTGGTTTGCTTTGGTTTGGTCATCAATGACATCTTGTGATGCAGATAATTAAATAACTAATGAGAGCATGGAACAATGCAGAAACCAAAGCAATTCCAGTATCCTAGGTTTTTCGAGTTAAGAACCAAGTGGGAAAGTTAGTCCCATTTGAGGTAACCTCAAATTAGGCTCAAGAAAGCCTTTTAGACACATTTGTGCCTTGGTTTCTTTCTTCTAAGATGAATTTTCACTTTAAATTTGGAATTTTTGTGTCCTGTTTCTTTCTCTTCTTTCATTTTGTCTTTGTTATGGGAAACATGGACATCAAATGCTATTGAATTAAGATGCCCGCTATCGAGTTTGTATGATTGCAAGACTTTAACAAAAATGATTGTCCAAAAAATGGGCCAAATGGTGACTTGAGCCTATTTCATAGACAATGACTTTGAAAAATTGAACAAAAACCATCATTTAAAAGTGCGGCAATATTTTAAAGATCTATATTATCCTTAACATCAAACAATGCCTACATAGATAGCTTTCTAGATATGAACCAAGAAATTAGAACACTTTATTTACTATTCATATATCATATTTATGTTTTTTTTTTTCCCCTAGGTGAGATAGTATCTATAATAAAACATATAAAAACTAGAGAGTAATATGTGTCATATTATTGGGTATCCCACACCTGCCGGTAGTTGTAATACGTTCATGTTTGGATATGTTGATTCTCTTTACTACATCAAGATTATAATCAAACCACCAAGCTCAAATACCCCTACTAAGGATGATCCTATTTCTAGGTACTGCACTGTATGACCATCATCCATGATCCCCATTCATGTTGGAAAAAGATGGTTAATCCTAAGGTATGGAGTGTTCTGTGTTTCATTGAGTTTGCACAATCTGAATGTAAAGTTTTTTCCTCTACAAGTAAAAGCTATTGAGGCTCATTATGAGCTTGTCACATCCTCTTCAAGTAAAAGATGAACATAATTGGGACATCAAAAGCTTCCTAAGGCTTTTTTGATGGAGCATGTCACATCTGCTTCAAATTATCAATTGTAAAAAATTTTCCATGCATTACTATCCATTCAAAAAATATAACCTTAGATGGTTTTGTAGGAGGCTTAACTACTTACCATGCCGTTGTTGAATAATTGTATAAATAAACGGTTTAGTATCATTGCATCAGCAACATCAGTAACCTATGAAAGACCACAGAAAGAGCAAAATCAACAATAGGGCACAAAATAGAAAGCTAGCGAATGTCATCCATGATTATAGACAACAGAAATTATGCTTTTAATTCCAAGTTCCAACATACCATAAATTTGTCTAAATTCGTCTATTTTTTGGATAATTTTTGTAATGTTAAACTTCTGCACCTTCTAACTCCTATGTGCTTGGGGAACATTACAGGGGTGTGGCATATATTCCTCTAACTGTTCTGGCAGTTCCAGCTTCAATACTAACTATAGGAACTTTTTTTTTTTTTTTGGAGCAAATTACACTATTAGTCCCGGTACTTTAGTCCTTGTGTCATTTTGGTCCCTAGAATTTCAGTTTGATCAATTTTGACCCTAAACTTTTGATTTTGTCTCAAATCGTTCAAATTGCTTCCAATTGTTAGTATTTTTTATGGCAAATGCGCACATGAGCGACATGTGTCATATTTTTAGGAGCAAAATTATAAACTTGATCAATTTAGAGACTTAACATCAAACAATTCCATGAAATTTTCTGTCAAAAACTCTATCAACATTATCAATTGAACCAAATTGAAGCAAAATTTAAAATTAAGGGTCAAAATTAAGCCAATTGAAACTGTAAGGACTAAAATGACACAAGCAGCAAAATGTAGGGACTATCAGTATAAAATGCCTTTTTTTTTTTTTTTTTATTACCTTTCCAGTTAGTACAAGAATTAAATATCTGTTCTAATACATTTGGATAATTTGAAACATTTTTTGAATGATAATCTTACTTTATTTTGTTCATTTTAGGTTGTTTTCTATCATTTTACTTTGAACCGTCAAAAGTTTTTTTATTTCATTTGCACTTGATGGATTGTGTATTGGATTTGATTTATCCTGTATGTCTTAAACATATTCCATCTAATATTCTGTCTATACGTTATGGCTTTAAAATATGTTCTACCTAGTTTCAGTAATTGGGGACTTCACAATAACTGCTGGCGTGGGATCTCATAATAAGGTTTGTTATCCAATTTTACCCAACCTTGGGGTTCTTGATAGTTCCTTAGAGCATGTTGGTGAGTGGGTTGCAAAACATGTTAGAGTTGAGAGGTTTAGTTTTTTATTTTTTATTTTTTGAGTTATGACATCCAAATTTGAAATAACATGAATCCATCTATAAATTGAAAAAATTCAATTGCACAAAAACCTGAAATGATTCAAGCAGTATATATAATGAAAATTTAGAGAAATCAACTATATGATTGTCTACATTTTCTCTCCCTTCTTAACAACATAAAATCAAACATTCAAGATTTCATAAACCACTAAAGAACCCTAAAATGCTAATTTCTAAAATTTAAAAATTAGGGCTTTACACTACAGATGTAGACGATCAATATCCAATAAACAAACAAAAGAATAAAATTTTATAGGGTTCCAAACAGATCAAAAACACCATGCAAATTCCGATTCATGTACCTTGATCATTGCGTGCGGAAGAGGATCGAGGCGGTTTCATCGCCGACCAGACACTCAAAAATGCGGGTCTGGTGGAGGTGCTGAGACACTAATTTGCCCTTCTGCAACACAGCATTCGCATTCAGAACCTTGACGATCAGAGTGTTGTTGAAGATTAGCTCAGATTTGCTTTGTTTGCTTTGTCAACGATGGCTGCTGATTGAAGAAAAAAATGAAGAAGCTAGGCATTCAGCCGAGCAATCCGTGATAGGGTGGCTGGCTGGCTGTTGGTGGTATAAATATTGTCGGTGACTTGTTGAAGACTTTGGCCCTCCCATTGCATCTATAAATGGTTAGTGAATGGAAGGGGTTTAGTATGGTGAAATCAGAGAGTGTAAGAGTGACAAAGTGTAAGCAACTGAGTGAGTGTGAGTGTGAGTAGAGTGAGAGTATTGTCTCCTCCTCCTCCATTGTTGTAATCTGTGCATTTCTCTCCATATAGTGAAATCTGATGCCCGTAAACGTAGGCGATTTGCCGAACCACGTAAATCTTTGTGTGTTCTTTGCTTGTGTGATTGTTTTCTACCTTCTAAGCACAACAAATTGGTATCAGAGCATCGTTGTGCCAAAACAGAGCATCCGCAACTCTGTTTTCTGTAAACTGAAAAATTTGAAATTGTTAAAATCAACTTTTGAATATACCAGGAGATCCGTCTCGACGAGAGGAGTCCAGACCCAGAAAGAACGGCCAAAACGGACTTCTGGGTGATCCACACGCACCAGTCAAAGTGTGGCGCGTAAAGTCAACTCTTAACCAGAAGACCCACGCGCAGCAAGAGGGAGAAGGCGACTTTGTGGAGCCAAAATATATACTTCAAATATATATTTGAAGGAAGTACCAAGACCAAGTGAAGCTCTGTCCAAGTGGTTAAGGTTGAGCATTGCTCTTCTTTGGCCAAGGTTCAAATCCTTGGAGAAACAAAATTTTCAAATTATTTTTGAAGCTGCCACATCAGCACCACGTCACTGCCATGTTAGCAAATCTGCCACATCATCAATCCCAATCAGCCAAAATTTTTGAAATTGCAAGGAGGCCCCTAAAAGTTTGGTACAATGCATTTCAGTCCCTGATCTTGCTGAAATTGTAATTTAGTCCCTGAACCTTCTATTAATTGCAATAAGATCCCTGGAGTTTTGGAAAATTATAATTTGGCCCCTGGATTTGGAGAAACTTCATTGAAGTCCCTGGAGAGGTGATGAAAATGCTTTCCTAGCTAAATCAACCGTTTCGACCACAACTGCAGATTCCGCTTTTTGAAATTCAGACCCGAATTTTCAGTGAAGTTTTCAGGAGCTTAGAATTTGTCGTGTTCCGGGCATTTTAAGCATCCGCTATTATTGTGGTGGAGATTTTTTTTTTGAAAAGTCTCAATGGCAGAATCTACAGAGAGGAGATTAGCTAAGTCTACAAGCAGCCACGCGGCTACAAGCAATTCTAGGTGTTGGACCCCCGTGTCCCACGCTAAGTTTGAAATAGAAAAGTTTGATGGAAGCAGCAACTTCGGTATGTGGAGATGCGAAGTTAAAGATATGCTTGTCCAGATGAACCTGCACTTCGCTCTGGGAGACAAACCAGATGACTTGGATGAGATAGAATGAGAGAAAGTGAATCTCCTGGCCTACAGTTCCATCCGACTTTGCCTTGCAAAAGAGGAGAAGTACGCTTTCACAAAATATGATACTGCGAAGGAGCTTTAGAAGGCGCTGGAAGATAAGTTCATCACAAAGAGCATTGAGAACCGGCTCTACTTGAAGAAGAGGTTGTTTCGTTTCGACTACAAGAAAGGTATTTCGATGAACGAACACCTGAACAATTTCAACAAAATTATTGCCGATTTGAAAAACGTGGATGTTCAAATTGATGATGAAGATAAAGCACTGTTATTGTTGAATTCCTTGCCTGACACATATGATCATCTTACTACCACTTTACTGTATGGTAAAGAAAAGATCAAGTACGTTGATGTTTCAAACACCTTGGCAAATAATAGTTCATAAGGAAAGATAAGTCTGCAAACAGGGACTCAGCATCAGAGGCATTGACAGTCAGAGGCAGGACGAATAACAGAAGATATACAGGGCGAGGAAAGTCTCACTCAAAATCCAGAAGGAGATCATCAGATAAAAGATGTCTTGCAAAAGACGAGTGTGCTGCTTGTAGCCAAAAGGGGCATTGGGCAACAAATTGTCCCAATAAAGAGAAGAAAGCGGAAAAGGTGAACGTTGCACGAGATGGAGATAATGGTGAAGGATCAGCCTTCACAATTTCATCACTTGGCCAGTCTGATGAATGGATTCTAGATTCCGGATGTTCCTACCACATGTGTCCCAACAAGCAGTGGTTCTCGAGCTTACGAGGGTTTGATGAAGGAGTTGTGTTGATGGGCAACGACCAAGCTTGCAGAACAAAGGGGATTGGAACAATTCGACTGAAGATGCATGATGGAACAATCAAAATTCTTGAAGATGTTCGATATGTACCAAATTTGACGAAGAATCTCATCTCAATGGGAGTTTTAGACTCCAAAGGTTACAGAGTAACTGTAGAAGGTGGAGTCCTCAAAGTTATTAGAGGAGCATTTGTTGCAATGAAGGGTACTCGGAAGGGAAATTTATATTTCCTAGACGGCTCTACAGTCATAGGGAGAGTGGCTGTCTACACCAGCTCAGAGGATGATGCGTCAGACACTTCCAGACTTTGGCACATGCGCTTAGGGCATACTGGAGAAAAGGCTTTACAAGGATTGGTAAAGCAAGGCCTGTTGAAAGGCGCCAAAACAGGAAAGCTTGAGTTCTGCAAGCATTGTATACTGGGCAAGCAAACAATAATCAAGTTTGGTATTGCTATTTATTATACCAAAGGGATTCTAGACTATGTTCACACCGATGTATGGGGTCCTTCCAAGAATGCTTCTTTGGAAGTTAAACACTACTTTGTGTCGTTCATTGATGATTTCTCAAGAAGAGTATGGGTTTACACAATGAAACATAAAGATGAAGTATTGGACATCTTTCTTATATGGAAGAAAATGATTGAGACCCAAACAGGCAGGAAGATTAAGAAGCTCAGATCTGACAATTGCGGCGAATACACATCAAATCCCTTCTTTGAGGTTTGCCAGAATGAAAGGATAGTGAGACATTTCACAATTAGTGGAACGCCACAACAAAATGGAGTTGCAGAATGCATGAACCGCACTTTGGTGGAGAAAGTTCGGTGTATGCTATCACATTCAGGATTGAGCAAGGAATTTTGGGGCGAGGCATTGAACTATGCTCGTCATCTTGTCAACAGACTACCTACTGCAGCACTAGATGGCAAGACTCCCATGGAAATATGGTCAGGAGCTCCAGCCACTGATTATGATCAGCTACATATCTTCAGATGTCCAACATATTTTCATGTTACAGAATCTAAGTTGGATCCTAGAGCCAAGAAAGCTATCTTCTTGGGCTTCAGTGATGGTGTCAAGGGATATAGACTCTGGTGCCCTGAATCAAAGAAAGTTGTCACTAGAAGAGACGTTACCCTTGATGAGTCTACAATGTTGAAGCAACCAAATCCTCAAGAAAATGATGAAGCATTGAAGAAGTCAGTGTAGGTAGAGTTTGAGACTCCAACAAAGACTGTTCAGACAGGCAACAATCCTAAAGAAGTTTTAGTTGATAGCTCTGAAGAAGATTTTGAAGAGACTTCAAATGAAAATGAAGATCCAGAGGCCCCACAACAGTCAGAACCCATTGCAATTAGAAAAGGAAAAGGGGTTACTAAGCAACCCAGTTGGATGACCGATATGGTGGCCTATGCACTTCCAATCATTGAAGACAATATTCCTTACACTTTCAAAGAAGCCGTGCAGAATGCAGAAAGTGTCAAATGGAAGGAGGCTATGGATGAAGAGATCGGGTCACTTCACAAAAATCAGACTTGGGAGTTGGTGCAATTTTCAAAAGGCAAGAAAGCAATTGGGTGTAAGTGGGTTTACACCAAGAAGGAAGGCATCCCAGGCAAAGACAACGTCAGATTCAAAGCTAGATTGGTAGCTAAAGGCTATGTCCAGAAGGAAGGAATAGACTACAATGAGGTATTCTCACATGTTGTGAAGCACACGTCTATTCGTTTCTTGCTAGCATTGGTTGCACAATTTGATCTCGAGCTCGCCCAACTCGATGTCAAAACTGCCTTCTTACATGGAGATCTTGAAGAAGAGATATACATGTCCCAACCAGATGGTTTCAACGCTGCTGGAAAAGAGGATTGGGCTTGCAAATTAAATAAATCGTTGTGCGGGTTGAAGCAGTCTCCGAGACAGTGGTACAAGTGATTTGATCGGTTCATGATGGAAAAGAAATACACAAGAAGCCAGTATGATCATTGTGTATATTTTCGTAAGCTTTCCGATGGTTCCTTCATCTGTTTGCTCTTATATGTAGATGATATGCTAATTGCATCTAAGAACAAGTTAGAGATTGACAAACTCAAGGCACAGTTGGCAGGAGAGTTCGAAATGAAGGATCTTGGCGAAGCAAAGAAAATTCTTGGCATGGAGATCAAAAGAGACAGGAATAAGGGCACGGTTTGTTTAACGCAAACCCAGTATCTGAAAAAGGTGTTAGATAGATTTGGCATAAATTAGAAAACAAAAGCTGTGAGTACACCATTGGCCCCTCATTTCAAGCTTAGTGCTTAGATGTTTCCACGCACAGAAGAAAAACGGAAGCATATGCAGTTGGTGCATTAATGTATGCTATGGTTTATACAAGGCCTGATATCTCGCATGCTGTGAGTATGGTAAGCAGATATATGCATGATCCAGGAAAAGGTCATTGGCAGGTAGTGAAATGGATCTTGAGGTACTTACATGGCACAATTAATATGGGTTTGAAGTTCGAGAGAGATCATAGACTCGGACAGAATCTGATTGGATATGTGGACTCAGATTATGCTGGTGACTTGGACAAACGTCGATCAACAACAGGGTATTTATTTACGCTTGCTCAAGGCCCGGTGAGTTGGAGATCAACGCTTCAGTCAACGGTGGCTTTGTCTACTACAGAGGCAGAGTACATGGTAGTGACAGAAGCCTATAAGGAAGCTATTTGGCTACATGGGTTGTAACGCCCCAAATTTCTAGCCCAAATGATAATACAACAATCATGGCTCTTTTAAGGAAAACCGAATATAAATCTCCAAACTTACATTACATGATACAATAGTTCTTCATGCAACAATACATTAATCCAACAACAAGTAAATAAACAAATAAATACCCCCAAGGGTTTACAAGTTTCCAAGGCTTGAGCCTGGTTATACAAAACGATTATTCAAACCCACACACATATAGCCCTTGGCTTACACACAGAGCCACAGCAAAATAAGAGTCTCGTACTCTTAACACACATTTCCTCACCTTTAGTTAGGTGGCATCACCACATCTTTTCCTACACAAAAATCCAGTAGGGTGAGCATAAAGCCCAGTAGGAAATCCTTAACAAAGTATATACATTTTATACAAGTCTCAAGAGATGAAATGCACATGCCATGCTATGCCCCTTTTTGAAGATAAATCACATTTTCATCTTTTGAAAACCATTATGCTCAATGATGTCATGCAATTTCAATTGTTCAAAACTTAACAATTTATTTCAATGGCGGTAAATACGACTCTGGTAATCCTTAGGTCAGTGTCTGCAAGTAGACTATACAAGTACTACCAAATTGTCATTTTTGCCGATATTAACTGGAAGGCTCGACACCTATCCGCGTAGGTTTTCGGTCTTTCACCCTGGACTCTCAGGCCAACTTATTCAATATCATCTACACCACCTATCAAGACTTACCAACGTATTTACCCCAAAACCATTTCATGAAAACTTGTTTCTCAACATTCTTTTCTCAATGCAAGTTTTCAAATCAACTTTCAAAGTTTAATGTAATCAAATGAATTGTTATGCCAATAACACAAGATGAATATAAATACTTTTATTCCAATTCATCATCCAAGGAATAACACAATTCCCTCTTCTCAAGTATCCTCAACAATTAGTCATTTCAAGATTATTTCAACATTTTGAACAATAATTTCCAAAATGAACAACAATTCTCATATTCCCTGAAATTCATCATTTATATAAATATAAATAAGAAATTTTCCAAACGTCCATTTATTTTGACACACAAAATAAATACAGCAATATCATTCATGGATTTTCAATCTCTTTAAAAAAAATCCCCAAATTCTAGGTTTTCTCACCAAAACTATACAACTCAAATCCTTTGAAAGAAACTTTCTAAAATCATCTTTTCTTCAATCAACGAAGATCAAAACCCATAAGATTATTTTAAAAGAATAAGAGACAAACCCACTTTCAAAATCGCTCAACTTCTTGAATCAATAATCAATTTTCAAAGCTATCGAAAGATGATTTCAAAAATCATATAGATCTTGCAAAAATATATATATAACTCTAAGAAAATCCCTACCTCAAGTTTTGAAGAAGAAATGAGATGAAACCCCCAAAATCAACGGTGTCGAAACTCGATGTTCACCGCACACAACGAAGCCCTCGAGAAGTTAACCAACTTTGATGAAAAACTTATGGCAGAACTCTAATAGATCTTGAGAAATCAAGATTTTGATCCAATTTGGCGTAGGGAAATGTAGAGAGAAGGGAGAGGAAAGGGTTTTTAGAGAGAGAGATATATACAAAAGTGATCTGAAATATCAGATTCACGAACTGATATAACATGGTCCGCTCGAGCGTGGAAAGCCTCGCTCGAGCGTCAAATACACTTTCCCAGTACTTTTGTAGATAGTTCAAACTTCTAAAATCAAACATTATCCGCTCGAGCACATAAACGGCTACTCGAATGGACAAGCAACTTCGAATGCATTTTGTATTTTTGCTTCGGGGGCGCTGCCCCTCGACCCCGCTAGGGCGCTACACCTTGGACCCTCGCGAGCTGACCAGGCAACTCGATCCCCGACTGGCCCAGTCGAAGTGGCAAAACATGAAAGAATGATCGAAATCGGGATCACTACATGGGTTGATTGAGGACTTGGGTATTGTTCAGAAGCATGTTGAGGTGTATTGCGATAGTCAGAGTGCCATTTGTTTGGCAAAGAACCAGGTTCATCATTCTCGCACCAAGCACATTGATGTCCGTTTCCATTTCGTCCGAGAAATTGTGAATGAAGGGGATATTATGCTTCAAAAGATTAGCACTGTAGATAATCCGGCTGATATGCTCACAAAAGTGGTTTCTGGGATCAAGTTCCAATACTATTTGGACTTGGTCAACATCTCTCGGAACTGAGCACCTTCGGGTGCATGGCAGTGTTGGTCGATCACTATGTTGGATAGAGAATCCTCGCCAAGGTGGAGATTTGTTGAAGATTGGCTCAGATTTGCTTTGTTTGCTTTGTCAACGATGGCTGCTGATTGAAGAAAAAATTGAAGAAGCTAGGCATTCAGCCGAGCTATCCATGATAGGGTGGCTGACTGTTGGTGGTTGCCATAAATGTTGTCAGTGGCTTGTTGAAGACTTTGGCCCTCCCATTGCATCTATAAATGGTTAGTGAATGGGAGGGGTTCAGTATGGTGAAATCAGAGAGTGTGAGAGTGATAAAGTGTAAGCAATTGAATGAGTGTGAGTGTGAGTAGAGTGAGAGTATTGTCTCCTCCTCCTCCATTGTTGTAATCTGTGCATTTCTCTCCATGTAGTGAAATCTGCTGTCCGTGGACATAGGCAATTTGCCGAACCACGTAAATCTTTGTGTGTTCTTGCTTGTGTGATTGTTTTCTGCCTCCTAGGCACAACAAGTGTGACCATTCGTCCCAAGCTTGAGTTGATCGACCTTGATGAACACTGGCTTTCTCAGAGCAGATTTGGCGGCGCTGTGCCGAGCATTCGAAGAAGCCATTAGAAAACTGAGAGTGAGAACACAAACCCTAACCATAATCGTAACAATGACAAGGCGATGATCGGTTGTTTCTCTCTCTTCTTCAATTTATTGCTTTCTCGCTCTTGGCAGCTTGTGAGACTCTCTCTTCACGATTTCTAATGTTCCTTTATGATTAGAAGTCACCAAACAGTTTTGTATTTTGATTTTTTTTTTTTTGTCTAATATGTTTAAATTCCTCATTTTTTTAAATTGATGTTAGGGTTGAAGAGTTGGAGCTTTTGATTTTTTTTTCTTTTTTTAATTTTTTTGGTGTTTCGCCTTCGAAATTTTCATTTTGGCGCTACTTTTTTTTCGGTCGTACCTTTCACGACAGCAATTGCGTGTCGTGGAAAGTGTAATATTTTAAACGGCTAGCATTTTGTGCGTCGTAGAAAGTAAAATTTTTAACGGCTGGCTTTTTGTGCGCCGTGAAGTGTTTAATATTAGAAGGTTTTATTATTTACGGCTAACATTGTAAGCCGTAAAAAAATCATTGTTATTAGCATTCACGATCTACGCAATAGGCACGTTGTGGTTGGGAAATTATTTATGACATGCAAAAAAAGCAAATCATAAAAGTGAGAAATCACGGCTTACACTTACTGTATGTCATTGATGTGAAGCCATAAAAACCTAGTTTTATTGTAGTGCCGCCTATTTAATAAATGGGTTTAAATGGGTTGGGTGGAGATGGAGTGTCAGTAGTGGTAATGGAGAAGAGGTGGTAGAAGTGAAGTAGTGGTGGTAATGGAGAGGCAGTGGTGGAGGTTGAGTGGCGATGGCAGCAGTGATGATGGTGGTGGTGAAGTAAGGCAGTGGTGGTGGAAGAGAAATGGTGGCAGCGGCTGTGGTAGTGGTGGTGTTAGGGTGGTGGTGGTGGTTGTGGTGGTGGAAGTAGTATAGAGGTGATGGTGGTAGTAATAGTGGTGTAGTGGTAGCAGTGGTGGTGTGAAGATGGTGGATGAAGTGGTGACGGTGACAGTAGCAATGGTGGTGGTGGTGGTGGAAAAGAGTGAGTTGCGGCAGTGGTAGAGTGGTCATAGCGGTAGTGGAGGACAGGTGATGGTGGTAGTGGAGTGACGATGGTAGTAGAGTAGTGGCGACAGTTGTTGTGGAGTTATGGCGATGGAAGTAGAGAAGAGTGGAGTGGTGGCGGTGGTAGCGGCAGTGGTAATGGATCTGTGGCCGCAGAGCTGGTGGTGGTGGTGGTGGTGGTGGAGTGTTGGCAATGGTGGTAGAAAAATCCATTTAAATAGGTGTCTAACCCAAAGAGGGCTTTGCAAGATAGGAATTGATTTGGGCAAACAAAGAGGGTTTCTCACTTATAGCATGAAACGGTGTCGTTTTGCATAAAAAAACTATAGGAGACGAAAAAATTTCCTCTTGGAAAATTTTTACAATGGTGACGAAAATTTTTGTCACCAAAATGGCTCCCAAATCTCCAGCCAAATTTTCCAAGGGTGGGAATTTATTTTGTGATGAAAAAAAAAATATAGAACGGAAAAAAAATTTATCGCCTATTGTTTTATTGATTTTAAGCATTTAGTGACGAAATTTGATTTTCCTCTTTAAAAATAGTACGATTGGAGACGAAATCCTATTTTCATCTCTAAAACATGTATATTTGAAGACGAAATATTTTTTCGTCACACGTTTGTCACCAAAGACCTTTTTTGTTGTAGCGATGACGACACCATCCTGTTTTGTGAGGCGGATTCGCTACAAATCACAGCTTTGAAGAGAATACTTAGATGTTTTGAGATTATGTCAGGTCTGAAAATAAATTTCCATGAGAGTGTAGTTTGTGGTATTGGCGTCTCTGAGACTTTAATCAATGATTTCGCATCAAAACTAAATTGTCTCACTCAGAAGCTGCCATTGAATTATCTTGGACTTCCATTTGGTGCCAATCCTAGAAGAAAAAGCACTTGGAAACCTGTTCTGGATAGATATAAAGGTAAACTTTCCGGCTAGAAAAAGAGGCTTTTATCGTTTGCTGGTAGACTCACCATCATCAAGTCAGTTTTATTAAGTCTCCCAATCTTCTATCTTTCACTGTTTAGAATGCCAAAGGGTGTAATCAAAGAGGTGGATAAAATTCAAGCTTCTTTTCTATGAGGAGACTTAGAGGCCAAAAGAAAGGTTCACCTGGTCAGCTGGAAGGATGTCTCACTGACAAAAAATCAAGGAGGATTAGGTGGAAGAAGTTTGGGTCAAGTTAATGAGTGTTTACTTGCTAAATGGTGGTGGAGGTTCTGTAATGAAAAACAAGCCCTTTGGAGAAGATTGATTTGCAGCAAGTATAGCAGCAGATCAGGTAGCTGGTTTCACTCCCAAGGTACTACTACTAATTGCTCCTGGATCTGGAAGGACATTATGGGTTTAGCTTCAGGTAACCCTAATTTACTCAACTTCTTTTTAGCTAACTCTAAATTGGTTGTTGGTAATGGGGCCAACATTTCTTTCTGGAAGGATAGTTGGCTAGGTGGTGACTGTCTTTAATCTCTTTTTCCTAGACTGTTTTGCCTTTCTTCTGATAAAAATGGTTCTCTTAAAGACTTCATTGATAGGAAATATTGTTCTTCCAACTGGAACTTAACCTTTAGGAGACCCCTGTTGGCATGGGAAGCTGAGGAAGTTCAAAATCTGCAAGTCTTACTGGGTAATGGGCCACTGTTAAGGCATGAGGTGGAGGATAGTATGAGATGGAAAGCTTCAAATAAGGGTGTCTTCAAATCTTGTGATTTATTCTGTTGGCTACAGTCCAATAGAGGTCCAAATTTGTCCATGCCTAAGTTCATTTGGAATAACATCACACCACCAAAAGTACAATATTTCTCTTGGCTGGCTTGGAAAGGCAGAATTAAAACCTCTGCATTCCTTCAAAATATTGGTGTTCTTAGAGGTGAGGTTGTCACTTAGTGTATCTTTTGCAAAGCACAACCTGAGTCCATAAATCATGTATTGCTTCTTTGTCCCTTTATATGGAAAATTTGGTCTGACATCATAGATTGGTGGGGTTTATACGGGGTATGCCCAGGATCTGTGGTGGATTTATTTGATTGGTGGATTGACACTAGAATCAGGAAGAAGGAACTCCAAATATGGAATGCCTTACCACTTGCTGTTTTGTTGTCAATTTGGAAGCTCAAGAACGATTGTGTGTTCAATAGTGCTTAACCCAACTTCATGGAGCTCTGTGAGCTTATCAAGACTAGGGTTGCAATTTGGTTGAAGTTGTGAAGATTATTGTATTTTCTGTTAGTTATTTAGGGTAGTTTCGTCTATTAGATTATTAGGGTTTAGGTTATATATATTTGTACTCAATAATTGTTCAAGATATATGAAATAGATGTTCTTTGTTATTATGGTATCAGAGCAAAGTTGCGATCGAACCTAGGTTATTCTTGGCACCAAAAATTGCACATCGCAGGTCTGCCTCTGTCTCTTTCGCATCGCAGAGCATCGTCGCAGCCTTCGTCTGTCTCTCTCTCTCTCTCGCATCACAGAGCATCGTCCATCCCAGTGCTTGCAAGTGGTTCGTCTGTCTCTCTCTCGCATCGCAGAGCATCGTCCATCCCAGTGCATCGCAGCCTTCGTCTGTCTCTCTCCCGTGCATCGCAGAGCATCGTCCATCCCAGTGCATCGCAGCCTTCAGAGTGGTTTGATCATGTACTAGGGTTTACTTGGAATTTTGTGTTCAAAACGCACGGTTGGGTTGATAAACAGCGTCTCCACTTCTCTCTCTCTCTGGTACTGTTCACTTCCACTATTAATTTGAGTTATTGATTTGGGTACTGTTCATTTCCACTATTCATTTGAGTTATATGAGCATTTGGTGAGTTATAGAAATTGTATTTAGAGGAAAATTTGAGGGCTATTTGTTGATAAGTGTTGGAACAGTGAATTGAAATTTAGAATAATGGCTGAGGATAAATTGCAAGCTATCACTACTAAGTTAGATGGTACCACTTATTCTTATTGGTCTCATGTAATGAAGAATTTTATAATGGGTAAAGGCATGTGGAACTATGTTATTGGTGTAACTATTAGACCTGTGGAATCCAAAGAAACTGAGGCTGCTGTTTCTACATGGGATAAGGAAAATGCACAAATTCTTACTTGGTTTCATAATTCAGTTCAAACCACCATTGGTATGAATTTTTCCAAGTATTCTACTTCTAAACAAGTTTGGGCCTATTTGAAAACTATGTACCTTGAGTCTAACTTTGCAAAACAGTATGAACTTGAGATGTCTATTTGCAGTGCTAGTCAAAAAGATAAGTCCATTCAGGAGTTCTACAATGAGATGACAACTTATTGGGATCAGCTTGCGTTAATGGAACCATCAGATTTGCAGTTACTTGACAGTTATACCAAGTATTGGGAGAAGCAACGTCTTGTTCAGTTTCTTATGGCACTTCGTGATCAATTTGAGCCACTTCGGGGAGCTATTCTTCATCGGTCCCCCTTACCTTCTATTGATGGTGCTATCCGTGAGCTTATTGCGGAAGAAACTCGGTTTAAGGTGGCTCATGGTACTCCTCATTCCCAATCAGTTTTTGCCACTCCTCCGCTCTTGCCAACCCCACCATCTTCTTTATTTCAAGTTACTGGTAAGCCCAAGCCTCGGGTTTCTATGGATGAGTGCAGCTTCTGTCATCAGAAAGGTCATTGGAAACATGCTTGTCCTAAGCTGGTGCAGCCCAAGGGCCGTTCACCTGGTCTACCATCCTCTAAGCCGACATCTTCGGGATCTCGCTCATCTGCCGCCTTTTTTGCACCAGTTTTTTAGAATGGTCTATCTTCCAATATGCAGTCTATGTTTGAGCAGTTCAAGTCTTTCATGGTGGCCAATCCAACTCTTTCGTCCCAGGCTTCCGCTATGACTACCACTCAATTAGGTTTGTCTGGTTCATCATCCTCAGGTAATATCCACACTTCGTAGATCTTTGATTCTGGCTGTTCACATCATATGACCCCTGTTGCATCTCTCCTTAGTAATTGTGTCTCCCCTCCTTCTCCTATCACTATTGCTACTGCTAATGGTTCATCTATGCTTGTCTCCTCTATTGGTTCTATTTTCTCTTCCCATTTGTCTCTTTCTCCTGTATTTTATGTACCTCACCTCTCACTTAGTCTTATTTCTATTAGTCAATTATCTGATTCCGGTTTTGATGTTGTTTTCTCTTCCTCTCATTGTGTTGTGCAGGATCGGGTCTCCAAAAGGCAAATTGGGATCGGGCGTAGAGTTGGAGAACTATATATCTTGGATAGCTTACATGTTCCTTTAGATGTGTCTTCTACTGCATTGTCTTCTTTTTGTTTAAACAATAAGTCTTCTTTATTTTATATTTGGCATTCTAGGTTAGGTCATTTGTCGAGTGATCGTTTGAGGATGTTAGTTCAGTCTGGTCATTTAGGCCATTTTTCCATTGCTGATATTTCAGAGTGTCGTGGTTGTAAACTGGCTAAAATGTCTGCTCTTCCATTTAATAAAAGTAGTTCTATTTCATCTTCTCCTTTTCAATTGGTTCATACTGATGTTTGGGGTCCTTCCCCTATAGTTACTAAGGGAGGTTCGCAATATTATGTGTCTTTTGTGGATGATTACAGTCGGTTTACATGGGTTTATTTGATGACACGAAAATCTGATTTTTACAAAATATATTCCAATTTTCACTCCATGATTTGCACTCAATTTTCCACCACCATTAAAGTTCTCCATTCTGATTTGGGGGGTGAGTATTACTTGTCTGAGTTTGAGGAGTTTTTAGCTACTCATGGTACTATTCATCAGTCTTCTTGTTCAGACACTCCTGCCCAAAATGGTCGAGCTGAGCGTAAACATCGCCATCTCCTTGATACAGCTCGTTCTTTGCTACTCTCATCCTTTGTCCCTTCTGTCTTTTGGGGAGAAGCTATGCTCACTGCTGCATATCTTCTCAATCGAATGCCTACTCCTCTTCTCTCCGGTTCATCTCCATATGAGTGTCTTCTTGGTGTTACTCCCAATTATTCTCTTCTTCGTGTTTTCGGTTCTACATGCTTTGTGCTCCTTCCTAAACGGGCGCGCTCTAAGCTTAGTTCTCGTTGTGTCCTATGTGTCTTTTTAGGGTATGGCATTAATCAGAAAGGTTATCGGTGCTATGATCCTGCCACCAAAAAGCTTTATGTGTCTAGGCATGTCACTTTTTTGGAAAAACTACCCTACTACACTATACCTTCCACCCATGTCCCTATTACCAAGGAGGAATTGGTTCACATTGACCCATTTCCTTCTGATGTTTCGTCTGATGAGTTTGTTTCTGATCTTGAGATCTCTACCTTGTCTCTTCCTAGTACCTCTAATATCTCGCCAGCTCCTCCCTCTCCAGCTCCTGTTTCCCCTGTTCCTCTTCTTGTTTATCAGCGTCGCAAAGCACTTCCGAGTTTGCCTGTCTCTAACTCTACTGTCCCTCCAGCTGTTTCTTTGGATCCCGCTCCTCCTGCACGTCGTTTTCCCACGCGTGATCGTCGTGCTCCGAACTGGTATGGTTTTGGTAATACATGTTTTTTCCTTTCCTATTAGTCTTTTCTTTCTTGTCTTCATACTTATTTTGAGCTTAGGTCCTACAAGGAAGCTTGTCATGATCCCAATTGGATTGCTGCCATGAATGACGAGTTAACTGCTTTGGCTAACACTCAGACTTGGGATTTGGTTCCATTACCTCCTGGCAAGAATATTGTAGGCTCTAAATGGGTCTATAAGGTCAAAACCCTTTCTGATGGTTCTTTGGAATGATACAAGGCTCATTTGGTTGCCCAGGGCTTTTCTCAGGAGTATGGGATTGATTACGATGAGACTTTTGCCCCCGTTGCCAAGATGACTACTGTTCGCACTCTTATCTCTGTTGCTGCTGCCCATCACTGGCCTTTGTTTCAACTTGATGTCAAAAATGCCTTTCTGAATAGGCATCTTGCAGAGGAAGTATATATGCGCCCTCCACCGGGTCTCTCACACCCTCCTGGTGTGGTTTGTCGTCTTCGTCGTGCTCTCTATGGTCTTAAGCAGTCTCCTCGTGCTTGGTATGAGCGATTTCACTCTGTTGCACTTCAGCTTGGGTTTTGCCCTAGTCATCATGATTGTGCTCTATTTGTTCGGCATACTTCTGTTGGCCTTGTTCTTCTTCTCTTATATGTGGATGATATGATCATCACTGGCTCTGATTGTAATACTATTGAGGAGGTTAAGCATCAGTTGTTTCAGGAGTTCGAGATGAAAGATTTGGGGTCTCTTCGATATTTTCTTAGTATTGAGGTTGCTACTTCTCCTACTGGGTATCTTCTTTCTCAGACTAAATAGGCCCGTGATATTCTTTCTCGTGCCAATCTCACTGATGATAAGATTGTCGACACTCCTCTTGAGTTGCATGCTAAGTTTTCTGCTTCTGATGGCGTTCCTCTTGAGGATCCCACTTTGTATCGTGAGTTGGTTGGGTGCCTTGTTTATCTTACCGTTACTCGCCCGGATATCTCCTATGCTGTGCACATTCTCAGTCAGTTTGTTTCTGCTCCTCGCTCCACACACTGGGCTGCCTTACTCCGTACTCTGCGCTACCTTCGGGGCACTTTGTTGCAATGTCTGCTGTTATCTGCCTCTTCGGACTTGACTCTCCGTGCCTATGCTGACGCTAATTGGGCCGGTGACATCTCTGATCGCAAATCCACTTCTGGTCTTTGTGTTTTTCTCGGTGATTCTCTCATATCTTGGAAAAGTAAGAAACAATCTATTGTAGCTCGTTCCACTGCTGAGGCTGAGTATCGTGCCATGGCTCATGCTACTTCCGAGATAGTTTGGCTTCGCGGGCTTCTCTCTGATATGGGCATCTCTCTTTCTGATCCGACTCCGTTGTATTGTGATAATCAGAGTGCTGTTCAGATTGCTCATAATTCAGTCTTCCATGAGCGGACCAAGCATGTTGAAATCGATTGTCACTTTGTCCGACAGCATCTTCAGGCTGGCACTATTTCTCTTCCTTTTGTTCCGTCCTCTCTTCAGTTGGCTGATTGTTTTACGAAGACTCATACTGTTGCTCGTTTTCGTTTTCTTCTTAGCAAACTTTCGATGCTTTCTGCGCTCGCATCCTCAGTTTGAGGGGGGGTGTGAAGATTATTGTATTTTCTATTAGTTATTTAGGGTAGTTTCGTCTATTAGATTATTAGGGTTTAGGTTATATATATTGTACTCAATAATTGTTCAAGATATATGAAATAGATGTTCTTTGTTATCAGAAGTGCCACTCTTTTGGGAACTCATACTCCGTCCATGATTTTGTAGTCAATTTAAACCAGATCAGGAGTTGCATTTGATGGATTTAATTTTGTTTTGCTGCTGTTCCGCTGCTGTGTGTTCTGCTGCTGAACTGTTCTGCTGTTCTGCTTTGTCTGCTGCTGAATGTTCTGTTGTTCTGCTCTGTCTGCTGCTGAATGTTCTGCTATTCTGCTCTGTCTGCTCTGTTTGAGCTGTGTGTTCTGCTGCTGAGCTCCTGCTGCTGAAGTGCTCTGCTGCTGTTCTGCTCTGTCTGCTGCCTTATGCTGTTTGCTACCTCATGGTGCCTTACTTTGTATTTACTGCTGTTGTTTTCTCAGGAAGGCTACCTTGTTTACTCTTTCCATTATTTACTGCCTTATGCTCTCTCTTTTTGCTTTGTTGGTCTCTCACCAACTTTGGCTTGAGCTTGCAAATGATAGGGTCTCTTTCTTAGTGCCAACCTAGTTGGGATTTAGTGAGTTCACTTTGATGCTTTTTGCTCCTGCCTATTCTTTATTGATGTAATTCTATATTTTATATGTTTTTTTATCAATAAAGTTTTCCTTTTTGATGATCAAAAAACAAAAACCAAAAAAAAAAGGAAGGCTATGTGAACTGGCCCATCTTCTGGGACCCGTTCGTTTTAACACAAACTGTAATAAAAGTAATTTTGGTGCTGTTTCTGATTCCAAAAGCACTTTGTAGTGTACGGAAATGCTCATAGGATTCTTTGAAGTGAGGAGTGGCATCTCATTTTGCTGTTTGAGCATATGACATTTCTTCTTCCACTGAGCAAAGTATAATACCCATAATATTTTCCTGCTAATTTGTTGTCAACACTATAAATTGGTGCATAAAGGGAGTGTTTCATCACTGGCCCATTCACAATAAGAGTTAGAAGGGTAAGAATGGTGCTATATGTAGTTTATAATTGATTCTGTACTTAGTTGAAAGAAACAATATCTTTTATATGAAGATGTTCTTATATATGTTTCTCTTCTATTTGCATGAACGTATGATTCAACCTCTTGATCAAAAGCTTCACTAGTTAATCAGAAACCTCACGAGTAGCTAGCCTTGTCTTCAACGCCGAGTATTTAAGGTAAATTTTTTTTTTTTTTTTTTTTTTGTACATCGTCAAAAATCAATTTTATTGATGAGATAATGTAGTACGAGATATACAACAGAAAAACATCAAACCGGAGTTTGGACAAAAATCATTATTGCTTAAAACCACATCCCAAAGGTTATGCAAATCCAAAACCAAAACAATCAAAAATAAAATACATCTACCAATACAAAGAGTATTTCTCCCCCATTATTGGACCCGTTATTGTCATGTTGGTTGTTATGGGGACTCTTTTTTCTTCCATTGAGTTTTAGGAAGAGTTACAAGTGTTGTTAGACTGTGATCTTTCAAATTGTGTATAGAGTGAAAAAAATGCTATGAGAAATGAGATTGTGTACTTTTGTGAAGTGGTCTTGTATTACTAGACATTCAGAGTACTCTCATTTTTATTTTATTTTTTTAACGAAGGCGGAGGGCCAAGACTCTAAGCCTGAGTAAAAGGCCCAACTGAGATATATTTGGAGAACTTACCAATAAGTCCCTTATACAAAGTTCAAAACCCATCTAATCTCAAAATAAAACATTCGTACCAATTAGTCCTATATATTTTTAATTGTTACCAAAAGATTCTTTTTTTTTTTTTAATTTACAGACGCTGTTACATTCCACTACTGTCGGACTTCCAACAGACGGTCACCAGAGACTCACCGGAATGTTCAACATCACCAAGAAGTCCCCGGAGTATCACCGGAAGTTCACCAAAGTGTTATGAACGTCAATGGAAGTCGCCGAAATGTTGAGAACGTTCGCTGGACATTAAGAACATCATTGGAGACTCACCAGAATGTCCAGAATATTGTCGGAAAAAAAAAACAATAAATGGAGAAATTCGAGCAAAAAAACATAGCAAAATGTGCTAAATATTGATAAACTAAAAGGCAAAAAAAACGTAACGACAAAAAACATTAACAATGGAGAAAAAAAACATATGTTATTTTTCAATTTTTGTAGGGTTTAAACAAAAAAACCTCCAATATTGATCAAACTGAAAAGCAAGCTTTGAAACTATAAAATGTTATAGTTTTAAAGCAAAAATCTATTAAGCATTTATCCTTATTAATCAAACTGAAAAACATGTCATGAAACTGCAAAATTTTACAGTTCTAAAAAATGTTATGAAACTGCAAAATTTTGCAGTTTTAAATCATGATTCATTCTAGCACCAAAAAAAATTAAAACTATAAAATTTTACAGTTTTCATCACATGTAACTAAAACTCGAAAACAACTTGTTCAGAACTTGAAAATTTTCTCCATTAAAATAAAAAATGAGAAGTATATAGCAAAGAAAATGTAGAAAAATTAAGAGATCGAATGAGAGAGGCAGATATAGAGAGGATTGTACTCCCGACAACTATTTTTTGTTTAGATCTAGCCGGATCTGATGTAGATCTACATCAGATCTAAGTAGATCTACTCATCTTCTTCGTTGGAAATATATCTTCTTCACTGTCAATGAGGGTGAAGTAAGGAATCGGCAGTCTTCGGTTGCTAGTGAACCCTAATTGATGGTAGTCGTCAGTCGCCGGTGACTATATATCAAAAAGAGAAAGAGAAGAGGCCAAATGTGGTTGCCCTTCGACGATTGCCGAAAATCACAATGAGCAAAAGAGGCAGAGAAGAAGAAAAATGTTATAGGACTTTTGAGTATAAGCAAAAGGTTATAGGACTAAATAGGCTACACGTTTTTCAAAGAAGACTTCTTAGTAATTTGCCCATTTATTTAGCTAGGCCCTTTGCGGGGGAGTCCAAGAGCAGCCCCTGGCCAAAAGATTTAGTGGTATATGTTGTTATTTTCAGGTAACGTTTCAGAGTGTTTCAAAAAAGAGAGTTGCGGAATTGTTCTTGAAATGCTTATTACACATAGTGGATTTTGATTTTTTTTTTTCCCGACCATAGACATAGGCATCTCGCCAAGTTACGCATATCTTATATAGCTGTGTTCTCTATGTGTGCTTTGATCGTTTGTTACTATTTTATTATGTGATTGAAACCAATATTTTGCACATGTACAACATTTTCCTTTCTCGGTCTTGAAGTTTTATTTATTTTCTTGGGCAAATTACAACAGTAGTCCCCGTACTTTAGTTCTTGTGTCATTTTGGTCCTTATAATTTCAATTGACTCAATTTTAAACCTGAATTATGACTGTCTCAAATTGGTCCAATTGATTTTAACCCTTAACATTTTTTTAATGAAAAATGTGGCACATGTTACATTTGTAAGTGCAAAATTATAAACTTACTCAACTTACAGAGTTAACCCTTAATCAATTCAGTAATAATTTTCTATCAAAAACACTAACGCATTGTCAATTAGACCAAATTGACACAAAATCTTAAATTAAAGGTTAAATTTGAACCAACTGAAAGTGTAGGGATAAAATAACATAAGAGGCATAATATAAGAACTACTGGTATAATTTGCCCTATTTTCTTTTTTCAACCCTAAACTTTGCATCATGCAAAATGTTTTCCAACCTTTCATTGCTATGAGTTATTTCTATATATGATTTTCGGCTTGAGAATTAGAGTACTATTCTAGCCAACTCTTGGAAATTTGTTTATCACAAAATATGTTATTCTATTTACAGGAGATATTTACACATGTCCAAAAAAAATTCTGATCATGTCTCCCTCTATATCGATGAAAAGCTTTCTCAATTATCTACTACACGTGCTGAGTGTTGTATATTCAGAGTGCCAAACCGACTCCATAGGGAAAATGAGAAAGCCTATGAACCGGAAATACTTGCTATTGGTCCTTACCATCATGGTAAAGATAACCTCAAACAAATGGAAGAAAACAAATTATGGTATTTGCAAAAGCTTGTTAAACGAAGAAATGAGACGAGCGTGGATAGATTTGTCAGGGCCATGAGAGAATTGGAAGAAAGAGCGTGGAAATCCTATGCAGGCTCCATCGATCTCAACGTAGATGAATTTGTGCAAATGATGCTTCTTGATGGTTGTTTTATCATCGAGTTGTTTCCCAAGTTTGAGATGAGGGGATTGATAGATGTGGATGATCCCATTTACCAATTGTGTCTAGTTCGCAATGTCTTACGGTGCGATTTATTGTTATTTGAGAATCAACTTCCATTCTTTATCCTCGTTGAGTTGTTCAACATGACTAAGGTTGAAAGCCCACAAGATGACATTGTTAGGTTGTCCCTAAATTTCTTGCGACATGTGCTACCACATCAAAAGTTAGACGTTTCTAATGCAAAACCAATCCATGAGATCAAGCACATACTCAACTTGGTACATGATGGTTGGTGCTCTTCGTTTGCTGAAACTCGCAGAAGTGTTGAAAATGTGATTGTGCCATGGACCTTTATAGACTCAGCAACAGAGCTCCAAGAGGCTGGGGTTCAATTCAAGGTGGTTAATAGAAGTAGTATATTCGATATAAATTTCACAAATGGGGTAGTGGAGATCCCACAGTTACGAGTTACAGAAACAATAGAGTCTCCACTTAGAAACCTAGTCTACGAGCAATGCTTACCAGATGCCTATCCGAAACATGCTTGTGACTATATCGCCTTCATGGATTGGCTCATCAATTCTTCACAAGACGTTGAGATACTTTGTTGGAGTGGAATTATTGAAAACTGGATAGGGGATGATGAAGTGGTCAGTACAATGTTGAACAAGATAGACAAGAACATCATGATATCTGTCACCCCATTCAATTATTCAGAAATCTCCAATAAATTGAATAAGCATTGTAAGAAACGGTTGAGCGTGTGGATGGCAAACTTAAGGCGGAGTTATTTGAACAGTCCGTGGTCTTTGCTTTCCTTTCTTGCTGCTGTCCTGCTACTTGTTTTGACAATCCTACAAACTGTATTTTCTATTCTTTCTTACGTTTCACCTAAATCTTAAATCATATCTGTCACTACAGTATAAAATATTGTCTCACCTTTTAAATAAACTTGCATAGTTAGTTCATCAGTTGCTCTGTTTTTAAGACATGCCTTGTTGATGTAATTTGGAATTTGTTGTACCGCTTGTACTACATAAATCATCAATAAAATTCCTTTTGTCCATAAAAAACAAAGAGCCTACAACAATTCCCAAGATTTAGGGGGATTGAGAAAAGGTTGTTGTTCCAATAGTTTTTTTTATTGATGTATTTGTTATGGTTGATCCAAAGAGTCCAGTTGATGGAATTCATTGAAGATCCATAAGTCATATAGGTCGTGAGCTCCTGCAAAATCGTTTCTTCTGGGGCTCACAAAATAGATTCTTAAAAATCATTATTAACGTACTCATTATGCTTTATATCAATAAATTTTACATTTTCCAATAATAATGCCCCCCCCCCAAAAAAAAACAAAAAAAAACAAAACAAAACAAAAACAAAAACAAAAACAAAAGAGTAAAAAGGGTGAAAGGCGTAAATCACACAAAATAATTCATAAATGGAGAGTCGGTCAATATGTCTAGCTGTCGGGTGGATTGATAGAAAAAGGGTAAATTACACCTGCCTCTCTTGAAATTTGAAAAAAATAATATGATTTTTGACATAATTATATTGAGTTTTCTTGTTATTTTAATTTATGTAACACTTAATTCTTTTTTTTTATTTTTTTTCTCAATAATTTATTAGTTATACGGATAAAAAAAATTTGTCAATATGTCTAGCCCAGTCAATTTATTCTAAAATTACATTTACCGTCTATTTTATTAATACATGATCCAAAACTTTATTTTTCACATTGAATATTTACTTAATGAATATTATAATGCCGACAATTTAAATAGTAAGCGAAGGTGGACACCAGCTAAAAGACGATTTATAGTGGCTTCATGTCAATCCCAAAAAAGTTGGAATGCTGGTTCACAAAAGCAAAAGCAACTTTAAAACAAACAAAAGCATGCTCTCCTTTCCTCTTTCTCTCATGACTCGGTTCTTTTTATAAAGGGCCTACCTCTCATTTTCAAATTCAATCATACCCATATGCAAAGAAGGAAACAGAGTTACTAGCAAGAAAAACAATTTTGTAGTTTCTAACATGTAAGTTCTATGTTGTTGTAAACATTTTTTTTTTAATTTTTTAAAATTTTAATTTTAATTTCATGAACTACACTTCCTTCATCTGCTACATCTTTTTAATTTAATTTATTTATATTTACATATGGCAAAGCATGTAGACACTTTGCACAATCCTCTGTTTTTTTTTTT
The DNA here is from genome assembly GCA_030407325.1 of Camellia japonica. Lineage (NCBI taxonomy): Eukaryota > Viridiplantae > Streptophyta > Magnoliopsida > Ericales > Theaceae > Camellia > Camellia japonica. The sequence goes on along the minus strand of JAPPVO010000036.1, from coordinate 30,129,857 downwards.
TTTTTTAATTTTTAACAAATTTTATTTTTATTGATTTTGTTTTGACAGAGTTTCTACTAATTTTATGGGATATGGTGCCCAATTCAAGAGTTGAAGATCATGTCTCCCTTCATTTAGACAATAAGCTTACTCACCTGTCTCATAGGCACTTTGAATATAAACCAATGATTTTTAAACCAATGAGGCAGTGGTAGCACTGCAGGAAAAAGCCGATACGTATGGGTCGATTTATAAAAGGGAAATGCTAGGTTTAAGGAAAATTTTTAAGGAAAATCACCATGAAAACTGTCTGCACCGTTAGATCAGATATGATCCATGATCCAACGGTACAGATGAATTTTCATGATGGTTTTCATGAAAGTTTTTATGAAACCTAGCATGACCCTTTATAAAATCATGCAGTATATGCATTGTTAATGAGGTGGTGGTAGCACGGCAGGAAAATTAGCTTTTACCAGTGTTTCAAAAATGTCGCTAAAACTATCAAAAATGTCGGCAAAACATATATTGGTGTTTTAAAATTACATCAAGGACAAGGCCGTCGCTATAGGCACTTTGAATGTAAACCAATGATTTTTAAACCAATGAGGCAGTGGTAGCACTGCAGGAAAAAATCGATACGTATGGGTCGATTTATAAAATCATGCAGTATATGCATTGTTAATGAGGTAGTGGTAGCACGGCAAGAAAATTGGCATTTACCAGTGTTTCAAAAACGTCGCTAAAACTATCAAAAATGTCGGCAAAACATATATTGGTGTTTTAAAATTACATCAAGGGCACGGCCGTCGCTATAACTTAGCGACGTTTTATAAACGCCGTACAAGATCTTTTGCGGCATTTTTTAAAAAGCCGGCATAAAAGTTGCCCTACCCACAAATGACATCATACTAACTTATAGTGGTATTTTTATTAAAACGTTGCTAAAAGCCTTTTTTCCAAAATAAAAAAATATCTGAACCTAACCAAAATTTTTTCCAAATAAATTTACAATAAAACAACAAAATCTAATCAAAATATGAATTCCTTCCTCCAAAAATAAAAAATAAAAAAAAAATCTGATAAAAGAAAAATTCAAATTACACAATTTACAATAACTCAAACATTTGATCACCTTTAATATTCAAAATAAATTGGAACCAATTAAGACCATAAATATTTTTAGAAAAATACAAATTTGACCAATGGAAATTTATGACATAACAAAAAATTAAAAATATTTACAGACATGAGCATATCATGACACACTACTACTTCATGGCATTAAGTTCACTTTTTGCCATGGCTGCTAAGGTGGTACTCCAAATGCCTGCACTTAAAACAAAATAAGACATCTATGAAAATTGGACAAGTTGTTTGGATACAATAAAAACATTATTAGACATTATCAACAGGAACGGTACACATTAACAAATTACTCAAAAGTATTTATAAGTAATTAACTGTAACAAACTAATCAGGGCAATGTTATGGAACAAACGTGATAATGACAGAAAGAGCACTAGCAGCCATCATGAAGAAACCAAAAATAAATAAATAAATAAAATTCAAAAGGCACTAAGATAATTGAGAGTAAGAAATAAATCTAGTATGTATTTATTGCAGAAAAAAAAAAATTCAGACACATACCAAATGCAACTCCAATTGTTGTTTGCATGGTTCCTACAATGCAACCATTAGTAATCATACTCATACATATACTTCAGACATTAGCATGAAGAATCCCATCCCACAATGATGGTTTCAACCAATTCCAATTCACAAATCATTTGGAAATTCATAGATGGACTTTCTTTCTTATTAAGTCCATATGTGGCCTTTTTGAAACTAAATATATGCAAACATGGGCAACCATAGACAACCCTCCAAAACTCAGAGGGGCATGCAAACTAAACAAGTACAAAGCCAATGTGCTCCATATACTCCCACTGTCACACAGAATATTAGATGTTCTGTCAAGTGATTGTTTATAGCCCTAGGATTTCAAAATCTAGCATATTAAATAAAAGAAACATTATTCTCACCAATTGTGACCCTATTGGCAATTCTTTCGGATGGACAGTCATCCAATCCCTCTCCTCAAAGTTGAAGTCATTCTGTCAAAAAAGAATCAACAACCACCAAAATGACAATGAGGAAGCAAGAAAGAGGAGCCAAAAACAAACAAAATAGAACAATCAATAATAGTTATTAGTAAACCCCAACTGTAGTCGAGCAAGGCCATTTGAGAAAATATATAACTAGGACTTGCATCACTAATCATATCCACTCTAGTATATATTTTTGCAGCAATCCATTCAAGCATACACATATTTGAAACAATGATTATGTTTATGGTGAAAATTTCTACATATAAGCACAACCTAAAGTTGTTAATTATCCAAAAGCAAAGCCAGTTCGTCATAAAGATTTTTAGAAGCTAACAAGAAAAAGCTAAAACCCAATAGCAACGAGTAGAAGATTAGTAGTAATTTCGAATTGTATACAAAACATTTGTGTTAGGTTTTTATTCTTGGCAATCCCGTTTGACAAAACTCCTTTAGGTTGTAATTTTATTCGAGCTTATATTTTCAGTGAGGCTATGAGTTTTTAAATGCGAATCCAACCCGAATTGTGCCTATGTAGAAGAGTTTGTGATCTTATCCTATCATGTTTGCCACTTGATTGACTATGTCAGGGATCACTGGAAGTTGGGATTTTACGCTCGAGCGAACTTTCCTGCACTCGAGCGAGGTTCGCTCAAGCGGCCATTCTTACGCTCGAGTAGAGATCGCGGATTAGTTTTCTATAAATATGTGGTTTCATCCGTTTTTAGGGTTACGACTTCCAGATCTTCTTCTTGGATATTAGGGTTTATATCTAGAGCTTCTTTGCTAGTTTCTTTGATGGTTGTTTGAGTTTAACTCATGGTTTGAGAAGTATACATCAAAGGATTGGTTGTTTCATTCAATGCAAAAGAGAGAGTTGTTCTTCTGTGGATTCTGTGGAATTTGGGCCTGAAGCTTTGGTGAATTATGGAGTGGCTCATCGTCGTGAATTCGACATTGGCGTTGTGGATTCAACATTGGGCAAGACAATTCCGAGGTGAAGACCGTGGTGGAAGAGGCATATAGGGGTCAGTTCAATTCGGGCGTGGATTCGCTAGGTAATTGAGAGTACACTTATGTAATTCCTTTGTCTTCTTAATGGATTGTTTTGTGGCTTTGGCCCATGGTTTTTTTTATCACAATTGGAGGCGCTCTAATTGTGGTTTTTCCACGTTAAAATCGTTATATCGATTTGTCTTGATTGTTTAATTGGAATTGTTATTTACTACTTAAAATTGATACATAATCACAAATCAAAATCTAGGGAATTTTTAGATTTTTTCAATTTGTAACCAAAAATAAATAAATCACAATCATACTGATTTTTGCCACTATTTTTGTTTGCATTAAAATCAATAAATATTTAAGGATTGAGCCTTACGACCTTTCAACAATAATCTTACCATGGAATATACGAAATCCGATAGCAAACAATCCAAATCTAATGCATTTACAGGCCTAGCCCAGACATAGACACTACAAATTTATGATTATTAAAAGCTCAGTTTACCTTCGCTTGTAAAACATCATAGTTTTTGTATGAGCACCTCGTCCCTGTCTTATCAAGCTTCTTCTTCATAAGAAAATTGAAATCATTAGCTCAGCAACAAAAGTCAAGTATCTGTTTAGAGAAGCAATAAGCAATTAGGCACTTGAAATCGAAAGTTACAATACTGAGAGTAACTAGTAAATCACATTATATACTCGATTATCATCTACCGTTTACATTGACAAATTTTAAGAAGATTGTGTCCTGCAGCATCACCCACCATCCCAGTACCCCTTGTTTTCAATTTCTTCACAATTATTGTACTTTTCAATTAAATTTTATATAAAAAATGATCTAGGTAAATGATAATAATACTAATGGACAATATTATCAATTGCAAGCTATTTAGCACTTTTTAAATGTTACCCACAAACGTACATTTGCATAGTGAAAGTATTGCTTGATTTCCAAGGACTTCCAAAATAAACATTCACTGAAGATATGTATTCTCTTGAAAGAAGCTATGCTAGCCACTGAACATACTCTCAGCTGTTATCTTTAGCACAAAAGACCATAATTTATATCCAACATCATATTAAAGCATGCCCAAAGATACTCCATGCAACGACAAGGATTATGGTGAAATCACATCTTGAGACAATGAAATGAAAGTATCAGATAATTGAGAGATAGACAACGTGAAAGAGAGAGAGAAAGAAAGAATAGAACACAAATCCTTACCATGTCACCATCTTGTACATAAAAATGAAGCACATTAACAATCTACACATTGAGAATTAATTTTTAGCATTCATATAAGAATGACTCTTGTGGTCAATGCTTTATCCATATATGAGCAGAATCAGAACATGAGATGGAGAAACAAAAGATAATATCCTCCAGAAAATAGAGCACTCTGTTGTCAATTATGGGATCTAAACCAATCTAACTTGTCTCCAAAGCCAAATGACCAAAAAATCCAGAAGCATCCTACAAAATTGAAATTTCATAAGTTTTAGTAATTGTCCAATGCCTTCTTACTTTCACCACCAAAAGGTTTAATAGTTAAAAAAGGAAAAGAAAAAGAAAAAGCATTGAAATGGGTCATTATTATTCCATTCAAATTCATACGTTCAACCACATCCGTTGCATTTAATTGAAAATTCTTCTAGGCCTCTACAAGTAAAATATTTAAAAATTTGGAATCAATACATAGAACTCTATGCTTTGAGGAGGAAACTATTTGCTTTGTTGATTCCACTTTCTACTGATTCATATCAAATGGAAAAGAGAAACTTAACCATAGGAACTTAAAAACTGTAAGGGAAGAGTTTGGTTTAGGGAAGCAATGGGCTCCAATGCACATCACAATTGAATCCATTTAAGGTAAGAGAAATTTTTTTAAAAAAAAATAACCATCCATGACAGCACATACGAAAAATTTCAAGAAACCATTTAATCAAACTATATCGGTTTCAATTGTTGAGCAACTGTATTGGTTGTGTTTGTATCCAGGATTTATGGAGAGAAAAGAGAAGGAAAGGAAAAAGATATAAAAAGAAAGAGAAAAAAAGCTTGGCAGCTTAGTTGCTAAGTACAGTGTCGGTCCACTTCTGACTGACTGTCCATCCATAAAGAATCAAGTCTTCCTACCTAATTCCATATTCTGTCTCGAGACATTCGTACATATGTATTGGATTCACTTGGCTAAATTCCATAAATAGAAAAGTCAAGTAACTGAAGCTATCAATAGAACCAAACCATGACCTCATAGAAAACCAAAATAAGCATTCCAATTGGTCAGGATTACCAAAAAATAATAATAATTAAGGGGAAAAAATCCCATCATTCTTATGGCACCAAGAAACATTTTAAAACCCAAATATCAACTCAACAGATAAATTATTAGTCTGGCACATACCAACATCACACAGAATAAGAAAAGTGAAGTGTACAGTGATAAAGTGATAATTATAATAATGAAACTGAATGTAATGTGTGACCATGTCTGAGAAATCTCTAACGCAAAATGCCATTAAATCTCATGTCATAGCAATATAAAAACCGATTAGGGCTCAATTCCCCCAATTTATCGAAGAAATAGCATACACAAGACACAATTTGCGGAAACAAGTCGCATTGTGAATTGTCTGGAACCAAAAACAGCAAAAACATGTAATGTAATCATTCAATCTCCATCAAAAACCAGAGACACATTCATGGATATATATTTTAGAGAGAGAAAAAACCTTAAAATTGTTTCTCTCCCTGAAACTTCTTGTCTCAATCACCTCCCCTTGGTTATAAAGAAGTAAATTCATTGAGATAACACAAAGAATTCAAGAACAGATACCCAAATCAGAAGACTTTAGTACTATATGACCAAAAACCAGTTGTCAATCTAAGCACTAATCCTTGTTTAAAAAAACACAACAAAACTAGTGATGATTAATGTTCTTCAAAGATGTCTTAGATAAACATATAAAACTATATAAACACACATATGTAGTGAGATCATCGAATAAAGAGCAGAAATAGAGAAAAAGTAAGAGAAAAACATAGAACGATTATGGAACTAAAAAATATAAAACAACCATACTTGAGAGAAACATAACCCTAGATCAGATCCAAATCATCCAAACCAAGCTCGAGCCATCATTTATGGAAGAGATGAGAACCTAGATCGCCGACGAAAATCGAAACCTAAGCAAGAGTTTATGTATAAATAGAACACAGATCCAGATCGTTACTGTGTAGTGATGAAAATCTCTTAATCTTAAGTGAACTCACAGCAAGTCTAGATCAGACTCGATGAAGAACAAGCCCTAGAATGAAAATCAAAACCCTAATCAAATGTAAATACAATAATTTTTGTTGGGTATACCTCCTTATTGGAGTGTGGGACCCAATTGGTTTTGGAAAAAGAATTTTAATTTGGTTTGGTTTAGGTATAATATATTTTAATATATTATATCTAATTTTGTGGAGACCCAATTCAATTTGGTTACAACTAGGAATCATATATTTTCCCTAACAACTTTCAATAATAAATTTGAGCATATATGAAAACTAGTAAATCGAATACAAGATTGCTACCATGAAAGCTATGTATCTCAAGTGAACTCAGTAACTCCAAATCAAGAGCGATTGGATACCTGAATCCATGAAAAACAAAGACCCAGATCAATAAAGACATCAAAAAATCGAAAGGAATCGAAGGAAAATATCAAATCCTAAGACCTAGTGCACAAATCAAAATCAAGATCCAGATTGGACAAGAAACTGTTGAGATTAGAAACATCAATCTCTTTGTAGATCTATAAACTCCAAGAAGTTCATTGCTGGTTACATCCACGACTCCTTAGGGCTAGTGAAAGAGAACAATTTTAGAGAGAGAGAGAGAGAGAGAGAGAACCATTTGGAAATGTTTGAATAGATATGGGGTTAAGTCTCTGTGAAGTTAAACAGACTTATCTCATTCAGACGCAAAGGGCATTAGGTGATATCACGTTTTGAAAAGCGCATTTGCCACTGAGATATATCATAACGTTTTTTAAAGCGCTTTGATCCTAGCGCCATTATAAGTTACTTTTTTTGTAGTGTAGTGGACCAATTTGCTTTTTTTAATTGGTGGCACATGAATATTCATGATGGAGTTTTTATAGCCAATCAGGTAAAAAGGGTTCGATTTTAAAGCTGGATTTTGAAAATACGTATATGATAGTATGGAATAAAATAAAAGAATGTCCAAGTTTAGATTTATTGTCACCTTGTTTAGATTATATATTTAGATAAATATTTAAAATAATAAATTAAATATAATAATATTTCATCTATATTTTTCTTTTTCTTTTCAAATCCGGTCACCTTCAAACGAGTTGATTTGGTGGAAGACTTACTTTTAAAGTCATGAAAGGTACATTTGTTGCATTACTTTAATTATACCAAAAAGTTTTTTTTGAGGAATGAGTATTGTATTACTAAAACCAAGAAAAAAAATGTCCCTTAATTACATTGGAAAGTGAAGAGTAACTTGACTTGAAGTGCTAAAAAAGATTAGGGTTTCTATAAAGTGATCTATGCCCTCTCACTTTCTGATTCATGCATATATGATTCATATGAAATATACTTTTCTAACTATTGGAAATATGAGGGATCACACATGTTAGAGAGATTGCAAACGAGAAAATGAATTCTTTGTTGGAAAAACAAACTCAATTTGAATTTGAAGATGGTGAATTCCAAAGAAGAGAAGAAGCTGCCAGAGCATTCAAAAGTGAATAAGAGAAGTTCAAAATGAAGAAGAAAATGGAAGCAACTGGAAGGAAGAGGAAGCTTCACGGAAGCTCTGTTGATAAAGCTTAAGAAGGAAAACACATTGTAGCGCGCACACATGTTTGTGAAATCTATAAATAGATAGGTTATGTGGTTGTTTTAGAAAGAGTGGGAGAAGAAATGTAATTTCCAGGGAGAAACATAACATCTTGAGGAGTGGGAGAGCAACAATATTAGGAGTGGGAGATTTCTAAGAGAGTGGAGAGTGTATGAGAGTTTACAGAGAGATTTGCTTTGTTTTCTATAATTTGTTTGAGTTTGAATAAACGGAGTGTTTATTCAATTGTATTCCTCTCTTTGTGAATCACCACAACTAAATTCCAGAGAAGAGAAAAAAAAACTGTCAGAGCATTCAAGAGTGAAGAGAAGAAGTTCAAAATGAAGAAGAAAATGGAAGCAGTTGAAAGGAAGAGGAAGCTTCAATGAAGCTCCATTGATAAAGCTTAAGAGAGGAAGACACACTGTAGTGCACACACACACGTTTGTGAAATCTATAAATAGATAGATTGTGTGATTATTTAGATAGAGTGGGAGAAGAAATGTAATCTCTAGGGAAAAACATAACATCTCCAAGAGTGGGAGAACAACAACATCTCTAGGAGTAGGAGATTTCTAAAAAGGCAAAGAGTTTGAGAGTTAACAGATAATTTGCTTTGTTTTGTATAATTTGTTTAAGTTTGAATAAAATGAATGTTTATTTAATTAATTCCTCTCTTTGTATACCATCACAACCGGTATGCACCCCCCTCCCACTTTCAACATTCTTAACTCTCAATATTTGATTCCACTTCTTTAGAACACTTAGATACATGAGGTATTTATAGACTAATGAACAAACTAAGAGACCAATACATCTTCTACATCCAGTGTACCATACAAGAATCTTTCTAGATATATTCATTCGAGGAATAGATGAACTTCAAAAATACATGAATATTGACAACACATGAACAATACATAAATAGTTACTTCTAAAAATATGTAAATTAATTGAACTAAAATCATGTTTATTATTTCAAACACTCAAGAGTATAAACACCATATGGTTTAATGGAGGAGGAAGTGAAGCTTCACTTTAACAAGTTCTATGTTCTTGTAGCTGTAGAACCTTTCTTTCTTTTTTAAAATTTTTTTTTATTTATTAAATAAATTACACTAACCTTCCTTGAGATTTGAAAAAATACAACCAACGCCATACTTTTAACATAATTTACACTAACTACTCTTTTATTGTGTCCTTTTTTATTTTTGTTTTTTTATTTTGGAATATTTGTTTGTTACATACAGGGAGTTGTAGTAATATGTAGAGAAGATAGACCATGGATGAAAAGACACTTAAAAGTATCTTATTTTTTTATCAACGAATCACTTGCTTAGAGCATCTCCAACAGTTCACCAAACATTTCATCAAATCTGAGTAAAAATATAACCAATTCCTCTATTTGATATCAGACACTCCAACAGTAACTACTGTAGCTTTCATCAAACCATAGGACTTCTGGGGGGTCAACTGGCCAGTCGACCGACAAGAGCAAAATTAAATTATTTAAAAAAAAAAAAAATTGCCTTCATTTCTGTCTCCTCAATTCAAACAAGAATTCTTTAGAATATCCACTATGAGAATTCTCACTGGGGACAGAGCATAAATACCTAACAGACAATTTATAATTTGTGCAAAAACAAATATGAATACAATTAAGCAAACATAAAAACAAATCAGAGTAACTGAGAACCAAAAACCAAAAAATGGAGTCTTTTGAAAAAGATTGAACAACTGTTAATTAAGAATACATGTATATACATATGCAGTTAACAAGAACAAAACATGGAAAGATTGAGGAATTGAAAACTAACCGTCATGCAAAGAAACAGCATTTAGAGGATACCCATTTGAGGAATTGAGCTCAAAATGCTTTCTTGAGTGGATTCTTGAGCTATTCTGGGATACCTATTTGGAGGAATATGTTCTTCATGGGACAATGATGAATTTTGTGCAGAGATGTGTCTTATGCTTGAATGAAGAGGTTGAGAAAGTGGATAAAGAGGAAGAACATGGACTGAATTGTGTAGCCATGAAATTGAGTGATGATCAGAGAGAGAGAGAAAAAGAAACTTAATGGATCAAAAAGAAAGAGACTAAATGGTTAGTGTTTTGATAGAGTGATTGTGACAACCACCTTCTTAATTAAGTAAATTAATGAAGTAAATTATGTGATTAGTGTTGATTATGTGATTATGTGCTAATTGTGAATTACGTGCCATGTGTTTTATGCATTGACTTGGTTTGTATTGTAGTGTTATTGTAAACAGGTATCTGAGGAGATGAAATAAACCTGTCTGATTTGTTAATTTTAACAAGGTAGAATTAAATTTTAGGATAGGCAATTAGAGCATAATTCACATTAGTAAAATTAAAATTAGTTTGATTTAAGTCATAAATGTTGGGGATTAATTTAATTTGAGTGAATTTGATTTTAATTGATTTATCAACCTAATTAATTTAGGTCTAATGTATGTATGAGAAAAGAGTTAGTGTACTACTACTCATCAATTGAATAGAGGAGAGAAGTGTAGTGGACTTTCTTGCACCTAGATAGACATACACGAAGAGAGAGAAGAGGGAGAGACTTTGAGAATTCAACAAAGAGAAGGAAGAGAAGAAAAGAATAAGGGTGAGGAAGAACATTGAAGAAAAACAATTAGCTTTTCACAATTCATCAATTTAAGGTGAGATTTTCATTCACATTTCTTGAAATTAAACTTCCCACACTCATCATCTTCTAAGACAAAGGGTCAATTAGGATGAATTCTTGGTTAATTGGGAGCTTTAATGTTGGAATTGACAAAGTAGAACATGCAAGCTAAGTTAGGAAAGAATTGAAGGAAATTGGCCTTAAATTCAACATGCATAGCATGATTATATGATATTTTTGTTTACACATACATTTTCTTGCATGAACTTCATGAATTCTCTAAGTTTTAAAGAGCTTTCATCATGAAGTTTGGACTTGGAAGTTTGAAACACATGGTTCATAGTTTATAATAGTTTTGGAGTCTTTGATCAACTAATTGGAAGAATTAATTCTAGTTTTGGGCATGCATGATTTTATTGTGTTCATACTCATTACTTCTTGCATGGGTTTTCAATTTGCAAGGAAATTCCATGGGATGTGAAGTTTTAAAGCTCAAACATGTATATCTATGTCTATACATTTCATTTCAAAAAGTTTACTTGGTTTTCATGGGAAAAATTGAGTTGAATTAAAGTCATGATTTATATTTGATGTTAGAATTTGTAAGTCCAGGTCATTCTCATGGATTTTGAGTTGAATTGTATGATAATAAAGTTGAAATTTGTAAAGAAATGCATTGCCACAACAGAGCAAATTTCAGATTGTTTTGGACCAACACCGCAAGTGCGGCTTGGGGCACCGCACATGCGGCTTGGGGCCCTGAACATGCGGAAAACAGGGCAGATTTTAGGAGCATTCTGCTTAAATTGCAGGTGTGGGAGGCACGTGCGGAGATGGTCCCGCACGTGCGACAGCTAGGGTGGTCCCAGTTTTGTTTTCGCTCCTCTTTTCTACCTTCCGGGCCTCCGTTTGCATGGTTTTAAAGTGCTTTCATGTGCATTTGCATCTCATGAACACAAATGAATGTAGAACGAAAGTTAGAACCAAATGATTGAACAACAAATAGAAATCGATCAAGTAAACAACGAACTGAATAGAAATAGAAATGATTGAATAACAGAATGGCATGATTATAATTGAGTTGTGCTTGAATTTGTTTTTTTAGATTGGATACCGTAATTTTAGTGCATTTAAGCACGAATATCGAGGAACTCACTGTGAGTAACAATGTTGTAAAGTTATATTCAATTATAGTTATTTTCTGATTAATTGACTGTACTACTCTCTGAAATGATATTGTTTACTGAATGAATGTTGTCCTACTTTTGTAAATTATACTCTTGGCATCCATAGCAACCAAATGCTACTGCTATTGCTATTGTTACTGTTACAGAGATCTCTGTCAGTTCCAATCTTTGGAACTACTGTTACTGTATTGATGGTCATCAGCTGGTTGTTCGGTCCTTAAGACCTACTGAACTATTCTGTTATGAGATGTACCATGTATAACTGTAATGATTTCATATGACACTGAAATGTATGAATACTGCTTATTGAACTGATTTATTATTGAAATCGACTATTTCAATTGTTATAAGGACAATATTCATAAACCCTTTACGTATTTGTTATTCACTGGATTTTAACTCACAGTTTATTATATATAAAAAATCTACAATGATGATATATAAAAATAAAAATTATTAATATAAACATATGCAGTTATAGTTCCATATAAAGTTGCATGACCATATATATGAATAAAAGCATAACGGTCAAGAACTTTTACAAGTAAATTTTCCAAGGTAGGTACACATTTTATAGAAAAATAAAATAGGAAGATCCCTGATGCACAAATCCGTTTGCATATATGTGTGAACCACGGGGCAGCACTGATTTCACTGTCACAGACGAAATCAACGATGGCGGCGATTGGCAACGTAGCGGCAGAGGCGAGGAGTAGCAAGAGGCAGACAGAGAGTTGAATGAGATGTCTTCGGGGTTGTGACTTAGGTTTAGTTGGGAATTGATTGTGTGTGTGTGAAAGTATTTACAGTTAGCTTGGTGGCTTGCTAAAAGTTGCTGGATTTCTGCATATAATGGCGGGTCGGATCGGCTAGGCAAGCGGGTTGGCTATTTGGAACGGCCGACCCGCCACAACCAAAACCCCCACCTGCCCAACCCGCCCCGCCTGAACCCAAAAAAAGCACAGTTCAATTCGGTTCGGTGCAGTTTTGATGGTTTTGACGATTTCAACGATATTTTACACCGCCCTAACCACTGTTAGCGATAAAGAAAATGAGAAGACTTTACTTTTTTGTTAGTCTACTGTGAGACTCACTGTTAGTCTACCATGTGGGACTCACTGTTAGGGATAAAGAAAATGAGAAGACTTCACTTTTTGTTAGTCTACCGTGAAACTCACTGTTAGTTTACCATGTGTGGGACTCACTGTTAATGGGAAACACAATTGCAAAAGACAAGCCGACGAATATTTAAATCAAGGTAGGATAGGCACTTACAACTTGGTAAGTGATGATTTTAGTCAAAAAAAAAAATTAAAAAAATTAATAATTTATATTAAAAGGTTAAAATTTTTCTTTTCTCTTTACTTTTTGTACATCTTTTCTTAAAAAATTAAAAAGTCATCTTAAATATACTAATTTTTTTACATCATATTTTAGTCAAAAAGTTAAAAAGTTATTAAAAAAAATCTATTTCCAAACGACACCTTAAGACATCTTTTCATTTTTTTATTTTTATAAATATATTCTTTAAAATTTATTTAAAAAACAAAATATCTCCTATAATTTTGAAAATTACATTCAGTGTGTTTGGTTTCAGTTTTCTGAATTCAATTTTTTGAAAATTAAGTTTTTGGTTTTTCGTGTCTTTTTGTTTTTAGTGAATATTTTTTAAATTTTAATTAATTTTTTTTATTTTTTTAAATGTGCTTTACTTAGATGTATCTAAATAGTAAAATATTTGTGAAAAAATATATTAAAAAATTAATAAATACACAAGAATATGAAAATGTACTAAATTTTTTTGTATTTTTTGGTATTTAGTGCATTTTTTAAAGATTTTTTTCGCAAATATTATACTTTTAAGTGTATTTATGTTAGGTGTGTCTAAAAATTTTTTAAAAAATGTTTAAAATATTAAAAAAATTCATTGAAAACATTAAAATACGAAAAATAAAAAAGTAGAATTTTCTGAAAACGGTTTTCTGAAAACTAGAACAAAACTGTTTTCTTTTAAATTTTTAATCATAATATATTTTAATTAACAATTCTAATAATTATATTGTTGAGTTGAAAATTTAATTTAATTTTTTTTCCTATTAATTCTATTAAGTAAAAAATTATGACAAAAATATTTTTAATTTTTAATTTTTAAAATTACATAAAATAATTCGTAAAATTTCAAAAATATATCCTCATAATGGGAAATGTTAGGTTTAAGGAAAATTTTTAAGGAAAACCACCATGAAAACTGTCTGCACCGTTAGATCAGATATGATCGCATGATCCAACAGTGCAGATGAATTTTCATGATGATTTTCATGAAAGTTTTCATGAAACCTAGCATGACCCCTTATAATTTAGCCTAAAATAAAAGTGTGTTCGAGTTCAGATTCGATGTCAGTTACTGTGAACGGGTCACCTTCAAAGAGTTCATTCATCAAAGGTACATGTGTTCCCATTACTTTTACAACTCACTTTGCAATGTCACCAGCTAAGAAAAAACCTGTATAGGTTTCTATAAAGTGATCTCTGGCCTCTCATCTCCTGATTCAAGCATACGATTCATATATGAAATATCGCTCTTCTACTGAGAAGTATAAACACCATATAGTTTAATCGAGGAAGAAGTGAAGCTTCACTTTAACAAGTAAGTTCTATGTTCTTGTGGCTGTATAACCTTTTTTTTTTTTTAAATATGTCTACTCTATAAATTGGTGCATCCATGGTGGTGTTTAATCACTGGCTGTCTGATAAAATATAAGAATGAGGGCAATAGTTTCTTTATTAAGTTTACTGAAACTAAAATAAGTAAAAGTATATATACATTTTAATAGAAAAGATAAGGTAATATTATTTTTTTATTTATATGATTAACAAATTATTAATAAAAAATATTTTAACTATTATATGTAAATTGAAACTTAAAAAGAAATTAATATATTATGTCAAAAGTATGAGATTAACTATATATTTCCTAAATGTCATGGAGGTAAAATTTAATTTATCCAAAGCTAAATCATGAGACGGAAAGAAAAAGAATTGAGAGAGAGAGAGAGGGGTTAGAAGAAAATTCTATAATACACATGTCAAAAAAATTTGTGCATTATATGCTTAATTATGATTTTTATTATAGTGTTAGTTATAATTTTGTTATCATTTATTATAGTGTTAGTTATGACTTAATTATGACCTCTTGTGATTTGTATTTTGGTTATGACAGAAGAGGTTTTTAATTATGTCGTGTTTGGTTGTAATCTTTAGTTATGGCTTAGTGTGATGTTGGTTATGACTTATTGTAGTTATTATTTTAATTATAACCAAAAAAATCTTTAGTTATATTTTAAATGATATTTGGTCATGATTCATTGTATTTTTTTTAATTATGACATTAAAGTGATTTAGTTATGATCTATTGTGTTTTTTTTATTTTTTTTTAGTTATGACATGAAAGTGATTAAGTTATGACATTTGTAATATTAATACCACAAATGACATAACTTACATATTGTACATACTCCAAAAAAGAGTGTATATTGTAGAATATATTCTCTCCACCGACACACATATTTACACACAAAAATAATAATAAAATAAAAGATAAATTACACAGATCTCCCTTGAGATTTGGAGAAAATACAAGTCTCATTATTTTGGCATAATGACATTGACTTCCCTTCATATTTTAATTCACATATTATTTCGCTTCATTTTCATTAATAGATAGAAAAATAATCACTTTGTTTGGCTGAATCATCTTTTCTGAAATTTGAATTTTTTATTTTCTGTGGTTTTTTGTTGTTACTAATTTTTTTAATTTTTAGATACACCTAACATAAATATACTTAAAAAATTTATGGGAAAAAAAATTAAGAAATTCACTAAATACCAAAGATACAAAAAAATGAAAAAAAAAATTCAATATATTTTATATTTTTGTGTATTTATTGATTTTTTTAAAATATTTTATCTTTTAGATACATCTAAGTGAAGTACATCTAAAAAGTAAAAAAATTTACTGAAAATATTAAAAAAAATTGAAAAACAAAATTCAATTTTAAGAAAATTTGAGTTCAAAAATTGGTTTTACTAAAAAAGAGACCAATATAATTATACTAAAATTGTGAAGTTTGATGTATTTATTGTAAAACTCAGATTAGATCAATGTAATTTTCTCTAAATAAAAATAAACAACTAATTGTTTTTTGAAGCAAGTTTCACCGTACCATATATTGCAGTAGAAAATTTGCTTCATAAGAAATATATTCTTCATATCAGCCCAAGATCTGTAAATGTGACTTGCGGCTTGATCACTGCATCCTTTTCATTTTATTTAATTTTAATTTTGGAATATTTGTTTTGTTTGTTGTTACATACATGCAGGGGGGTTGTAGTAGTAGTAGTAGTAGTAGTAGTAGTAGGTGGGGAACGTAAACCATGGATGAAGAGACGCGTCAAAGAATCTCATCTTATATTATATCAACGAACGGCTTGGTATGCCTTCTACGTGTCGTTTAGGGGATCATAAGTATGATTTAGGGGTATACCTCAGAGGCAGAGATGATAAGACAAGTGTAGTAGATAAATTCGTCGTGGCCATGGGAGAAAGAGCCTCCCAATCTGATGAGCCTGATAGGTCGCGTATAATAAGACGAGTGTATATGCACAGTATGCTTCTTGATAGTTGCTTCGTCATTGAGTTATTTCGCAAGTATGCCATGGAGGAACTGAGAGATCCGCATGACCCTATCTTCAATACACCAGAAAAACTACACGAGGTGCGGTGTGATTTAATTTCAACGTGGGATGAATCTCCTCCATTCTTTGTCCTAGTTGAATTCTTCAATGCGACTAAGATTCAAGATGATCCGCGAGACAACCTCATTGATTTAGCCCTACATTTTTTCGAAGATTTGGTAGGTCATCCTTTAAAACCATCACCTAATAACCCAATTCAAATTCCAGAGATCAGACATCTACTTGACCTGTTACATAAAGCTTTGTCTGTTCCCGTAGCTGCTGAGGCGTCAATTACTATGGAAACGGATATAGAATTGTACTCCATAAATCATGCAACAGAACTCCAAAAGGCTGGGGTTAAGTTCAAGAGAATGGAAGGGTTAAGTTCCAAAATGGTGTATTGGAAATCCCGCCCATAAAGGTTGCAAAAAACACCACACTGTTTCTCCTTCAAAGGCTAATGGAATACGAGCAGCACAGCTTTTTAGATCCTGCTCCGAGAAATGTCAATGACTATGTAAAATTCATACAATGTCTCATAAATTCCCCAAAGGATGTGGCATTGCTTCGCCATGGCGGAATCATCGAGAATTGGTTGAGCAATGATAAACTGATCTTCGACCAGCTTATGGAGTTGAGCATCAAATCCAAAGTATCGCTTAACTTCACTTACTCTGGAATTTTCAAGAAAGTGAATGAGCATTGTCAGTGTCATCGAAACGTATGGATGGCGAACTTATGGAGAAATTATTTGAATAGTCCATGGTCATGGATTGGTTTTCTTGTTGCCATTGTATCGCTTCTTCTTGCCCTCACACAGACTGTTTTTTCCATTCTCACTTATCATCCTAGATAGGTTATACTATAGCCTCATATCCCTTGTGTTCTTTTCTAAGGTTGTGTTTGGATTATAAATTTAGGTAGAAATGTTGAGATTAGTCTCTGTTCTTCAATCTGCCCCTGCAGTTAGCTTGGGAAGAGTGGATTACCCACGGTGGACAACCAATTCCACAGGTGTGTTTTCAATATCTTCTTTGTACAGTTCTGTCACTATGGGGGTTTGTACTGTATCTAGACCAAGTAAGTTGCTCTGGAATAATGGCTTACCTTCTAAAGTGCAATTCTTTGGCTGGCTTGCGTGGAAGCACAAGATTAAAGCTTCAGTTTTCCCACGAAGGATTGGGGTTCTTGCTGTAGGTGCATCTTCCTTGTGTTGCTTCTGCAAAATTGAGGAGGAATCAGTTCTTCATGTGCTGTTGCACTGCTCTTTTGTGTGGAAGGTCTGGTCATCTTTTTTAGCTTGGTGGGGGTTGCAGTGGGTTATTCCAGGTTCTGTTGCTAATCTGCTGAGTTGGTGGGAGGGTGGTGTGTTTTTGAAGCAAGAAAAAAAAGATTTGGAGGACTGTCCCTCTGGTGGCCCTGTGGTCTATATGGAAGCTAAGGAATGATTGTACATTTAATGGTGCTGTTGTAGATGTTGGGGACCTTTCTGATTTGATTAAAGCTAGGGTGGCTATTTGGCTGGTTTCATCATCAAAGGGGTGGCATTACTCGGTTAGTGACTTTATGTATAATCTTAACCAGGTTCAAGCATGTATAGGTGGGGGTTGAGATTGTTGTTGGCAGCTATGGACTTTCCTGTTCTGTTTGCACTAGGCAGGGTTGAAGTGTTGGTTTTGCAGATCAGGAACTCTGCTTTCGTTGAGATGCTGTTACTAATGCTATGATGCTACTGAGATGCTGAGATGATGCTGATATGCTGTTTATGTTGCTGATGTTGGTGTTGAAATGCTGTTATTGCTGTTTGCTGGGTGGACTTTAGAGTTGCAAGGGGTGATTTTGTCATTGGTTGTTGTGGATATTGGTGATTGCAGTTTTGTGGTTGTTTGTGTTCTGCTTGTTTTGTTTTGCTCTGTATGTTACTCACCAACTTGGATTTTGGAGTTTATGTTAGTAGATGATTTGGTGTGCATCTTGATGCCAACCTAGTTAGGATCTTGATATTTTACTGTGATGTTTTTTGCACTCTCCTCTTTATTGATATTCTGTATCATACTTTGTATGTTTTTCCATCAATAAAACTTCTTTTTTGTTGATCAAAATATGAATAACCAATGAACTGGTTGGTTGGTTGTCAAGAAAGTTCAGAAACACAATTAACTTTGTTGTGTGTGTGTAATGTTATTTTTTCAAGTATTTGGGTTCGAATGTGGAGTCTGTAATCCACTTAGTTATTTTTTTTTATTTGTTTGAAGCATGACTCACCTTGCTATATTGCATTTTAACACTTGCTTCATAGAATAGAATAACTTCTTCAAACTAACCATGCGTGTGACTATTAGGACAGCAATATAAAGATTAACACATAATCGAATCAAATATGACTTTGACGACACTTCATCTTGTAGATTCGCTGAGCACTCTACCAGCGGATTGCTTGTCCCCAGTCTTTGAATTGGTAAAGTAAATAAGTTTAAGCAACCAGAAAATTATCAGAAATGGTTTTCATCATTATTCCTTAATGTTGGGATTTAATTATCAGAAATGGTTTCATCATTATTCCTTATTGTTGGGATTTATTTCATATCCCCAAACACAAACGGAAGCGAGCACAATTGCACAATGATTTACGGGTTTGACACAAACCTGCTTGCATTCACGGATGAGAGAGATAATCCATTATAAACTGTAGGGAATTAAACCATGGCCACTTCACTTTGAAATTCTCACAAAAGTGAATGAGCATCGTAGGCATCATCGGAATGTATGGATAGCAAACTCAAGGAGGAATTATTTCAACAAACAATCCATGGTCATTTCTTTTACTTCTTGCTGTCGTTGTACTGCTTTTACTTACGGTGACGCATATTGTATTTGCCATTCTCTCTTATCATCCTCATCCTTAGGCAAATATGTAGGCCTTAAAAATCTTGTTTGTTGTTCTCTGAATCAGATGTATTTCGATTAATTATAAAATGTAATGAATAATCACTCTATTGGTTGTCGACATTGTCATTTGACAATAAAATTCAGAAAACAGAATATGTAGCTTCACTTGAAGGGAGTTCATGTTTCCCCAAAATTAAAAAAACTACACCAAACAAGTGTGCTTTTTTACGACCCAACACAGGAAATTGAATGGCCAAACTATTTTCACTCATGTTTCTCCAAAATTAAATTTAAACTAAAAAATAATTAAAATTAAAATTAAAACCAAAGCAAATAACAAAGAACACTACTTTTTCCTCCAAAAAAAAAAGAACACTACTCAATATTCCAACTGTAATACGCCCAGATAGTACTTTTTCATCTATTCAAATGCAAGATATAATGAAACAATGCAACCAATATCTGTTCAATTGCTTGAGAAATTAAAAGGTCCAAAAGGCGGACGCAAAAGATACCATCAGGCAACACCATCTGTAACAAATGAAGTGTGTTCTCTACACACTTCAGAAATGGAAAACCACGCAAAGCCTTCAGAGTACTACTACAGGTAAAAATGCAAGGAGATGCAACAAATTCTACGTTCACCTATACGAATCTGCACGCTTTGGCTTGCTTTGAACAACAGCCTCAATCTTCTCCAGCACCGTAGGTGTTAGTAATGGGATGACACCAACGGCCTTCATGTTCTCCTGAATCTGCATTAATGAAAAATCATGGCTTTTAATGTGGACATATATATATGTATATATACATTAGAGACAAAAAGAAAGACCAATGAAATGAGACATTAATGAAGGCAGAGCATACATGCCACATGGTTTAGTGACACATTGCAAGATCAACCTTAATGTCTTTGCATAATGCTTACATAGTAAATGTGTATCCCATAGCCATCCTATCTATATCTATTTATTTTTAAAAAGAGAAGATAAATCAGAAAATTTGATGACACTAAAATCGGATTTAAATAGTTAAACAAGCAATTAAACTAGTATACAACACTATTGCATACAACATATAAAGAATAAAAAGAAAATGTACAAGGACAATAAAAACAATGTAGATTTGATATTGAAATGAATTTTGTGTAGGACCTACTAGAAAAACATAAAGTGGTTGGCCATTGGCTCAAAGAATGGTTTGAGTTCATCTATAATACAATACTAAAAATTATACATATATATTTTCCATATGCATATTGGCTGTACCCGTATCCTAATTTTTAGATATTTTCTCTATTTTTCATTTCTTTGTTTAGAACAAAATCTATTTCATTAACACAAACAATTCATGAAGAAAAAAATGCTAAAAGGACAAAACTTCACAAGTGAAACCCATTTGCAAAAGCATGAGCTCTGAAATACAAAACCAACCTAGGTAGAGAAAATCAAAAGAAAATCAAATAAAAACAAAACTAAACCACAGAACCCCAGAATTGCACCCTTAAGACAAAACTGACCTGAGACTCTTTTGTAGCACCAGTAATAACGGATGAGACATTAGGGTTTGTAGCACACCATGCAATTGCAAGTTGAGATAAAGGCACACCTAGTTCGTCTGCAATTGGTTTCAATCCATTAACCTTTTTCAGCACATCCTCCACCAATGATCTGCTAGCAAGATTCTACCATACAAAAAGATAAAAATCAGATATATGAAAAGACAAAAATAATATAATATAAAGATGATGGTGAGGCACCACAAGTTAGAAGTATGAAAATGTCAAATCATCAACTACACAACTAGCTTACGGTAGATGCTCAGATCAGGATGTTCCACATAATCCAGTAATCCTATTTGCAGTTCTCAGCACTCGGAACCATGAAAAGAAAATTAAAAAACAGAAAAGAAAATGCAAAATTCAACTATGCTACTGGTAAATAATAAGGAATAGGAGTCAATGAAAGACACGGATAACACCTTAAACCCCGTAACAAATCGATCATTAAGTAAATTGGAGGGCTTATCCAGACCAATTCAACTTGCATGTTCAATAGTCTGAAAAAAATGCATGGGTTGGAGCAGAAAAGATACATGAAAACTAGACTAGGACTTTTGTATAGATGCTGACAATCAATGTCCCCAAATGGTGGATGCAAGCCACCAACTCCCCCAACTTCTCTGATTTTCTGGCTTTGATTTCATTTCCCAAACCAAGTTGGTGATAAATTCTGAAATTTGAAGATTTAGAAGGAAAAGAAAACTAAATCAAAATGTTATTTTTAAATGGTTAGTTTCACCTTTTTTGTGTCACATCCTAAAAGGATGCTTGTGATTGGAACATTGCATTGAAGAGAAAATTAAGGAGAAAACCAAAAAGAATGAGATTCTACCATGTAAATGATACAAATGAAGAACAAGAACCAGTGAAATATAGCAGTGCTCAACAGAAAAAGAGGGGAGGAAAGAGAGTGCTGTCCGTTCTCTCGCAACCTAGTTTACCTACTCAATGAAAACTGGGATTACTATCCCATGTTACAGAAATTAATGTATCATTGCATATGCCAATATATCTTCACAAAAGAATCTATGCATCCATATATTTCACATAAAAAATACTTAGCCACCCACAGATGAATGTCTTCATGTTTTTATTTTAATAAAGCAAGATAACAAAGATAAAAGATGAATTATGCAGAGAGCACATTCACCAAAAATTACAGGAGACTCGAGTGCAAATTTAACTAAGCCAAATATAAATTATGATAAAACTTTAAATAAATAGGTACTTCAGCAAACAAAATTGTAACTTCCAAATAGGTTTACCTTGTAATTTTCCAATGCAAACCGACTATCAGGCGGGATGGTTCCAGAGTTATATTTTCCAGTCAAAACTCCTGATGCAAGTGGACTCCAAGTGGTAAGACCTAGACCATAGTTAGTGTACAGAGGGAGGTACTCAGACTCAACCTGCAGTATGGCAAAAATATGTCAAAATTATAGCCAAGTAATATGTATAATCAACCAAATCAAAATCCCCAAATTTAGAGGCAAAATATGCAGCTACAACAGCGAAAAGGAATATTATAGTGAGGCAAAAGCACCAATGACCAGGACTACATGCAATAACAGAGGAACAAATGAAAAAATGAGAAGCAGAAACAAATGTCCCTATTCAAGCTATAGAAACTCAAAAAACTTATGGTCAATAACTTGTAAAGTTGGAAGCCAGTGTCATCCTATACTGAGATCATCCACCAATGCAAGCCGTTTATCTTCCCAGACACTTCTTTTGATCCTTTTTTTCTTTTCAAAATTAACTTTTGAAAGCAAGTGCACCAGGTGGGAGCTCATATGCTCACCATGTGCTATTTTGGACAAATTAAAAAGTATGCGACATATACACCAAGTCTGGCCTTCCTTTCATATATAGTACAGATAGATATAAATAATAGTATAGATAGATAGATATAGACCAGTCTACCCTTTGTAATAGTATAGATAGATAGATAGATAGATAGGAGATAACTAGAGGTGGGCACACACTACTTGTGTGTCACAACAGTTGTTTGAAGCAATTGAATTTGATAAGCTATATTACATGGACTCGGGTATGGATGTCGGGTGCAAGTATATTTCTAGAGGTTGGACACATCAAACTATAAATATAAGGGTGCGCAAACTCTGCAAAAAAAATTAGGCTCCGTTTGATAAGCCTCTCAAATTATAGTTTCACCCATTGATTTGAGTGTGCTGTTTGTTTTGAGCTTTCAAATCATAATTCTACAACCATTTCTCAAAACTCAATTCAAAACATAATCATTACTTTTCAAAACTCATAACCAAACACATAATTCAAAACTCTTTTCAAAACTCAATTCAAATCAATATTTTAATATTTTAAATATTTAAATATTTTTAAAATATTTTAATTTTGTTAAGATTTTAAATATTTTAATATTTAAATATATTAAGATTTTTTTAATTTTTAATTTTTTGAATATTTTTAAATATTTTAATTTCAAAATATTACGATTTTAATTTTTTAAATTTAAAAATATTTTATAAAAATAAATTCAAACTCTATTTTATAAAAATATTTTAATTTTTTGTTGTGTATTTAGTTACGATTTGAGTGTAGAGCTGTAAAAGTAATATGGAGTTTCGAGTTATGTGTTTGGTTATGAGTTTTAAAAATAATTTCTTAATTGAGTTTTGTTTTATGTGTTTGGTTACGATTTGAATGTAGAGTTATTTTTAAATTTAAAATATTAACATTTTAAATTATTTAAATTTTTACGATTTAAATTTTTTTGAATATTTATTTTAATTTTTTACTTATTAAATTTTTTAAATTATTTAAATATTTATGATTTAAATTTTTTGAATATTTATTTTGGAAAAAAATTATTTCCTTTGTAGTATTTTCAATTAAAAAATTGATTAATGTTATTTTCTATTAATAATAAATTTTTTTAATTGAATTTTAAAAAGAGTTTAGTTATGAGTGTTGATCAGAATTTTCAATAGTGTAAAAGTAGTATGTTTTGTTATGAGTTATAACAATTTGAATTAAGTTTTGAAAACTCTTTCCAAAACTCATAACCAAACAAATTTTCTTACTTCACATATCAAATCAAACTTTCAAAACTTAATTCCACACTCAATTCAAAACTCTATTCAAAAATCATAACCAAACAAATTTTCTACACTCAAATCATAATTCCACAACTCACAAACTCAAAATATAACTCATACTCTCAAATCATATTTACAAAACTCTACCAAACGCAACCTTATATTTTTAATCGAGTAAGTGAAATAAAAGGGTAGTACATGTAATTTACATTTTCAAAAAGACATTTATAATAATTACACAATAATATGTATAGTGTTATATACAATTATATATAAGAAATATTCATTAAAAAGTATTCTATATATATCTCATACCCTGTCCATGTCCAAGTGTCCTGTGTCCAACAACGTGGGCAATTGATTTATCAAAAATGTTTCAGGCCCTTTTTCCCCCACCCCTTTGACCCCTTCTCTCTCTCTTTCATTGGTTACATTTTCTTTTTCTTTTTTCTTTCTTCTTTTTTTTTTTTTTTTTTCCTATTTCTCCAATCACTATCCGCCACGTGTGTGTGGAATGGTGAGGGTGATGATTGGAGGAGGTCACTGTCATGGCTCTGTTATTTTGAAGAGTCCAGTAAGATAGTTGATAAGTATGACACTTATTTGAAGCTTTGGAGCAGTTATCATGTTATGGATATTTGGGGGGGAAAAATAGTGTACCATCCCCACCAAGAGAGGTGTTGGCTTTATAGATATCGAGTATAGAGAGACACACACAAAAGAGAACATCCCCAATTCACACAAACACAAACCCATTAAAAAAAAAAACAAAAAAAAAAAAAAAAAACACAAAAAAAAGTGTATGTACCAAACAATAAAGCACATACACAAAAGAGAACAATACCCATTCCACACAAACACAAACCCAAAAAAAAATAGCACAAACACAAACTATTTACCAAACACTTTAACAAGAAAAATAAACCAAAAAAACAAATCTTTACCATCTGGGTATATGCATGCCCTACTTACCTTGTGCCTAGACAGCAAATTGTATTCAGGCTGCTCCACAATCGGCCCAACAAGATCCAACCTCTCCGCAATCCCCCAAGCCTCCGTAATCTGCTGAGCAGACCACTCACTAGTCCCCCAATAAAACGCCCACCCATTATCGATCACATAGTTCATTGCCCTCACTGTCTCTTCGATCGGCGTCGACGAATCAGGACGATGACAATAGATCACATCCACATAGTCCATCTCAAGCCTCTTGAGCGAGGCTTTGGTGCCTTCGATGATGTGTTTTCTGGACAAGCCTTTATCGTTGGGTCCAGAACCGCCCCAGAAGATCTTGGTGGACACTACGATGTCGGATCGCTTCCAACCCAGTTCGCGGATCGCCTGACCCATGATCTCCTCGGCTCGGCCGTTGGCGTAGACCTCGGCGTTGTCGAAGAAATTGACGCCGTTGTCTCTGCAGCATTGGAGGAGGGACTTGGCTTCCTTCACGTCAAGCTGGTTCCCGAAGCTGACCCATGCGCCGTATGAGAGTTGGCTCACTTTGAGCCCTGATCGGCCCAGATTCCTGTACTGCATTTCGTGGGATGTGGTTTGCAGTGGTTGTGGCGGTGATGAGAGAGAGAGAGAGGGGAGTATAGTGAGAGAGTAGAGAGAGACTACATATAGAGAGGAGGAGAATCAGAAGACGGCATCTACTGTATTGTCATGTGGTGGCGTTGTATTCAAGTTTTTTTTTCATGTGGTTGGATGATAAGGATTGTGTGCATTCAGAATTGTTTTGAACTTTGTTACAATTGCCTTGCTGGCTCCATAAACCACTCTGGAGCTGAGTTCAGCCCTTCTCGGGCTGAGTTCAGCCCTTCTCGGTACCGGTTCAACTCGATTTAATTTATTATGTAAATAAATTAGCTGAAATTAAGGGTTGGTTTGGAATGTTCTAAAAAAATATACTTTTTGACTTAATGGCTTATATAAGTTGGGTTTGAGTTGGGTTTGATGTGATGTGTTAGAGAGGTGATGTGATTTAAATAAGATGATGTGACTTAAATAGGATAGTGACTTTTTGACTTTTTATATTATTTAAATGCAAAACTTGGCCTAAATTTTAGACTCACTTAACAAGCAAGTCGAACTCAAATTAAAATTAACTTCAGTTGTAGAATTTAGTTTTTCGTCTGTTATTTACTAAATAATAAGATGAATATATTATTTTGTATATTAAATAATAGGGCAAATTACATATACCCTCTCGAGGTTTAGCAAAATTACAGATACCCCTGAGATTTGAGAATTACAGATACCTCCCTGAAGGTACTATTTGCATAACAATTAGGGGGCAAATTGTTATGAAAATATAAACCTCAGTGAGCAATTTGTTATGAAAATATAAACTTCAGGGGTATCTGTAATTTCCGAAACCTCTGGGATATCTGTAATTTAGCTAAACCTCAAGGAGGTATATGTAATTTGCCCTAAATAGTATAAAATATATTATAAGTATCTATATTTAATTTAGAATTGATATTTAACAAGTCAATCAAAATTGATTATCAAATAATTTTTTTTTTATTATCAAGTTTCAAACCAAGCTTAAGTAAGATTAGTATAAAATGGACACAATTTAAGTTGGATTAATTTTCAAGTCAAATTTAAACTTGATTTTTGAACTTAATAAATTAAGGAAAAATTATAATGCAGTTTAATTTTTTTTAAAAATAATTATAAATACATGAAAAATTTTATGTTTTTAATTATTAAAATTGATAAGGTTTATCATTAATTTATAATTATTTTTGTACAATTATACGTAATTTTCCATAAATAAATGACTTGAGGTGGGGGAGTATGGTAATGCAGTTGCTTCTTGCCACATTGGATACTACCTTCTCGTCCAGAATTCCCATTCTTTTCCTTACTGTCAACAGACTTGCATAAATGGTTTTTTAATTGAAAAAAAAAAAATTTGCTTATTTTTATTTTACATGGTTTTTTAAAATTTTTGGTCGATATCTTTTGATCAAATTTTGAAAAAGTTCAATTAAAATAATTTTTCTCAAATTAAAAAAATAATAATCTAAGCACTTGACCTCTTGTACCAATGGCCCGTTTGGGAAGTAAATTTGGACTAAAATAATCATATAAAATAAAATAGATTATTTTAATTAAATAAGATAAAATGTTATATTCAATTGATAATCATTTTATTTTCTCTTTCATAAAAATTAAAAAAGTTAAAAAAGCTTTCCAAATGAAGTTTTTTAACCCAAGTTATAACAATTAAAAAATTAAGAAGTCAACTCACATCCCAAATGAATTTAATGAAAACTAATTTTTTTAATTTGAGAAATGAATGAAAACAAAATAATAAGTTAATGTATGATGTAAGTGATGACATTTTGATCAGAACCAAATGAGTTAAATAACTTTTAGTTTTATCTTTACCGTATAAAATTGCATGGATTTGTACTTGATTGATCACTAATTTATGGATTTAACCTTTCTAATCATGTGATTGATCACTAAAATAGATGTGAAAGCTAAGACCTATTAAAAGAATTTAATTTTAATAATTTAAATCGTTTATCTTATAAGCTACATAAGTAGATTATTTATGAAAAAATTATTTCAACAATTATATTAACATTATTTTAATATATTTATCTTCAAATAAATAAAATAATATTATTATAAATATTACAAATAATTTATTTTTTCATAAATAATCTATACATAAAGACTCACAAATTTACAGCTTAATTGCTAGTGAACACCCTTTATATATCGCTTGTTATATAAATTCATATAAAAATTGATAAAAACAAATTAAATTCATCTGGTAAAATATATCAATTTTTAAATAATAAACAATAGAAATTATAAACATACTATAGGAAGCCATGTAGTTGTTTGGCATGTTGTTCTTGTGTGTATAGCAGAAGCAGTATATCCATTGCAGGCCTTTATTTCAAGGTGCATGAAAAGTGCTTTTCTATTTTTATAACTTACAAAGCCAAAATAAACAAAGGAATCTTTGGTTGATGCTTCTCTTGTAGATAATCTGTATATTTTTTAGGTTGTGTCTGAACCTTTAATTTCTGTAAGAATTTGTAGAAGGGAAAGAAAATGGAAGAAAAAATCTGACAAAAAGTATCTATTTCATTTACTTTTCCCTTCTTCTTCTTCTTCTTCTTCTTCTTTTTTTTTTCCCTCCCTTGAATCCCTACCTAAATTCAAGATTTAAGCACAATTTTAAAGTAAGAAAATAATCCCCCAAAAAAAAAAGAACAAAAGACATTGAAAAATGAGAAACTGTTTCATACAAAAAATATTCATGTCATCAAAAAGCATTAAGGAAATGATTTCATGTTTCCAAAAACAAAAACAAAAACAAAAACAAAAAAAACAAAGTTCCAAATAAATGTAAACATTTAAGAATACATAATAGAAAATAATCTCCAATTATACAAATATATGCATATATTAAACAGCAATTCATAGATATGGCAGCACACTTTTGAAGAGAACCACAGATGGCACAAACCACCACCAATGCAAATTCAAACTCATGTTGGGCATGTTGTTTTTTTCAAGCATATCCAAATTATAATCCAGAAACAATTACAATGAAAACAGAAACCTACACAGTATAACACAAAACATAAATACCAGTGAACTGTTTTTCAATTTGGAATGTAAATATTGCTGCTAAGAGTGAGAACACAAGTTTGAATACGAAGACAACAGTAGATAATGTCAAAGGTCGATTTCATACAAGTTTACCTGTCCCAATACCCTCAACCAATGGGGACCATCACTGGGAAATGATTATGGAAGCATATCCTTTCAATCTATTGCTCTTCTCACTGATCTTCTCGCTCTGTGTCTTCTGCATGTGGTCCAGAACAAATGAAGGAAGATAAATGTGAAGAACAAGAGATACCAAATCAAGACACCAGAAGAATGGAACCTGAATCCATCTGCTGTTTCCATTGGTTGTAATGTTTTTTGATCGGCGAAAGTTTCCACTGACTCTGGTGATGACGTGATTTCACTTTCCTGCACTGTAGAAGATGATGGCTGCAGGCCAAAAATAGAAAATGAAAATAATAATGAAGGCATAATCACGTTATAATAGCAATGTAATAGCAATGATTTGACTAGGTTGTCATTTAATCCTGTGGAGATATAGACACTAATGATGGTGATGTTGAAACGATTTGCTGAATTTAGCATGCTTCAACATTTAGAAATGGAAAATGGACAAATGATAGGCGGCAAAGGAGCTTCAGGTATCCATACATGATCTACCATTAGAATATAAGCATAAAAGATTCCTACAGTTATGGCATCATTAGTTTTGTGAAAGAAATATTGAAACAGAAGAAATTTGAGCATTTTGTGGTGAAATGAAGAACTAGGGAATTACTTTTGAAGGTATAGAGCACAAATGAGGCAGCCGCACAATGTATATTTGATCCCCGTTACTGTTTTCTTCATCTTCATTCCTGTGCCAAGTCCATAATGCATATGTAGAGTTCACAGCCTGCATTTGAAAATTAAATAACAAATAAGTCCATCCAATGACAATGTCGTTATAGGGATAAAACTCATAGAAAGGAAATATAGAAACATGACTACAAGAGCTTGTGTTTTCTGGAATTAAGTACTAAAATTAGACAAAAAGCATTCGATAAATTACTAATAGGAAGAAATAATAATATTTTGAGTTGGCACTTGGATTTCAGTATCCATAAATGTGTGATGTTCGCCTTGTTGCCAAGATTCACCCATGAACGAATCACATTCTTGTGCTAGCACAAACGCAAAGCTTCAAGCCTACAATAGAGGCAAGATTGGAGCAAGCACTCATGCCTTTTGCATGAGGTTTGAGCAATGAACTTTTATTTTTCCATCATAGTCAGAGGAAAGGTCCTCGTGTCAACCACTAATTTATTTCAACAATGCTAAATTTGAGCTTTGTCTGCAACTATGCTACATCAAAAGTCCTTGCTGTGGTCATCACTGTTTTGGTAAATTTTTAGAGTTATTTTGATGGGATCTGATGTGCCCTTGGAATCACATAAACTTAGCATTGTTTCATTTGTGATTAATAAATGACTTTTGGATCACACTACTATAAAGATTTTGGATTCTATACTTTCCTTTATGTGAATGAATATATAAATCTCAACGATGCTCAATTAATCAATTACTGGGTTAGGTTTAGTTTACATTTCCCTACCATTTTCATGTATTTCTAAATTATTTTTGTTGTTCTTGTTTCCCTTATCTTTATTAAATGTTGCTGGTACATTTAAGAAATGTTTCCACAACCCTAACCAAAATAATAAACAGCCTTTCGGAAACTAGTTGGATGAAATCATATGATTATGCGCAGAAGAAGATTTATCAATAACGCTGTGACAGACAAATAGTCATTTCAAGGATATTTCTCAGTGCTTGAATGCTTATCAAGAATGCCCCGTAATTAAGTAAATGGCATTAATAGATATCTTACCTCAAATATTCCATGTCCAAAACTACCCTCCCTAAATGCACTCCACTCTAGTTGTCTGTCCCAGCAAAATTTGCCTTCTGCAGGGCCAGATGAGAAATTCAAAAGGCATACCCCTCCAATTTCTGGTAACTACTCTGTGGTTGAAGGACATTTGTCATCTGCATGATCAACATCAGCTGTTTCTATGTTTCCACCATCTCCAACTGTTATGTAAATAGGACTACATGGGTCAAGTGTATAATTGTACACTCTATTCATCCGCTCATAAGCATGCACTTGAAATGAAGATAATATGTCACTTTGTTTGATAAAGAAAGAAAAGAGCTTTGGAAATGGAGAGTGAAGGATTATTCCATGTTCAATGTCCATCTGCTTAATGGCATTTTGGTTATGTGTGCATACACATCTTGAAACACTACGGTGAAATATTAAAAAGCAGGAGTTCAACAATCAGCATCCAGTCCAGATCCTTATATTTATTATGTATATATATTAACTTACACAATTATTTTTGTTAAATAATAATAATAATAATGTGGATGAACTGCTTCTCAGGTGAGACTTTCATGTACTTAGACAATCCTCCTTGAAACCAAGTGGGTACTAACCATGCATATCCTGAACTTTCCTCACTTATCTCATTTCTGTTCAAAATCTTTAGGAAGAGAAGGATTCTTGCGAGGACTACTTCATCTGATTTTAACATAGAGCATATCAACATAGGAACCTCCAAATGAAAGACCAAAAGGTTTAGCCCAAATATTTTCAAGAAATGTACAGTGGTGGAATGGAAAACAACTTGAAAGTTGGTATTTCAATATTTTCCCACACTTCAAAAACTAATTCCTTGTTAATTAACTAAGATTACACAGGTTCACATTTTTAAGCTTGGATTCAAGAGTATTAACAGAGCACATATATATATATATATATGATCGTGTTAGTCTAGGCAAGATGACAAGAGAACTGGAACCCCCAGCATCAAGGTTGATAGACTATCCAGTAACCTCTTGACCTACTTGGACTCGAGAGTCTTAACACCCATCATTATGCAAATAAGATTAGTTGGAATTCCTTTTAAAAGAATGCACCATAAAAGAATTAAAGCACTACCATGAGCTTTTACCTATATGCATACAGTTTAACTGATATGTGTATTTATGTAATCAGCAATGAACTTATCCTAGCTGCCAACATTTGATTTGTGTATGTAAATAACATTGTAACAGAATAGAGCTAGTACCATTCAGAACACTAAGAAAATGAAGCACAAAATAAAGCTAACACGAAGAAACAAGAAACTTATGCATGAATTTTGACCATTGCCCTGTGATATAGATACATGGGAACTGCATCACCATGCCACAGGTAAATAATTTGAATGTTTCGTCTATCAATCCTCAGGAGCACATGCATTTGTGTAATGTTTATTTCCAAGTTCCAACTATTTTTGCCACTTTTGTCAAAATGCTCATATAGACCCATGTGATTGTAATGCCATAATTTTGTACAATAAGAAGTTGAATCAGAGTTGCTGCATTAAAAAACAAACGGGAAAACCCAGGAAAACTGGAAAACCATTGGTAGACATGAGTCAGCTGTATGTTATACCCCATAAATCCCAGATAAACATGATTCAGAAAATGACAAAAAATAAAACATTCTGTTATGTTATCTGCAAGAAAAAACTAAATACGTTTCCACTCACATGACCAGAGAAGACAATATTGACAGGATATTGATACAGAAGTGCTTCCATTTCCTGTCTCATGCATTCAAATTCCTGATAGTGTGTTTTATAGCTGTTATACCAAGGAGGATGCCATGCAGCTACCAGCCAAGGGGTTACACTGCAGTCCATATTTCGTAGGTCTTCCTTTAGCCAAGCATACTGAGCACCTGTAAAAAGAACTTGATGAACACCAAGACTAATATCTATTGAACATCAACTTGCAAAAATACTTGTAGAATCAGATAAAATATGCATATAGGTATTGAATGAAGAATACAAGAGATAAATAAATTGAAATTCACATGAAGAATACAAGAGATAAATAAATTGAAATTCACACTGGTATATCAGTTGGAGGGGCAGTATATTTTACCAGTTCTGTTCTAGTCAACATATGCCCCCAACATGATGAAATGCACTCCTCCAGCATCAAAAGAGTAGTAGAAATTAGTGTTAGAGCCAGACTCCTTTGAAGGAACAGCAAATCTTGTCAGATATGATTGGAAAGAAATTCCAGCAGCTTGAGGCTCAATCTCATGGTTGCCTTCTATAACCATCATAGGAACTCTTGAGATGAGGGGTTCCATGAACCTAGACTTACAGTTCAATTATATCAGTAAAACAACTAGATTGGATTCTGCCAATTTAATGTATATTTGGATCCATAGTTCTAACTTCTAATATTTTGTGCAGATCATGCATCCGTAACTTAATGGGTAGGTTTGGTTTGTGTTTCTGAAAAAAATTTCAGAAATTTTCTCTACAAACAAATTTCAGAAATTTTCTCTACCAAACAAATTTTCCCAAAAAAATTTCCCAAAACACACAAACCAAACAAGTTTTCCAAACAAATCTCTCTCACACACACATCAAATCAATCACTTTTTCCAAAACTCTCTCTCAAAACAATTTTCCAAAACAAATTTCCCAAAAAACCAAACCAAACATGTTTTCGTACTTTTTATCTCTAAAACACATCTCTCAAACACAAACCAAACATACCCAATGTGTCTAAATTTAACTAACCAGAAATAGCTTCATTATTATGGATACATCAAACACAGTAGATGGCTAAGTACATAAAAGAGAAGTACTTGATGCTGAAATGATTGGAAGAGAGGTATATGAACAAAGTAGTAATCTTCACAATAGAACATTGCCCAAATCAAAATAAAATCCTTTTCCACAGCTTACGTCAAAGATTGGTTCGACGGGGCAGGCTAAGATTGAGTAGCAGTTTACCAACACCACCTCCCACCCCACCCCCGGCAGCCTTGACTGTGTTATTTCTGATAGGTTCAACTTATTTTTGGTTGATGTATGAGACAAGTGGACCAAGTCCCATCTCATCAAATGTCAAGGTCCCTAAATTGTCATATATAGGCATTATACGTTTGCAGACAACAAATATTCAGTCACAATCTATGGTATACGGACTCTTCAAAATAAATCAAATACCCGTGTTGGACACCTGACACTTGGACAAGGGTGTGGGAATATGTGTCTGATACTTTTCATTGGAAACTTCTTATATATTCGTATTTAACTACACTACTATTATATGCATATATTGCTGTATAATTGCTACAAAAAGAGTAAAATAACTTTTTGACACTATATGTTACATATTATACTATTTTATCTCACATGATAGAATAATAATATAACCATTTTTTACCGAGTCTACGTACACTTAAATTTGAGGCTTGATGGGTCTAACCTCTGGATACGCACCCGCACCCGCACTTGCACTTGAGTCCATATAACATAGGTTACAATAGTAGATATGGAGATGAAACAAATAGAAGCAATCAAAAACCAAGATAAAAAATAAATACATTTAACCTTCCATGGTAAATTATATAGTCTATTGACAATGGATCACATCCTACTAATTGACCCCACCCAATCACCCACCCCCCCCCCCCCCCCAAAAAAAAAAAAAAAAAAAAGGAGCCTATTTAGAGACCTGAACACCTTGCAATAGCTATATATATAAGAGGATAATCAAGAGACAAAACAGTTCCCTTGTTAAGACACATTCAACTTTCATCACTAATAACTATGTTTTCACCCCAAAAAAATCATTTGGTTACTTTTTCCCTCCGGATAGCAGGAACCATATATCAAAATTTGACATGCAATTTGTTGAGAGGATAAATGGAGTGTTTCGGATTCAAATTTGATAAGTTGAAGCTATAAACAATCCATGAAGGAACAAAGATAAATTGACAAAATTGTGAAAAGGCCCATCAAGACAAACTACATTGCAAACCTGAATTTGAAGAAAGCAAAATTGAATTCCCAAGGCACAAAAACTTTACTGGAACTACAAAGATTACTATACATATTCTGTTAGAGTTCACCAGAACCAAAAACAGAAGAAAAAAAAAAAATCCATATATAACTGTAACTAAAAATTAGTTTAATACCTTCCCCACGCACCCCAACAGGGTTGATATGTCTCTCTAATGGGTGAATCTGGGAATGTACATGGATAGCACGCAGCTCCTTTACCACCAGTTGTGAGGTATTGATTTGCATAAGCTATGTCTCCAACTATTACAAGCAATGAAGGATCATTTTTTATGACACGATCAAGGGTGGTCGTTGAATTGCTTGTGAGACCCAAATCTCCAATAATTGCAATTCTACGAGGATAGCTATTGGGTCCAGGCAATGGTAAGGTTTCAAAGACTTTCTCTTCACTCATAGCTGGAAAGCCACCGTCACCACACCTGTAGTAATATTTTGTTCCAGGTTCAAGACCTACAATAAAGCCCAGAGCTCCTTATTCTTATTTCTGAAAAAACAGCCCAAAGGACTCACAATCAGGAAAAAAACAAAACAAAATAGAAAAACAAAACAAACTCATTGATGATAGTTGCAGCATGATACTAAAAGCACACCCAATTTAGTCCCCATTGGATGGGGTCTGGAGTCGCAGCATGACACTGCCTTGCAAATATAGAGGTTTAGTTTTCATTTGAATTGATTTCAAACATTTACCTCAATTCTGAATAAGTGAATACATTCAAACAATGGAAGATCTAACCAGCTTAGCAGCAATAGGTGAAGATTACATACCAATTGATCCAATTCAGAAATTCAGTGCTAAGAATAGCAGGGAACTGCTATATAACTCAAATCCAAACTCCATTTGCTTGTTCAGAAAACACGTAGCATTTCGAAATTAGTTTCACAGAAGCTCCAAGTTTTCTATTCAACAACGCAAATCCTTCTTTCCATGTAAGGGTCATCTGTTTTAACTCCTCCTTTGTGGAGTATGCAGTGTTCATTAACAACAAAACACGTCGAATGAAAAAGGTAAACATTTAATCATTAAATGGTAAACTCCAGAATCAACCATAGTATACCCAGTCTCTGACTATATGTGAACCTAATAACCTAACAACCCATATGGCAGATTGGGGCATTGACAGAGCAGGCTCATACTAAAGAACTACTATGATTAATCAAATGACTACTTAAATCCCCAATCCTACTAATACTTTCTATGCTGTGCCTTCATATGGAAAGGGATACTTTTTTGCTTCATGTTTTTATCTTTATCAGAACCTAAACAAAGTATACCTATCTTCATGACTTCATTAAATTGTCCAAAATCACTCTTTTCATAACTGATATGTTCGAATTGAGTAAATTATGCATCAAAATGGTAACAATGAAAAAAGAGTAGTGTTACTTCGTTACCATCAATCCTCACGTGATGAATGATGCCAGAGGTGTAATTCCAAAAAACCCTCAAATGCATACAATTGACTGTAAACCATTGAAGCACCTCTCCTCTTCATCGGATACTTCCTACTTTCTTTCCCATACCACACCTCACTGGCAACAATTGACAGATCAAGAGGAATCATATTAAGACCAACCTGAGCATCCCCTGTAAACCGATACAAACCAATCAAATTCCAACAAATAATATCACTCAGTCAATTAAACAATCACATGAAGAGCACGATACATATTTTAGAAGCTGAGAAGACCAGTACCAGTAACCCAAGAAACCCACATTGAGGAAGACGAAGATATAGCAATAGCAATCTGCTCCGGAAACAATGAGGTCACATTCCTGTTCAGCGTAGGATGATCCATAGGCAAGTAATCACTGCCTCAAAGCAGTGACTTGCGAAACTGCGAGTCACGGGCTTAAATGGGCCTTCTAAAGTAGTGTGTTCGGATTGTGCAATCACCACCACGTCTAATATGATTGAAAAAACGATTGATGCTATACATAGTTGACAGAACTCCATGGAGTCTCATGTTCCTTTTTGTTCTTGATGAAAATAGTTTACAGATTCATGGAACATGACTGTTTTTAAAGGTCATG
Organism: Camellia japonica; assembly: GCA_030407325.1. Taxonomy (NCBI): domain Eukaryota; kingdom Viridiplantae; phylum Streptophyta; class Magnoliopsida; order Ericales; family Theaceae; genus Camellia; species Camellia japonica. The sequence goes on along the minus strand of JAPPVO010000036.1, from coordinate 30,093,238 downwards.
GGGGGCTCTTGTAGTTTGAAATGGGGGACCAAAATGATTGCCAATTCATAGTTTGATACTGTTGATTTGTTGGTTCCACACAGTGCCGTTTCAGATACTTCGGTATTCACCAAACAGACAATAATAGAATATGCTATTTGTTTGGGACAATAGATCCCAGGTTTTTGTTGCATGCAGGGTGGTCAACCCTGTGGGCATACAAGCAATGCAGCCAGCATGGGCCCCACTTTTGATTAAAAGATAAAGTGCCAATAAGTGTGTTTGGTTTGAGTTTTTTGGTTTTCGTATTTTTTTGTTTTTAGTGAATATTTTTAAAATTTTAAATATTTTTTTTACTTTTTTAGATGCACCTTACTTAGATGTATCTAAAAAATAAAAAATTTGTGAAAAAATATTTTAAAAAATTAATAAATACATAAAAATATAAAAAATATACTGAATTCTTGTATTTGTTTTTGTATTTTTGGTATTCAGTGAATTTTTAAAATATTTTTTTTTACAATTTTTTTACTTTTTAAGTATATTTATGTTAGATGTGTCTAAAAAGTAAAAAAATTGCTTAAAATATTAACAAAATTCAATAAAAACAAAAAAATACGGAAAATAAGAAAGTAGAATTTTCTGAAAGGTATTTTTTGAAAAATGAAAACAAGCAATTCAAAAATGAAATTTTACCGAAAAAATTTTGAAATTATAAATTATTTTAAAATAACAGATGATCATTTGCGAAATATATGGATTGTTTTTTGAACAATCCAGCATCCTATACATACAATATCATACATACATCCTTTTTGTTCATTACAGATCTTATCTTATGTGGTATATAAAAATGGAAAATCAACATTTACATCAATATATTACCTCCAAAGTTCTTCACATGACTCCATGATTGGGGAGTGGCGACAAAACAGTAGAGATATGCCCTGTATGCTATAATTCTTTCTAGTTCTAGAAAGAACACAAACAAAAATAAACAAAAAACAAAAATAAGTTGGAAGAATCATATTATTTACAAAAATGTGTTGTTCTTTATGCGATAATTAATGGTGATAACAACTCTTTTATCGTATGAAAATATTCACTTTATCTCCTCTTATATTGCATCAGAGCATTTTGTCTTTAAAAATAATCAAATACTGCCCATGTGATTTTGGATTAAATTGCACAGTTAACTCTGTCAACAAAATATAAAAAAAAAAAGATTTATACCTCCTCATTATAACAATATCTTCCTCCCTTCCTTTTTCTGTTAATGGAAAATACAATCATCGGAAAATACATCTCGTTATAAAAAATCAAAGAATGCATAAAATACACAGGAGCAAGAAATTTACTATGGGTTTTGACTACATAATTTTCATATTTGTGACTTTTGTAAAACTGAGAAATTTTATGGGAAGTTAACACCATTTTTAGTCTTAAATTCCCCTTTGAATCACGTGTGAATGGACATTCTTGTAGCATTTGCGACATTGTCATTTTTGTGGGCTTAGGTTGGGATATCAACTTGTACAAAGAAAACATCTGTGAATGGATTACTCAGATCCCACATACCATTATGTTCAAAGTGAATTTCAAAGTCCAGTTGCAAACAAAACCCATATATAGGGGTGGCACTAGGATTTTAACTTGGAGGGGCCAAAGTAGAAAAAATAAATTTTCACCAACTTAGACCAGCTCAAGATAATTTGAGGCCTAAAGCGATAATTTCTAATCAGACTTTTTACAATTTTCAATATTGCTGTAATTTTTTATTTAAAATATATTTTTCTCTCTTTTTGAGATGCAAAATAACAAACAATTTATTATTATATTGGAGATTTGTTAACATAATCTTTTCACTTGATAATATAGCTGATCCACTTAATTTTTCTTGTGACATAATCAATTTTGAGTTGAATTTTATTAATTTTAATTTTGAAATTGTTATAAGTAAATGTTTTTATAATTTTATATAACATAGACATAACGTTATTTGAAAAAAAAAAAAAAACCAATATGAGTTTAGTCTTTTGATGATGATAAGATTATGATAATTTGTTTTGAAACTTTAATGCTTGTGTGCTAAGAGTTATGTACGATGGAAAGACAAAACAACGAAGGTGTTGATAAAAATAAAAATGATCGCTCATCGGACTTTTTGTTTTCGGAAACAGTTGGTAGCTCGAAAATTAGGGGTCCGAATGCCCCTAATTTCCATATAAGGCATACAAAAAAAAACAAGGTAAAAAAAAAAAAAACAAACAAACAAACAAACAAACTTTTCCAAAAAAGGAAATTAGGGCCATTAGGGCTACTGTTTTTAGGGTCACAAAACATTTTTCTTTTGTTTTTGTAGTTTTATCCTTGTATTGATAAAGTGATTTGGCAGTGTCATTATTTCTTTTTAAAGTTAGCTAGTGTAATTGATTTTAGACCTTCCTTTTTAAATCAAGCCTTTGGATCTTGGGTGCCTCTTTTTATACACCACATTTTGTCTCAAGGCATTATTCAGTTCACATCTTTAATAATTTAAAAAAATTTAATTTTTCTCAACACACACCACAACGTTTCATTTTTGCCCTGAGTCCTCCATCACTTAGTACACACCTCTAATTCAAAAAAAAAAAAAAAAACCTAACTGTTAGACATAATTTTTGCCGCAGCCCTCCTCCCCCACTAAGCCCACGAAGACTCTCTTCCTCACTGACCACTGGCCTGAAGCTAGAGAGAGAAACTAAAGAGAGAGAAAATAGATGTCTCTGCTTTCATATTCGATCCACAAGCTCTGATTTTTCTACACAGATTTGTTTGGTTACTTAGAAAACTCTAATGGATTTGTCTCAATTCATCCAATCCATTAATTGGCAACAAGAATCATATCCAGAATATAAAGATTTCGTAGTTCTTCCATTGGTTGCTTTGTTCTTCCTATCTGTTCGTTTCTTTCTCGACAGATTTATATTCAAAGTACTATATATATATATATAAGTTGTATAATCACACATGATTCGAATTGGGTCTTTGGCGGTGTTTGGGAACTGGGAGTATAGGCTATTTTAGCCTCAAGTTTTATTTTAGCCTTTTAGCCTTGAACAGTAGCTGAAACATTGATTTATATATATATATATATATATTTTTTAAATGTAACTCTGCAGCCTACATTCATTAACACTGCAGCCTACCACTGTTACCATTCCGGCTGTCCCACTGGAGTAAATTACACTTTTACCCCTTTACATCAATTTTGAAAAAAGTAGGATTAGGGACAAATTTTTCATTTTAACTTCAAACATCATTTCAACACATTTTTCAATACACCAACTCAAATAAAAATCCATCCCATCTTCCCAAACATAAAAACTAAAATAGCCTACTAAAATAACCAAAAAACCTCTAAAATAGTCACTTCCCAAACACTCACTTTGATTGTATCGCCGCGTTTGAAATTTAGATCATTCCACACACAAAAAAAGCTAAAAGCTTAAATTTTGTGTTTCAAATATATAGTTGTGAATGTTTTTTTAATATGGGTCAATCTTCATAGCATTTGCTTTATTCTTCCCAGCAGTGGTGGCGAGGGTTAGGGTTTCGATGTGTATTCAACTAAGATGTGTATTCAGTTGTGGTCATTTTAAGTAAGGTCATTATTATAATAAAAAATAATTAATTAATTGTGTGTCAAATATGGTGTGTAAATAGAGACACCTTAGATAAAGTTAAGGGTAAATTACACTACAACCCTCCCTTACTAGGAATGGCAACGGGCCGGGGATTACACTCCCCGTCCCCGATCCCCGAACATACAAAATTTCCCGTCCCTGTTCCCGATCCCGATCCCGATCCCCGACGGGGAACCATCACCTCCCCCCAACCCCACCCCTAACGGGGATCGGGTTTCCCCGACCACGAAAAATCTCTGATCCTTTTTTTTTTTTTTTTCAGAACTGCTTTGAAGCTCTATGGAGGATAAAAAAAAACAAATCACATGGCGAAAGAGAAAGAACAGCAACAGACCATAGATCATCATCATCAACAACGCTCAACAACAGCCACAAAAAAAAAAAAACTGATTAACAACAACTGATCATCATTATCATCGATCGCACAAATCTGAGCTACAATCTAATATATATATATATATATATATATATGTATATATAACACAGAGAAAGAAAAACAAAAAGAGTCGGGCGGCAGAGGAGATCGTGGAGGAGGGCAGCGAAGGAGATCAGCAGAGGAGGGTGGTGGAGGAACGACACTGTGTAGAGGACAGCTCTTCTCTCGGCGGAGGAGATCGGCGAGGATCGACTTTCTTCTCTCTCTCTCTCTCTCTCTCTCTCTCTCTCTATCTCTCATTTTTCTCACGCAAACGAAGCCGTGTGTGAGTGACTGTGTGAGGGAGCAGAGCAGCAGACACACAAATATATATAGACAGGGGTAGAATAGTAATTCTACTTCAGGGAAAAAACGGGACGGGACTGGGAAATGTATTACCGTTCCCGGCCCAAACATTATCGGGATTTAGGCCAAGTTTGGGAAGTGTAAAAAAAACCAAAAAGTCAAAAAGTTACTCAAAAAGTTAAAAAGTTATCACTATTCATCAAAAGTTAAAAATTACAGCTGCACAACTCCTAATCCTAATTTTCCCCTACACACTAATTTATATAATTTTTTAATACACATTTTTTCATAAAAATCAAAAAGTTAACCCAAACATCCATATTTTTTTCCTCAACTTTTTAGTTAAAAAAGACAAAAAATACACTTATTTAAGACACTCCAAACAACCCTTTATTTTTAATACCACCCCGGCCCGTCGGAGATATTTTTCAAAAAAAAACCGCTTTAATCGGAGTCGGGGCCGGGTCTCCATCTTCAAATTGCCATCCCCATCCTTTGCTATAATTTTTTTTTTTTTTTTTGTAACAGTTTAGCCCTTTCATTAGTCAACCATCCATTGACCTGAGTGAAAAACACCACAGCAAACAAAACACACCTGACAAATCCGATTTTACCCTTGTAAAGCCAGGTGTAACCCATCCCAAGAAATGCATCGTTTTGGTTTTTTATATTTTTTATTTTTTATAATAGGTGTCCAGCCAGCTTATACGTACCCGATTAATTCTGGCCAGAAGTTGACAACCAGCCAAGTCACCAACCACTCAATCAACAATATTTGGTTTACTTACACTATTTTGATTGAGAAACTTGGAAAGGAATTGGGAAAGAAAAAGAGAAAAGGGAAGTAAAAAAAAAGAAAAGAGAGGTAAAATAAAAATAAAAAATGTCTTATATTTCATTTAATTTCATATATTTTTTTTATTTCTATTTCTAAATCTTTCAACCAAACAAACCATTAGTTTACATGCATGACATTTGGTTGCATTACTCAACATGGCATTTTCCACACCAAAAAAACAAAAACAAAAAAAAGAATAGAAGCTCACAGATCAACAATGGGTTGTCAAAGGACAAGGAACTAATCATACTTTTAATCACCGAACCAACCTCAAATTTGTCCAAAGTTGGAAAAACAAGCGTCGTCTAGTTTCTTCCTCTCACAGTTCCAAAATCCAATTGGGTGCTCCATAATTTCACGCTAATCAGTAAGCTGCTTCAAAATTGTTTCACTACCAATGTTTGAAAAATAGGTCAAATCGTTGGTTGGCGATAGAGGAGGGTTTGGTTGGCTTGGATTCGCGAATGCGTCGTCGCCGTCGCCGTCGCCACTGCCTCCGCCGCCTTTCCCTGCCTTTCATCTTCTCTTTTTCCCCTCTGACTCTCCATCCATGTCACTCGCCGTGATGTTCTATGACGCAATGTTAATTTCTTAAAATAATGATTTATTTTGTTTTTTTTTTTTTTGCTGTCTAGCCTTCCACTATCTTAAAAAAATAATGATTTATTTAACATGATTTTACTTATAAAATATTTTGTATTATGTTTTTAATTAATTAAATATAAAAATAAATATTTTGATGAAATCACTATTTTAGAATTCAAAAATGATTTGTCCCCCTAAAAATAATCCCCCTAATTCCCCTAATTTCCTTTTTTGGAAACTGTTTTCTTTTTTTCTTTTTGTTTTCTTTTTTTTTTTTTTTTTTTTTACTTAAAATGGAATTTCGGAGGATTCGGGGGCCCCGGATTCGGGGGATGAATCACTGCCCAAAAAAATTAACTGTTGGTTGGTTTTTTTTTTTTTTTTTTTTTGAGGGTTTTGTGATTCTAGGTACCTGTTGTTGGATATGGTTTTCCTTGAAAGTTTTCATTTATTATGGGAAATTATTTTATTGGAAATACCAAATCATTTGTATTTGTCACTATAAGTTAAAGTTCCTCTTGCATGCCGTTCACTGTGTTTGTTTACTAGAAAGTTTAAATGCATAGACAATTAAGCACATAGTGAACTAAATAATAATAAATGGAATACACATGTAGAACTAGCCATTTGTGAATTCACATCATTGCTGAGTTTCACCAGATGGAAATTAAAATCCCAAACAAGGTATATTATTTGTATTTTCTAATTACACTATTGTTAGGGTGTCGATGTGATTCCAAAGAATAGAGAGGTGCACTGATATTTTAAAATTACAAATGGGGAGTCAATATAATTTACCTTAGAGTTAAAGACTAAAAAGTGTGGCACACTTTTTGTGGGGTTATATTTCTGAGCATCAACACGTGGCAAGATGACGTCGGCGTGTCATCAGGAGAGCTACATGTCACAGTAAAGTTTTGCCATGGTATCCTAGTATTTGCCGAGGTAATTTCTGAAGGCAATTTAATTCGGGACAAAGGCCTCCAACCTCGGCTTGACAGGCAAAGGCCGAGTTACCCGCAGAAGATTAAGGCCGAGGTTGAAGTTATAAAATATCATCTTGGTTTGGTGGATGTACAGCTGTGTAAAGAGAACCACGAGGCCATTGTCTCACCAACAAGCTTTCCTTGAGGCCGTGAAATAGCCACGAGGCCACTAACAGTCGTGGGGGGAATCAACAGCTTTTACCTGGAAAGCTGCCAGGAGTGGAATAGTGCGCTGGCAAGACAGCTCAAAAGCTGTGAGCTTCTCCATTTCAATTTCGGTATATATTGAGATGGAGAACAACGAATAAGGGGGAGGGAAGAGGAGGAGAGCGTTTACACACAATTGTAGCTTTTTCAATTACGAGTTTAGTGGGAGTTACTAAGAGCAAACTGTAATTCTGTTATTGCACATAGTGAAACACCTCGGCCCCACCCGTGGACGTAGGCAATTATTGCCGAACCACGTTAAATCCCTCTTGTCTTTGTGTTATTATTTGTGCCATCTATTCTGCCTGTGTTACTACTGCTGAATCACTAAGATAGGCAGTGTGAACAGAAAATACCCACACAATTTGGCGCCGTCTGTGGGAAAGAAAGACGAATAGATGGCCAGTAACGCACAAAACGAGAAGATCGGGGGCAACACACCCGCTGCGAGTGACAGGCCCATCGACCTTGACGTCGAAGGAAACAGCCACAATGACAAGAACCGTGGCCAGGGGCACGGGGGAAAGAACGTCATCCATGAGGATGACACTTCGAAGAAGGCGGACCAAGGCAGATACTACGAAGAAGATAACCTCCAGGTATGGAGAGATAGATGTATACGAAGGGATGAGGAACTCAAGGACCTGGCAAATAAGTTGGCGGACCTCCAATCGGTCGTCAACTTCATGATGCACAGCAAGGTCATGCAGCCACCATACCCACTGCAGGATACTCCAAACCCAGCAGTTAAAGCTCGGAATGAAGGAAGGACAACAACTCCTGAAGCACCACAGCGCTCCAGGAACAAGGAGCATTCTCATCCGTGCTCCGGGGAAGTCGGTAAGTCCAGAAGGACGTATAATACAAAGGATCAGGAACCAAGGGAACATCGGCATGTACAAAAGCAAGTTCTCTGCTTCGATACAACCCATGGAGAGAGATCAAAACGGGTGTACCACGACGCCGAGAGTAGCGTGCCAAAGGGACTCAAGTCAAAAGATAGCCGAGCTCCGGGGAGGAGCAAAGAAGACTTGAGAAACTACCTCAAGAGGAGGGAACAGAACGCTGAAGCCGAGGTAAGCTCGTTCACCAAGCCGAGGACACCATTCTCGGTAGAACTGGACAAATTTGAAGCACCGAAAAGATTCAGCATGCCGAGGTTCCAAATCTATGACGGTAAGTCAGATCCTAACTTCCATGTTGGATTGTTTTTAAATTCAATGGCATTATACAGTGGAAATGAGCCTTTGCTTTGCAAAGTATTCCCTTCGTCCTTTGGAGAAATTGCATCCGATTGGTTCCACAAGTTACCAAAAGGAAGTGTGAAGACGTGGGAAGGTCTGGCCGAGATGTTTGTGGCCAGGTTCGTGACAAACAAGCTACAGCCATTGAGGGTGGACGCATTAATGGCTTTGAAAATCAGCAAGGATGAAGGCCTTAGGGCCTACGCAAAAAGATATTACGAAGTGTTCAACCGTATACCTGAATGCAATCAGGAGGTAGCGGTCGTGTCTTTCAAGAACGGCCTGAAAGAAGATTGTTCACTCCGAAAATCTTTGGCAAAGACACTGCCAAAGAACATGGAGGAACTCATGGCACGGATTGAAAAATATGCCAGAGCCGAGGAAGATACATCGGCACCAAAGCAAGTCAAACAGGAGCAGGGGAATGGCTCGCCGAAGCGAAGCCGAAGTAACAACGGATTCAGCAAAGCAGAGGTAGAGCTGAGGGCTAAACAAGCAGTGACAACTGTGTTCCGAATTCCAATTCAAAAGGTCCTCGGCAAAATTCGGGGCGAACCCTACTTCAGAACACCGGCAAGGCAACCCGGGGAGTTTATGGGACGAAACGCGGACAGACATTGCTCATACCACAATGAAAACGGGCATACAACACAAGGATGCAGAGCCCTCAAAGCACACTTGGAAGATTTGGTGAGGCAGGGCCATTTAAGAGACCTTGTTGATGAAACCAGAACGAGAGAAGAACAGACCAGACTGCCCCAGGCTGAAGCGGCCCCACCACCACCGCAACCCCGGGCAGAAAGACCTCGGGTGGTAAATGTGATTCATTCCAAGGTGAATGAAAATGACGTTCGGGGAGAAACCCAACGAGTAAAACATCTGCAGTACGTGAACCAGGTCGGATTGAAACGACCTCGGCCCGAAGATTGCCAAGGACCGGTGATAACCTTCACCGAGGCCGACCTAGAAATGGTCCAGCAGCCACATAATGATGCCTTGGTAGTATCCCTGCAGATTGGGGAATGCCAGGTAAAACGCATCCTGATAGATCAAGGCAGCTCTTGCAACATCATGTACGTTAGATGTTACAAGGAGCTGGGTCTTCACCCTGATGACCTGGAACAGTCTGAAGGCCCGATGGTCGGCTTCAACGGAACGCCGACATGGCCACTTGGTGCCACAACCTTGGACGTTCAAGCAGGCACGAAGATGATCAAGACTGAGTTCATTGTGATCGATACTCCATCACCGTACAACATCATCATAGGCAGGCCATGGTTGCATGCAATGGGGGCAGTCCCCTCAACATTGCACCAATTACTGCGCTTCCCCACAGAACATGGGATTGAAGAAATCCGAGGAGATCAATTGCAGGCAAAGAATTGCTCCATGGCAGCAATGAAGACTACTTGCAACATTCGGGAACCGGCTAGAGCCGAAGTCGAAGACGAGGACATGGAAGTCCTAGAGGATGTCGGCAAGGAGCCGGCCGAGAAGAGTGAGGAATCACTGAAGAAAATCTTCGTTCAAAAGGGCGATGAAGAGCGCTTCTTTCTTCTCGGCTCAGGCTTAGCCGAGGAAGAGGAACGAAAACTAGAGGCATTTTTGAGAGCAAACATAGAAGTGTTCGCCTGGACACCTTATGAAATGCCCGGCATTGACCCCGAGCTCACATGTCACAGGCTGAATGTCGACAGGTCGGCTAAACCAGTGGTGCAGCGAGCCAGAAGGCCAACGTTGGTACACGTCGACGCAGTGGAAGAAGAGGTTGACAAACTTCTAGAGGCCAGGGCCATCAGAGAAGTCGATTACCCGACGTGGTTATCAAACACCGTGGTGGTGAAAAAGAAAAACGGCAAATGGAGGGTTTGTGTAGACTTTACAAGCTTAAATAAAGCCTGTCCCAAAGACAGCTTCCCTCTACCAAAAATTGACCAGCTGGTGGATGCTACATCGGGGCATGAAAGAATGAGCTTCCTAGACGCTTACAGGGGGTACCACCAGATAGCCATGTACCCCCCAGACGAGGAAAAGACAGCATTCATCACCCCAAAAGGCCTGTACTGCTACAAGGTGATGCCTTTTGGACTGAAAAATGCAGGAGCAACCTATCAAAGGCTGGTAACCAAGATGTTCAAACACCAGATAGGCCAAACAGTGGAAGTCTACATTGATGACATGGTCGTGAAGACCAAGGAGGTAGAGAATCACCTCACCGACCTAGCCGAGGTATTCAACATACTGAAAACATATCGGCTCCGACTAAATGCATCAAAGTGCGCATTTGGGGTTGGATCTGGGAAATTCCTCGGGTACCTGGTAACCAGAAGGGGAATAGAAGCCAGCCCAGATCAGATCAAGGCCATCCTAGATCTACAGAGCCCCACCTCGGCAAAGCAGGTTCAAATGCTCACTGGCAGGGCCGCAGCCCTAAACAGGTTCATAAGCCGGAGTTCAGACAAGTGTAAACCCTTCTTCAACCTGGTAAAGAAGACTGCAGACTTCCTGTGGAGCGAGGAATGTGAGGAAGCTTTGGCCAATCTAAAGAAGTATCTGACCACGGCTCCAATCCTCTCAACGCCGGTGCCCGAGGAGGAATTGTTTTTGTACTTGGCTGTGTCCGAGCATGCTGTGAGTGCAGTACTAATCCGAGAAGAGCAGGGAGAACAGAAGGCTGTCTACTACGTAAGTAAGACCTTAGCCAGTGCTGAAACAAGGTACTTGCCACTAGAGAAATTACTGCTGGCTCTAGTCATGGCCTCAAAGAAGTTGAACCACTACTTCCAAGCACACAAGATTCTGGTGCTAACAGAACACCCATTAAAATCCCTGTTACAACAAGGAGACTTGACAGGAAGAATCGCAAGGTGGGCAGTAGCCCTGGGACAGTATGAGCTGGAATTCAGGCCCAGAACAGCGATAAAGGGCCAAGTATTGGCCGACTTTGTGGCAGAATTCACGCCGGAGTCCATCGAACGTCGGCCTCCGATGAGCCGAGATGAACAAAGCTCTAGCAAGCAAGAAGAATCCCAGCCAACAGCAAAAGAGCAAAAGAGGGAAAGCCTCCGACCTTGCAGCGTCTACATCGGTGACTCATTCAGACTCTACGTCGATGGAAGTTCAAACCGACGAGGAGCGGGGGCAGGGGTACTGCTGATATCCCCAGATGGAGAAATAATAGAACAATCCATCCGTTTGGGGTTCAAGGCCTCAAACAATGAAGCTGAATACGAAGCATTGATTGCCGGACTAAAACTGGCAGCAGCAGCTGAAGCCGATGAGGTAATAGTTTTTTGTGATTCACAACTAATTGTTAATCAGTCAACAGGAGAATTTGTAGCCAGGGACGAGCGCATGTCGGCATATGCAAAAGAGGTGATCAGATTAGCCGAGCTATTCCAGAATTGCCGACTCCTTCAAGTTAGCCGAGATGATAACAGTCACGCCGACGCGTTGGCCAATCTGGCGAGCTCAATGCAGACCGGAAAGACGAGAACAATTATGATCGACTACATGTCGGGCCCAAGCGTAGAACCACGGCACGCGAAGCAAGAGGCAATGTGTGTGGACATGGGGCCGAGCTGGATGGATGCAATTGTTGCATTCCTGAAAGAGGGAAAATTGCCAGAAGACCGCAAGGAGGCACACAAAGTCAGATTAAAGTCGGCAAGATTTTGCCTAACTGCGGAGGGACATCTCTACAGAAGGTCCTTCACCGGACCCCTTTTAAGGTGCGTACACCCTTTTCAAGTTGAAGATTTTTTATATGAAATTCATGAAGGGATTTGTGGAAGCCACACTGGGGGCAGATCGATAGCCCATAGGGCCATTACCCAGGGGTATTGGTGGCCATACATGCAAAAAGATGCCGAAGCATATGTGAAAAAGTGCGAACCCTGTCAACGATTTGCACCCTTGATTCATCAGCCAGCTGCCGACCTGAATCCAGTATCCAGCCCATGGCCGTTTGCCCAGTGGGGCATGGATCTGGTCGGACAACTTCCCCAAGCAACTGGGCAGAGGAAATACTTGTTGGTGGCAACGGATTACTTTACAAAGTGGATAGAGGCAGAACCTCTAGCTAAGATCCGAGATGTGGACGTCAAGAATTTCATATGGAAGAACATCATCACCAGATTTGGCATTCCCAGAGCCATTGTAGCCGACAACGGAACGCAGTTCGACAGCAAGCTGATCAAGAACTTCTGTGCGAAATTCAAGATCAAGAATTACTTTTCAACACCAAGCTTCCCTCAAAGCAACGGACAAGCAGAAGCATCCAACAAAGTAATTCTGGATGGAATAAAGAAGAGGTTGCAGGCAGCAAAGGGGAAGTGGGTAGATGAATTACCCAACGTGCTTTGGGCATATCGGACCACGCCGAGAAGATCCACAGGGGAATCTCCCTTTGCCATGGCCTATGGCACAGAAGCAGTCATTCCACTGGAGGTCGGCATCCCAGGGATCCGAACCCAGGGAGTTGAAAATGGGACTAATGATGTACTCTTAGCCCGAGATCTGGATCTTTTGGAAGAACGAAGAGAGAAGGCTGCAATTCAGCTTGCAGTATACCAGCAACAGCTTGCCAGGGCTTACAATAAGAAGGTCAACCCACGAGATTTTCAAGTCGGCGACCTAGTCTTGAGAAAAGTGGTCGGCAACAAGAAAGATCCCAGGGAGGGCAAGCTTGGCCCAAACTGGGAAGGGCCTTACAGAATTACCTCGGTGTTAGGTAACGGAGCATATCGGCTTGAAGACAATGAAGGCAAAGCACTGCCACGACCCTGGAACACTTGCAACTTGAAATTTTTCTATCATTGAGAGATCCTTATTCTTGGCCGATGCCATATGATTGGTAGAGAAGACATGGTAAATGAGAACCCAAGTGGAACTCAGGTTCACATTGGGGGCAGAGAAGATACAAAGCCTACCACTTGTTGAAATTTGTAGCAATTTACAAGTTGGTCTGGCCGAATAACAAAGTCTATCACTTGTTGAAATTTGTAGCAATTTACAAGTTGGTGTGACCGAATACAAAGCTTAGCTTCGCTTGTTGAAATTTGTAGCAATTTACAAGTTGAAGTTGAGCCGAGAAGATTCCTTAGCTTCGCTTGTTGAAATTTGTAGCAATTTACAAGTTGAAGTTGAGCCGAGAAGATTCCTTAGCTTCGCTTGTTGAAATTTGTAGCAATTTACAAGTTGAAATTGAGCCGAGATGATTCCTAAACTTCGCTTGTTGAAATTTGTAGCAATTTACAGGTTCAAATAAATGTTGATATTATTGTTTAAACTCTTGTTGAAATTTGTAGCAATTTACAAATAGATCATTGCTTAACACCTGTTATGACTTGATTAAAGTTTATTGTTTGTATTAATCCTTGTTGAAATTTGTAGCAATCTACAAGTTGGTCAGGCCGATTAAAAAGGTTGGCTTCGCTTGTTGAAATTTGTAGCAATTTACAAGCTGAAGTTAAGCCGAGATGGTTCCCTGGCTTCGCTTGTTGAAATTTGTAGCAATTTACAAGTTGGAGTCAAGCCGAGATATTTGTTTCTCTTCACTTGTTGAAATTTGTAGCAATTTACAAGTCGAAGGGAAGCCGATGTTATGGCATACAGTCTTATAGCAATCTGCTGGTTGGACATACCAATGACGATGTTCAAACACTTGTTGAAATTTGCAGCAATTTACAAGTTGAAGCTAAGTATATTGTTCAATCCTTGTTAAAATTTGTAGCAATTTACAAGTAGATTACTGTTTAAACCTTGATTATAATCTGAGAATAGTTTGCTGTATATAATGGTCCTTGTTGAAATTTGCAGCAATTTACAAGTAGGTTGGACTGATATAACAGGTTGAAGTTTAGCCGACATGTTACCATCTGTTGGAATTTTGTTGCAATTTACAGCAATTTACAAGTGGGGGAAACTGAGATTATTGTTTGAACGCTCATTGAAACATGAGAAAAGTTTGCAAAAGTTAACATTGAATTGTATATGTTTTATACTTGTTGAAATTTATGAAAAGATTGCAGGTCAGTATCTTGCCGAAGTAAAACTTGCAGGTGTTATGCCCGAGGTATGTAACCCCGAGAAGATTACACAAAGAAAGAATTGTGTACAACATGCAGAATATTCTAAGTATAAAACTACACAGAAGCAATAAAGAAGAATTTAAAGACTGAAGCATTCAGAAAGAAACAGTTGCATATAAAAGGAAGGCACTGTGGCCTAAGCAAAAATCTTGTTCACAAGTTACATAGAAGGCACATCGGCCACAAAAGACAGCTTACATTGAAGGAAAGAACAAAGAAAAGAGACAAAGTACAAAAAAGAAAAGTAGAAGACATCTAAACTCCTTCAGCATTAACAGTAGATTGGGCAGGAACGTCGGAAGGATCTGGAGGAATGATCTCGGCATCCTTTTCCACCATAGCATCTGCTTCCTTGTCCACCACAACCTCAGCTTCTTTATTTGCCGAGACCTCGGCCGCTTTATCGGCTGCGACTTCAGCATCAATCTCAGCAAGGGTTTCATCAACACTTCTCTCTGCCAAAAGAAGGTCAGAGGATAGAGTGCCGATGTCCGCCTTTTTGGGAGCAGCATCGAGGTCTTCATCTCCAGTCAAGTCCAGGACTTGATCACCCTTTGGAGGAGATTTGGCCTTCCTCACCAGGGCTTCTTCTTCACCTTCACCTTCCTCTTCAGCCTCGGCTTCAGAATCATCTTCTTCAGCTTGGCTTGGAGATGGAGGAAGAGGACAAGGAAGACGCATGGCCTTGGTCTTGCGCCATGGCGAGTCGACTGGAAGATCAAGCTTTTTGGCCAAAGCATTCCAACCTAGGGAATATCCCTTGTTGCATGCTTGCTTGACCTGAAGCTTATAGTCTTCAGCGACATCGGCCATGCCTTCATTATAAGCAGCATCAATTTCAGCTCTCTTGGTGGCCAAGGCTTCTTGTAGCTCCTTTTCGGCCTGGGCCGCTTTCTCCTCGGCTTCCTTCTGCTGAGCTATAGCAACAGTTTTAACAGCCTCAGCAGCCTCAGCCTTTTCATCGGCTATCTGTTTAGCCTTGGTTGCCTCCTCGGCCTGATCGCCCAGTTTTTTCATCTTGATCTGGAGGGCCCTGTTTTGTTTATGGATAAGAGCAAACTCCTTCTCCATGTCGGCTAACTTCTTTGCTGTTTCAAAAGCCTGCATGGAGAAGGTATGGGCGTGTTGGATGGCCTGGAAGAATACAAGGCAAAAGTTATTATAAACATTTCAAAATTTTATAAGTATGAAAGACAAATTATCAAAATCAAAGACTTACTTGGACTGAATGCTGCATCATGAGGGCGTAATTCTCATAGCCGCTCATTTTTTCGTTACGCTCCATATCGCCGTCAAGAAGGACTGCTGTGCTGAGCGCCACGCCGATGTTGACGTCGGCAGCGCTTTCGTTGGTGTAGACCGGCCTGTGTTCAAGAGTAACTTTGGGTTCCCAGGGAACTTTGGGAACCCTGGAACCCGAAGTTGAGGCAGATGTAGACCTTGGCTTCTTTTGCTGAGTGGCCCCTGATGGCTGGGCTTCAGCAGGTCTCTTTGCGGGAGCCGAAGTGATCTTCTCGGCCAGTTTGGAGATTGGCAGGGCATCTTCAGCCTCTGCGTCATCCACAGTAGCCTTCGCCTTTGGTTGGGCCTTTTTGACTCTCTTTTGCTTTGGCGGAGGCACAGTTTGGGGAGGCGCATCATCCATGTCGTCTGGAAGATCGGCCAAGAGGTTCAGCACCACTTTCGTTGGTTTTTCCATCTCGGCTGTTTTAACAAGCCTTCGTCGGCGTTTCTTTGGAGCCGAGGTTGATGGCTGATCGGCTGGCTCAGATGTGGAGGCAGCCTGTTCTGTAGAAGCAGTTGATGGAGAAGCGCTCTTCTTCCTCTTCCTTGGAACGTCGGCCAACTTGGATGTGTATGTAGGGATGAAATTTAACACCAGGGGAGCTTTGCGCTTCTGGAGAGGGAGGTCCAATAGCTTCTTCAATCCTTTCCCTGGACAGTAGGATTGGCGGAAGTTCTTGTGAGGCTGGCGAACGTCTGCAACAAGAAACACAATATCAGAAACAGATAAAATTGGCCGAAAAATCTGAAGAAAACAACAGTTAAGAAGTTAACACAGGGATCTTACCCTTGCCCTCCTTGACCGTTCGAGGAAGAGGGAATAGATGAACTTCTTCATCTGGGCCAAATTCCCAGTTCCCAGATGCGATGAGGTAATCATCTCCAGCCCCTTTGTTGGAGTCTGGGAGGTCGGCTATGATCTTAAAGGCGGTGGACCTCGGCTTAAGGTAGTAGACATAACCTTTTTCTTTAAGGTTCAAGGGACACATGGTATAGCAATACTGGATGTCGGCAAGAGTGATTCTAACACTCTCCGCCGAGCTAAGGCTATTATTCCATTCAGCGTCCTATAGGCGTTTATGGAGAGTTGCATGGGGTTCAGGGTGTAGTAATGAAGGACCTCGCGGAAGAGGGGATCTAGGGGGAACCTAAGTCCACACTGGACGAAGGCAACTACAGGGAAAGGCATCTTATCCTCATCGGGCATAATGGAGTCGTTCTCCCCAGCTAGCCTGAGGTGAACATCGGCAGGGATGGAGAATTCTTGCCTAAAATACTCTAGTTTGGATGGGGTGTTGACCCTATCTCTCCACACACCCATGGTTTAGATATAGAAAAGTGGGATAACAGAAAGGAGAAGATCTACAGGGTTTAAAGGACCTCGGCTTAAAACCTAGGTATAAATTGTTTCAGTTTTTCCTAAAAGATTGAAGGTTCTACAGCAAATCCCAAGCCTAAATCTACGAATAATGAGTATGAAGGGCAGAAAATCTGGAAAACAGGAAAGCAAAAAGAAGTCTCAGATTCAAGAACACGAGAGAATGGAAGGCCAGAAACAGAAATGAAACGGTGCAAGTGTTCGCAGCATAAATAAAATCATGAGATGAGATACATGATTCACAAATCAGATGCAGAACAATCAAGTGACAAGAAATTTCAGAAAACCAAGCAAGAACTGGGAAGAGAAAGGAGCGACGGCTTACCAGAAGAGTTGAAGCCGAGATGAGTGGCGCCGAACTGAAAGAGCTTCAGAACTTCGCAGAAATGGCAGATGGAGGCAGTTGCAGAGCTTCGGGCAAGAGTAATGGCAGAATTGAAAGAGAAAAAGTTTTAGAGAGAAAGAAAGCAAGGAGATTCAAAATGCAAAAGTGAAGGAGAAAGAGAGAGGGAATCGTTTTTGTCAAAATTTGAAACGGCGGCAAAAAACAGCAATTATTACGCCTAGGGTAACGCATGCGTCAGACGGCGCGGACAGAGAAAAGACGGCTTGTAGGCGCGTCAATGGCACGGACCAGTAAGAATGAAACGCGTCATCAGAACGGTTGAAAATTGGTGCATGACAGCTCATACGCGTAAGGGAATTGATTTGAATCTGAAGAGGACATGTCGGCCTGAAATGAATTAACTCGGCTAGAAGTTCTTAAGCCGAGGTGCGAGAAAGAAGTTCAATATAAGTTCCATCACCTCAGTATGCCGAGGTAATAGAACTTAGGGGGCAGTTGTGGGGTTATATTTCTGAGCATCAACACGTGGCAAGATGACGTCGGCGTGTCATCAGGAGAGCTACGTGTCACAGTAAAGTTTTGCCATGGTATCCTAGTATTTGCCGAGGTAATTTCTGAAGGCAACTTAATTCGGGACAAAGGCCTCCAACCTCGGCTTGACAGGCAAAGGCCGAGTTACCCGCAGAAGATTAAGGCCGAGGTTGAAGTTATAAAATATCATCTTGGTTTGGTGGATGTACAGCTGTGTAAAGAGAACCACGAGGCCATTGTCTCACCAACAAGCTTTCCTTGAGGCCACGTGAAATAGCCACGAGGCCACTAACAGTCGTGGGGGGGAATCAACAGCTTTTACCTGGAAAGCTGCCAGGAGTGGAATAGTGCGCTGGCAAGACAGCTCAAAAGCTGTGAGCTTCTCCATTTCAATTTCGGTATATATTGAGATGGAGAACAACGAATAAGGGGGAGAAGAGGAGGAGAGCGTTTACACACAATTGTAGCTTTTTCAATTACGAGTTTAGTGGGAGTTACTAAGAGCAAACTGTAATTCTAGTTATTGCACATAGTGAAACACCTCGGCCCCACCCGTGGACGTAGGCAATTATTGCCGAACCACGTTAAATCCCTCTTGTCTTTGTGTTGTTATTTGTGCCTTCTATTCTGCCTGTGTTACTACTGCTGAATCACTAAGATAGGCAGTGTGAACAGAAAAATACCCACACACTTTTAAATAGTATTTGATTCATTAAAATAAATTTGAAATTGAATTATAGAACAATCATTAACTTACAGTAATAAATGATTGTTTTATTTTTTATTTCTTTAAATGAATCAAACAAAATAATGAACATTCTAATAAGACCATCTCCAATGGTTCATCAAAACTGATATCAAATTTAAATTTTGCTGAAAAGGCTACTGTTCACAGCTCCAACGGTTCACCAAACGTGATATCAGATTGAGTTTTCAGCAAATGTTTCATCAGATTGAGGACGAAATAATGAATTCATCAAAACACTGTTCCGGACCGTTGGAGAGGAGGACCCGGTCGACCAACCGGTTGCCCGGCCGGTTGACCAACCGGTCAACCCGTGAAAGGTTCAAACAGTTCAGCAAAAAATTCGAAAAATTCAAAAAAAAAATATATATATATATATATATATATATATATTTTTTGCCTAACCGGTCGACCGGCCGGTCGACCACCCGGTTGTCCCGGGACAAGTTTGAGAATTTGGTGAATCGTTGGAGCATCTGTTATCAAATTTGATGAAATGGATACTTTTTGAGTCATATTTGGTGAAAAATTTGAGTAAGCGTTGGAGATGCTCTAAATGATTGTTTCATGGGAAAAGTTAGGGATCATGAAAATTTTGTCATGAAAATGATCATGAAAAATTTATGATCATTGGATTATCTTGATTAGTATGTGGTATTTTATTCTAAGTGTAATCCAAGGGTCACAAAGCTTTCATGATTATTTTCATGAAAAAATTTTCATGATACCTAGCATTGCTGTTGTTTCATTATGTCCTTATTCAAGTGGATCAAACAATACCTACTAGGGGTGTTCATGAAAAATCGGAAACCGACTAACCCGCCCGAACCAAATTAAAATGGACGGTTTCGAATATTCAACCAGTCGGCTACAGTTTAGTTTGGCTGAATTTTACAATTTCACAATCAGCAACGGTTTTATATAAATTATTACGGTCGAAACCGACCCGACCGAATTCTTTAACATAAGCAGGCAGCTCCTACATTTTTAATATATATTTGTATAATTGTTTTATTTTTGGGAGAAGTGCAAAGCTTCCCCAAGAAGCTTTCTAATATGATGATGATGTATTTCAACTATCAAAGCAAAAAAGGGTTGTCCACAGCAGACCTATCATTTCCTCTCATCTTCCCTATATTTCTCTCTTCCCCATATTTTTCTCTCTCTCTAATCTCTCTCTGTGTGTAACGTAAACCCTCATTCCCTCTATATTAGATATCTTTTTATATCTATGATTTACCCATTTTCAAATTCCATCTCTTTCCAATCTCTCTCTCTCTCTCTCTCTCTCTCTCTCTCTGATACTTTGTGAGGTGTTCATCTATCCTTCAAATCAGAAGCTCCAATGCTGATGGTGGTGCTCTCTTACTAACCAAAACCGTAGGTATGAATTTATTTGTTTATAATGTTTTTGATTAATTACAACTCTTGATTGATATTGTGTTTATGATTAATTTTTTATTAAATAACTGAAATCCTACATGGATTTTGTATTTTTTAATTTTGTTTTAAAAAAAGCACTAGATTTAATATATATATATATATTTTTTAATTTTTTGCAGACTAACATAAACCCTACCTGGATTTTTTTTTTTTTATTAACAAAAACCCTTGTTTTAAGTCATTGTTTTTGTTTAAAAGAAGTTAAATGTAAAAATCTGAATGCTCATGTATGGTTTTTTTAATTTTTTTTATTGTGTGGAATTTATTGTTTTTGTTTGTTTGGTTAACAAATAATATTTTTATTATAATAGTTTTTTAGAATTGAAAA
Source organism: Camellia japonica (assembly GCA_030407325.1). Lineage (NCBI taxonomy): Eukaryota > Viridiplantae > Streptophyta > Magnoliopsida > Ericales > Theaceae > Camellia > Camellia japonica. Next base: position 30,072,845 of record JAPPVO010000036.1, on the reverse strand, counting down.
ATTATAAATTTAATATTTTTTGCTAATTATATTTTCAATTGTAAAATTGTCTATTTTTAAAATTACTAATATTTTAACTTGGTAATAAATTAAAAATCATAAAAAATGTCTATTTTCATAATAAAATTGCTAATGGTAAAGGCCCAGTTATGGTTTGGCCCAACTATCACAGCCCAACCCGTGAAACCGATTGAGGGCTCTTTTGGGAACTTGATAAAAATCTGATTTTCAGATTTTTTATCTCCTCTTCTCTCACAGAAAAGCTGATTATAATCTCCTTATAATCAGTTTTTCACCAAAAAGTTGATTATAACCATCTTCCCAAAACACCCCTGAATCCGACCGTCAATCCGATTCCTATGAACGGACAGTTTCGAACCGTCATTCGGTCAAAATCGGATATTAAAACACTCAATCCGAATCTGTTCGGTTGGTTATCGGTTGATAGGTCAACCCGATCCGATCCGACCCGTGTGTAGCCCTATAACCTACAAAAGTTTAAATATAAAATTTATGTATATGATGATTTGTGTCTTCCAAAAAATAGAGGTGTCATACCCCATCTCCGTCCTTATATAATTCCCGTTATTACGTGTTATTTGGTGTGACTTATATGAGTTATTTATAATTTTTTATTTATTTTGAGAGTTTGATGTAATTTTTGCTTATAGCTTATTAGTAAAAAAAAATATAATTTAATAAGTTAAAAAAAAGTTTATTATTTGAAAGTTATGAGATAAATACTTTTAATTTTTACTTTCTGATTATCAATTTTTATCTTATAATTAGTTGTACCAAACAATCCCTACATATATCATTACAGACAACCAAATATATACAACGCGGAACATGAAAACGATAAATACATGCAGTTGCAGCTGCGTTACGTGCACAAAATATTACAAACCCTAATGCAGAGATGTGATACAAAAAATATTTACATCTACAAATGCAAATATGTGTCAGTTTTATACATTATATATTTGGTACCTTCTATACACCTATAGAATCTTTTTCAGGCGGTTGCTATCTTCGGAAAGCATTATGATGTGCCAAACTTTCTTCATCAAGAAAACGATAAAACAACCACATCGGGATATATACAAGAACATATAACCAACAAACCAGAGAATTGTTACGTAAATCTCTACAAGAATAAATAATAATTAAAAGAAGAAAAAAAAATAAATAGAAAAGGTTAAATCTACAATAAATGTAATAATATATACATATGTTATTTTCAATCAAGGGTAAAACAACTATTAAAAATGTTAAAATTTGAAAATCTGACTTCATTTCATAACATTATATGTAAGTGGGATTAATAATTTTTTCATAATATTTATCTTAAAATAAAACCATCTAGTACTTTCCATTAACTATTCTTTTTTGATTTATTTTGAGATATGTGTTAGAATGTTTCATACAATGTTTGCTTATAGTTATGAGACAAAAATAATTTAAATAATTTTAAAAAATTAATTATCCAAAAACTATGAAATGGATGCATTTATATTTGTATTTTATGCTTATCAAGTATTTATTACAAGAGAGTTAGCCTCTGTTTGGGAAGAGGCTTTTTGGACTTTTTTGGCTAAAATAGTAACTGTGGGGAAGTGGTTTGGAAATACTCTTAAGATCCTGGAAGACGCCAATAATGCTCAGCTAGTCACCTGCAAAGATACAAATACTCCGGTCGGGGGTGCCAGAATTAGCACTCCGACGGACAAGTCAGTTCTTCTACTCAAGAAAGCTTGTTGACTAAGTTGTTAGAAGTGATTCTTACATACATTTTCTAGTCCATTGCCATTATATTTATACTCGTTTCTTCTGATCCTCGGGGCCGGGCCAGGGCCTACTTTTTCAATCATTATCTTTTCCACTATTCGGCTCTAGGGATCCTTCCCCATTCGGCCTATTTATCCTATTCGGCCCCTTGTCCTTGCGGGATATCTACCGGCTAGCGTCTAGCTTCTGAAATATACCTCCTTTATCTTTGCCAATTATTCGGCTACCACAATTGCCCTCCGAACTCCCTGTTGACGGCAGTCAATCGGCGTGTTTGGTTCAGAATTTGAGAAGTTTAGCGTCAGGCGGCTTCGCGTGCCCCAATATATGTCAGGAGGCGCGCGCCTTTTTGCTCATCATTACGCTTTCCCGCTCTATTCATGTGTATCTCAGCATTTATTGCGATTTGAAACTTTGGTCCTTTCGAATTCACATTTCGTCGATTTTCTGAGACTTTTGGATCGCCAGTGCATATCCCTCCGTGACTCGCGTTTTCTGCAACTTCTTCCCGTCTTCCCTTGTCTCATCTGCTCTTCGTAAGTTTCCTTATCCCTTCTTTGTAATCCTATTTTCTGTTTGCTATTTTAGCTTCGGCGAATATTTAGTTCTTTGCTAAGATGGCCAAACATTTGAAAGACCTCCTTTCTGAGGATCGTATCTCCGGTTTCCGGCAACATTTTTCTATTCCTGACGACGTCCATTTATCCCTTGTAACGGACAATGCTCTCGACATGGAGAGGGAAGATCAAAACACGATCGTATTCCCTCTTTTATCCATTGCGGAGGGCGGGGTTCGTTTCCCCCTACACCCACTCCTTAGGGCCGTTCTCCGCTATTGGGGTTTGATTCCTTCTCAACCCAATGTAAATTTCTTTCGAATCATCATGGGGGTTGTAGAGTTGAATCGACGCCTTAGGATTAACCTTGGGATTCCGGCCATTCGGCATTGTTACGCCTTAGCCAAATCCTCCGGTCGGCTGGGGCGATATTTTCTCAGGGCCAAAGATACTGACCATCACTTGGTGACTATGCTTGCCAGTTCTGGTAAACGGGTTGACGACGTGATGGTCAACGTCCGAGGTAATTGGGAGTTCGCTGAAGGGGAGGATCGCCTGGACCCTATTCCCAGACATAAGGGCGACCCAGGTTGCCACGCAATGTCTTGTTTGTTGGTCTATCTCTTATTCGGCTCTTTTCCCTAAATCGCTTTTTATCTTCTGCAGGTAATAGGTTGAAGAAAATTCTGACTTCGGTTGACGACGTGGTTCTTGGGGAAATCAAGACTGCACTCACATATTTCGGCCGTCCAAACGTACAACAGCAAGGGAGAGCCGCCCATATTCTCCTTCGGTACGAACCCACTTACACTACTTTCTCGGCTGCAGATAACATTCCGATTCCAGTCGGCAATCAACAGCTCTCGGCCCTTATCTTCCCCAGCTTCAAAAACCTTAGGCAGATCGGTCTCGTAGCTTCTGATTCGGGGGAAGACGCCGAGCCGGTTGTAGAGGTGATTGCCGATCCGGCTGGGGAGTCTACTGAGGGGGTAGTAGAGGGCGACGAGGCCGTACGCTCGACATTTGAGGCCACCGAGCCATCCGCCTCAGGACGAACAGATTTCTCTTCCGGGGATATTTTTGCGAATTTGGGGGATCTACCCGGCGATTTCTTTGAGGGTATGGCGAAGGAAAGCCTAACGCAGATGGCACGTAAAATAAATGCCGAGCGGATGGCCGCCCGAAAGAAGGCTGAATGCGCCGCATCAGATCCCAGCTTGATCAAGCCGTTCGTACCCGTTTCTGAGGGACAGTTGAGGTTGCTGCGTCCGATACGGGAAAAGAGGGTGGAGAACAGGCCGATGGGGAACGGCTGATTCCGGAGCAAGGCCAAAAGCGTGGTGCCGAGGGGGAAGCGAGTTCAGAAGCTGGCCCTGGTAGCAAACGGCCTCGGCTTGAAGAACCGGACGTGGTCGCTCCGTTATTCAGTCAAAGATCAGGGATATGCCGATTTTATCCGACGCTTCGGCCATCGAGGATCCAGCCGTGGCTCTGAGCCTGGCGGCTTCGATTTCTCTGCCGGCTGACAACAAAGCCTTCGGTGCCGTGCCTGATATTATGGCCGTTGCCCTAACTGCTCAATCGGCACTCCTGGTAGGTCACCTTCATTTCCCTCTTGTTTGTTAAAGGCGTCTAATCATACCGAATTGTTTTGCAGACGATCGGAAGGATCGCCGACTTGGGTCGCCGCCTGCGTGATGCTCTCGGGAGAATTGACCATTTGCAAACAGAGGTGCAGGGTCAGAAAAGTAGGGCCGAGTTCGAAATTATGAGAGCTGAAATGGAGAGCGCGCGAGCCGAAGCGGAGAAAGAGAGGGTTCGCGTCGCCGAACAGCTTCGTGTTGATGCTGAGGGTAGGGCAAATGCGAGCGAGGAATCGCTCAAACTTTCCAAGGAAGCACTTGCTGAAGCGGAAGCTCAGTTAGAGGAGCTTAAGGCGGCCCGCGAGAAAGCCGAATCGGAGGCCTTTGAGGTAGGGAGAGGCGCCGCTCTGACGGAATATGTTGAAGAAGTGTCCAAATTTGAGAATCGCGGGTTCAAACATGGGTGGCTCAAAGCCCTTGCTGCCGCTGAGGTTACATTGGATTTGCCAATTCCTTATGAGTAGGTGGATGTTGAGCCATTTGAATCTGATACCGACGAATGATCTGGGAGCCGTTTACTGAGCAGGCGTCTTTTTGTTTTTGTTTTTCTTCTTTTGGATAGTGCTTTGTTGGTTCAGGGTTTTTGTTTTTCTTTTTTTTGGATAGTGCTTTGTTGGTTCAGGGTTTTTGTTTTCTTCTTTGGATAGTGCTTTGTTGGTTCAGGGTAGTTTTCATGTATAAATTGGTTAGCATCTGCGCGCAATTTATTAATGAAAATTTCCTTGTAATTTTTGCTACCACCACACACTTTGTATGAAAGAGTTCTGTGGTTTAATTTTAATGAAAGAGTTCTGTGTTTGTCAATGCATTTGGTAAAATGGAATTGCATGTACTGTGGGGAAACCCTGATTTGTGAATCTGCCCTTGCCCCAGGGGGTTCATAAAAAGAATTCTAGCTCTGAATCAACTTGTGAGCCGGCTGGGGTACTTGGTCCGAATAGATTGATAAATCTGCTCTTGCCAGTCAACTCGTGAGCCGGATGATTTTACTGTGGCACGAATGATTTTATCTAGAACTCTTCTAAACAAGCCGTACATAGAATATCGTTTGTCCAAACTTTAGTTTTTTCCTTACTTGAATCTGAAGTCGCTAACCACTGAAGGTAGAGAGGAAAAGATTGGTCAATATCTGGGTTCCTGCAGATTCAATACATATCCCATCAAAATCACCATTTGCAATTTCACTGCCTACTGATCTTGGACCCTTAGATTGATGAATCTGCCCTTGCCCCAGGGGGTTCATGATAAGAACTCTGGCTCTGAGGAATCAATTCGTGAGCCGGCTGGGGTAGTTTAACCGAACAGATTGATGAATCTGCTCTTGCCCGAATCAACTTGCGAGCCGGCTGGGTACTTGAGCCGAATAGAACCACTGAAGGTAGAGAGGAAAAGATTGGTCAATATCTGGGTTCCTGCAGATTCAATACATATCCCATCAAAATCACCATTTGCAATTTCACTGCCTACTGATCTTGGACCCTTAGATTGATGAATCTGCCCGTGCCCCAGGGAGTTCATGATAAGAACTCTGGCTCTCGTGAGCCGGCTGGGGTAGTTTAGCCGAACAGATTGATGAATCTGCTCTTGCCCGAATCAACTTGTGAGCCGGCTGGGTACTTGAGCCGAAAGCTTGTCCTGCCGTCAACTTAGTCGGCGTCAGGCGATTGGGTTTCGCGATTAATGAACTTGCCTCGATCGTGCTGCCTCTGCGAGTGTTAAATGATCAAAGGTACAGCTTTTAAGAGTCTGGTAGGTATCTGATTCAGACTTCTGAGAGAAAATCTATTGTGCGAATGTCGAACAAACTCTTCTTTAACAGCAAAGGGGAAGCCAAGACATTGGCTGAGCTTGGCGGTGATATGAATCGAAGTGAACACCGTGGTGCGCCCTTGCGTGCTGGGAGTAAGAGTTCTATGGGTCGAGAGAGGCGTCAATCTCCTCGACGTCGTAGTAGGTCGCCCAGACGGGATAGGCAGTCCCAGGGGAGATCGCCACACGCCCAAGTCGAAAGGAGATCAGACGCGAATCCGTGCCCGTTAAGTTTTGCAGTATTTGTGAAGAATAAGCCCATGACGGAAGCGGACTCGATCGTTCGAGATCCAGACGTGGCGGTCGAGTTTGCTCGACAAATATTTCCTCCGGAAGTTCAGCAGTCAATGGTTGGTCGTCAGGACTACGAAGTGTTTCGCGAGGGCATTCATGGGGCGGTGAAAGGGCTCTATACGGCTTATGAAGTCGGCATGCGATTGCGCGCCGCCCGCCGAGAAATGGAGAAAAAGGAAGAGCATATCCGCAGTTTGGAGGCTCGCGTGGAGGCGGCTGAACGTGAGTTAAGAAAGATCAAAGCGGCTCAAGTACAACCAGCAGGGCAGGTGAATCCAATCGTGGAAGAGAGGGTTACCAGTCGGCTTATAAGCGCTGCCATTGCCGATCGTGAAACGGCGAGCATGTTCGCATTGTAGTCCGCCAATGGGAGGTCTTATGAAAAAGATTTTCACGAAGGGCGCTTGGTTGGAATCCAAAATACCAAGGAGAAGCTTGCCGAAGAGGTTTGCCGATATGAAAATCGTAGGTTCAGGCATGGTTGGATCAAGGCATCTCAAGTCGCCGAATCTCTTCGCTTGTCAGGCATCGATTCGGCGTCACCTCTCTACCACAGTAAGGACTTTTCGTTTTCTGCTTTCAAGGTTAAGAAGAGTGAGGATGAGGGCGACGCCGTATGACTTTAATTATTGTAAGGTTCGAACGCTGGTCGCGTTCGCAATTATGTAATTTCTTGGTTTTTTGAATAAAAGATGCTTTATTGAAAATGTCAAATTGTCTCCCGCATTCGGCGTGTGCGTGTTTAATTTGATTGCATGAATGTTTGGATAGACGTAAATCAATCGGACTCAGCATCTTAAATCGATACGCCGATTCGTTGTGCGTGATCGGCCTACATGTAATGGCCGTTTACTTTTGAATAAAGCCATTGCGGCGTTTTGTTTGAAATTTGAAGAAGCCGTGAGCCAGGGATCGGAGGGGCTACGGCGTGTTGCTTGAATGCTAGATGTCTAGCCGATCGGGCTAGGTAATTTTTGCCCTTGCGCAGCCTATGCGCGCGCGTTTTAGCCAACCGTTGGGTTAACTAGGTCATGGAGAATGTTGACCGACGCCTGTCTCGTGGGGTTTAGTGTTGATAAAATCACTTCGGGATTTGGGCCTCAAGATCGCGGCCATCTCTGAGAATAAGAGCGGCAGGCGCCTCATGCAATCAGACATATTTGGCTTACCAGCATCTATTGCGTGGGATGATCAAGAGTTCTCACCATCAGATGGTGATGATAGTTGCAGGAGCTCAAATTCCGGCCGAACTTGGCGCTCAGATGGTTTGCGGCGGAGGATTCTCCGGTGTGGGAGGTGGACCGCTGAAAGGAGAAACTGGAAACACGTCAGCCTCCAAGTCGTTGAAGCAAATCGCCCCGAAAGGAGACACAATGACCGCTGCCCCTAACCTCCCTTGTCTTGGATCTTGGCCTTGACATTGTCGATGGTGTCGGAGGCCCGGCGACATGCCGATTCAGGCGCGGTTAGATCGATGCGTTTTGAGCCGCGATGGTTGTTCAAATGACAAGAGTTGGGTCGATGGGTTGATTTGTCTTAGAAGTTAGAGATAGATATTGTAATGTTCGAACGCGGATTGCGTCTATGTAACAACTTTTTAATCAAATAAAAGTGTTATTTCATATAGTTGAGTCTTACTCTGAAAATCGTTTGTTTAGCTATGCCGGATGAATGTTCCTGATCCCAACTTTTAATGGTTAAGCACGTCATTTCGTATGGTTTAATAGTTTGCTATCGGAAAGTTTGCTACCGGAACTTTTGTGTAGCTTAAATATTTTAGCTTAAATATTTTTCCTGTATTCAGGGATCGGCCCTTGCCTTAGGCGGGATGCGAGTTAATCCGGAATGGGTCGTACTCGTGGGCCGGCTAAGGCACGCCTTGTCCGGCGAACCATATTAGTGATTCCGGCTTAATTAGTTGATTAAAACGGGCTCCGGATCCGGAGACTTATTTTGGCCAATCGTGATATCCACGAAGGGCGCTCCGAATCCGGAGACCTATTCGGCCCTAACGTGTCATGCACCAAAGGGGGCTCCGAATCCGGAGACTTAATTGGGCCAATCGTGACATCCACGAAGGGCGCTCCGAATCCGGAGGCTTATTCGGCCCTAAGGTGTCCTGCACCAAAGGGCGCTCCGAATCCGGAGGCTTATTCGGCCCTAAGGTGTCATGCACCAAAGGGGGCTCCGAATCCGGAGACTTAATTGGGCCAATCGTGACATCCACGAAGGGCGCTCCGAATCCGGAGACTTATTCGGCCCTAAGGTGTCATGCACCAAAGGGGGCTCCGAATCCGGAGACTTATTCGGCCCTAAGGTGTCATGCACCAAAGGGGGCTCCGAATCCGGAGACTTAATTGGGCCAATCGTGATATCCACGAAGGGCGCTCCGAATCCGGAGACTTATTCGGCCCTATGGTGACCTGCACCGAAGGGCGCTCCGAATCCGGAGGCTTATTCGGCCCTAAGGTGTCATGCACCAAAGGGGGCTCCGAATCCGGAGACTTAATTGGGCCAATCGTGACATCCACGAAGGGCGCTCCGAATCCGGAGACTTATTCGGCCCTAAGGTGTCATGCACCAAAGGGGGCTCCGAATCCGGAGACTTAATTGGGCCAATCGTGATATCCACGAAGAGCGCTCCGAATCTGGAGACTTATTCAGCCCTATGGTGACCTGCACCGAAAGGGCGCTCCGAATCCGGAGGCTTAATTGGGCCTAGGAGGCTTGAAGGAGAGTAACAAAGAAAATTGATTTTCATTAAAACGTGGTACCAGTACAAGCATCAGATCCCACAAGTCGGGTCCGTAAATGGATCTTCATAAAGTCTACGTTCGCGCGGATTGCGGTGAACCACGAATCTCCTCAATGCCACGGTCTGTTGGGAAGCGCATAAGCTGATGGTAGGTGCTTGGGACGGCCTTCATGACATGCAACCAGGGGCGCCCTATGATGGCATTATACGGCGACGGAAGCTTTACAACCAAGAATTCCACGTCAACCACGTCAACCGTTTTTGAGCCCGCTCGAACAGGCGACATGACCCTCCCCAACGGGTACTCTGGATTCGTGTTGAAGCCGAACAGTGGCTGAGACGACGGTGATAGGTCTGACTCGTTGAGGCCGAGTTCAACAAAAGCTCTGTAGTACAAGATTTCCGAAGTGCTTCCTGGGTCTATGAGAATACGTTCGACGCTGAACTGACGTACGCGTAATTTGCCGACCAAAGGATCGACGTGGCTGGCCATTGTTCCGACGAGGTCGGAGTCATCGAACTTAATTGTCGGAGCTTCTCTGGGCCTGCCGGTTGGCATGTTATGTTTTTGGGGAATTGGGTGCGATTTGATCGTATGCACGGTCGGGGATGCCGGCAGACCGTAGATTATGTGGATCACACCAAGCGGAGGTGAATCCTATCTCAAGGCTAATGCTTTGGTTGGCCTTCCCTTGCTTACGTATTACTGCAGTCGACCATCTTGCACCAGTTCCTCCAGATGATCCTTTAGCGCATAACAGCTCTCGGTTTCGTGGCCGTGATCTTTGTGGTATTCGCATCGTCTGTCCCTCCTCCGTGTGTCGGGAGGTCCCAATGTAACGACCCAAACCCGCCCCTATAGGTTTAGCGACGTAACCGGCCAGTAATCCGTGGATTACCTACGGCCTCTGAAGACATTAACAAATATTAAGGGGCTGCGGAAGCAATAATGTAACATAAACAAGGTCCAATGAGCTGTGATGACATACATGAGACAGAAGATTTAAAACTTATTTAAATACATAAACATGCCAGTCAGATACACCGATATATATATAATATTTACATAAGGTACCCCCAAGGTCCGATCTTTACAAAACACAACTACAGACTAGCATGAAACAAAACAGCCCCGGTGTTAGTCTTTAACCGGAACCTCCTCGGGAGGCGCAACAGCTGGCTGACAAAAAGGAAACAAGAGGCCATCAACTCTAGCCAGGGTCTTGTGCCGGCTCACCTACATATATATAGTAAACTGTGAGCGAAAGCCTAGTGAATAATAAACGGAGTAAAGGGGTTAATGAATGATGTCCTTAACAGAGTTAGAAATCACAGTTTATATCAGAAACATAATCTTATCAGAAACCGAGTCTTATGCATATTCAGATTTCAAATCAGAAACAGATATAGCTACATACTCATATTCATATTCATAATCAGATTTTGGATAAGATCATACGTGGTACACCCATTAGCTAACAGATCAGATTGGTCTAGAGACCACAGACAGAGTTGGTACCAACAACCACAAAGGGTCCATATCTTGCGCGCAAGTAGCCATGGTATTATTTCCCCCAGGCAAGGGCCAGATACAGATAACCACGATATTGTTTCCCCCGGGCAAGGGCCAGATCCACGGTATTATATCCCCCGGGTAAGGGCCAGATACTAAGGGTGCCACAATTACTTTTCAGAAAACTGGACATTCATTCATTCATTTCCAACATATCATAGCTTTTCAAGAATCAATCATTTCGTATCATAGTATTCTGAAAATACATAACATTGAACATAACTTTACAAAGTTATTACTCACAGTGGGCGTTGATACAAGTAGACGAAGTCAAAGGGTCAACAGATTGCGGCACGTGACCTACATAACACATTACGGGTACACACTTGAAATACGCATTTCTAATTGTATCAAACTCACACCAATGCTCCTAAGTGTGTACTCTACCCCTTAACCTTAGTATGGAGCCTTAAGTATGGCCTAGGAATGTCTAGGATGGAATGAGGATGCAAAAGAATGCCTTAGAAACATTTTCAGAAAAACAGATTTCCGCTCGAGCGCAGGTTTCCTCGCTCGAGCGTATAGGCAAAAACGTTCCCCGCTCGAGCGTGATTTATTCCGCTCGAGCGTACTGTAAAAATATACTGGATGCTCGAAATCCCCGCTCGAGCGTGCATCACTCCGCTCGAGCGGACTGTAAAACAGGTCAAAGTGCTGGGAGCTTGATTTCTCCGCTCGAGCGGACGATTAAAATCTGGAAATTCCAGATTCGAGTCCCAAGCTCAAAATCAAGTTTTGACACACCAAATTCGATCCTCTTGGGCCCATTTCTGGAAAAACACTTCTAAATTCAATGTATCACAAGTTTCAAAAGCCAACTTATGAATTCAAAGCCCAAGGGTGAGGCAATTAAAGCCAAATTTCAAACCCATTATCAAGAACAATCTTCAAACATGACATGCATGGGTTAAAACCATTTCAAAGCTTCAACTCTTGCTCCAAAGAGCTCAATCTTTTCAAGACAAGATGAAAACATGGATTTAAACATGATTATGAACATGCATGTGGCATTTGACCATGGAATCAACTCAAAACTCATCAATTCAAGCATGCATGCATGATATATGCTAGAATCCCACATATTTGAACTAAATCATGACTTAGTTCTACAATGAAGCATGAATCATGCAAGAACTTGTTCAATGTCAACAATAAAAAGATGAAATCCTTACCTAAGTCTTGTATTCAAGGTTTAGGAGCTCAAAAAGACATCAATCTTCAATTTCCCTTAAGTTCTCAAGCAATTCACAAGGTTGGAGTCAAAATCTCCCTCTATTCTCTCCCTCTCTCTCTAAATTCGGTTGTATGCAAGAAATGGGAGAGAAAATGTTTTGATTAAGTGTATAAGGCTCAAAGATGAATAAACAAAGGCCCCCTACTCACAATGGCAAAATGGTAATTACGCCAAACTCTTTAATTGGCTTTATTAAATCTAGTTTAATCATACAGAATCGGTTTTCAGATAATTACACTATAAAATCACATTAATTATGATGATTATAAAACATCAGTCAATTTCGGATTTGGCTGCCGATAAGGCCTTCAATTTACAGTTTAAACATAAAAACACGAACAGATATTCCGGCACCGAACAGATAAAAACATATAAGTCATGCAATGCACATGCAATTAAATTCCAGATTTTTCCCTTAACTATTATTAGACATAATTAAGTCCCAATTAGCGTTAATCAGGGTCGGGGTTATTACACCCACCATCTTCGACGGCCACTTGAAAAATGGAAGGTGCTGGACTTTGGTCATTATTGCCGCGATCGGCTCTGTCAACTCCGTATACTTCTTGTCGGTTCGCCTTGAGCGTCTGCTGTCGACTTGTAGTTGTTCGTTCGTTCGGTGGGGGCACTGATCGCTTGATCGGCGGGAGTCCCACCTTTTATCTCGCTTGGTTCGTTGCCGGGGCTCAAGGCTCGGTGGCGGCACGGAGCTTATTGGTCGAGCGATTTCGGGGAGGGCCGTTTTGCTGGAGATTTGTTTGGCTTTTATCCTCAGGGCATCATCTTCGACTTTACAATATTCTTCAACTTTCTTCATCAACGCCCAGACTGTCTTGGGGGGCCTTCTGGTCAGGGAACTGCGCAGAGCACTGTCAGGATGTAAACCCATTTTGAAGGCGGTGATGGCCATGGAGTCGTTGCAAGCGTCGTCAACAAGGTTGAAGCACTCTCAATATCGTGCCGAGTACGCTCTGAGCGTCTCTCCCGACTGGATCTGCATAGCCCAGAGGGAGTCGGCCTGTTTCGGTTGTACCTCGTTGGTGATGAACCTGGCCTTGAAGGATTTCTGCAGTTGTCGGAAGCTTTTTAATCGAAGCTGGCTCCAACTTGTAATACCACCTAACGGCTAGTGGACCTAGGCTGCTAGGGAATATTCGGCATATGAGGGCTTCATTGTCTACGTGCAGCGTCATGGCCTGTTTGTAATGACGGATATGATCAGTGGGGTCTAATTTTCCGTCGTAAAGAGTGAACGACGGAGCTTTGAATTTCTTGGGCAGGGACGCCCTTGCGATCCGTCGAACGAAAGGATCGTGCTGGTCTTCCTCGTTTGAGCTGCTTCTCCTGCGCTTATTCCTTGTTCGCAGATCCTTTTCGGAGGAGCTGGAGGTTTCGGATCGTCCCCTTGCGTCGAGCTCCGTGGATGATGAGTTGGAGTTGCTATCGGTATCCTTTGGTCGAGCCCGAGGTCTTTGCCCGTCTGCCCTCGGAGGTCGCTCTGGTTCCTAGCGCATGGCCTCTCTAGATTTTGCTACCTCCAAGGTCAAATCTTGACGGAGTCGTTCGTTCTCAGCGATCATGTTCTCGAGCCTTTGTTCGTTCTGCTTTGCTTGTTCTATGATAGCCTGTATTGTTTCTTGTGCTGAAGTTGTTGGCGAATCGAAGTTCAAGACGCGTCGTGCCGCGATGGTTTCTTTTCCGAGCATATTAGCTGGGGTGAGGTTGCCTCCCTGTGTGATCTCGTCGGTGGCTATCGGAGGATCTTCGGTCACGCCTTCCATGGATGTATTGAGTATTCCCACAGACGGCGCCAATTGTGGGGAAGTGGTTTGGAAATACTCTTCAGATCCTGGAAGACGCCAATGATTCTCAGCTAGTCACCTGCAAAGATACAAATACTCCGGTCGGGGGTGCCGAAATTAGCACTCCGACGGACAAGTCAGTTCTTCTACTCAAGAAAGCTTGTTGACTTTTCTAGAAGTGATTCTTACATACCTTTTCTAGTCCATTACCATTATATTATACTCGTTTCTTCTGATCCTCGGGGCCAGGGCCTACTTTTCAATCATTATCTTTTCCACTATTCGGCTCTAGGGATCCTTCCCCATTCGGCCTATTTATCCTATTCGGCCCCTTGTCCTTGCGGGATATCTGCCGGCTAGCGTCTAGCTTCTGAAATATACCTCCTTTATCTTTGCCAATTATTCGGCTACCACAGTAACAAAAAACAAAATAGGCTATTTTAGCCACAACAAACAAAACATCACATCAAACCCATAATCATTACACTCTTCTCTCACAAAAAAAGTTAAAAAAGCCAAAAAGTCAAAAAATCCTTTCCAAATCAAGCTTTTTAGCCTAGGCTAAAATAGCCAAAAAATCAAAAAGTCAACCCACTTCCCAAACGAAACCATATATATCAATCACTAAATTATTCACTAAGGTACTATTTGGTAACACTTACGTTTTCAGTTTTCTGTTTATATTTATAAAAATTTAAAAAACTTAAATAAAAACTTGTTTGGTAAAATTTTTGATTTATAAATCAGTGGTCTCAGTTTATAAATTTGGCCAAAAATGAAAATACAAAAAATGCGTTTCCGTTTTGAGTTTTGAGTTTTTTTTTTTTTTTACCACCCAACACTAGTCACCACCCGCCACCATTTTCCACCACCGTCTTCCGCTACCACCACCCACCACCCACCACCCACCCCTCACCACCACCTGCCACCACCACTCACCACCCACCTGCCACCACCCACCACCTACCCCTCGCTGCTACCACCACCACCCACCTGCCATTCACCCAACCACCACCCACCACCCGTCCACTACCATCCACCGCGCCACCCACCACCACCAGCCACCTGCCACCCACCCCGCCACCACACCTACCACCCCTACCACCATTACCTACCACCTACCACTCACTTGCCACCACCACCCACCCACTCGCTACCACCTACCACTTGCCACCGTCACCCATCCACCCACTCGCCCGCCACCACCACCACCCGCCACCTACCCGCCACCGCCACCACCACCACCCGCCACCTACCCGCCACCAACCCGCCACCGCCACCACACCACCCACTCGCTACCACCCGCCACCCGCCACCGTCAGCCACCCACCCACCATCACCACAACCACCCACCCGTCATCCGCCACTCACCTGCCACCACCACTGCTACCACCCACTCGTTTACCCACCACACCACCTGCCACTGTCACCCACCAACCCACCCACCCGCCCGCCACCACCAACCACCACCTACTTGCCACCACTACCTACCACCTACCCGCCACCACCCACCACCCGCCACCCACCTGCCACCACCACCCGCTACCACCGCCACCACCACCCACTCGCTACCACCCACCACTCACCACCGTCACACCACCACCACCACCACCCACCGCCACCAGCTACCCACCACCTACCGTCACCACTTTCCACCACCGTCTTCCGCCACCACTTGCCATTTCTCACTCTTTTTTATATTTTTAAATTTTTTAAAATATTTTGTCAATTACCAAACGTGTTTGTAGTTTATGTTTTTCTAAAAATAAACAAAAAAATAAACAAAAACCAATTTATAAAATTTTTATAAATATAAACTGAAAACGTAAACGTTACCAAACACACCCTAAACTTTTCACTTCTTATGTACTTTTTTTTGTGATATTATATAAATACACATAAAAAATAAAATAAATACAATAATAAAATAACATTTCTATTTGTACATTGCTTTGTTGGAAGGATCCAGTTGGATCTTAAAAAAGACAAAAACTGGGGAAGCAAGTCATCGTCATATCATATTGGCAGTCTAACAACGTTGTCTCCTTCGCACAATGCTTCGGAGAAGAAAAGGTTCATTGGTTCCCAAACATAGACTATCAAACAAAAAATTAGAGAAAGTCATATGAAAGAACAAAAGCATTTTGACCTTACATAAACCACACGGCCGGCCCGGCCCTCTCTGAGTATTGGCGAGTAAGCCGGTCGCTTTTAGCCTTTAAATTTTGTTTGAGAAACAAGATTTTAAAATAATTTTAGAAAAATTTGGTGAAAAGTTTGTTGTGTCTTAAATATGGAGAGAACAAATAATAAATGGTTAAGTGTAATTACAGGCGTGTCAAGATCGGATCAGATGCGATTCAAATGCAATGTAAGCTGTGGAATAATGATCCGAACTGTTCATTTTGTAAACCCAGCAATAAAGATGAATTATACAAAAAAAAAATCAATTTCATTAAACATTACTAAATATCACTAAACATATGAACAAATTAACTTGGGTCAATGGAGCCCCACAGTAAGGAACAACTCTAATCATGCCGCAATGGTTTGTATACTACTAAAAAATCAACTTGAGTCGTTAATGTACATAACATTCACATTCACACCACACCACAATATGACCATTGCAGATAAAAAAAGAAAATCAGAGCAATATCTCTATTCACAAGAATCACAACCAATGAAGTGGCATAAAGATGAGGAACAAGAAATAGGTGATGAAGGCACCAGACAGATGAACTCCGAATCCAGCAACAGCATCCATTGCTGGTGGTGATGCAGCAGCAGAATCCATTGGTGGTGATGAAGTGATCTCACTATTCTGCACCACAATGGTAACACAACTATAAATCCCACAATCTGAAATTTTGTTACTGCAAATATTGAAAGAACACCCTCGCAAGACGCGCACACACCCAAAATAAAAATAAAAATCTTGTGTTGTCATAAAAAAGCATCAAGGAAATGATTTCATGTTTCTGAAAAACCAAAAAGAAAAAATAAAAAAATAAAAAAATAAAAAAAAGTTTCAAAAGGAATGTAAGCATATAAAATACATAATAAATAACTAGTGGTGTCTGCCCACCTAATGGATGTGTTGTTTTTTAGTTTGGTTTGACAGCATACCTGTGTGGTTGCTCTAGTGGTAAGGGTCTTGTCTACCACACCGAAGGTCTTGGTTTCAAGTCCCAACCTCCTCTCTGTATAATTTTGTATTTTAAATAGGCTAGAAGGGCATCAAGACCATCTCAAGCCTTCCCTATATAATAGTATAGATAGATAGATAACATCCAAATATATCATTCATCAACCTATGGGGATGGATGCCTTCTCAACACATAACCAACAAATGGGCTGCTCCAGTTTTCTTGCTGTGCATGTTATTGTTTTAAGCATATCCAAATTATGAGCCAGAAACAATTACTATGAAAAACATAAACCTTCCCAACACTACACACAAAACATAAATACTGGTGAACTGTTTTTCATTTTGGCAAGTAAATATTTGGACATACAAAAT
Organism: Camellia japonica; assembly: GCA_030407325.1. NCBI lineage: Eukaryota > Viridiplantae > Streptophyta > Magnoliopsida > Ericales > Theaceae > Camellia > Camellia japonica. Next base: position 30,055,867 of record JAPPVO010000036.1, on the reverse strand, counting down.
CATTGAACTAATATTAATTAAATGCTTCATTTAATCTAAGCAAATGAAGTTCATCATACAGCAGTGCTAACAATGGATCCTAATGATCACATAATCACATTATAACAACAATGATTAGACAATATTGAAACAGAAGAAATTTGAGCATTTTGTGGTGAAATATGCAACTGGAAATTACCTTTGAGGGTACAGAGCACGATTGAGGCTGCCGCACAATGTATATTTGATCCCCGCTACTGTTTTCTTTATAGATATCTTGATTCCTGTGCCAAGTCCATAATGCATATGTAGAGTTCACAACCTGCATTTGAAAATGAAATAATAAATGAGTCCATCCTGTTAGAATATTTTATGTTAGTGTGTTAGGTGTTAGACTATTTTATGTTAGTGTGTTAGGTGTTAGAATATTTTATGTAAGTGTGGTAGGTGAGTGTAGTGTGGTAGGTAAGTGTGTTAGTAGTGTGTTAGTATATTCTCTTCCTCTCCTATATATAGGAGAGTCATTGTATACATTCTATATCAATCAAGAATCAATCAATAATATCTATACATTAATTTCCTACATGGTATCAGAGCTATAGGTTAAGTTCCTAGTGTTCTTCGCCTTCTGGCGGGCGGCAACCTTTCCTTGGCCGCCCGCCGGACCTCAACCTATTCCACTTGTGTTTCTACACATACCTTCTTCCATAGCTGAGCTCTTACCCCTCATTTCAGCCTCTGTAGATCGCAAAGCAAACAGCAGCCAAAGCTTCATCCGTAATGCCTGCCTTGTCATCCATTAGTAAGTCAATGAGCAATGGAACTGCCCCGGAAACAACACTTGCCTGGTTTGCATTGTAAATTGCAAGGTTAAAAAGTGCTGTTGCAGCGTCCCTTTTCCCGGCTGTATTGCCTTCTCCGAGGAGCCCTACCAATGCTTGAATGGCTCTGGGATGAGCACCAATGATCACTTTGTGATCATCCATTATAGACATGCTGAAGATTGCTGCTGCTGCGTTTTCTCTTGCCTCCATGTTTTTCCCTGATTGTAGAACTTCTATGATGCTGTCAATTGCACCAGCTGACACTATTAGTGTCTTGTTGTTGTCAAAAATGGACAGGTTGAGGAGGGCAGTGACTGCATTTTCTTGAATTCTGTTATACAGACATTTCCCATCTAAATGTCAATCAATGGTGTTTTGAGAGTAATCGAAGCTCAGAGGCTGTTGACAGTAAGGGGCCTGAAAAACAGCATGTCTGAATTGATCATATGACTGCGCATACATCATAGCAGAAGTCGGCCATTGCATATAGGTTGTTTGACCAGCGGTGGTTCTGAGATTCTCCCCTCTTGGGCGGAGCAGCTGTACATGGTTCAAGGGAATGAATCGGGTCACACTTCCACTTTCATTATTCCCTCCACATGCACTCTCTTTTTTAAAATAATTGTCCACCACTTTTTACTCACTCTTTTCTTTTATTTAAATTAAACATAACCAATTTGGTCTGTCCACTTTCCTCCACCAGCACACATGCTTTCCATTAATACATTATTATTATTATTATTATTCTTATTTTTATTATTATTATTATTACAAAAAAAAAAAAAAACCATGTGAACCACTCTCCACCTTTCGTTTTGATTTCACATATATTCTTCTTATTTCTTTATTTATTTTTCTTTCACATTATTTTTAATCTTTTTCAAATCAAATTCATACCATCCACATTTGCACAACAAACTCATTTTATTCATGTCGGGGATCAAACCCGATCACCATTTACACACAAAAAAAAAAAAAAAAAAAAAAAAACATCCACAACCCATAACCACCACAAAACCCGGCCTTATTTTTTCACCTCTTCAGCTGTTCTCTTCTTTTTGCCTTTGTCTTGGGCATCCCTTGCCGGTGCTGCCTCCGTGTTTCCCACGCCGCCGAGCACGTTCACTTCCCGTTGCTCCTCAACCGTCACATATGGCGGCCCTCCAAATCTGAGCATCACGGTGGCCTTCCACTTCAGTTCCTTATTTTCTGCCTTCAGCATACATATCTCTGCTCGGGCATCCGTATACATGCGCTGGAGCAGAGCCAGTTGGGCTTTTACCTGCTGCACCTCATTTGTTCTACTCTGAAGCCGGTGCGACAGGTTGTTGACCGCAGTCATGGTCTCAACACATGACCTTAATGTATAATAATTGGCCTCAATATCAGATTGAGCAGCCATTATCTGCTCAACTGCCACCATCGGATAGTTCAACGGCGCAAAACCAGAGGGGCCAGGCCCAGGGGCGCTTGGTTGAGGTTCAAGGGCCATATTCTGGGTTGTGGCCTCGTTGAGGTCGGGAAAGAGGGTAAGACCACGGGACGAAGAGGCTATGTTCTGGGGAGCAGAACGGGAAGAAGAAGCCATTTTCCGGGCAACAGAGTGTTTCAGCAATACAATTCTCAGAAAACGAAGAGTTTTTCAGAGGTTCTTCAGCAGGTTTTTTGTCACAGTCTCAACCTCAGCCTCAGCCTCAGCCTCAGCCTCCGTCTTGGTTAAATAGCCAAGGCAGACACGCGTATCGCGCGCCGCTCGGCGCCAGACGACAAAATGGGCGCGCAAGCCAAGGCAGTCACGCGCAGCGCCATCATGTCTGGCACACCTTTTTATGGATTGGGCACGCCTTTTGATGGCACGCCTTTTGATAAGATTGGGCACGCCTTTTGAGGGTGCGACTTTTAAGGGTCCGACAAGACTCTGTAAACTGTCCCGACATTGATTCCGGTTAGCTTCTATATGGGTCCGACAAGACTCTGTAAACTGTCCCGACATTGATTCCGGTTAGCTCCTATATGGGTCCGACAAGACTCGGTAAACTGTCCCGACTTTGATTCCGGTTAGCTTCTATATGGGTCCGACAAGACTCTGTAAACTGTCCCGACTTTGATTCCGGTTAGCTTCTATATGGGTCCGACAAGACTCTGTAAACTGTCCCGACATTGATTCCGGTTAGCTCCTATATGGGTCCGACAAGACTCGGTAAACTGTTCCGACATTGATTTCGGTTCTCAGCTACAACGGTTCAACACAGCCATATAGTATTTTCTACAACGGTCCGACATGACCCCGTAAACTGTTTTCTACATTGGTCCGATATGACCCCATAAACTGTCTTCTACCTTGGTCTGCCATAACCATACGGTCTTCTACAACGGTCTGACACGACCATACAGTGTCTCCTATCCACTTTTATTTTATTTGTCATTTTATTTTCCTGTTTTGTTACTCTCTCCAAACTCAAGTTGGTTGGTTCCTATCCCCCTTGAGTTTGAGGGGGGCTGTTAGAATATTTTATGTTAGTGTGTTAGGTGTTAGACTATTTTATGTTAGTGTGTTAGGTGTTAGAATATTTTATGTAAGTGTGGTAGGTGAGTGTAGTGTGGTAGGTAAGTGTGTTAGTAGTGTGTTAGTATATTCTCTTCCTCTCCTATATATAGGAGAGTCATTGTATACATTCTATATCAATCAAGAATCAATCAATAATATCTATACATTAATTTCCTACACATCCAATGAAAATCAAGTTATAGGGATAAAATTCATGAAAAGGCCATAATAGAAACGTTGCTATAAGAGCTTGTGTTATCTGGAATTGAGTACTAAAATTAGACAAAAAGCATGCAACAAATCACTAGTAAGAAGATATAATAATATTTTGAGTAACCATTTGGATTTCAGTATCCATAAATGTGATGTGCACCTTGGTGCCAAGATTCACCCATGAACAAATCACATTCTTGTGCTAGCACAAATGCAAATACAAGAAAATATATATACCAATTCCTGTACATGCTTGTACTGCTGCTTCAAGCCTACAATGGAGGCAATATTGGAGTGAGCCTAATGCTCTAAAGCTTATTATCCTGAGACAAATCCTTTCTGCAGCTCAAAATAGCAAGTATATGTGATGTACAAACAGCTCAAGCCTTTGTATAAGTTTGATCAATGATTTTTTTTCTTCATAGTAGTCAAGGAAAGGTCCTTATTTCATAGTCCATTACTGTGGTAACCATTATTTTGGTAAATTTTTTGACTTAATTTGATGGGAAATTATCTTTAAAATCGCATAAACTTAGCATTGTTTCACCTGAGATTAATAAATGACTTCTGGTTCACAATGATACTAAATTTTGGATTCTATACTTATTCCGTTGTGTGATATATAAACCTCAAAGACATTCAATTAATCTTTATACATATCTATAGGTTTTAGTTTACATTTCCCACCATTTTATGTATTTCCAAATTCTTTTTGTTGTTTCCATTATGTTTATTAAATGTGTATGATACAAGTAAGAATCGTTTCCATTTCTCTATCCAAAACAATAAAAGGCCAGCAGAAACTAGTTGGAGGAAATGATACTGTTATGAGGTGAAGAAGATTAGTTGATAATGCAAAGACAAACAAATAAACTCATTTTTCAAGTATTTTTTGCAATGCTTGAATGCTTACAAGTTACCACAATGCCCAATAATTAAGTAAATGGTGTTAATAGCTATCTTACCTCAAGTATTCCATGTCCAAAACTGCTCTCCCTATATGCGCTCCACTCAGGTTGTTTGTCCCAGCAAAAGTTCCCTTTTGCAGGGCCAGACGAGAAATTCAAATGGCATACCCCTCCAAATTCTGGCATGTTATCTCCAGCTGAAGGACATTTCCCAGGATCATCTGCATGATCAACATCAACTTTCTCTATGTTTCCACCATCACCAACTGTTATGTAAACAGGACCGCATGGATCAAGCATATAATTGTAGACTCTATTCATCCGCTCATAAGCATGCACCTGGAATGAAGATAATATGTCACTTTGTTTAATAAAGAAAGAAAAGAGCTTAAGAAATGGACCTGTGAGAATAAGAATAATATTAGTATAGTATATATTATGTGAATATTGTTTTCACAGGATCATGAAGGGTTATTCCATGTTCAATCTCCATCTGCTTTATGGCATTTTGGATGTGAGTGTATACATCTTGGAACACTTCGGTGAAATATTAAAAAGCAGGAATTCTATAATCAGCATCCTAGTCAAGATGTTGATTATGTATATATGTACACTCACACAGTTATTTGTGTTCTGAAACAAAAAATAAATTGTAAACAAACTGCTTCTCAGGTGAGACTTTCATGTACTTGTCCACTCTAATACCATGTTAAGTCACCAGTTTTACCAAAATTTTAAGCTCTTAGGGAATGGGCCTAACAATGCATATCAAGCTATCCAGCAATAGATACATGGCAATTCATCACCATGTCACAGGTAAATAATTTGCATGTGTCATCTGTCTGTCAATACTCAGGAGCATATGCATTTGTGTAATGTTTATTTCCATTACTGCTACTTTCGTCAAAAAGCTCATATAGACCTGTGTCATTGTAATGTTACTTTGTGACATAAATTTGTATAGAAAGAAGTGTAGTAGGAGTTTTCTGCATTAAGAAACACAAGGGAAAACCCAAAAAACTGGAAAACATTTGATAGACATGAGTTAGTCGATTGTTATGCCCAATAATCCTAGATAAACAAAAACTTGATTTTAGTAAACGACACAAAATAAAACATTCTGTTATCTGCATGAAAAAACTGTTGTGTACTAAATGTGTTCCAACTTACATGACCAGAGAGGACAATATCAACCCCATATTGATACAGAAGTGCTTCCATTTGCTGCCTCATGCATTCAAATTCCTGATAGTGTGACGAATAGCTGTTATACCAAGGAGAATGCCATGCAGCGACCAGCCAAGGGGTTACACTGCGGTCAATTTTGCTTAGGTCTTCCTTTAGCCAAGCATACTGAGTGCCTGTAAAAAGAACTTGATGAGCACTAAGACTAATCAAAGTTCAATTTGCAAAAATACTTGTACTATCAGATAAAATATGCATTAAGGTATTGCATAAAGAATAAAAGAGAGAAATGAATTTAAATGCACATTGATATATGAGTCAAAAGGATAATATATTTCACCAGTACTGTTATAGTCCACATATGCTCCCAACATGATGAAATGTGCTCCTCCAGCATCAAAAGAGTAGTAGAAATTACTGTTAGAGCCAGACTCATTTGAAGGAACAGCAAATCTTGTCAGATATGATTGGAAAGAAATTCCAGCAGCTTGAGTCTCAATCTCGTGGTTGCCTTCTATAACCATCATAGGAACTCTTGAGGTGAGGGGTTCCATGAACCTATACTTGCAATTCAATTATGTCAGTAAAAGAACTAGGGTGGATTCAACCAATTTAATGTATATTTGGATCCAAAGTTCTAATATTTTGTACAGATCATGCATCCATAACTTTAAGAGTCTCAATTTTAACTAACCAGAATTAGCTTCATTTTTATGCATAAATCAAGTAATAGATGGCTAAGTACATATCCACATAGGATAGCTTCCATTTTCAACATACTCCTTGCTTTCTTGTTTGCATTACCAAATATAGTTGGCTAACCCTATCAAAAAGTAATTTAAGCTTCTTTCACTGGTGAGCAATTAAGACTTTTAGAGACTTAAGGCCCTGTTTGATTAGTTGGAGTATTAGTGATGTGATTAACAATCTCACGGGATTAATAATCTCATGAGATAATTATGTGTAGGATTGGTAATACCTACCCTCCTTTGGTATTCAATATACTGTAATTTTGTAGGATTAAGAGTCCTACGTATTAATAAGCCAGATGCCATTTGTGTGATCCAAAAGCAGGAATATGAATTTGATAGGATTAACAGTCTAATCATATGTTGTTATTCTGGAATCAAACGGGGCCTAAACACCTTGCAAGGGCTATATAATAGGATAATCAAAGGGCATAAACAAAAACTTTCTTGAGGACACATTCTACTTTCATCACTGCTAACTATGTTATCACCAAAAAAGTTAAATGATTATCTGGTTACTTTTTTTTTTTTTTTTTGGATAAATAATTATCTGGTTACTTTCCCTCTGAATAGCAGGAAGCATATATCAAAATTTGGGATGCAATTTGTTGAGAGGCTTAATGGAGTGTTTCAGATTCAAATTTGATAAGTTAAGGCTATAAAACAATCCATTCAGGAACAAAGCACAAATTGACAAATCATGAAAGACCATCAACACTACTGCATTGCAAACCTAAATTTGATATTTCTGATAATTAAATTGCCAAGGAACAAAAACTTACTGGAACTAGGAATATGATTCATACTATACATCTTCTGTTAGAGTTCACCACAACGAAAAAAAATAAGAAAAAAAAAGAGAAGCGGCATATATAACTGTAACTATAGCAAAAGAATTTGATACCTTCCCCACGCATCCCAACGGGGTTGATATGTCTCTCTAATGGGCGCATTTGGGAATGCACATGAAAAGCACCAAGCTCCTTTACCACCAGTTGTCTGGTATTGGTTTGCATATGTTAAGTCACCAACCATTAAAACTATTGAAGGATCATTTTCTATGAGATGATCAATGGTGGTTGTTGAATTGCTTGTGAGACCCAAATCTCCAATAACTGCAATTCGACGAGGATAGCGATTGGGTCCAGGCGATGGTAAGGTTTCAAAGACTTGCTCATCGCTCATAGCTGGAAGAGAACTATCACCACACTTGTAATAATACTTTGTTTCAGGTTCAAGACCTACAATAACACCCAGAGTTCCTCAATGTTAGTTTGGAAGAATCAGCCCAAAGTACTCAAAATCAGAAAAAAGAAAATAAAAAAATAAAACTAAAAATAAAAATCTTATAAACCACTCGGAGGACTCTCCATCAATGACAGTTGCAGCATGATACCATCTCGCAAATAGTATAGTGGTTTGAACTAGTTTCAAACATTTATCTTGAGTATAAATATATGAATACATTCAAACATTGGAAGACCTAACCAGATTAGCATGAATAGGTGAAGAATACACAACAATTGATCCAATTCTGAAATTCAGTGCTAAGAATGGGAAGGAACTATTATATAACTCACATCCACACTCCCTTCGAAACAAAATGGATTATTTTGGAAATTAGTTGTACAGAAGCTTAAGTTTTCTAATCAACAACACAAAATCCTTATTTCCATGTAAGGGTATCTGTTTTAACTCCTGTATGGAGTATGCAGTGTTCATTAACACCAAAATTCATATTGAACAGCCATATGGCAGATTTGGGGCATTGCCAGAGCAGGTTCATACTAAAGGACTACCATGATTAATCAAATGATTATTGCCTAAATCACCAGTCCTAATACTCCCTATCACTGTGCCTTTTTATCGGATCAAGTAAAGGGATAATTTTTTGTTTGATGTTTTTATCTTTATATCTTTTCTTAACTGCTGTGTTTGAATTGAGTACATTAAGCATCGAAAAGGCAACAATTAAAAGAGTTGTGTTACTTCTTTACCATCAATTTTCACATGATGAATGATGCCAGAGGTGTAATTCCAAAGACCCTCATATGGATACAATTGACTGTAAACCGTAGAAACCCCCGTCATCTTCATCGAATAATCCCCACTTTCTTTCCCATACCACACCTCACTAGCAACAGTTGATGGATCAAGGGCAGTCACATTAAGACCAATCTGAGAATCCCCTGAAAACCAAACCAATCGAAACAAAACCAATTCAACAAACACACCATTCAGTCAATTGAACAAAAAAAAAAACCCACAGTTAAGACCAGTACCAGTAACCCAAGAAACCCACATTGAAGACGACGAAGAAAAAGCAAGAGCAATCTGCTCTGGAAACATTGCAGTCACATTCCTCTTCAGCCTAGGATTATCCATAGGCAAGTCATCACTGCCGAGACGCAATGATGGATCCAAGCTGTGAGTCACAGGCGTAAATGGGCCTTGTAAAGTGGTGGGTATGGTTTGTGCAATGACAACCATGTCTAAGAAGATGAAGAAAACAATTGAAGCTATACCCATTTTGCAGAACTCCATGGAATCTATGTTTGTTCTTGTTCTGGATGAAAATGGTTTTCATGAAACATGACTTGATCAGTGTTGGTGGATATGTGACTAGTTCTTCTTCAGGTTCAGATTTATGGGGAGGTGTTTGTTTGTAGTTTTAAAAAAAATGGGGAGGGACCTAATGGTAGGTACTGGGAGAGTGGCGTTTCAGTTACATTGAGGTTGAGTTGAGCTAATTGATAATTTAAGATTCTAGAATATGCTCTATCTTTGGTCAGCACAAACTGGGAAATGTCGGATTTATTAGTTGAATGCTAAACCAAGCCCACATATTTATTATTATTTATAAAAATAAAAAAATAAAAAAAATTACGTGTAAATCCTAATCGGTAAGCTTATTGTTCAATAGGTCATATAATAATTAAAAGCGTTTTCATCAAACACTATTAACAAATATTAAATATTAATTTTCAGTGATAGTTTGAAAATTGTCACAAAAAATATCACTAATTATAAGTTTTAACAACAGTTTTAAAAAAATCTTCACAAAAAATTTTCAATAATTTTTAACTTTCAGCGACAGTTTGAAAAATTCATCAAAAAAAAGTCACTAATTGTAAGTTTTAGCAACAATTTATAAAAATCATGATAAAAAAAAATCACTAATTGTCAATTTTTAACATATATACAAAAAAATTATTTTTAGCGATAATTTTAGTATGACTTATTTTCAATAGAACTAGATAAGAATTAAATCTAACTATTAGTACCTATTGATAGTTTATCTAAGAAAAAGCCCATATATTTGAGAAATTATATTTCCACACACATAATTAGCTCAGTGCACATCTTTTCTCAATACACACCCTTATTAATTTGATTATTAATTAATTTTTACAATCTACACACTTAAAGTTACAATTATATCATTCACTTATAACCATTGTACACACACCACTTTACCCTCCTTTTCACACACTTTTGCTTTCTTCGAATTGCTGATCTACACAAGTAAGAACAGAAACAGCCAAAAAAATTATATCAATTTGATTATTAATTAATTTCCTTAATCTATACACTTAAAGTTACAATTATATCATTCACTTATAACCATTATACACACGCCACTTTACCCTCATTTCCACACGCTTTTGCTTTCTTCGAATTGCTAATCTACAAAAGTAAGAACAGAAACAGTAAAAAAAAAAAAAAAAAAACCACCACCCGAATCCAATTGAGGAAGATGAATTTTCATCCACTTTTGCTTTCTTCCAATTGAGGAAGATGAATTTCCATTCATGGAAATGAGCCTCTCAACTGTGGTTCTTTCTAATCATCCACCTAAATCTGCCAAAGCCTTTATTCTCTACACACCAACAGGCCCTTAAAGCCAAAGAAATTGAGAAAAACTCCATTCACTTGTTGTTCAACCTTAAAATGAAAAGCTAAATTAATGTTTTGTAAGTAATAGAGGAGTATAAAGTGTGTAATAAACAATGTAACAATAATGAAAAAACTAAAGTCTATTTATTTTTAACTCAAAAAGGTGTATATTAAGATTTTTTTGTTCTTAAAAGATGTGTACAGAGAAATTTTTCATATAATATTATGAAGATTGCTAGATGTCTATTATGATCATTTTTATTTAAGATATAATTATCATTAAATTAATATTTTATTTAGTGTGTACTCTAAGTTAATTAGGTGTGTGAAAATAGAATTTCCCCATATATTTATTTATTTATATTTCATTTTTCTAGAAATTTTTTTTATAACAAATATAACTTTTGGTTACGATTTTTATATAATAAATTACACTTGCTTCGTTTAAAATTTTAAAAATATATGTTGAATTCTACAAATGTAACATAATTACAAACCTTTATGAAGGTTTTAATTTAATACAGTTTTGCTTTCTTTTCATCAAATATTAGGTACTCACGTGAATAGAAAAATGATAATGTGATCTTTTCATCAAATCATGCCCAACTTAGACCTGCAATTGACCCTAGCAGCCCTCGAAATTGCCCAAAAACGTATGGGTAGAGTAGGATCGGACGATTTGTACGGGGTCGATTAATCCTATATCCACCCCTAATAACTAAGCTGGAGAATTCCCTTTACCCATGTAAGTATTTTCCAAATTAGGTCCATTTACGACTAGGACAAACTAACTTTAGACGTATGGTAACTTTGCTCAGTACACATCCATTTACACTTTTAAAATTTTAAAAATATTATAAATGAGTGTGTATCTATTTTTTTCTCTTCTCAATATATTTCTCACATCTAATTGGTCCACATTTTATTTTACAAGATTGACACTTGAATCCCAAATCCACTTTGCTACAGTCACTCTGGTTTGCATTTCTAAATGCATTTATAGAGAATGTATAGTGTGTTTAGAAGTACAAATGGGCGTATGCATATCTATTCCCATCCCTATTTTATAGAGATTTGTAGGTGGAACACGTAATATATGAGTAATTTAAATAAGTAAAAATAAAAATAATAATAAAAAAATTTACATTATAATATATGTATTACTTAAGTGATAAAAATCTTCTTAATGAAATTTAAAGTCTTGAGTTCAAATTTTATATACTTCTTTGTATAATTTTTTTTGTTTATGTTAGGTGACGTAAGAAAAAGACTTAAAATAGATGGTGACATGGAAATTATGTAATGTGGTCTTATGAATAATATTGGGGTACTTACATGTAGGTCCTAATAAGTGAACATATTGTCTAATAGGTCTTAGGAAAAAAATTTATGATAAAAAAGGTCACTAATTGTAACTTTTAGCGATAATTTATAAAAATAATGACAAAAAAAAGTCACTAATTGTCAATTTTTAGCAATACATATAAAAAATTGTCATAAAAAATTTATTTTTAGTGACAATTTTATCAAGACTTATTTTCAATAAGATTTGATGGGAATTAAATCTAACTATTAAGACCTATTGATAATTTACTCATAAGTTTAATATATTAGAGACCTCAAAAATTTTACCAGAATTTTATTAAATATCTCATATAAATATAAAATCTACATAATATGAATATCTATATCCATATAACACGTTTGATAAAATTTTTAAGATTTATAAGTGATGATCACACACCCATTATGTTTCAAAGCTCTTCTTTTGCACCAAGGATCCTTTAGAGTATTTTTTTCTTAAAGTTTTCTAAAGTGATGTATTGTGTGGTTGAGATTTAATATTAAAAAATTAATGTGACTTGTCATTAAATCTTAACCACACAATACACCACTTTAAAAAATTTTAAGAAAAAAAAACACCAAGGATCCTTGCACCTTCTTTTGTTCCTATGGGTGGCACAATGCCATTCAGTTTGGGCACCCCAAAATCTTGAAAAAGGATTTGCCAACTTTTTCTTCGGACAGTGGATCATCCTTATGACGTCAGAGTCCATAGATTGAGTTGTGGTCTAATTTTGGTGACTTTTGAGTCCAAGAAATGACTCGTCAAAATCCACTACCCTCCTTTTACTATGCTTTCCACCCTGTCCATATTCTCCACTATACAATATCTCGAATATCTTTTTCAGTTTGGAAAATGATATAAAAAGTTATTGAATAATATTATTTTAACTTAAAACTAAATTAAATTTTTATATCTAATAATCAATCAATCAATCACTCTCATATGCTATTTCTCAATTATTAACTAATTATAAACAAGTCTAAAATATGAATTTATATATCATTTTCTTAAAATTAATTTTCTACATTAAATTTTATAACTTAGTAATATACAAAAGAGATGATTGACTGATAATTAATGAGAGAATTTTCTTAAATATTATGATAGACTGTCACAACTAAATTTGAAAAGTGAGTATAACTTTTGAATTAGAATAACACTACGATTTTAGTTTTCAGGTTACATATTAGTTTAGAATGAAATTATCACTTAATGCATTTTTTTAATATCACAAAATGAAATTTCATTTCATCATGACTAAGCTTGGGGAAAAAAAAAAAAAAAACAAACAAAGATCATCTACCAAAAAAAGCTACGAGACCCTCAAATTTTGTGAGAGTACTAGTGCTTGCAAGGTTTGATAGTTCTACTGTAGTTAAAATGACTTAAAATTACATAGAAACGGATGGACAGAGGATAAAGGGTCCAGAAAATTTTGTTGGTCCGGCCCAACAGGATTTCTGGTCACTAATCCACAGTGTGTGGCCATTGCCAAGGCCTACATCCTAGCACAGCCCAGCCCAGCCCAGCCCAGAGAAAATTAAATTTTCTTATTTTTTCAGAAAAACAACTCAAACCATATTAAGGAAAAATTTGTAGCCGGTATCAAGAAATAAGCGGCTTCTTTCATCTTTAGGTTCAGTTTGATTACAATGAAAATAGTAAAAAGCAAAAGAAATATTTATTTATTTATTTATTTTATTTTTGTTTAGCATAAAATTGGTTTAAAAAATTAATTTTCTTATACAACTCATAATAACATGATGTCTAAGTTTATAATTTCTTGCAAAAAAATACAAGAAAATACAAAAAAAAAATAATAATTAAAATATGTTATAAAAATAGTCAGTTATAATTAAAATTACTATTTTCTTGCCAAATTCTCATCCTAATCAAATTCATACAAGAAAATATATTTCATTTTCCTTTTCTTCTCTTTTACTTCTCTCTATCATTTTTACTTTTCTAATCAAACGAAGCCTTAATGATTTTTTTATATATATAATTTTCATTTAATTATTTTATTGGACAAAATAAGATTGAAAATCATGAATTTTTGTATTTAAAAAAAAAATCAATAAAAAAATGCCGCTTAGAGGCTGTTTTCACAGCAATGTTACGTGGATATTATAATTTGTTTTAATTGATAAGAAAATAATTATAAATATAAAAATATACTAAATAGACTACTAATAATTAGAAAGTTAACAATTACCAAACACAAGCCTAACAATCGGTAATAACTACATGCAATCCACATAATGGGAAAGAATTACAAATGGGTATCAAACTCCTTTGAATAGGAGTTGAATCCTAAATCTTATTCTATGAAGTGGTGCTAAAAATTTAATAGTTTATACGTATCAAGTTAAGTGAGTAAGTTTGAGATATAGGCCCAATATCGAATGGGTTTGGCTTTATTCAAGTTGTCATCTTAATTTGAGAGAGCATTTGAACTTGGTAGACCTATTTTGGAATCGATTCCAATAATTTGAGCCGTTTACTTTTTTTGACTCGTTGAATAGAATATTCATGAAAAAAATAAGATAATTGGATATTGGTAGTTATATATTTAAATCATATTTGTTTAAAAAAATAAGATAATTGGATATTAGTAGTTATATATTTAAATCATATTTGTTTTAAAAAAATAGACGATAATTGTAATATAAACTTAATTCAAACATATAACTACTGATATTCGACCATCTTAATTTTTTATATGAATATTCAACTCATTGAACCTTAAAAAGTGAATGGATCGGATTATCGAAACATAACCTATGGTGAGCTCCACAAATCCTTCAACTTCTCTTATGTTGAGATTGTTGGAAAAAATGATTTTTGATGACTTTAATTTAATATTAAAGTGTGGTGACTTTAATTAAATATTAAAGTGGGTCTCAACCTTTTATTGTGTTGGGTCCAAGTGAGCCAAAAATCATTGGGTTTTGAATAAGAAATTGCCAAGAAATTGCTTCATGATGTTAAATTCATGAATAGGATTTTAAAGAGTATTTAAATCTTTTTTCTTGGCTAAAGGGTGTGAATCCTTTGGGCATCTATACTTTTCATTTTGTGGAAATGGGCTATGGATGCTTGGTGTTTTAATGACTAGCCGTAAAGGCTGGAGGCTCTTCCTCTCTCCCCTATACATGTATAAATTGAGACCCTCCTGTCAAGTTTCAAAATAGAAATTTTTGCTTCCATTTTACAAGTCAGTTTGCTAGATAGTTCCTATTGTGAGAGAGTGCTGCCATTGTTTTGTTCGCTAAGCTAGACAGATAGTGCTTCTGCCGTAGCTGGTTTTGACCGTCATATCCTGGGAGACAGACGCAGGGTTTCCTCAAGCACTCGACCCATGAGGCGGCGAAATCTGTTTTAAGGAAACTGCTTCTGTGCAGGCTTCGGTTTCGTCTCTTTACCCTTTTATTGTTTTGTGTATTTCTGTTGAAATTTAATTGTAATTATTAGCATTTGTTCTTGGTATATAATTTGATTTCTTCATAAATCTATTTATTTAATTTCACAATTTAAACAACAAGCTTAAACAGATTATATATATATTTTCTATGAAATTGATCGAATAGATTTATATAGACTATTAGGTTAGCTTTGTATAATGTTACTAGGAATTGTTGCGGAATTGCTCACTATTTCAATGATTTAAATTATGCTATGGTACTCTCTATTTGCTTAGTTTAGTTAGAATTCTCTATCATAATTTGCGTGAATTTTAAGGTTTAAAATATAATTTATGGATGTTGCAATTTTGACATGCTAATTCTATTCTAGTTTTAATTTGTTACATGCTTATTATTTTCTAGACTAAATTACCTAATTTAATATATTTTGGAGTTATAGAGTTTTTTATGAATTATTTAATTAGGTGCATTAATGTGAATTATTTAATTGGGTGCATTAATCTAAATCATTTAATTGGGTGCATTAATCTAAATTATCTAATTGGGTGCATTAATATGAATTATTTAATTTGGTGCATTAATCTAAATTATCTAATTGGGAGCATTAATCTGAATTATTTAAGTGGGTGCATTAACTTTGAATTTAACTTATTTATTTGAAGTTAATAGTTTAAATGTTTCAACCATGCTACATACACCCAGTGAGTCAGCACCCCCAGCACCCCCAGTGCTAGGTGGCGTGCTGCCACTGGCCAAAATCAAAAAAAAAAAAAAAAAAAGAAAACTGTTTTTTTTTTCACCAATCCCGGACTGCCACCTCACTGGGGGTCGACCCCCAGTGGGTGTATCCTGCATTTTTCTAAATGTTTATTATGAATTAATTTCATTCATAACTCATGAGTATTGAACTTTATTTTAAAGTTTTAATTTAATTGGCATTTTAATTCATTGGTTAATTTTATAAATAGTTGGCTAGATGGTTTCAATTATTTATTATATTTATTTATTTTTTTGCTTAGATTATTTGTTTGTATTTTGTTGTGGTTTGCTACTAACTTTCTTTGTAGGGATACCAATGCGAAAAACAAATATAAAAACCAAATGAATAGTATTTGGGATGTAAAAACAAAAAATGTTTGGACTACTAACTTTTGTGTTGAATAGGAATACCTAAGCGTGGAAAGGCTTTTGGACTAAATAGAATCCTTATGGATTGGCTATTTTATTTAAATGTTTGAAGCATGTTTTGCTTGAGATTTAGTTGGTTTGTTTACCAATTTGTGGTAGCAAGTTTTATTTGCTTGTTTTGTTAGAAGCATTTTATATGCGTGTAATTGTTATAGCAATTTTTAAATTGCTTGTAAGTTTGGAACTTGGTTTGGTTTTCTGTGATAGAAACCAAAGTGTTTTAGCTTTGGCTAAAGAGTAGTTCTTATTTGTTCAGAAATGACAACTAAGACGGATTTTGTTTCAAACTTTTGGAGTTTGAAGAAGTCTTTGGGTTTAATCATTTTATTCCCAAAGTGTTGGAAAACCAAGTTTGGAGAAAGTCTTTGGTTATAATCTGATTATGTCCAAAGTGTTTTGGTTTTGAGAAAGGAAACCAAATTTTAGCATTAGCTAAAATATTTCTGATTTTATTCAGAAATAATGGGCGTAGTTCCGGGAGTACCGGTTAATTTTTATGAGTGGTGTAATTCTGGTAGCAAATTTTATTTGCTTGGAATCGGTTTGTTATAACCTGGTTTATCCCCTGGAAATCTTAATTTTTAAATTGTTTCCTATGGACTAGGAGTCAACATGCTCTTGAATGTTTTGTCAAAAGGTTAACTGGGTTTTAAGTGGGACCGATGTGACCCCTCCAGTCTTCCTGGGAACATTCCTGACCATGTTCGATTCTAGGTTAAATGGTGAGACTAGTTTTGAATTAAATTTCCATCTGAGGGATTTTCTAAGGGTTAAGTTTAATTTCTGGAATCACAGAAGTGAAATTCTGTTGTGATGTTTCAGAAATGGCTTCAAAAGGTGACAAACAGAAATGTTGTTCCACTGACAACCTTAGCCTCACGAGATTCTTAAAGGAAGATCTTGAGAGATCAAGTATGATTAAAGGAAATCATAAGATTGCATTAAAATATCTCTGAATTGATCAGAGGCAATTAGTATGGTATCCTTGTGTTATTTATAGCATTTATGATTGCTATGTGACTTTGCTTGAAAGCAAAGATGAGACAACCTGTTATAGTGGGTGAATATTTTTTGGATTTTTAAATTCCAAATATATTCTTAAATTGGTGGCTCCTAGTGAGTACAAGATCACTGATCACAGAGATAGAAAACTGGTGGTTCCTAGGTGGTGTTAGACCACTGGCTACACAGTTATGAGATTGTGGTTCCTAGTAGTGAACAGATTACTGATCACATGTCAAGACATCATGTTCCTAGTAGTGGAGAGGCTACTGGTCATATGTCAAGACATGATGATTCCTAGTAATGAAAGAGTCTATTGATCCTATGTCAGGACGTTGTGATTCCTAGTAGTAAAGTGACTACTGATCACAGGTTAAGACATTGTGATTCCTAGTAGTAGAAAGTCTACTGACCACATGCTGAGAAATTAGTGATTCCTAGTGATAAGACTACTGGCCATGTTATGAAGTTCCGAATAGTAGACTATTGAACACTGGATTTGTGTTTCCTAATAGTAAGACTATTGGCTTCAGAGTGATAGGTTGGACCAAATATATTTGGGTGCCTAATTCGGTTAATGACATTCTGGGAATATATTTACTGTGATATGATTTTGAGAGTTTCATAATCATTGTGACACAAGGATGTGTTTAAAACTTTGTATTAATTCTACAAAGAAGACTTAATTATCCGACTCCAAAATTGAGGAGGATAATAGAAAGAAATGAGGGAGTACCTCCTTAGTGAAGGCCAATGTCATTGAGCATGGCAAATTTTCTGGGATAAGGAAGAAGCCCCCTGTGAACAAGGGCTCTATGCTGGGGCCAAGGGGTGGTGTTGCAAAGAAGCTGGCATACAAGCCGCGGGAACCTGGTTATCGGTTCTTTGGGAAGTGCTAAAACTGTGGTAGCGAGGGGTTTTAGCTTTACTAGGGCTACACGCCACATCTGCTCCGAGAAGGAGCTGTTTACAACTTTCGAACCAGTTACAAACGGTGAGAAGTTGTTTATGGGAAACTCTACTACCTCATTTGTTGAGGGAAAGGTGGTCCTGAAGTTAACCTCAGGGAAAGAGCTAACCTTGAAAAAGTCCTGTATGTTTTGGACATTTGTTAGAATCTTGTCTCAAGGTCTCTTCTAGTAAACATGTTTTCGCATGGTTTTTGAGTCCGACAAGGTCGTTCTGACGAAACACAAGTGTGAAACTTGTGTTGAAGCGAAGTGGACAAGATCCCGTATGAGTTATGGAAAGGCGTTAAGCCTTCTTATAAATTCTTACAAATGTGGGGGTGTCTTGCTATATGGCGATTCCTACACCCTAACGGGTTAGGATAGGCCCGAAATCCGTGGATTGTATATTCATTGGTTATGCACATAATAGTAGTGCATATCGGTTTCTTGTACATAAGTCTGAAACTTCAGACATTCACAGGAATACCATCATGGAGTAAGGAATGCATGTTTCTTTGAAGACATTTTTCCTTGCCGAACCTAAGAAGGGGTTCTGAGGTTTTGGAGCAATTTGATGAGCTTGCTAGTGATGATGATCATTTTGATGATCAAGTTGAGAATCAAGGTGATGATCAGCCTAGAAGGAGTAAAAGGGCTAGGATGTCCAAGTCTTTTGATCCAGACTTCTTGACTTTATGGTTGAGAACGAACCTCAAACTTTCCACGAAGCTGTGACTTCTCCTGAGAGTCCTTTATGGAAAGAAGCGATCAAAAGTGAGATTGACTCCATCTTACAGAACCACACCTGGGAGTTGGTAGATTTACCTCCAGGTTGTAAGCCTTTAGGCTGCAAATGGATTTTTAAAAGAAAGATGAAGGCCGATGGGTCTATTGACAAGTATAAGGCGAGGCTCGTTATCAAGGGTACAGGCAACGAGAAGGCCTGGATTACTTTGATACGTACTCACCTGTAACTAGGATAACATCCATTCGCATGGTGATTGCGTTAGCAGCTTTGCGCAATCTGAGATACACCAGATGGATGTAAAGACAGCTTTCTTAAATGGGGATTTGAATGAAGAAATCTACATGGAGCAACCTGAAGGGTTTTCAGCTCCAGGACAAAGCAAGAAAGTCTGTAAACTTGTCAAATCTTTGTATGGTTTGAAGCAAGCGCCTAAACAATGGCATGAGAAGTTTGACAATGTAATGTTGTCAAATGGGTTTAGAATCAACGAATGTGACAAGTGTATTTATGTCAAAGACACTGACAGAGGTTATGTCATTTTGTGTCTATATGTTGATGATATGCTCATTATAGGTAGTAACGATGAAATGATCAAAACTACCAAGAAGTTGTTAAACTCTAATTTGACATGAAGGATATGGGCATTGCAGATGTTATTCTGGGAATTAAGATTACCAGAATCTCTGGCGGAATTGTACTTTCTCAGTCTCATTATGTTGATAAGATACTTGAGAAGTTTAGTGGATCAGATACGAGTGTGTCATCGACACCTGTAGACTTAAGTCTACATTTTACCAAGAATAATAAAGAGAGTGTCTCTCAGTTAGAATATTCTCGGGTAATTGGAAGTTTAATGTATCTGATGAGTTGTACTAGGCCGGATATAGCTTACTCGGTTAGCAGGCTTAGTAGATACACAAGTAATCCGATGCTTCTCATTGGAAGGGCATTGTGCGGGTGTTAAGGTATTTACGCTACACTCGGGATTATGGGCTGCATTATACTCGATATCCAGCGGTGCTTGAAGGATATAGTGACGCGAATTGGATATCAGATATAAAGGACTCAAAGTCCACTAGTGGATATGTGTTCACTCTTGGTGGGGCAGCCGTGTCTTGGAAATCTTCCAAGCAAACGTGTATATCTAGATCAACGATGGAATCAGAGTTTATTGCTTTGGATAAAGCAACGGAAGAAGCAGAATGGCTTCGCCATTTCATTGAAGATATTCCACATTGGTCTAAACCTGTGCCAGCTATTTGTATTCATTGTGATTGTCAATCTGCAATTGGTAGGGCACAGAGTAATATGTATAATGGAAAGTCTAGACATATCCGTCGTAGACATAATTCCATACGACAACTACTCTCGAATGGAGTTATCTCTTTAGACTTTGTAAAGTCTAAGGACAACATTGCGGATCCGCTAACCAAAGGGTTAAGTCGAGTGTTAGTTGAAACGTCATCAAAAGGAATGGGGTTAAGGCCTTTGGAAGTTACCGGAATGGAAACCCAACCTAGTTGACTGGAGATCCCAAGATCTAGGTTCAATGGGACAACCTAATTGCGTGTAACGGTGGTATGTCACTGAGAAGGTTAAGAAACCTCCAGCCATTCCTTCTATCAATGATACCTGCAAGTGTAGATAGAGGATAAGCTGAGCTTTTAATGACTCTTGTATGTTAAGCTGTTGAGCTAAGTATTGCAGGATACTTTAGTAGAGTCACCTATGTGAGTGTGAAGTGGGGCCGCTTCTAGAAGAATTGGATAGGCCAAGATTCTTTGAAACCACTCGCTGAACCAGGCTAGTGTCCAGGGCCACACAGGGCACACCAATGAGAACATAATGGTGGTAGGAGTAATTCCCGTGTGAGATCTATTGTCTCAGTTTACATAAATGGTAGATCAGTTCAAGATGTCTTATTCACTGATCTGCCAGTAAACTCGATAGGTTTTCACTGGGAGAGGTTCAAAGCCAAAAGCTACCTTCTCTGATGTCGGGGTTAGTCCGTTGTACTCTCTCTCAGAGTCTTTATTGTTGAACGATGTCCGTTTGTTGAGTCATTCGGTCAATTTTTATTCATGTGGGGGATTGTTGGAAAAATGATTTTTGGTGACTTTAATTTAATATTAAAGTGGGTCCCAACCTTTTATTGTGTTGGGTCCAAGTGAGCCAAAAACCATTGGGTTTTGAATAAGAAATTGCCAAGAAATTGCTTCATGATGTTAGATTCATGAATAAGATTTTAAAGAATATTTAAATCTTTTTTCTTGGCTAAAGGGTGTGAATCCTTTGGGCATCCATACTTTTCATTTGTGGAAAGGGGCTATGGATGCTTGGTGTTTTAATGACTAGCCTTAAAGGCTGGAGGCTCTTCCTCTCTCCCCTATACATGTATAAATTGAGACCCTCCTGTCAAGTTTCAAAATAGAAATTTTTGCTTCCATTTTACAAGTTAGTTTGCTAGATAGTTCCTATTGTGAGAGAGTGCTGCCATTGTTTTGTTCGCTAAGCTAGATAGATAGTGCTTCTGCCGTAGCTGGTTTTGATCGTCGTATCTTGGGAGACAGACGCCGGGTTTCCTCAAGCACTCGACCCGTGAGGCGGTGAAATCTGTTTTAAGGAAACTGCTTCCGTGCAGGCTTCGGTTTCGTCTCTTTACCCTTTTATTGTTTTGTGTATTTCTGTTGAAATTTAATTGTAATTATTAGCATTTGTTCTTGGTATATAATTTGATTTCTTCATAAATCTATTTATTTAATTTCACAATTTAAACAACAATCCCAACGCGAGAAAAGCTCAAACCATATCGAATTAGGTTTGCTCGTCTTCACCCCCTTATGAAAATTTTATTTTGTCTTTACACATTTTATAAAAATTAATTTGAATAATATTCTAAAATTTTAAAGTATGATGACAATTTTTTTGAAATGCTTGTATGCGTAAAATTAATGTTTGTTAAACTAGATAATTTATATATAACATAGCATTAAATCAGAACCGAACTATTTTTTATTATTTGTTTTGAGTGCAGTTCATTTTAGTTTTTAAATTAGTTCACTTTTAATTTCAACTAATGCAAAATAATGAAGTTTACAATTTTTAGTGAGGTGAATATAATTTTTATATATAAGATTGGAGAAAGATTATGGTATATCCCCTTTTAAAAAGTGTATATCATATGTACTTTATGATTATAGGGGAAATTACAAAAAAAAATCCCAGAGTTTCGCGTGTTTTTCAAATTAAACCCTGGAGTTTCTTCCGTGTTTCAATGTGAACCCTCCGTCTATATCCGTTTGATTGAACTAACGGAATCTGGGCGAAATTCTCAAATTCAAGTATACATGTTCAAACACTTGTATCTCCAATGTCGTGATTCCGTTTCGTCTCATTTTTGCGTCGTTGGATTCACGTTATTGCCTAGTTTTCATTTCATCTCTCATATGCCTTGTTCCACGTTTTTTTGTGTGTTGTTGGAACTCCGAAAGTTGGAAAAAAATAAGATTTTTCTCTTTTAGAAAAATTTTCAGATTTAAACACACATGTTACTTATATCTCCTTCATCATAACTCCGCTTTGCCTCATTTTTGCGTCTTTGGATTCACCTCATGGCCTAGTTTTCGGTCCACCTCTCATAAGCCTTATTCCACCTTTTTTTGCATACTGTCGGAGCTCCGGAAGTTGGCCAAAAATAAGATTTTTTTTTTCCCTTTCTTTCTTCGTCCATCTTGTATCTCCATACTTCTTCCTTTCTCCTTCCTTTCAAAATTTATTCTCTTTTCCTCTTTCTTCACGGCTCTTCCCCTACTCTTATGTGTCTTTCCATTCTTGTAAGTCATATACATTCATACTCGACGATACCGCCACTGTCGGAGGTTCAATGGCCCTCACGAGCTCGGTGGGAGGGCTATGAAGGAAAAGGAAAAAAGAGAATAATTGTGGAAAGAAAGTAGGAAGGAAGAAGCATGGAGATAGAAAATAGAGGAGGAAAAAAAAATATATATTTTGCCAAATTTTGGATCTTTGACCGCATACAAAAAGAGGTGGAATAAGGCGCATGAGGGATGAAATGAAAGTTAGGCCATGGGGTGAATCCAACAAAGCAAAAATGAGGCAAAACAAAATTACGATGAGGGAGATACAAGTGCTTTAATATGTGGGTTTGAATATAAAAATTTTGCCCAAAGAAAGAAAAATCTTATTTTGGCCAACTTTTAGAGCTCCAACAGTATGCAAAAAGAGGTGGAATAAAGCTTATGAGGGGTAGAACGAAACTAGGGCATGAGGTGAATCTAAAGAAGCAAAAATGAGGTAAAACGGAGTTACGACGAAAGAGATACCAGTGCTTGAATATATGTTTAAATTTGAAAATTTTCTTAAGAGAGAAAAATCTCTTTTTTTTTTTTTCTTTCCAACTTTCAGAGTTCCAACGGCACACAAAAAGAGGTGAAACAAGGCGTATAAGGGATGGAATGAAAACTAGGCAATGAGGTGAATTCAACGATGCAAAAATGAGGCGAAACGGAATTACGACAAGGGAGATACAAATGTTTGAATATGTATGCTTAAATTTGAGAATTTTGTCCCGATTCCGTTAATTCAATCAAACGGATATAGGCAGAGGGTTCACATTAAAAGACGGAAGAAAATGTTTAATTTGTCAAAATTAAAACTATGGAGTTTAATTTAAAAAATATGCAAAATCCTGGAATTTTTTTTTGTAATTTCTCTATAATTATAAAAAAAAAAAAAAACATAATTTTATATTTTTTAAGTTATAATTTAAAATATAAAAAAAAAATCGTAACCAAATACAAATAAGATATAATTATAAAACTCAAAATAATATTATAACTAAAAATAAAAATAACGTAATTAAAAATGCATATAATAAAAGGACGTTTTATTATGCTGAAAAACTAATATGGAAGCAAACGCATTTTGATTGCAGTGGGATCCAGTGTTAGAACTCATTAGATGGGTTGGACCACGTGGAAGCAAGTTAGTGAATGAGAATTATCGAAGTCTAAAAGCAGGAATCAAGCGCGCATTTTAGCATAAAACAATCAAAGGCACCTATAGCGTATATGATTTTATTCTTCCTTTAGATTATTATAGTGCACATGCGGTCACGTGGTAGTGTTGTAGACCCCTATGGCCCCTAATTCCCACTTTTGAAAGAAAACATTGACAATACATTTATTAAAATTTGTAAAGTTTACATTTTATTTTATGTGGTCGCCATTATTTTTATTTTTTAAGAATAACTATCTTATTCAATAACTATTGTTTATGAAATTATCCAAAATTGTTACACTATTTTCAATTAAAAAATCATTAAAAAATTTTAATGTATAATTATAAATACATAGATAAAAAATTATAATATTTCATAACGTGTCATAATATTTGTCACAAAAAAATGGTTAGTAACATTTACACTATATTATTTATATATAATTTAACTATAATGATTAGCAAATTTCACTTTACTGGTTTATTTTATAAATTGATAATTTTTATCACAAAATAATGTAAACAATAGATTTTTTCAAATATATATATATATACTGTGAGAAAAGTTAGATATTATAAAAAAAATTTCATGAAAATGATCATGAAAGATTTATGATTCTTGGATTACCTTGATTAGTGTGTGGTGCTTTATTCTAAGTGTAATCCAAGGGTACAAAGCTTTCATGATTATTTTCATGAAAGATTTTTCATGATCCCTAACATTGCTGATACACTATAGACGCAGCTGGCAGAAAAGTTAAGAACATGAAAAGGTGAAGGAATTAATTAAGCAAATGATTAATAAAGCATAGGCAAATAATGATGGGTGACAGAAGAACATTTCTTGGTGGTGTCTTTACAATGGTTGTTTTGACAAAAACTCGTTAAAGTTGTAATGTTCGCAAAAAGTCCAATCAAAAAGTTGATTTTAACATTGGATTGGAGTTACAGCTGCAAAGTGAAGAAGATGAAGAGGATTCATATATATTCAAGAACGCGTTGTTGCAATCATACAATTTGTGTCGGATTTCACGGCTTGGTTTTCTCACCAATTTCGTAGGATTTTTTTGTTTGGTTGGATGTAGATAGAATAGAATAGAATGAAGAGAGTTTGGCAAATTGATTTATTAAGATCAAGTTAAGATTAATGTTATATTATTATATAAAATTATCTCACTCGGGGGATGTGTGTTTGATTTTTATTTTTTGGTTTTTGTTTTTCATTTTCTCACGGCCCAAAAAAATGGACACTGTGACGACGATATTTGGGTTCCATATTTGAATGTCGTTTAGTATGATGTTTATATGACATTAACTAATTATATCATCTTATAAATTTCACTCATCCAATAATGTAATTAGTATCATATAAGTTATCACATCAGATAATACACAAATGTCGTCACAATATCACCCAAAAGAAAAAGTTAGAAAAATGTCAAGTTACAACAAATTTACACCAAAAAAACCCATCTCATCCCTATCTATTTCATTTTTTAAATAATTTGTGGACATATTTAATTGTGTTGATTATATTTAATTGTTCCTTTGTTGATTTCTAAGTTTTATTTAGGCTAACAAAGAAATCAAAATCAAATTTTGTTGAAGGCAAAAATAATATTTTGCTTAAAACTTATATTATAATATAATATTTAAATATAAAGAAGAGTTGCTATTAAAATTTAGCCTTAGGCCAACATGCACATACTACTACATCAACTTGTCAAAATAATAATTTTGTTTGTAATTCAAATTACATTTTGGTTTTTACTTAGATTTTTTTTGATTGTTTTTGCTAGAAGTCATTCAAAGTTCCTTTCCTGATTGATATAAATAGGAAAATGACTTTAGGAGACCATTGCTCTACCTTTTTCATTAATTACGTTATATTGTCTATTTCTTGAGCGTAACTTTGTATGGAACACATAATAATGCATTAACTACTTGAATTATATCCAAAATAAAACAAAACATTACAAATCTCTCTCTCTGTCCCCCCTTTTTTTGGAGGTAACAATGCATGTGCAATAAAATCAAAGATGTTAAAAACGGGTTGTTATAGAGTAGTTGTTGTGTTAATTCATTGTCATGAAAACAATGGGTGATATATATAATGATAATTAAGTCTTATTTGGTAACTTTCAATTTTACTCCAAAAATTAAAAAGTTATTATAAGTTGTCACGTTACTTCTCTTTATTTTTCTTCATATTTTTTTGTAAAAAATTAAAAAATTATTAAAATAGTCTATTCCCAAATTAGGCCTTAATGTTTGCGAGTTATGCAGTCAAGTTAGTTCTTAAAATGTCTTAAAATCAAACTTGTCTTCTTAAACAGCCTTAAAACACATGCTTTATTAATGTTACCAAAATTTATTACACTTTGACATAAAAAAGAATACTAAGATTACGTACATTAACAAATGTATGATTAAATTTAAAGTGAATTATATTAACAATCTCTATAATTTGGAACTCGTGTCATTTTAATCTTTAATTTTTCAATTGTGACACAATTCACCCTGAATTTTGAATGTTATTTCAAATAAGGACAATTGAAGATATCATTGCTCAATTTCAAGAGCCAAGTTGTCAATTTAATAAAATGTAAACTAATTTGATAAAAATAAATGTCAAAAAAATATTTTTTGAATTTTTAAAAATTATTTCTACCCATCAAAAAATAAAATTATGTAAAATTGATAAATTTTTTACACATTTATTTATTTATTTTACTATATTAATTTTTATTGTTTGTTTGGACGATGATCATGTAATGAGTAGTTGTTAAACTTTTAATGTGTAATCAATATATTTAATATATGAAATGTTTTTAGTTTTGGATTTTTTGATTTAATGGATTGGTTTAATCATGATATCAAAGTTATCGCTATATTTGACTTTTGAAAAAAATAAGAATTAATTTAATGAAAATAAAAACAACCACCCATTACATGATCATCATCCAAACATATAATAAAAATTAATTTGATAAAATAAATAAATAAATGTGTAAAAGATTTGTCAATTTTACATAATTTTATCTTTGGTGGATACAAATAATTTTTAAAATTTTAAAAATATTTTTTTGACATTTGTTTTTGTCAAATTAGTTTAAATTTTATCAAATTGACGACTTTACCCTTAAAATTAAGTAATGATATATTCAATTATCCTTATTGAAAATATGATTTAAAATTCAAGATCAAACGTGTCAAAATTGAAAATATAGGGATCAAAATGACACAAGTTCCAAACTATAAAGACTTGTAGTGTAATTTGCCCATAAATTTACTAAGCACAATTTTAGGATTGTTTGCTATAATTTTTTTCTTTAAATTGAAAATTGATAATAAAAAATATAAATTAAAAGCATTAATTCCTTAACTTTTTAATAATAATTAATTTTTTGTCACCTCAATTAAATTATTTTTGCTATATAATGAGATGTACCCAACACTATGATATTTATAGATTCTCAAAATAAAAGAAAAATCATAAGCAGCCCCAATAAGTTGATTTAATCAAGCCGATTAATAGGGCCAATGCCAAGTGGTGGAACTTACATGCGAGTTTTGTAGGTTGATCGGTATATTATTCATTGCTGCATTTATCAATATTTTAAAATACTTCAAAAAATGTTTGTATAGAATGTGAGTTTCTAACTTTTAAATCCCCTTATAATGTACTTTCAGTTATACAATTATATTTCAATGTTTCAATGTTTGGTGATTCTTATATAATTTTATGATTAACAATATACTGAGACATAATAACAAAAAAAAATTTAAAAATAAAAAAATTCCCAACCCTTGAATTGAAAAATATAACACACGCATTCGCACCTAATCACACCTAAATTTTTTTTTTTTTTTTTTTTTGAACGGAATCACACCTAAATGTTTGACGTACCATTTTTATATGAACAAAATAACATAAAGTTGCAATTAAGTTTTATAAATTTGGAGTATATGTGAAGACACAAACAACCTAACTGCTAAATTGGGTCATAATTAGAGACGAGTAAGGTTTAACATGCCTTCACAACCTCTAACTGTATACCTTCTTCCAAATAGATTAATAAGTGGGGTCTTTTTTTTAATTTAAATGTGTGGAACCTTGCTTGTGAATCACACAAAATTGGACCATTTTTGCCTTCTCTAGTTATTAAATTCCCTTTCTCATTCTTTGATACCCATTTAACAGAAAAATTTGTTGTGGAAGGGCATACACATGGCATGGCCCCCTCTCTCCCTTTCTCCTTCTCTCTCTACACATATATATATATACACATGCATGACCCATCTCTTTCTGTCTCTCTCTCTATATCTATATACATATATATATATATATATATATATATTGTGGATAAGGAGAAAGGAGCTCCCTGTTCCAGAGATTCTTCCGTTAGGATTGACCTGGTCGTACAATCACATACAGCTGCTAAATATATATTCTTTTTGTATATATCCAAAAATAAAAAATATAAATTGTATTCCTCTATTTGTATTTTATACATAAAATTTGTTGATGAGTATCTTAAAGCATCTCCAATGTTTACTTTGTTTTTTTAATTAAATTTGAGTAAAAGTTTCATCCCACATCGAGCGTTTCAATGAAAAATTATCATTTTTCATGAAATCATTGGTCGACTTGGTGGACAACTGAGAAGATATCCGGCCGATTGACCAGTTAATATAAATTTACTGAAAGTCTAAAGCAAGAAAAAGGTTGTTTGGAAGGATAATCGACCGGTCGTCCGGTATATAATCCCAACGTAGGGGTGAGCATGGTCCGAACTGGACCGGATTGGAATAAAACCAGGACCAATCCGTTATCTACGGATCCTGAAAAATTGGAACCAATCCAATCCGTTTAAATCGTGGAACCAATCCGAACCAATCCATTTAAATACGGATTGGATCGGTTTAGAACCACGGATTACATAATTAAATAACAAAAAATATATATATATATATAACACTTTAATTTCATAAAAATATAAATATAGCACCATACTAGTTTCGCAATAGCAACATGTCTTTTTGTAATAGCGATAAATTGTTCAAGAATTTAAACAACCATAAGAAAATTAGTTGCACCATAAGTATTTAGACCATTACAAATTAATACTAAAAACTAGCAAACAAAAGTAATAAAAGAAGATACTATACAAGTTTAGGTTTGTATTTGAGTTTTATATGAAATAAGAGAAGATACTATGTAAGAGGGTGTATACTAAAAATATAGACTATTTGTATACGGTTCGGATCGGTTCCAATCCGGAACCGTGGGGTTCAATTCGGAACCAATCCGTGAATTACGGATTTTTAATTTTTCAATCCGGAACCGAACCATGGATTCAAAAAACTAATCCAAACCTACTGGATTTGACCGGACTGGATCGGATTACGGATTTTACGGATTTCTTGCTCAGCCCTATCCCAACGGCTATCTACAATAATTATTTTTTAATTATGCACTAATAATTAATATCATGATAAAAGCAACTTCCTCGTATACTTGTGAGTAAAATTATAAAATTTGTATATTTATACAACATTACTCTTACTCATAAAAAAATAAAGAAAATAAATAAGGTGGTTATACAGTCACACCAATAATAATAATAATAAATGAATAAATAATTGTATGTGAAATAAAAATGGAGGAGAAAAAGGTCAGCCAACCAAAAGAAGGTTCCTCTCCTTGATGAGCGGTGATTGGCCATGTGAAATGTTCATTCATGTGTTGGCCGTGATTGGTGCATACTGTATAGTGGGTCCTACCTCACCGGATTGCTACTTGACCCTAAATTTTTGGGTCGGACCCACATGGGTAAAGCTAGTCGGATTTGGACCACTTCTAGACCCGTTATACAGTACATATATCCGTTGGTAATCCATATATCCATTGGTAATCCATACCATATGTATGTGTATATATATTTGTGATTTATGTCTCTTTACCTCTTTTTTTCTATATGTAAATTTTTTTGATAATATATTTTTCACCATATACTTTTCACTTAAATTTTACTTTGTTACATCATTTTCTAATTACAATAATTAAATATTCATATTTCAATTCACGTTTAAATGTATCCTTCTAATAGCACTACATCGTTTAAAATTTTACATATTTGAAATATGCGAAATAAAAATAGAATTTGAGTGAAATTTAGCGGGTGAAAGTTGTAAGTTGCCCAATAATAGTTTTGCTTTAATATTCTTAAAACATGCTTATATTTCAATAAAGAGTGACAGAATGATCATATTAAAATATAGTTTAAAATCCAAAATTAATTGTAATTTGCCCAATAAAATTTTTCGTCTAATATTATGCATCTTAAGTTTTTAAGCCTTCTGACTAGGGGTTCATGTTAATTAGACCGTTGATCCTTTAAGTAACTTGATTATCTATAACAACTAACAATTTTTCGAAGAACTAACACGTGTATAACTAATAACTATATTATTCAATACTAATTAATATGTTTATGAGAAAGTCTTGTGTTTTATCCCAAGTTGTTTTCTATTTTCGTGTAGATTATCCTAGTTGTTATCTTCCTTTTTTTTGTTAAAAAAATTTATTTTACTCCCCACCATGCCAATTAAGATGGCGAAGACTTCAAGCACATGGAATCTTCTATTTTAATGTTTCGTTTGTTTTGATTAAAAAAAAAAAAAAAACCGCTCAGTGATGGTTGAAGCATGGTAGAGTAGTTGGTGGAGGTGGTAGTAGTGAGTTTAAAATAGTATTGGTAAGACAATAGTTTGGAAAATATTTTTCATCTTTTTATAAAAAATATGAAAATATTTTCTTCCAAAACAAGTTTAGCATAAATGTTTATGTCGTTCTATTCTAATTCATTATTAATTATAGCTCATGTTCTAAAATTTTCATATTTTAAAATTTTTACATATTATGATTGGGAATAAATTACAATAACCTAGAAAAGAAGATGCTTGACCGAATTTAGGAACCAGTTAGTGTCAAATGTCTAAATAAATAAAAAAACCAAATAAACAATGACACAAAACAACCTACATACACACCTTTTGTACCCGAGAGAGAGAGGGAGCTGCACCTTTAGGCTTTATGTATTGAATGCATAATTTAAATAAAAAAAAAAAAAAAATAGTGGCTCTACATGTACGTGCACATATTATTCAGTATTTCTTAAACAAGTTCAGATTGAGTTCCAAATTGCTAGTTATTTGTTTAAGCAATAAAACATAAACTTTGTGTTAATAAAACATAAATTCCAAATTGCTAGTGATTGATAGGTCTTATTAGTGTGATGCAACATTTATTTTTTTCTTATTTCCCTTTCAATGATTAAAGTACATCATATAAAATTAAAAAAATCTATTACGTAATTGTTAAACTCAACTTTTTTAATTTATGTAATTGATTCAGTTACTTAATCTGATACGTTATGTACACGTATTATGTATGTTACGACTTTTAATATAACGTGTATGGTAAGTTACATATATATATATGTATATATATAAGAATGATGTTGATGGGTGATAGCCCCATGGTTCCACTTTGCACATGGTGAACACATGCTTGGTCTCAATGTTCGTATAGTATTAGCCGAAACCATTGCAAGACTGGCCTTTCTCTCTCTATCTATGTGGTGCAAGTTAATGAGATTAGATCTAATCCAAACTTACGTGTCAAAGTGGATTTAGGGGTATAGAATTATTATTGTTTTATTCATGTATATTGTGACTTTGGTCTATAGTGGTGCATCAATTGGCCGGTTCAAATTAAATTCCATGTGCACCATCTGCATGGTAGGGGACATGGGTCTATTACTGCTGAACCACTTCTTTTAATTTCATCACCAAAAAAAAAAAGAAGAACAAAAATTGATTACTACTCCTCTATTCTCTTTGATGTAGGAAATACCAATACTAATATATCCCTTTGTGGGTTAAAAATCTTCGGTCTCATTTTTTATTATTTATTTACTATCTTTGTATTCTTCTGTCTCAAGCTCTCTTTCTATTATTACAGTTTTGATCTTATAGTAGAGAAAAAACTTGAAAAAAAATAATAATAGAGTGTGATAGAAGATGGTCTAATTTCTTCTTATGAACTATGATCTATAATTTTGAAAATTTAGGTAATTTGTGCAATTCTACTTTGAATTGTCTTCCTAGTTATTTCTGTATATTTTTTGACAATCCAATGGTATACCAAATTGAGATGGAGTTGTTCTTATTTTGACAACCTGGTTAAAAGCTAATTTTTTGACTTTTTGACTTTTTTGGATTACATTACCTCTCTACTTTTTTACAAGTTTTTTTTTTAAAATAAAAAATAAAAAAAAAGCAAAAAAAAAAACGACTTTTAATCAATTTCCTAAAAAAATGCTACAGATCAATAGTAGTGTCAACGTGTATATATATTGGAAAATGTTATAGGCCTTAAATTTTTTACCAAATAAATGATTAAATATCACATTTGAGTGTGGGGTCTACAAAATTGCGGACCCAACACTCATGTGAGACATTTAATCATTTGTTTGGTAGAAAATTTTATATCTCTCACATTACCCATATATATTAGAAAGTAAGTACAGTACATTATGGGTGTGTTTGTTTTGAAGGATTAGGGGGTGGGATTGGACTATTAGTCCTACCGGACTAATAGTCCATTGTTTGTTTCATTTTTTTTTGCACTGGATTAATAGTTTCCCCGGACTATTAGTCCCACAAATATGGGACTATCCTATCCCATGGGAGGGGTGAGATTGAAACCATGGGATTGGTATCCCATGAGATTATTTTGTGAAATGTCCATTTTACCCTCCATGCTATTACTTAGCAAACAATTAGAAAATGATAAAATAGTCTTTTGAACATTTATAATTATTTTTTTAGTGTTGTTAATTTAAAATTATATATTAAATAAAAAATTTTAATTATAAATTAAATTTAATTAAAAATAATAAATTATAAATTATGGCCTTATAAATTAATTTTTTTTAGCGTTGTTGAAAAATTAAATTTACATATTAAATTAAATTATTTTTTTAGTGTTGTTAATTTAAAATTATATATTAAATAAAAAATATAAATTATAAATTAAATTTATTTAAAAATAATAAATTATAAATTATGGCCTTATAAATTAAATTTTTTTAGTGTTGTTGAAAATTTAATTTATATATTAAATAAAATTATTTTTTATTGTCGTTAATTTAAAATTATATATTAAATAAAAAATATAAATTATAAATTTAATTTAATTGAAAATAATAAATTAAAATAATTAAAATATTGTGTAAAAAATAAAATAAAACAAATTTTTATTTAATTTAGCTAAAAATAATTAAAATATTAAAGCTATGTTTAATATTATTATTACTTAGTAAATAATTGAAAAGGATAAAATAGTCATTTGAGCATTTATCCTTCTCCATAATATCTCAAACAAACATTGGATAACTAAAAATAGTCCAATCTAGACATTTAATCTCATGACTAAATAAACATATGATACAAATTTAATCCAACTAAATAGTCCCGGGACAATGTATCCCAAGACTAAGGCCAAGTTTGGGGTATGAAAAAAAAGCCAAAAAGTCAAAAAGTTACTCAAAAAGTTAAAAAGTTAACATTATTCACCAAAAGTCAACAATTACGGCTGCACAACTCAAAATCCTAATTTTCCTCTACAAACCAATTTTTACAATTTTTTATTACACATTTTTTCATGAAAAGTCAAAAAGTTAACCCAAACATCTATATTTTTTCCCTCAACTTTTTAGTCCAAAAAGATAAAAAATATACTTATTTAAGACACCCTAAACAACCTTTAATAATTCAATAAATTATAATCCCTTTTATTCAGTCCGTCCAAATAAACGCACCTACGTGTAATTAAAAAGTGTGCATTATGAAGCAGTACTTTATTCTCTCTGTCTCTCTCTCTCTCTGTATTAGTTTGATCATAACTGCTTTTATTAGTATATAAAGATAACTATAAGTGGTAATTTGAAAATAGAGAAGTCAAGCCTTCGCTTAATATAATAAGAATAAATGTAATTTTAAAATTCCCATTATATCATGCGATTAACAGTGACATAGTCAAGAATCCTATTCATTTAACAAAGTATCGTCAATATCATTATATCATATTTTTAATTTCACACAATCAAACAACATTAGCAATCATATGAACTTTGTAAATTTCATATATTGTCAATTACATTAACAAAAATAATTCAAAATAATGTCAATTTAAAATAGTATAAAATGCATTTTTCACAACACAAAGGAACATCACAAAACTATAAATTTCAAAATCTCAAAACTTATAAATCCTCGCCCAAAAAAAAAAAAAAACAACTGTGGGGGCATATTTTTGTGAATAACAACACGTGATTAAGGTGGCACCGAAGTGTCAGCCGAGGTGCCACATGTCCTGGTCTTGGCGCCAATGTGATCTCGGCTAGGCCGAAGTTACCTGCGAAGATATCGGGATCGAAGATGAATGGATAAGCTATAAGAGTCCTAGATTGGAGGAGAACCTCAGCCTGGATAAGGATAAAACTCTTAGGGAGTTTATCTTTATCTATTGGAGAGTCCAGGATAAGTATTGGGTCAGAGTCCAAGAGAAGCTAGGCTTTTACAGGGATCAAGTTAGTGCTGACTATAAAAGTAAGGCACCCTCATAGGTCTAAGGTGCGCTTTTCGTATTCTGACTAAGTGAGTTAAGCACTATTTGCTATCTTTGAGAGATAATTGAGTATTAACTTGATCGTCGGAGTACCCCCGGGTGGAAGAACCAACACCGGAGTCTCATCTTTTTGTGACAGGTCGTTCGGACGCAATCTATTCTACCGATGTTCTCCAGCTGAGTACCTGTTTGGCAATGTGGTCAAAAAACAGCACACACAATTTGGCGCCGTCTGTGGGAAAGAAAGGAGGATAGATGGCCAACGACGGACAAAAAGAGAAGATTGGGTACGACATCCCTACTGGGAGTGGTAAACACATTGACCCTAACGTAGAGGCGGATAATTGCAACGAAGAACCTCAGAATAAGAATCCCGGAGAGGAAGACGTCAGCCAGGAGAGAGACGTACCAAAGAAGGTAGACCGAGGCGAGTATTATAATGAGAACAACCTCTAGGTGTGGAAAGATAGATGCCTGCGGAGGGACGGAGAGATGAAGGGAATGGCAAACAAATTGGCGGACCTGCAATCGATCGTCAATTTCATGATGTAGAATAACTTCATACAGCCATCGTTTCTGTTACAGGACACGCCGATTCCAGCGGCCAAGAACAATGCCCAGAAAAGAGGGCAGAAAGCAGTTTTTGTAGTCCCCCAGCACACCAGAACCAAGGAACACTCTCACCGGCCTTCACGGGAGGTCGGGCGAGGAGAGTCAATGAAGGGAGAGTCTTGGAAGACACATCATACCAAAGAAGCTAACACCAAAGAATATCGGCATGTTCAAGGGAATGAGCTCTATTTCGACACGACTAATGGAGGGAGGTCCAAGAGGACTCATAACGACACCGGGAGTAGCGCACCAAAAAAGCTGAAATCTGTTGACAGCCGAGCTCCTGGACGGACCAAGGAGGATTTAAGAGATTACCTCCAGAAGAAGCGGCAAGATGCCGAGGTAACCTCCTCGGTCAAGCCGAGAACACCGTTTTCGATAGAATTGGACAAATTTGAGGCCCTAAAAAGGTTCCACATGCCGAGATTCCAGATATACGACGGAAAGTCTGACCTTAACTTTCACGTCAGCTTGTACCTGAACTCAATGGCACTATACACGGGGAACGAGCCGTTGCTCTGCAAGGTGTTTCCCTCATCCTTTGGGGAAATCGCATCAGACTGGTTTCACAAGTTGCCAAAAAGAACTGTGAAGAGTTAGAAAGGCCTGGCTGAGATGTTTTGTGGCTAGGTTTGTGACAAACAGAATACAGCCATTGAGGGTGGACTCCCTGATGGCTCTGAGAATTGGCGAGGATGAAAGCCTTAGGGCCTATGCCAAAAGGTATTATGAGGTATTCAATCGAATACCAGGATGCAACCAAAAGGTAGTGGTAATGTCTTTTAAGAACGGCCTGAACGATGATTGTTTGCTTCGAAAATCACTGGCAAAGACACTGCCAAAAAGTATGGAGGAACTAATGGCTAGGATCGAGAAGTATGCAAGAGCAGAGGAAGACACATCAGGGACAAAGGCGTCGAAACAAGAGAAGAGAAACGGCTTGCCGAAGCGGGGCCGAGGTAATACTAGATACAACAAGTAAGAGACAGGACTGAGGGCTGCACAGGCAGTCACTACCGTATTCCGAATTCGAATTCCGGTTTACAAAGTCTTGGAAAGAATCCGGAATCAACCCTATTATAGAGCACCAAAGAAGATTCCTGGTGAATTTATGGGAAGAAGTCTGGATAAACGCTGTGCCTACCACAATGAGGATGGGCATCTGACTCAAGGGTGCAGAGCCCTAAAGACACATCTGGAAGACCTGGTAAGATAAGGTCATTTACGGGACCTGGTAGATGAGGCCAGGACAAGGGAAGAGCAAGCGAGACTACCTCAGGCACCAGCAGCACCACCTCCTCTAGCACCACAACCTTAAGCAGGCGGACCTCGAGTGATCAATGTGATTCACTCGAAGGTCAATGAGAACGAGATACGTGGGGAAACTCAGAAGGTAAAACACTTACAACATGTGTATCAGGTGTGACACCTGAATTTTCTTTTAAAATTGCAATAAATAGAATTCAAAAATAAATAAATCAATCAATAAATAATAATAAATAAATAGGAAATTGGGAAGTTATCAATTAAATTGTTTGTAAGACACTACACATTAAATATTTTAGTAAGTGGTAAGTGATGTTTTATAGTTTAGTAGTAAGGTTTATAGATGTGAACCTAATGTATAATCACAAGTAATTTTAGGACTCATAAAAGGAATCATAATCTTTAGATTTGATTTTAAGGAAAAAAAAAAAAAAAAGTGGTGATTTGTCGCCATCCTAATGTATAGGATGGTGACTAAGGGATTAAGTGTTTCACCAACTTGCCACGTATTAGTCACATAGGGAGAGCAAGTGGACACCTATTTAACAAGTGGCAGAACCTAGCAAAACATGCTGATGAGTGATACAAGTTATTGCCTATAAATAGGGAAGTAATGGACTGAGTTTCAACAAGAAAACAAAAACATTCTTAGTACATCAGTGAGCTTTGAAAGGTGGGGAATTGTAGTAGCAAAACTAAAAGCTAACAGTCAATCTTAGGGTGAGTTTTATTATACCTTGAGTTACTATAATATGTTTTTTATATGTCTTAAGTTACCATAATATATTTTACGAATGTTTTGAGTTACCACAATTTATTTGATATAATTTATGTTTTATAGTTAGGTTAATGTTTCAATTACGTGGTTTTCTGAACTTTATTTGCTTAAATTAAAACCTATGGATATGTTTGTTTAAATTTAGAGATTATTTGGCAATGAATCTTATAAACAATTATTTTCTGTAAGTACCACCACGGGAGTCACATGCCTTGGGGGACTTAAATAACCATAGGCCCCTGTTTGACCACTTTTGTGGTCCCCTGTTTGTCATGGATCCATTGACCCCTGTAGTGATTCACTTTAGTGACTCTGTTCGTACCGTGGTTATAGGTGATTTATTTTCGTTTTCTGCCACTTAATTTTTGTGTATTCAACTCAAATTGTGTAAATGTTTTAGCTTAAATAACTATCCATGGCTATTTTGTACCCCTATACTCAAAATATAATATTTCTTACTCTGTTATGTGCTTATAGCTGTTACCCTTTCAGGTGACGAGGTTTAGCGGGATCAAGATGGAAATTGAATCACTGTGTTGTTTTTTTTTTAAATCTTTTTTTTTATTTCTGTCTGTTTTGCTTTGAACTCTTATAATACAATAAAGTTCAAATGACTATGTTTTGTTTCCTTTTAAATAAGCAATTGGTACCCAATCATTTTATTTAATTTATCCGCTTGCGCTGCGACTACAAAATTATTTGAATTATTTTATTTTTATCTTGTTACGACGCCGAGCCTTTGGGTACCGGGTTTGGGTCGTGACATCAGGTCGGGCAGAAGAGACCTAGGGCAGATGAGTGCCAGGGACCAATGGTGTCCTTTACTGAAGAAGACCTAGAGATGATGCAGCATCCACACAACGATGCCTTGATAATATCCCTCCAGATTGGAGAGTGCCGGGTAAAGCGCATTCTAATCGACCAGGGCAGTCACTTAGTGATGTTTCTAAGTGAAACATGATGAGTAACTTAGACTTATTATATGGCAGAGTTGAATTATACTTGCATATAATAAAATTGAACTAAGTTGGCGATGTTTTTAAGTGAAACATGATGAATAACTTAGACTTATTATATGGCATAATTGACTTATACTTGCATATAATAGAGTTGAACTAAGTTGGTGATGTTTCTGTCACGACCCAAACCCGCCCCTATGGGTTTAGCACCTTAACCGGCCAGTAATCTGTGATTACCGAAGGCCTGCTTAACAGTAATAACAGTAATACAGAGTACAGGGGCTGGCGGAAGCCAAAACAGTAATAAAAGATGTCCAATGAGCTGTGACAGTCTGTATGCACAAAGACTTTTCATAACATATTCATATTCGTACCCAGAGCAGTATATACATACATATACAAGCATTCAGGTTAGGGACCAAATCCCTACCATAACAGTGCAGTACAAGTCTATACAGTCTATACAAAACAGAAACAGAAAAGGGGAATCTAAAACACCCCAAAGCAGCCTTGGCTTGGCAGTACTTGGAACCTCGCAGTGAGGCACAATAGTTGGCTTGACAAAACAAGAGCTAACCTGACGCTCCTAGCTCCGGTCCGGTGCCTGGACACCTACATATATATATAAATAGTGATCTAAAGTCCAGTGAATAACATATGCGTAAAGAGGTTAAGAATGAATGTCCTTTCAGTATTTAAACAGTCATTTGAACAGTATATCAGTTATTCAATCATAGCAGTCATAAGTGGTACATCCCATAGCAAACAGTACAGTAGGTCTTAACAGACCGAACAGTCAGTTGATAGCCATCATATTAGTAAACAGTAATGATTCCAACATGGGAACCAACAGAGATCTCTGTAACAATAGCAGTAACAGTACAGTAACAGTAAAATGCTATGGATGCCACGAATACATTTCGCAAATAGGACAAACATTCATTCAGTAAGAAATATCATTTCAGAAAGTAGTACAGTTGATCATTCAGAAAATATTCATGATTGAATATATCTTTACAACATTGTTACTCACAGAGTTCTGGGCTACAGATAGGCTAGTGAGCTTCCTCGGATGCCAACCCTACACAGTTACAGGATGAACACACACTAAGTTGCACGTTTGAGAAACAATAACTTAGTCCCTATCTTGACTCGGTGTGGTTCTATAGCATTATCCTCATTAAGATGCCTTAAACTAGGTCTAGGAATGCCTAGGATGGAATGAGGATACAAAGATGCACTTTAAAACACTTTTCAAATTTTTGCTTAAATAGGGGTCCCGCTCGAGCGTGGCTTTCTCCGCTTGAGCGGACATGCAGGCAAAAGAGCGTCGCTCGAGCGTGACTTTCCTTGCTCGAGCGGACTGCAAAAGTACTGGATGCATGAAATTCACGTTCGATGGGCACTCGACGCCCGCTCGAACGTGAGACACAAGCCCTCGCTCAAGCGTGCATTCCCCCGCTCGAGCGGACTGTAAACACATGCAAAGTACTGGGTATACGCATTTCACGCTCGAGCGTTACTTTTCCTGCTCGAGCTGAATGCATGAACATAGAGTGTACGCTCGAGCGTGGAGTTCCCCGCTCGAGCGTGGATCCAAAATCTGGAATTTCCAGATTTGTCTCCAAGCACAAAACTCAACATTTCAAGCATCAAATTTGATCCTTTTGGGCTAATTTTCTGGAAAACACTTTAAAACTCATAATATGACATGTTTCAAAGATCAATTTGCAAAATCAAAACCCAAAGGTAGTTCAAATAAAACACAATTTCAACAATAACTTCAAGAACATGATAAACATATGACATGCATGTTTTCATCTGAATTCAAAGCTTCCAATACAAGAACAAATGAGTCAACTTACTCAAAAACATGATGAATTCATGGACCATAGCTAAAATATAGACATACATGTGAAGATTTCCATGAAATCAACTCCAAAATTCAACAATGTATACATGTATGCATGATTTAAGCTTCAATTCAACATTTTGAACCAATTCTAGACTTAGATCACTACTGACTCATGGACCATGCAAGATACAACTAGAATTCAAGTTCAAGAAGATGATTCTCCTACCTTAGGTCTTCAATTTCAAGTCTAGAAGCTCAATTATGCAATCTACTCTTCAATTTTTCTAATTTTCCAAGCAAAACTTGAAGAGCTCTATTTTCTCCTATCTCTCTTTCTCTCTAGTCGGTTTTGACTCCAGGAATGAACAAGAATGATGCATCAAAGGCTCCAAGACAATGTTGTAGGTAGTGGCCCACTAATGGCAAAAGGGTAATTAAAGCAACTAATGTGGTTTAGCTTATTTAATCTAATTTAATCATACCAAATCAAATTTCAACTAAATTTACCATAAAATCACATTAATTCTAATTAACACAAAACACTAATCAGTTTCAGATTCGGCCGCCGATAAGGCCTTCAATTTGCAGTTTAAAACATAAAACATGAACAAATCAATTAACAGTCAAACAGATAGAAATGCGTTTAAACTAATACACTCAATCAATCAGTCAGAATTTCAGTCAATCAGTCACTTAACATGCATAATCATAGATTAGCACTACTCAGTGGTGAGGGTTGTCACAGTTTCTAAGTGAAACCTGACGAGTAACTTAGACTTATTATATGGCAGAGTTGAATTACACTTGCATATAATGGAGTTGAACTAAGTTGAATTAACTTGGACTTGCCATATCGGCAAAGTCAAATACAGATTGAAACTAAGTACATTTGAATAAGATTAACAGAGGAACCAAGGTTGAGAACCTCAGCTAGTCTTTGTTTGAACATAACTTCGACAACAAAGTCATAGCCACATGCTTAATGAGAACCTAAGTGAAACTTAAGTTCACATTAGGAGGCAGAGAGCTGGAGAACGATGCTTGGGACAACACTTGTTGAAATTTTTAGAAAAATTTACAAGTTGAAGTCAAACCGAGGTGATATTAAAAGAAGTATCTACTTACTTGCCAAGATTACCAGGTTGCCAAGCTTGGAAAGCATTGGAGACTGAAGTCTTGATAGAAGACAGTACGTAAAGTGGCAAGTTTTAGATAAACACTTGTGAAAATGTTTTTACAATGTTTTTTAAGTGTTAAGACAAGGCCGAGATAAACAAGTTGGAAGTTATGTCCGAGGTATTTTTACCTGAGGAGATTGCACAGATAAGGTGCACTTTTGAAAATGTGCAAAAATATTCTAAGTATGGAATGACACATAGAGGAAAAGAAGGCATACATTCAAACACTTGGAAGAAAATATAAAAACTTGCATTCAGATAAGGAAGTTGTTCAGATACAAAAAGGCACTTCGGCCTGACATAGGAGATTCCTTGTTCAATTACAAAGAGTAAAGAGGAACATCGGTCAAATAAAAGCTATACATCGTTCAAGAAGCAAAATTTACAATGCATAGAAAATAAAAGCTCCTAGCAAGACTACTCGGCGTCGGTGGTAGGCTGTGTCTCTGCCCCAGAAGATAACTAGGAAGTCTTCTCGGCAGCCTTCTCAGCTTCGAGCTCGGTGTCGATCTCTTGTAGAGTCTGATCGAGGCTCTTCTTGGCGATAGGCACCTCGGATATAATCTTCTTGGGGGAGGCACCTTTTGAGTTCTCGTCCTCCTCATCCTGAGTCAAGTCTAGGACTTGCTCATTAAGAGTTGGGGACTTGGCCCCAGCAGAAACTTCAGCATCAGCTGTCACCTCGGTCTCTTTGTCCTCGACTTCCTCTCCTTCTTCTTCTTTCCCCCAACCTTAGCCTCAAATTGGCTTGAAGTGGGAGGAAATGGCAGCACAAGTCGGCCTTCATCTTTGAGATGAGAGTCCTCGGGGACAGCCAACTCCTTCAGAGTAGCCATTCAACCAAGGGTGTAACCCTTGTTGCATGCCTGTCTGACTTGTTTTTTGTATTCCTCGCGGACGTCGGCTGCCCCCTCGGCATAAGCCTTCTCGTCCGCCGCTTTGATCTCGGCAGCTTTTGTGGCCAAGGCATCTCGGAGTTCGGCTTGGGCTTCGGTTGTTTTTGCTTCGGCCTCTTTTTTCTCGGCCTTAAGGATCTCAGCGACAACCTCTGCAACCCGACCCTTTCTTCGGCCTCGTCTTGAGCTTGCTTGGCTACCTTGGCCTAATCTATTAGCACTCTCATTTTGACCTCGGCGCTGTTTAACGATTTAAGCAAGCCAGTAGTTTCCTTGGCCTTGTGGACCAACTCTTTCTTCATTTCCTCTGCTTGCATCGCGAAGGAATGAGCGTGCTGGATCGTCTAGAAAAAACGAAATGAAGAAAGTTAGTAAACTTTAAGTTTAAAGACAAAGAATGAAGAGTACCAAGTGTTAGGGATTTACTAGTACAGAATGTTGCACCATCAAAGTGAAATTTTCATATTCGCTGACCTCGGTCATACGGTTGAGGTCATTGGAAAGGAGCAGCGTAGTGCAGAGGGCGACGTCGACCTCAATATCAAAGGCACTGTCACCGACTCTGACTGGCTTATCCTCAATCATGATGAAGGGAGCCTAGGGGTCATCAGATTTAAGAGAACCCGAGGTGGCTGCTGAGTCCGACCTCGGCTTCTTTGACTTAGTGGATTCGGAGGGATCAGATTCGGCGGGCCTCTTCTCGGCGGTGGAGAAACTTTTTTCTGTCTCGACCATTTTTGAAATCGGCAAGGTATCCTCAGAATTGATCTAAGTCACCGTTGCCTTTGCTCATGCCTTCTTTAGCCTTTTTGGCTTCGAATTGGGCTGGGACTATGAAGGTAAAGATTGGACTGTGACAACATTGGGAATGTCGTCTAGAAGGTCTTTAGCAACGGCTTTTTCTCACCCCATCTCATCAGCGGCAACGACGACAGTGACTTTAGTGCCGAAGTGGATTGATGCAGTCGGTGGGTTGACTGGATCGTAAGCCGACGCCTCAGTACTTCGGCGTCTTTGGCTACGAGTTTTGTCTGCGGGTGCGAGCAGTGGAGCTCGACGTCGACGTTGGCATTGAGAAGGTAGAATCAGTTGTGGAGCAGAAGTTGATGGCTGCTCTGCTAGGTCAAATGTTGAGGCCTGATCGGGCCTTGGCGATGAAGTAATTGGGGGAGTTGTTGCAGAAAGTAGGGACTTGCTCTTCTTAGGGACATCAGGAAGGATGGATTTGTAAGTCGGGACGTAGTTTAGCAGTAGAGGAGCCTTGCGCTGATTAACAGGCAAGTCCAGCAGCCTCTTGAAGTCTTTATTGGGGAAGAATGTCTTGCGAAAGTCTTTGGGTGGCTGAGGAAGGACTGCAAGTAAAAAACAGATATTAGAACATACAAAAGTATCAAAATAATAAAGATTTGAAAGCAAGTAAAGTGACACTTGGCTCTTACCATTTCCCTCTCTGAACACTATTTGGCTTAAGGGGTAGAGGTGAAGGTCATCATCTTGTGGGACTCCCAGTTGCCCGAAATGATGAAATAATCGTCTCCAGCACCGTTGTTGAAGTCTGAGAGGTCGGCGATGAGTTTGTATTTTGTGGATCTCGGCTTAAGGTAATAGATGTAGCCCTTTTCTGACTTCAGGCCACACATTGTATAACAGTATTAGATATCGGCTAGGGTTATCCTAGCGTTTTCTCAGCTAGCTAAAGCAATGATACCATTGATGACTCTATAAGAGTTAATGGCTAGTTGCATTAGGTTAAGTTTGTAAGAGTGAAGGACCTGGCAGAAGAGGATGTCAAGAGGGAACCTAAGACCACACTCTATGA
Organism: Camellia japonica; assembly: GCA_030407325.1. NCBI lineage: Eukaryota > Viridiplantae > Streptophyta > Magnoliopsida > Ericales > Theaceae > Camellia > Camellia japonica. The sequence goes on along the minus strand of JAPPVO010000036.1, from coordinate 30,011,822 downwards.
AGGCCACAACGGGGAAGAGCATAGAGTCTCTGTCAGGCATGATGGAGTTCTCCTTCCCGGCCAGCCTAAGGTGGACATCGGCAGGGATGGAAAACTCCTGCCTGAAATATTCTAGCTTAGTAGGGGTGTCTACCCTCCACCTGAACATACCCATAACGTGGGCTAAAGGGGGAAGGTGTTTGATTTCAGAAGGAAGTAGTTTGTCAAGGTTTAAAGGACCTCGGCTAAAACCTAAGTGGGTGCTGGGGCAAGAGTTTTTTAGGATCTAAGGGGAATTCGTTTCAATTTTTCCTAAAGAATTGGAGTTCTAGGGCAAATCTCAATCCTAGAGTTGCTAAAACAGGAGTTGAAGGTAAGAATCTAGCAAATGCAGCAAAAAAACAGAAAACAACAATGATTCAGACTCAAGAAGACAAGCAAGAATTCAAAGAACACTATAACGAAGTGTGTGTAGGGGTGCAAGGCCAAGAACAGTGGAAAAATAAACAAGTGTATGAACGGTGTGTGTATATGTATACTTAGAAAGAGATTGAGCAGAAGCAAAATCATGAAACAAACGCGTTCAATACATGAATGATGGAATTCAACGCACAATTAAAATATTCAAGAACATGAACAGGTTCGCAATGGCAGCAAACAATGCAGTGGAGTTTTTAAGTAAATCACAAATTGATAAGGAGGAAAACAGTGACTTACCAAGGGGAGTGACGCCGGTGTAAGGTACGCCGAAGTTGAACGATGGTGGTACGAGTAGTAAAACGTTGAATGCCTCGCTGGAGGGGAAGAATGAAAGCAGTTGTAAAAAGCTTCGAGAAAACAGAAAAGGAGGATTTGGGAGAGAAGTGTTAGAGAGAGAAAATTTGAGCGAAAACGATGATGCAAAGGTGAAAAGACGGAGAGAGAGGGATGTTTTGATCAAAAACACGAAAAGGCGGCAAAATCGCAATTAGTGTGCCTAGGACGATGTGTCTGTCAGGTAGCGCACGCAGAAGCGACGCGACCTGATGGCGCGTGTCAGGTATGAATCAATAAGGAAAAGATGCGTGGCGAAAACGGTTGAGAAACCGTGCGTGACAGCTCATGCGCATATGGAACTCTTGGAGTTCTTGATTTAATGAAGCAAAGACCTCGGCTAGGGAAACAATCTCAGTTAAGGAACTTGACAAACTTGGTTCTTGGTTCTAAGGCATTGACAAAACACACTGAAGTCTTGGTCATATGGAGCCGACAAGTGATGACCCCGGTAATAAGTGGTGAAGCAGGTTCTAGCCGACGTGCTATGTTGACAAAGGATATAGGTTCCATCACCTCAAGATGCCGATGTAATAGAACCTTAGGGGCAGTTGTAGGGGCATATTTTTGTAAATACATGGCCAAGGTGGCGCAGAGGTGCCATGTATCCTGGTCTTGGCACCAAGGTGATATAGGCTAGGCCGAGATTACTTGCGAAGATACCAGGGATCCAAGATGAACGGATAAGCTATAAGAGTTCTAAAATGGGAGAAGACCTCAGCCTGGATAAGGATAAAGTTCTTAGGGAGTTTATCTTTATCTATTGGAGAGTCCAGGATGAGCATTGGGCCAGAGTCCAAGAAAAGCTAGGCTTCTACAGGGATCAGGTTAGTGCTGACTATAAAAGTAAGGCACCCTCATGGGTCTAAGGTACGCTTTTCGTATTTTGACTAAGTGAGTTAAGCACTATTTACTATCTTTGAGAGATAATTGAGTATTGACTTGATCGTCGGAGTGCCCCCGAGTGGAAGAACCATTGCCGGAGTCTCATCTTTCTGTGACAGGTTGTTCGAGGCACAATCTATTCTGCTGCTGTTCTCCAGCTGAGTACCTGTTTGGCAGTGTGGTCAGAAAACAACACACACAAAAACCCATTCTTTGTTCTTATCAAATCCTAAATGTTGACAAAAACTCATCAACATAATTGAATTATACATAGAAAAAATGTCTTGAGTAAAAGAAATATGACCTCAGTGGTGCCACATTCAAAGACCAAAGGATTAAGAATTGTGATTGTTGTTCCAAATAATTATCGACTTTGGAATCGGGATTAAGACCAAGAAGAATAAACAAATAGTGGGTTTGTTTGTAGAGTACTAAACTTTCTAAATAAAGTCTGATTTTGTTTGTATATGTACAGTGAGAGTGAGTTTTTATTTTTTATTTTTTTGGCCCAGTGAGTAAGGTGAATATGTAAAATTTTTAGAATGATTTATTTTATTTTATTTTATTTTTATAGACCCACTGGGTTCATTGTGGAATTACATGTGCTCTAAATTTTTTTTGAAACTCAATGGTGTCAACTAACACCACTATTATAAGCATGGCTCCACCCCTGGCGGTGAAGAGTGTATTTGAGACACACCAACTATTTTAAAAAACAAAAAATTCTTGGCGGTTTAGTGCAAACCCTTTTTGAAGCTATACTTTTACTCTCTCTCCATAGGCCAGCCTAAAATACCCAAGTAGCTTGAACTTTACATTAATTAAAGCTTTTCAGGAAGTTTTGGTTGTTCAAAATGAGGTGCCTTCAACCTTTGGTATATATGGGTATTAATATATCCAGCCATCAAATTTGCTTTGCGGCAATTTTGGCAACACTTTCTTGACAATGAAAGCATATACTTAAACATCACAATTAAGATTGGCACATGCCTTAGCCTTATTGATACCCTTTTAGAACACAAGCTAATAAAATTAAGAAATCACTAGCTAACAAATTGAATCAGTAACAGTACCAAAATAGCATTTTGTAATAGGGTAGTGATACGTAGCTCGAAACTCGGGGCTCGACATTTGGCTCGACACCAAAACGACGTCGTTTTGGTGTCGATTTTTTTTTCTTTTTTCCGTGTTTTTGTTGCAGAACGAAGAAGAAGAAGAAGAAGAAGAAGAAGGGAGAAGAAGAGAAGGAGAAGAGAAGGGAGGAGGAGGAGGAGGAGGAGGAGGAAGGGGAGGGGGGGGAGGGGCCCATAAAAATCGGCTGGAGGAGGTGGGGCTGGAGCTGTGATCGGCGAGGCGGTGGTGCTGCGACTGCGACGATCGGCGAGGCGACGGTCTGAAACTGCGACGATCGGCGGCGAGGCGACGACGGTGGTGCTGCCTCCCTCCCTTCTTCCTCTCCCTCCCTTCTCTTCTCTCCCTCACTTCTCTTTCTCCTCTCCCTCTTTCGAGCCATTTCGAGCCTCTCAGATTCGAGCTACGGCTCATTTTCCTTTGTAATATAATGACACTGTTTTATAAAATTTATTTGAACTTTTTTATCTTTTTTTTTTATTTTGAATATTTATGTTAAATTGTTTGGTATGATATTTGCTTATAACTTATTAAAACATAAATAAATTAAATAAATATTTAGAAAAAAATTATTTATCTAAAAGTTAGAAAAAATTTGCTTTCTACGGTTTTAAATTATAAATTTTTACCTTATAATAAGTTGCATAAACCAGATTTAATGCAATGAATTTTTGTATATGTAAAAAGGGTAAATTACAAACACACTCCCTAAGATTTACTTAAATTATAAATTACCCTTATGGTTCTAGAAATTACATTACGTCCTCTAAGGTTTCTAATTTCATAACAAATAAGTCCTTTTATTAATAAATCATAAAATTAATTAACAGTTTTTAATAATATTAATATTTTATTTTAATTAATAATTCAGATAATTTTATTATTGTATAGGTGAACAATTGAAAATTTCACTTTTTCGATTAATTGTGTTAAATGAAAAATTCTGACAGTGATGTATTTATAATTTTTCAAACTACAGGAAACAATTTATATTTGAAGTAAACCTCAGAAAGTGTATTCATAATTTACCCATATAAAAATTCTACAACAATGCTAGGTAGCTCAAAATTTTGTGGCTCAAATCACTCAAAACGACGTTATTTTGACAGATTTTGAGTGTAAAACGACATCGTTTTGACAAATTTAAACTATTTAAGTCACAAAATTTTGAGTTACCAAATATTTTTCAAAATTCTATTTGTTTTAACTTTTTGTTCTTGTCAGAATTTGGTGCTAACAATGATGCCTAGTTTGAAATACATCTAGTTTCCTATGGTGTGTCAATTCCTCGCCAAACAAGCCGGAAAATTGTAAAAAAATTATTTTTATTTACGTCATATTATCACTTTGTTTTTCACATAATTTTTTTTTTTTATAAAAAAAATCAAAAAATATTTCAAATAAAGTGTAATTACCGAACCAGCCCTTATGTATCAAAACAGTGTGCGCTCTGGAGTGATGTCAAAAGGAAAATGTTGACTTCTATAATTCAAGAGTGGTTGAACAAAACTATTTTTTAGAAGGGTTATTTTCATATTTTCTTATGAGCGATTGTGATAGCAAGACCAATAAATTGTCCAATTAAAATTGACTACATTTTATTAGATTTTTTTAATAGTGAATTATATGAGTTGTTATTGTATATATATTTGAAATTCCAAATTTTCTATTTTAATGGTAATTTATATGATTTTTTTGTTTGAATAATTAAGTGTTCGGGCCAGTTAGTATATCACTTATAGATAAATCTTGTGCCAAATATAGCATAGGGGTTATCTATAGGTATTTTTTTTTTTTTTTTAATCTACATCTTTCCTCTTGAGACCCATATATAGTATTTTGATTTGATATTTTGTGAGAAAAATTAAAAATATCTTGTATTATATCATTGGAGCAACATTACTAAAGTAAAACATTTTAATAATATTTACCTATCTAATCATTGAAGATGCTCTTTTTGTGTTTGGTTATGTTTTAATATGGTGTTAATTATGCTTAATTGTGATTTCTTTGATCACGAGCAATTGTATTATCACATAATGCAATTTCAATGACTCATAATCATTTTTTAAAATAATATAATAGCTAAAAATGGGGAATCATATGATAATTTTTTTGGCAAATTACTTTTAAAAATTATTTTTCTATTTTTTTTTTAATTTTTAAAATTTATTTTTGTTCAAAAATAAAAATTCTTGATAATAACATTGAAATTCTTGACCCTCACTTATACTTTAGATGCAGAACTATATGACCAAAATAATTCGTAAAATATTAATTTTTTTAATAATTTTTTAAGTGTAAAATAAAAAGTTCAAATTCTAATAATTGTAAAATAACATTATTTTTTAGCCTAATTCAAGCTATGGATTAACCCGATCACTAATTGGATTAATACCCGAATGAGATTAAAAACAGAATAAAACCAATTGAGCTTTAAATACCCACCCAAATTCTGGTAACAAACATGGCCTACAAATCTAGCTCGCTTTTCCTTTTCTATTTGTGAAGATGTAATTGAGTAAAAAGTGCATTAAAGCAAAAAACATCTTCCAAACATCTCTCTCTTCTTGCTTGTGGGTCAAGATATGAAAATGGTTAAATCTTGATAATCTTTTTTAGTCCCCACCTAAAATCTTACCAATGATCAATGAAGGAAGTTAATCAAATATGACACTAGTTAAAAGTAGAAGAGAGGGAAGGCTAAGTTTTGTTTGCAATTTCTCTATCCTTTCAAGATAAAGAGTATATTATGGACAAAATATACGTCTGGTTGTTGGATAAAAGATAAAAACTTAGATTAGTTAGTTGTAATGAGGAGATAAAATAAAATTTTATGAAGAAAATAATCGGGCATACGATAATGGTAGCCAATCCCATTCCTTTCAAACATGAGAGTACAATGTACATTACTTTTTACAATTGTTATTTATTTTATGAGATTCGGTATTTAATTGTTGATTCTAAACATAGTCCTATTCTCTCCTAATCCTATTAAGAAATAGAGATTCAGAACAAAATATCTAACTATTAAATTTCTCCTTAAAATAAAACCACATCATAATCCAAAATGCATGTCCATCGCAATCACCGGTGAATGTAGAGCGTCGGATCAAATGATTCATCAAATGCCCATGCTTATTGATGCAGCCCAACCTTATCGATGCAGTTATAAAAATTTGTGTTGCAAAGTCAACAATTAAGTGTAATTTCTTAGATCATAACTAACATCATGCTAGATTGGTCCACGCAATCAAGGGTCTTGATTCAATGAGTACATATATAAAAATAAACATCTATGTAATAAATATGATGGATTGATGATGCTTTTGTTTTGTGAACCTTTTTGTGATAGGTGAGAGGAGAGAGGAGGGGTAAAATTGGAAAGAGGTAATTGCATAGTTAGAGGCGTGGAATCATGTTATGATGGGAGCCACTTGGGTTGTTCCATGGGGACATAATCGTGTTCCCAAAAGGGGCAATATTGAAGGGCTCCAAGTGAAGAAAATTAATAATTACACCAAAAGTCAAAACCCTCTCCAAAAAATAAAAAATTGTAATGTATTAAAAAAAATAGTGTTAGCACAAAAAAATAAGAAAAGAAAAGAAATGTGGTTAATTTTTTAGTTTCAAGTGGTGTCTGTGACGAATGAAAATAAATTGTATAGATTTGTTTACTTATTGAGTATAGATTTTAATATTTAACCTCAGAAATATTGACATAAAATTATAGGTCAATTAGGAGGACCTCTCGTGTCTGTTGACAAAAATACATCTAACTCAATTAAAATGAGATAATTATGGGTCTCTAGTGAATTAATAAGATGATGAACATTAATTCTGTTAAAGCAAAGAGCAATTTGATAAAAGGGACTGGATTCTCTTCATTCGGTCCATTTTGGGTCTGTCTTGATGATTCCAACCGTCAATATGTAAGACCCGTCAAGTATTTCATTCATGTAAAAAATTATATTTATCAGATATCAATAGCTACTTTATCATATCGCATTTGTGTTAACAATTTATTTTTAAAATCATACTTACCGTTGACACAAATTTAAACAAATCAAGCACCTATCGATATCCGATAAACTTGATTTTTTGTAAAGATAAAGTACCCAACAAGTTTTACATATTAAACGGTTCGGATTATCGATGTGGGTTCCTCCATGGGCCGACAAAGCCCAATAACACATTCCAATCTAATTTCAAATTGAAAAAAAGCCTACGCCTTGATGAAAATACCCTTAAATATTGTCCTCTCCTTACTTCTCTAGTCCTCTTTGAATAGTCCTTGTAAAAACTCTAATTAAACCTGTAAAGATAAACAAGAAAGCACACATTTTTACCATAAGAAATGAAAGTTCTTAAGATAAGAAGTTCTCAAAAAAATTTAAAAAATGAAAGGAGGACAAAAGAAACAATTATCATAGATTGATTCACATCTTTTGGAGTCATTGCAATAGACTAAAAACAAACAAATGCTTTGAAAGGTCTATACACCAAACACCTTATGACAAAAAAAAACTCATGTATGGCATGAAATAATTGCTCCACATTTAAAAAATATATATATATATATATTTATTAGAACTTGTTTATTGGATTGGATACAAAGATGCAATTGTAATGCCAATGGACTGTTGCAGTGCATTGAGCTTCTATATTAGTTTTTTTTTTTAGTATTAACTTTTTTATATACTTAATTTTAGTCAATAAATTATTTTTTTAAACTAATGCTTTATTTTGTTTTGATATAAAATATTTTACACTGTAAAATATTTTTCATATAAAATAATTTTGTACGAGAACAATTTTTTTCTTAATTTTCTTGTGTTTGGTTAACAAAATATTTTCAGCAGCAAAAAAATTAATAATGAACAAATTATAAATAAAAAAATTAAAAATGTAAATAATTTAATAAGATAACAATTGAAGGTGATGAAGCATTGATCAACATAGAAAAAAAAAATAACTTACGGAGCTTTAGAACGCAATTAATATGTTGTCTTTTAACTAAAATATTTTATTTATTTTTTAACCACCCAAATAATGAAAAATAAACAAGCGGAGCCTTAGCAGTCAAAGAAGGCCTACGTAATATGGTATTATACTGCATGAAGAAATTTAAAAATACAAGAGGCAGGCAGCCTTGTCTTTTTTACTGCATAGGGTTTCACCTTTATTCATTCTAACCACTTAAATTGCATTGGTGGTGTATATGCATTTTGTTACGGTCAATAGACTTTGGACCCAAAACAAAAAAAAAAGAAAAAAAAAGAAAGAAAAAAAGAAGAAGAATAAGATTTTAAAAAAAGAAGTAAAAAAAGATTATGAGTGATGCAGTTACCAAAAGATCTTTTGACTCAACTGTGCCTCTGATTTGGGGACTAATGATTGTACCAAGTCGTTTGGCCCTTGCCCTTTATTGGTGTTCAATTTGTAAAAGCCTTTTTGTTCTTTATCTCAATCTTCAATTTGCTAAATTGCTATATTCGGACTTGCAGTGTTGCATTTAAATGAAGAAATAGTCCAATGTAAATATTTTATATATAACTTAAATAAGCATTGGCACATTGAATACTCATAAGAATTACGAATCTAAATTGTTATATGACATGGATAGGTCCATGAAGGCCACAGCCTACAGTGAACAGACCTGAACCCACCATGTGGATCCCATTGCATAAGTCGGGTGGTAAAGCCCATGACAGCTGGAGGCCAACTGGGCATGAAGGACCAATGGCAGTCAGACACAGGGCAGGTGCAGAACAGGCCACGTCAGCAGACAAAGATCTGCAAAGTTATTGCTACAATACATCACCATTAATGCAGCCCATCACAGCATTTATTACGACAACACCTCCCCGTCGGAACAGCGCCCCTTACCCTGTACAAGCAAGCTACAACACAGGCTTTCGGCGTGAGGGGCACGTCGGAAGGGACAGTGAAATGATTACCAAAGGATATAAGCAAGCATCGAAGACAAGAAGAAGGTTAAGCTTTTCTATCTCCAATCTCTCTACATACTTTCTCTTTACTACTGCTAACTTGCTCGTCGGAGGGTTCGCTGGGGGACTACCCCGTTCCCCATTGAACTTACTTGCAGGTCATCTGGTGGGCTTCGCCATCGGACGTGGGCTCGAGGAGCTTGGATCGGTCCAGTCCATCCACCGGGAACGAACTGTATCATCAGTTGGCGCCGTCTGTGGGAACTGGTTTGTCCGTGCGCCAGTTGTGTTCATTGCCGCCGGAGACCCTGTTCCAGCAACCTTTTCATCTCATCCATCAAGGTGTATGGTCACGACTAGATCCATGGCTTCCCACCATAATGCTGCCGACCATCAAACCGACCCTCCCAATCCAAACAACCCACCACAGTATTTCACCGAGCTTACCAACAGCATTAATCGTATGGCCGAGCAAAACCAGGCCCTGATAAACGCTTACTCCAAGGAACCCTCCCCATTCCTCCACCACCACCTCCAGATATTCTACCCAACCCAGAACGAACTCCGGGCCATACTGCCCCACAACCCAATCCACCTAATTTGGGAGGTTTGCAACCTCCTCACCCACATATAAATCCACCACCTCCACCCCCGCACCCATCGATCATAGCACCAGCCCCAGAGGGAGAGGCCAGCAGCATCCAACACCTGTCTCCCTCTGGTGGTGACAACATTCCCCTTTGGGACGCTGAACTCCGCGCCATGAAACTCCAGCTCCAAGGGGTTATGCAGAACATCCAGCATAAGCCCTCCACTACGGCCACTCACCTTTTTGCCTCCATCCGAGACAAACCTCTGCCCCCAAGTTCAAAATGCCCTCCATCGACTCCTTTGACGGTACGACAGACCCGGTCGACCATCTGGAGACCTACCGCACCCTCATGATTCTCCATGCCTTCCCAGACGAGATCATGTGCCGAGCTTTTCCCGTGACACTGAAGGGGTCAGCTCGGCTGTGGTTCAGCCAGTTACCACCAGACTCTGTCTCCACCTTTCAACATCTCAGTGACTCTTTCCTGAGCCACTTTATTGGAGCACAGCGCCAGCGATGCCCGGCAACCCAACTTCTCAACATTCGTCAGACCGAGGGGGAATCACTGCGCAGCTTCGTTACTCGCTTCAACACCGAAGCCCTGCAAGTCGTAGAAAATGACGACAAGGTCATCCTCACAGCTTTCATGGCCGGTCTGCGGTCATCTGATTTCCTTTTCTCCCTCTCTAAAAACCCCCTGCCTCAATGGCAGCCCTACTCTCTAAAGCCTTAAAAATACATGAATGCCGAAGATTCACTAACTGCTCGCCAGGATCCAACAGCTAAAAACCCGACCCCCAGCGAAAAGAGAAAGGACCCAGAACCCAGAAACGCCCAGTATCATAGCCAAACACCCCGCTATACCGACCGATCCCCTCGTGCAGACCGGTCGGCACCAATCCGACCGCCCGGTCGGTTCGAGCGGTATACAACCCTCAATTCTCCCATGGAACATGTCCTCAACCAGATCCAACGGGACTACCCTCTCAAATGGCCTCCCCCTCCACGGAACCCTTCCAACCGAAAAGACCAGTCCAAATATTGCCACCAGGACCATGGCCATAATACTGACGACTTCATCAACCTCAAAGACCAGGTGGAGACCCTCATTCGCCAGGGGCATCTAAGCCGATTCACAGACACCCGCCCTCAGCAAAGGCAACGAACCGAACCCCACAGAGACAATTGCCGACGCACCCCACCGCGGCAGCCAGCTCAACCAAATCAGGCCATGACCGACCCCCCAGCAACCTCGGCCACAAGGTAATCCACCTCCACCAGTTGGTGAAATTAGAGTTATTTCAGGTGGTCTTGCTTGTGGGGGACCATCTCGCTCAGCTCAGAGGCAGAACTTAGAAAAATACGGCAGGGCTCAGACAAGGCAGTCACCAAGTAGACCGACCCCCCAAACAGCCCAAGCAGTGGACAGAGCCCATCACCTTCACGGACGCCGACTGTACAGGCATCCGTTATCCTCATGATGATCCTCTTGTCATTTCCGCCATCCTCTCCAATTATAAGGTCAGACGAGTTCTCATCGACAATGGCAGCTCTTCAGACATCATCTTCCTCAACTGCTTCCGCCAGCTCAAGATTGGGGAAGAAAGCTTGTCTCCACTCCAAACCCCCCTGGTCGGATTCACTGGCGACCGTGTGACCTCCATTGGTTCCATTGACCTTCCCATCACCATCGGCGAATACCCACGGCAGGCCACGAAGTTGCTCACCTTCCTTGTGGTCGATTGCCCATCTGCCTACAACATCATCCTTGGCCGCACGCCCTAAACGCTTTCCAAGCCATCACATCCACCTATCATCTTGCCCTCAAGTTTCCACCGATCTCGGGGTCGGAACAGTCAGAGGAGACAGACCGTGGCCGGAGTGTTATGTTGCTTCACTTAAAGAAGTCAAGCTGAAGGAGGCAATGATCATCGAAGGACTTGACGTCCGGGATGAGGACGAGCTGGTCAGGGGAGAACCAGTGGAGGAGCTCGTTGAGGTCCCTATTGACCCCACCAACCCATTGAAAACTGCTAAGATCGGCAGCCAACTATCCCCCCAAGCGAAATCCGACCTTACTGCCCTTTTGACCGAGCACAATGACGTCTTTGCTTGGACCCATTCAGACATGCCAGGCATTGACCCCGCCTTCATAACTCACCGCCTCAGCATCGAACCTCATTTCCGACCTTACAGAAAAAAGCGTATTTTCCACCCAGAGCGCAATAATCTCATAGCCGCAGAAGTTGACAAACTCCTTGAGGCTCAGTTCATCCGAAATGTGGACTATCCTAAGTGGCTGTCCAATGTGGTTCTGGTCCGCAAGAACAATGGCAAGTGGCGACTCTGCGTCGATTACTCTGACCTGAACCGAGCTTGCCCCAAAGATAGCTATCCACTCCCCCGCATAGATCTGCTGGTCGACGCCACGGCCGGTCACCAAATGCTCAGCTTCATGGATGCTTTCTCTGGGTACAACCAAATCATGATGCACCCATCCGATCGGGAACACACATCCTTCATTACCGACCGAGGTACCTACCACTACTGTGTAATGCCGTTCGGACTAAAGAATGGGGGCCACCTATCAACGGTTAGTCAATGCTGTTTTCCAAGATCAGATCGGTCGGAACATGGAAGTGTATGTGGACGACATGCTAGTCAAGAGCAAACTCTCCACTGACCATCTGACCGACCTACGGGAGACCTTTGCCACCCTTCGCAAGTATCAGATGAAGCTCAACCCCGAGAAGTGCGCCTTCGGCGTAGGATCTGGAAAGTTCTTGGGTTTTATGGTCAGTCAGCGCGGCATCGAAGCCAACCCTGAGAAGATCAAGGCCTTGATTGAGATGCAGTCACCCAAAACTGTCAAAGAAGTTCAAAGACTCACTGGCAGAGTGGCGGCTCTCAACCGCTTCATTTCCCGCGCACAGATAAGTGCCTACCATTCTTCAAAGTCCTTCGGCAGACTTTTGAATGGACAACTGAATCCGAAGAGGCTTTTCAGCAGTTAAAGCAATGTATGGCCAATCCCCCCCTCTTTCACAAGCAATCACGGGCGAGCCCCTCTTCCTCTACTTAGCAGTATCGAACACCGCCGTCAGTGCAGCTCTTATCAGGGAAGACGGCTCAGTCCAGCGGCCGGTCTACTACATCAGTCGAGCTCTCAGGGGAGCGAGCAGAATTACCCATTGCTAGAAAAGTTGTCCCTGGCCTTGGTCATCGCCTCCAGACGACTTCGTCCTTACTTCCAGGCCCATTCTATAGTGGTCCTCACCGACCAACCCCTGAAGAAGGTCATGCAGCAACCAGAGCTTTCTGGCCGACTTATGCAGTGGTCAGTGGAACTCAGCCAGTTTGACATCTCCTACCGTCCTCGCACAGCAATCAAGGGACAGGCCATAGCCGACTTCATCCTGGAATTCACCAACCCTACCCCAACCACTACCTCTCCGCCCCCACCGACCCCTGCTGACCCAGAAGACCCCCATTCTTGGACTCTCAACGTCGACGGGTCATCCCGGAGGGAAGGTAGTGGGGCTGGCCTCATCCTCACCTCCCCGGAGGGTGGTTATTTCAAATGTGCTCTCCGTCTTGTTTGAGGCCAGCAACAACGAGGCCGAATATGAAGCATTGATAGCAGGACTCCGTCTGGCCAAGGATATTGGTGTCAGCCACATCCGAGTGTTCAGTGACTCACAGCTCGTCGTCGGTCAGATTACGGGGGAATTCGATGCCAAGGATGGCACAATGCGGGCCTACAGGGACATGGCACTCCCTCTTGTTCGCCTCTTCAATACTTTCCAGATCAAGCACATACCTCGGACGGAAAACTCCAAAGCTGATGAGATGGCTCAGTTGGCCTCTGCAGATCAGTCCGACCTCAGCCATGGAGTCCGCCTCGAATACCTAACTCACCCGGCTATCTCACCCGACCCGCACGAGGTGCAGTTCCTCCAAAATGAACCCATCCCCTGGGCATCCGACATCACCCTATTTTTGACAACAGGGGAACTCCCAAATGACCAACAGCAGGCCGCCAAGGTCAGGGCTCGGTCGTCTAACTACGTCCTGGTCAATGGCGTCTTGTACAAACGAGGTTTTTCCCGACCATATCTGCGATGCCTCAACTCAACCCAAGCAACCTATGTGATGCAAGAAATCCATGAGGGAATTTGTGGCAATCATTCGGGCGGCAGGTCTTTGGCCCACAAAATACTCCGTACTGGTTATTTCTGGCCGACTCTCAATCAAGACGCTACTGATTTTGTCCTCAAATGCGATAAGTGTCAGCGCTTTGCCAACATCCCCCATGCTCCTCCCACTGAACTGATTACGCTCTGCAGCCCGTACCCGTTCGCCAAATGGGGGATCGACCTAATTGGTCCACTTCCCACCGGCCGAGGCCAGACCAAGTTCGCGGTTGTTGCCATTGATTACTTCACCAAGTGGGTCGAGGCAGAACCCCTTGCCACCATCACCGAACGGAACACAACCAAGTTCATCTGGCAGTCAATCGTTTGCAGATTTGGCATCCCTCAGGCCATCGTGTCAGACAACGGCAAACAATTCGACAACGCCAGATACAGAAAGTTCTGTGCAGACCTCCAGATCCAACCATGTTTCTCCTCCCCCGGTCATCCCCAAGCCAACGGCCAAGTTGAGGTCACCAATCGTTCTCTTCTGAAGATCATCAAGGCTAAGCTGGAAGCTGCTAAGGGACTCTGGGCCGAAGAACTACCAAATGTACTCTGGGCCTACCGAACTACAGCTCGGACTCCCACCGGGGAAACCCCTTTCCGCCTAACATACGGCGCTGAGGCGGTTATTCCAGTGGAAGTCGGTCTGCCAACCCCCAGAGTTTTACATCCGGATCCAGCACTCACTGACGAGCTCCGCCGAGCCGACCTAGACCTAATTGAAGAACTCAGGGAGACCACTGCTGTCAGACTGGCCTCATACCAACAAAAAATGAGAACACATTACAACCGCAAGGTCCGACCAAGGGAGTTCGCTGTTGGGGACCTAGTGTTGAGAGAAGCAACCCTTGCCACCAAGAATCCGACTGAGGGTAAATTGGCAGCCAAATGGGAGGGACCTTACATTGTGAAGGCCAGACCACGTCCAGGCACTTACCGGCTTCAGGATCTGGAAGGATGAGACCTCCCACACCCCTGGAACGCCGAACACTTGAAACGTTATTTTCAATAAACTACTGCTTTTGAGTTGCTCAGTTATTGTATTTCTTTTCGAAGAAGTAACACGCTTGAACATTCCTGTCATCCTTTTTGTGCAATAATTTATTGACATTTATATCTCTCAGTCATATATATGGTGTCTCAATGACGTTTTAGTTCCAGAAAGCCTGCCAGACCGAGCACTTCAAAAGCCTCAGCCAGACTGAGCACTTCAAAAGCCTCAGCCAGACCGAGCACTTCAAAAGCCTCGCCAGACGAGCACTTCAAAAGCCTCAGCCAGACGAGCACTTCAAAAGCCTCAGCCAGACTGAGCACTTCAAAAGCCTCGGCCAGACCGAGCACTTCAAAAGCCTCAGCCAGACGAGCACTTCAAAAGCCTCGGCCAGACCGAGCACTTCAAAAGCCTCAGCCAGACGAGCACTTCAAAAGCCTCGGCCAGACGAGCACTTCAAAAGCCTCAGCCAGACGAGCACTTCAAAAGCCTCGGCCAGACCGAGCACTTCAAAAGCCTCAGCCAGACTGAGCACTTCAAAAGCCTCAGCCAGACTGAGCACTTCAAAAGCCTCAGCCAGACTGAGCACTTCAAAAGCCTCAGCCAGGAGCACTTCAAAAGCCTGCCAGACTGAGCACTTCAAAAGCCTCAGCCAGACGAGCACTTCAAAAGCCTCAGCCAGACGAGCACTTCAAAGCCTCAGCCAGACTGAGCACTTCAAAAGCCTCGGCCAGA
Organism: Camellia japonica; assembly: GCA_030407325.1. Lineage (NCBI taxonomy): Eukaryota > Viridiplantae > Streptophyta > Magnoliopsida > Ericales > Theaceae > Camellia > Camellia japonica. The sequence continues at coordinate 29,996,546 of JAPPVO010000036.1, read as the reverse complement.
CTGAGCACTTCCAAAGCCCTCAGCCATGACCGAGCGCTCCAAAAGACTCAACCAGACTGAGTGCCACCAATGCAGGTCCAGAATGCCTTACCTACAACCTCAATTCCACCATCAATGACACTCCATAATTATATCCTTAATAAAATCTACATTGCGCATTAAGGAGTCCTTACTTTCCTTTGACAGTCACATTCCAGATAAAGTTTTTACACCATCCTTTACTTAGTCAAATTCCCAAGATGTTCTCACATGTTTCATTTACTAATCAGTTATTTCCTCCACCATCTAGCGTGAATTTTTATACAAATCCCATGTCAACCTACATTGCGCATTAAGGAGTTCTTTACTTTACTTTGCATTTGCATTTTTATACAAGTCCTATTTCAGCACCACTTTGAACTTCACTGAATTTTCATACCACTCCAATTTGGCTCTGCATTGAGTTTTTAAGTTTTTATACAGGTACAGTTTTCCTATACATAAGGCAGTTTTTAACTTTGTTCAATTTTAAATTTTTACGCTATTCCCAAATTTCATTCACACTGACTTATACATAAGCCAACACAATCGAATCACAGAAACTCAAAGGAAATTTTATTCATTCAGAAATGTGGACATCAGTCCATTACAGTACTTTAAAAAAAAAAATAAATAAACAAAAAAAAGGAGCAAAGTGTGTATACAGAAACAAAACAAAAACTCTTAAAAACACACATCTCCAATTCACTCTCTCTTCCCCACTGGAGACGAGGTTTCTTCTTCCACACCCTCATCTAGGGGGGGTCTGGGCCACATCATCCTCCCCAACCGTCACACTACTCAGGTCAAGTTCTGGGAACAGCTCCTCAGCTCTACGTTTGAACATCTTCCACCCGCTGTCCCAGTACTCAGCCATTTCATGTTTGTAGAAGTCTGACTGCTGGAAGCTCTCAATGACCTCAGACTCATTTCTCCCCCCAGCAGTCATCCTTGATGGGCCGCCCCCCCAGATTCCAACCCAGCTAAGCTGCTGGCGACTGCGGCATCCACTGCCATCTGAAATTCAGGAGACCCTTTGAATTGAGTAACTGCTGCAACACAAAGATCGGGATAGGTTGCCCTTTCCGAGGCCACTTTCGCCTTTTCTTCGTCCAGCTCTTTTTGTAGGATCTCCTTCTCAGAGGCTGCCTTGGATCTTACTTCTTCCAGCTCTTTACGCAGAGCCTCCGTTTCAGCGGCCGCCCTCGCCCTCTCTGCTTCGAGCTCTTTCTGCAGAGTCTCCTTTTCAACGGTCGCTATGCCCCTCTCTGCCTGTAACTCCTTTTGCAGGCTCTCCCTCTGCTCCATCGCTCGGGCACGCTCACCCTCCATCTCTTTTTGCAGAGTATCAACTTTAATATCTGCCTCATCTTTTTGCCTGACCAGCTCTTCATTGCCGATCATGGCCTCTTCATGCCGCTCAACCGCAACGGCACAGGCTCTTTTGGACTCCTCCAACTTTTTCTGCTCGCCAGCCAGTTGGAACTCGAGCGACACAACCTGGCGGCGTGTGTCCTCCAACTCCAACCTAACTGCTTGCAGATCAGTGTGGGCAGTCTTCCAGTCGGCACTCTCCTTCGTCAACTTCGCCAACTGGGTCTTGGTCTCATCAGCTCTGAGTTTGGCAGCCCCCGCTTTCCTCAAGAGGGCCCCTGCTAAGGTAGCCACCTCCATTTGAGCGGAGCACAACCCCCTCATCAGGTCTGCCTCGTTGAATCTAGATGCCGAGCGTAGGGCTGCTTCCTCCACGATGCCCACCAAACGATCTGCCCCAGCTCTGGCTGGGCCTTCTTCTCCCTCCAGACGCCCTGCCACCGCCCGAGCGTGATAAATTGCTGTGGTCAGGCTCACACCTCCCCCTTGGGGGGCAGGTCCCCTTTGGGGCTCTTCCCCCCTCCCAACTTCAGGGGCAACTCCACCCGCCACTGCGCCGACCGCCGCCACCACTGGCACAACCTCCCTAACCTCTGAGGTTAGGTCCACCACCTCTGAGACGATCACCCTTTTTGGGATCTCCTCCACTCGCCCAACCTCCACCTCCTTGGCCAAACTGGCCTCTTCCACCCTCCCCTCCTTTCTCTTTTTTGAACAGGCTCTTCTTCACTCCGCCTCAGTCTCTTCTTCTCCTCCCACGCCCAACGCCTCCATCTCCTTCAACGACCTCTCCTTTAAAGGGTCCTTTGGAAGCGGTCGTGGTACAAACTCACCTAAGTCTTTTCCTCCGAGGGGTTTAGGCCGAGGTCGGATCTCTCCCTCGCAACTGGTTTGGGTGGTCGGTCGACTTGAGACTCCTTGAATTTCTGGGCTTTCACCAGGATGGCTTGGTCCTCTGCCTCTTGCGCTCTTCTCCTTGCCTCCAACTCCGAGCGGTCGAGATCCCCACCGATCAGTTGTGGACCCAACCCAGCCTCAAACAGTGCGGACGGCTGAACAAGCTCGTCCCACTTGACTTTTTCCCTCTCCCTCCACTCCTTTACTCTCTTTACCCTCTCCTCTGCCGCCGCCCCCAACTTTAGCTCCATAGATCTGGTCGGCACCTTCCACGTCGTGCGCACACCAGCCCCTCCAAAGGTGGACGCATAGAACCACCGTAGTCTCCAGCCTTTGATCAACGTTGGCAACCTCGCCACTAAACCCTTCCCTGCCGCTGCCTGTAGGGTGACCCAAGTCTTCTGCTGCCCTGAAGCCTTGTAGCAGCAAAAGAACTCGTCCACTGTCATGGCTTGCTCTTCATTTGCCTTCGGCCATGCACTTGCGCAAGATAGCAAAATCTTTTACGCATTGGGCATTAGTTGCCCTGGTGCTACCTCCAAGCGGTTGAGCACGTCCACCACGATTTGCGGCAGTGGCAACCTCAGTCCACCCTTTAGAGCTTCCTCATAGAGGGAAAATTCTCCTGGCCTGGCGTCAGACGGCCTCTCCGTTGATGTTGGCAGTGACAACCCCACCTCCGCCGGAATCTGGTACTTTTCGCGGATAGCCTCCAACTCCGCCGCCGTCATAATGGACCTGTCAGCCCTCGAATGCCAGTGATCTGGTTCCACCTGGCTGATTGGCTGTGGCGCTGCTACCATGGTGGAACCATGGGATCGCACCACCGCTTCCCCTACCCTCTCTGACCTGTACTGTACCACTAACTCCTCTGCATCATCGTCCCCAAGCGGATCCACCCTCACAGTCGCAGTTCCTTCTTGTGCCATTTTTAGAGTATGTTTGCGAATCGCTTCTGACGTAGGAGCAAGGAAATTGAGAAAGTGTTGCAAAGGCGTATCGTGAGCAACGAAGGAATTAACACTAGGGATATTCGAGTTTTTGTAAAGAAGTAAGTGAATCGCACAACGCCAAAGGCCCACGGTTTGCCCGTATTCCAAGGATCCCAATTAATTTTCGCCAGTTTGAAAACTTTTCAAATCATCCGCCAAAACTGTCTTTTCAACCCCATAATGACCTATCGTTTCATCTTTACTCCAACGCCTCATTTACCCCCCACGATACCGCCACATGTATGGCCACGATGCACTGCCCCAACAACTTCCCCTGTCTTTCCCACTTCAAATCCCCGTTTCACACGCCGCCTCTTGAGCCCCGCGCCCCTCCGCTCAAGATCGGCACTCCTCGCGAACGGCCCTCCCAACCGGCTCGCCTCACGGTCGAGATCGGCACTCCTCACGGTCAGCCCTCCCACTCAGCCCCGATCAAGATCGGCACTCCTCGCGGTCGGCCCTCCCACTCAGCCCCGCTCGAGATCGGCACTCCTCGCGGTTGGCCCTCCCACTTGGCTCCACTCGAGATCGGCACCCCTTGCGGTCAGCCCTCCCACTCAGCCCCGCTCGCGGTCGGCACTCCTCGCGGATGACCCTCCCAACCGGCTCACCTCACGGTCGGCCTTCCCCCTCACGGTCGGCACCCTTGCGGTCAGCCCTCCCACTCAGCCCCGTTCGAGATCGGTACTCCTCGCGGTCGGCCCTCCCACTCAGCCCCGCTCGAGATCGGCACTCCTCGCGGTCGGCCCTCCCACTTGGCTCCACTCGCGGTCGGCGCTCCTCGCGGTCGGACCGCTAACTCGCACCCCCACCAACCCCCCCACGACCGGACACATCTTCCTCATTACTATTCCCTTCGTTGGACTGAAGCTGCACTTGGGAATGGGGGACTACTGACATGGATAGGCCCATGAAGGCCACAACCCACAGTGAACAGACCTGAGCCCACCATTTGGATCCCATTGCATAACCCGGGTGGTAAAGCCCATGATAGCTGGAGGCCAACTGGGCATGAAGGACCAATGGCAGTCGGACACAGGGCAGGTGCAGAACAGGCCACGTCAGAGACAAAGATCTGCAAAGTTATTGCTACAATACATCACCATTAATGCAGCCCATCACAGCATTTATTACGACAACACCTCCCCGTCGGAAACAGCGCCACCTTACCCTGTACAAGACAAGCTACAACACAAACTTTCGGCGTGAGGGGCACGTCGGAAGGGACAGTGAAATGATTACCAAAGGATATAAGCAAGCATGGAAGACAAGAAGAAGGTTAAGCTTATCTATCTCCAATCTCTCTCTACATACCCCATTTTCTCTTACTACCTGCTAACTTGCTCGTCGGAGGGTTCGCTGGGGGACTACCCCGTTCCCCATTGAACTTATTTGCAGGTCATCTAGTGGGCTTCGCCATTCGGACGTGAGCTCGAGGAGCTTGGATCGGTCCAGTCCATCCACAGGGAACGAACTGTACCATCATTATATATTCACAACAATCAACCAGGCTTAGCTTAATTAATCAGAGCACATGTATCACATTAGGATGTCAATGGTTTGAATTTAAGGAATCGGTAGTTTGAATCTTCTTATCTACGTGTAGGTTTTATTCTTTATATATTAATTGAGATTTTTTCTTCCACTTAGAGAATTTCTTTTTCACATTCATAGATTATTAACTTAAGGGCGAATTACACTAACCGTTTGTAATTTGGGATTCGTGTCACTTTAGTCTCTGATTTTTCAATTATGATACATTTGACCTTAAATTTTGAATCTTATTTCAAATAAGGACAATTGAAGATACCATTACTTAATTTCAAGGGCAAAGCCATCAATTTGATAAAATATAAACTAGTTTAACAAAATGAATGTCAAAAGTATATTTTTAATTTTTTTAAAAAAATTTCTACCCACCAAAGACAAAATTATGTAAAATTGATAAATCTTTTACACATTTTGTTTTACCAAATTAATTTTTAGTATGTGTTTAGATGATGATCATGTGATAGGTGATTGTTTTTGTTGATGCTTTTCAATGGTTATCATGTAATAGATGGTTGTATTTGTTGTTAATAGATATTTTTTGGATAGTTATCATATAATTGATAGTTATTAGGTTTTTAATGTGTAAGCGATATATTTAATATATGAAATTTTTTTAATTTTGAATTTTTTGATTTAATGGATTGGTGTAATAATGATATCAAAGTTGTCACCATATTTGACTTTTCAAAAAATATAAACTAATTTAACTAAAATAATAATAATCACTCATTACATGATCATTATCCAAATATATACTAAAAATTAATTTGATAAAAATAAATAAATAAATATGTAAAAGATTTATCAATTTTATATAATTTTATTTTTGGTGGGTATAAATAATTTTTAAAAATTCAAAAATATTTTTTTGCTATTTATTTTTGTCAAATTAGTTTATATTTTATCAAATTGATAACTTTGCCCTTAAAATTATGCAATAATATTTTTAATTGTTATTATTTAAAACAAGATTCAAAATTAAGAGTCAAATGTATCATAATTAAAAGGTAAAAGATTAAAGTGATACAAACTCTAAACTATACAGACTATTTGTGTAATTCAACCTTAACTTAAAGAACACCTAAGTGAATCCATAACTATTTAATTATTTATTATTATTATTATTATTTCTTACTTGGAACTCAAAGTATACATTCTTTTTATTATATTATATATTAAAGTTCTACTTGTTTCAATGAAAATATTTTCATACAGAAAATAAGAAAATATTTTCTATAAAAATGATTTCCCTTTTTAGTTTATAAGATTTTAGCTTGGTACATGAGAGGGAGATTTGTGCCGAGCTATGGCGCCGAACTGAATCGGCGAGACCTCTCAGGCTATCGCATGTGGCCGAGATATGTCACTGACCGAGTGCGAAGACATGCATATGCCCAACCGAGCTGTGCCTCGGCTAAGTATTCGGATCGGATCCGCAATGGTGCGTCTGAACCGAGCCAAGTGCAGCACAGAGTGAATTTAGATCGGGATGAAGGTTGGCATGCCTCGCGGCCAGTCAGTTCGGGTAGACCGACTTCTTACAGCTCGGCCGTACCGATCATGGCGGTGTTTCTTCCCAAGGGATAGGTCGGTCGTGATATCCCAGTTGAGTGTGCCACCTGGACCAATGATGTGATGGAGGGGAAATCCGCTCCTGGCACGCGTCAATACCGTTTGGCAGTTTCAGACATGCTGTTTGGAGGTTTAGCCTTTACACGCATAAGGTGTAGTGAGGGGGGAGCACTGCCATCTGTCTAGGGAAGGACAGCAGAGGTAGTGCACGCACAATCCCTAAGGCTGCATGGCCATCCTAGAAAAAGGAGGGATGGGGAACGTTGGAGGTAAGCAATCTGAACAATTCTCTCTCTCTCAAGAAAGTGCTCTCTTCTTCTTCTTCTTCTTCTTCAAGTGGTCTAACTTGATCGTCAAAGGGTCTATCCGGCAACTCACCGCCGGGCAGCTCACCATTTCTCTGTTTCTAGGTCAGGCGTGGTTACGTGAAGCTTGAGTTCAAGGAGTACGGAAGGCAAAGGATATTTCACTCCCGTACAATTGGCGCCGTCCGTGGGAAAAATTGATACACAAGCCTTGCTCTTCAAGCTTTTTCGACCGTGCCCATGGCTAACAACGATAAAACTCCACTGTCCGTCGTCGATGGTGTCATCCCAAAGTCTGTTCGACGGAGAGAAGGCCCCCTTGCTATTCCAGCCATGGTGGGCCTGGAGACCTCGGAAGGCCGTCGACGGTGGGGGGAGTCGCATGCACAACGCCTGGAGCACAAACTTAAAGACCAAGACGCCCTCATTCGCAAGATGGCGGCTGAAATGGAGGTGCTGAAACGTCGGATCAAGGAGAAAGGTGTTGCTGGAGAGGGCAGCCTCAGTGAGCGCACCCCGTCTCCTCGTTCTGGCAGTCATCGCCAAGAAAGGATGCCCTCTCTCTCTATCACCAAAAGCTATGGGGTCGGGGACTCTGACCCACAGGTGGGCGAATCTCACACTCGCGACAGCATCTATCGTCCCTCACGCCCATCGTCGACATCACGATACTCCTTTTCTGCCCGTTCCAGAGACCTGAGGGATGTGTTGGAGGAGAGGGCTCGCCGTAGGGAGACTCAAAGATTGCCGGCATTGCACAGGCTAAGCTCCCAAACCCGTTGTAATGAGGAAGTGGTAATGCCAGCACCCAGAGTGGTGGCCCCAGCACTTGTGGACAAAGAGCTAGCGTGACTTATAGCTATGCTGCTATCTCCAGAAATCGAGAGTGCACCACTCCTCGCCGGATTCCACCAGCCTAAGTTCACGTTGTACGACGGCAGGACGGACCCGTACATGCACGTGAGTCATTACCGGCAAGTAATGGCTGGGCACCGGCGCAATGACGCCTTGATGTGCCTCATATTCCCAGCAAGTTTAGGAGAGCTGGGCTTGAAATGGTTCGAAAGGCTTCCGGAGGGGAGTATCGAGGGATGACAGCAACTAGTGGAGGCCTTCGTTACCATATTCAAAACCAACACTCGAACACCAAAGGAGGTCGACCATCTCCTGGGCGTCAAGATAGAGTCTGAGGGTTCGTTGAAGGCATACAATGCGAAGTACTGGGAAACCTACAATGAGATCCTCGATTGCCCCACCAATCTGGCGATTACTTAATACAAGCGTGGTCTCCTAGTCGGGCATAGGCTGCGAGATTCGCTTACAATGCACCAACCCGCAACCATGTAGTCCTTAATGCAACGGATCAACGAACACATCCGTATGGAGGATGATGCCGCCTCCGCAACCGAGAAGGCTAATCTTGTTGCGGCGGACAGAAGAATGGCAGGGAAGGTTCACTCGGTGGGGCAGGAGGACAACCGCCCAAACGACCAATCAAAAGATCAACGTCGTGGCTCAAGCCGCGATGATAGAAGTAAAGGTCGCAAAAACGACCGAGCTAACGCTTCTCGTGATGAGGAGGAAGATGCCAAGAGAAAATTGAAAGCGCGAACCGGTATCACCACGGTCTTTAAAATCCCTATTTATCGCATCCTGATTGAAATCTGAGGAGAGCCTTTCGTTCGTTGGCCGGCCAAGTTGGGGAGTACACAGAGAGGCTTTAACTCAAGATATCGCTGCACCTTCCATGAGGAACGGGCGCACCGAACGGAGGATTGCTTGCCACTCAAACAACATTTGGAGGAGCTGGTGGTGGCGGGGCATCTAGACCAATACATAGATGGGGGCATGAAAGCTGCCCCACTGGGACAAACCGAACCGAACGGCCTAGCCGCCCTGGACGCAGCGCCACTAGGCGTAATCAATGTAATCCATGGCATCATTGAACCGGCAAGGGTCTGCGAGCTGAGAGGGATGATTAAGAAAGCCGAGCACATGAGAGAGGTACTCTCCATTCAGCCCGCTATGAAGAAAGAAAAGACCGAAGTGAAGGATATCCTTACCTTTTTAAGTCAGGACTTGAAGAGAATTCAAATGCCCCACAACGACGCCTTAGTAGTGACTCTTCACGTCAAAGACTTTGACATCAAGATGATTTTGATTGACTAGGGGAGTTCGGTCAAAATCATGTATTATGACGTATTTAAACAAATGAAGTTGGAGGACAAGGACTTGGCCCCTGTAATGTCTCCATTGGTTGGTTTTAACTCTCAACCAGAATGGCCGATCGGAAAGATCATACTGCCAGTCAGAACGGGATCAGTCACGAAGCAAGTGGAGTTTTAGGTGCTTAAAGTTCCATCGACCTACAACTTAATTTTGGGCAGGGGCTGGTTGCACGCCATGCAAGCAGTAGCGTCGACCTACCACTAGGTTTTGCACTTCCCGGCACCAACCGGGCAAGTAGAAAAGGTTTGGGGAGACCAGGTAATGGCAAAACAGTGCTTCGTTGCAGTGAACGGCAGTCGAGCCACCAAAGGCTTCGTTCAAATAATAGAGGGCCCGGAGGGAAAGGAAGTCTTGAAGATGTAGGAAGAAAGGTCGAGGAGAAATCGGTCGAAGATTTGGTGGAAGTGCGCGTAAACGAGAATGACCCAAGCAAGTTCTTTCTTTTGGGCTCATCCATGTCCAACACCGAGCGACTTGAGCACGTTGACTTTCTGATTTCCAATATGGAAGCCTTCGCATGGACGCCTTACGATATGCCTAGCGTCGACCCTAGTTTCATTTGCCACCAGTTAAACGTCTTTCCAAATGCACGGCCGGTCATCCAGATGACACGCCGCTCGGTCTTGCACCATGCCGAGGGTAGTGGCGGAAAGAAGTCAAGAACTTATTGGAAGCAGGGGCAATAGAAGAAGTACAATACCCTCGGTGGATATCTAATACGGTGGTGGTTCTGAAAAAGAACGGCAAGTGGCGGGTGTGCATTGATTATAAGACGGTCAACCGTGCGTGCCCAAAGGATAGTTTCCCCCTCCCACGAATCGACCAGCTGGTGGACTTGACTGCTGGCCATTAGAGGTTTAGCTTCCTGGATGCATATCGTGGCTACCACCAGATAGCCATGTATGAACCAGACCGAGAGATCACTTCATTCACCACTCCAAGAGGCCTGTATTGTTACAAAGTCATGTCATTCGGACTGAAAAACGCCGGGGCAACTTTTCAAAAGATGGTAACCAAGATGTTCGCTCCCTTTCTAGGCCGCACCATGGAGGCCTACATCGACGATATGGTGGTAAAGAGCAGGGAAAAGTCTCAACACCTCGCCGACTTAGCAGAGATGCTCGCTACACTTAAACATCATAAGCTTTGTTTAAATGCCTTCAAGTGCGCCTTCAGAGTCGGCACCGGAAAGTTTCTGGGTTTTTTTGTCACGAACCGAGAATTGAAGCCGACCCTTCCCAAATCAAGGTAATACAAGAGTTGAAGCGCCCAAACTCCATGAAGGACATGCAACATCTTGCCGAATGGCAGCCGCACTGAACAGATTTATAAGCCGATCTCCAGATCGTTGCAGACCCTTCTTCAAATCTTTAAAGGCCAAGTTCTTCTGGGACGACGAATGTGGCCGCGCTTTGGCAGACCTAAAAGTATACCTTTGCTCAGCCCCTATCCTAGTTACACCGAAGCCGGGCGAAGAACTGTATCTCTACTTGGCAGTCTCTAACATCGGGAGCGCGGTTTTAGTCCGTGCTGAGGATACCCAGCACCTTCCCATCTTCTACGTAAGCAAGACCTTGCTCCCGGCTGAATCAAGATATCTGCCGCTAGAAAAATTAGCCCTAACCCTAATGATGGCTTCCAGAAAACTAGCACACTATTTTCATGCCCACACAATAGTTGTGCTGATCGAGTTTCCACTTAAGGTGCTCTTTGAAAAGGTAGACTTTACCGGGAGAATTTTGAAGTGGGCCGCAGAATTAGGGCAGTACGACATCAAATTTCAACCGCGTACCGTGATCAAGGCTCAAGCTCTTACAGACTTTGTGGCGAAGTTTGCCCCTGGAACTCATCATGTGTTGCCCGGTTGATTTGGCTGACGCAGAGTTGGCACAGCCCACGGTTCAGGCAACAGGCACAAGTGGTGGATCACAAATGGAAGAAGGGCAAATGCAAGCCGAAGTGGAGAAGCCGGATAACTCATCGAAAGACAAGCCCGACCAAGACATGGAAAGAGACTAGAGTGAACCGACCAGTACCTTGGAGCTGAGAAGCTCCCAAAACCCATCAGACTGCTGGAAGTTGTTTATTAGCGGGATGTGGAAGCTCTTCGTCGATGGGGCCTCCAACAGACATGGTGCCGGGCTGGGTATCGTGCTGACTTCCCCGGACGGGCTGGTTATCGAGCAAGCAATTACAATCGGCTTCCCAGCGTCCAACAATGAGGCGGAATATGAGGCCCTCCTTGTTGGATTGAGAAGTGCATTAAGAATGAAAGCATCGGCTCTTATGGTATTCAACGACTCCAAGCTGGTGGTCAATCAGGTCTCTAGGGAGAATGAAGCCAGAGATGAAAGAATGACCAAATATCAGGCGCTGGTACACGCAGAAATCAAAAAATTTCACCGCAATAAGAGTGGAACAAATCAACTGCGAAGAAAACAACACGCTGACAAACTGCCGGCCTTGCATCCACACAAACAGCTTTCCCCAATCCTTTGATGATAGAATTCCTACTTCGGCCAAGCATTGAGGAACCAGAAGTGTCCGAAGTACTTTGCGCTAACTTGGGACCATCTTAGATGGACCCCATCATCGCCTTCCTAAAAGATAGAATTCTACTAGAAAAAAAGAAGGCGGCCAACAAAATTCGGGCCAAATCAGAATGGTTTTGGCTCTCTCCATCTGGAGCCTTATACAAGAAGTCTTTCACCGGGCCGTATCTGAAGTGCGTCCACCCTGACAAGGTGGAAGCTTTCCTCTATGAGGTTCATGAAGGCATCTGTGGGAGTCATATTGGGGGCAGGTCTTTGGCTTACCGAGCGATTTCCCAGGGTTATTGGTGGCCGTGTGTGACAACCCTCACCTCTGATTAGTGCTAATCTTTGATTAAGCATGATAAGTAACTGATAAGAATGATATCCCGAATCGATTGTATGAGTGTATTATTTTGAATGCATTTCTATCTGTTTGATTTCTGAATGAATATGTCTATGTTTTAATTTCGAACTGCGAATTGAAGGTCTTATCGGCGACCGAATCAGAAATTGATTAATGTTATGTGCTAACTAGGATTTATGTGATTTTATAGTAGGTTTAATTAGAATTTAAATTTGGAATGATTAAATTGGATTAAATAATGTTAAATCACATTAGTTCAAGTAAATTACATATTTGCCATTGAGTGGCTAATTCTAGACCATTGTTTAGTCTTGATTCATAAGTTTGGCACTATCACTTTGTTGCATCATTTTGCTCACCTTCTTGAGACCAAAACCGAGAAAGAGAGGGAGAGTAGGAGAAAAATTAATTTCAACAAGATTTAGCTTGGAGACTTAGAAGAATTGAAGGGAATTTGCATATTTGAGCTTCCACATCTAGGTTCAAGACATAAGGTAGAGAATTCATCTTCTTACTTGTGAATTTAAGTTGTTTCATGCTTAGTTCATGGAAATTTGGTGATTAGAGTCAAGAATCGACTTAAAGAGTTGATTTGAGTAGCTAATCCATGCATGCATGTACATATTCTTGAAATTGAGGTTGTTTTCATGAGAATTCCAACATGCATGTCCACATTTTAGTTGTAGTCCATGAATTCACCATGTTTTGGAGTTCAAACTTGCATTTGGTTATGTTTTAGAGCATTGGAGTTCATGAGAACTCATGCATGTTATGTTTTTACATAATTCATGAAGTTTCCATGAAATTGTGTTCAATTGTCTCTCATTTGGGCTTGATTTTACAAAATTGATCTTCAAAATATGTTGTAGTATGAGTTTTCAAGTGTTTTCCAGAAAATGGGCCCAAAAGATTGAGTTTTGATGTGTTGAATGCTTGGTTTGAGCTTTGAAGGCAAATCTGAAAATTTCAGATTTTGGCTTCCATGCTCGAGCGAAGTATTCCACGCTTGAGCGACCATCGAGACCTACGCTCGAGCGTAGATTGCAAGCTCTCAGGTTTTTGTGCACGCAGACGCACGCTCGAGTGACGAGACCTACGCTCGAGCGAAGAGCTATGTCTCACGCTCGAGCGAGCATCGAGCGGAGATTTGCAACATCCAGTACTTTTTGCATTTTTACAGACCGCTCGAGCGAAGGAGTTTACGCTCGAGTGACCCCACTGTTTTGGCACGCTCGCTTGAGCGAAGAAATCCACGCTCGAGCGAGACCCCTGTTTCCAGCAAATTTTGAAAAGTGTTTTAAAGTGTAATTTTTGCATCCTCATTCCACCCTAGGTATTCCTAGGCCATATTTAAGGCATCTTAATGAGGATAATATTATAGAACTACATCGAGTCAAGATAGGGGCTAAGTTATTGTTTCCCAAGCGTGTAACTTAGTGTGTATTCATTCTGTAACTGTGTAGAGTTGGCATCCGAGGACGCTCATTAGCCCACCTATAGCCCAGTACTCTGTGAGTAACAATGTCGTAAAGATATGTTCAATTATAACTATTTATGAACGACTGATTATACTGTTTTCTGAAATGGTATCATTTACTGAATGAATGTTTGTCCTATTTGTAAACTGTATTCGTAGCATCCTTAGCAACTTACTGTTACTGTACTGCTACTGTCACAGAGATCTCTGTCAGTTCCAATGCTTGGAACTAATACTGTTTACTGTTATGATGGCCATCAACTGACTGTTCGGTCTGTTAAGACCTACTGTACTGTTTTGCTATTGGATATACCACATACGACTATTATGTTTTCTAAATGACTGTTATGGCATGAAATTTGAGCCACTGATTGAATAACTGATTTACTGATACAATGGACTGTTTTGATTACTGAAAGGACATTCATTCTCAACCCCTTTACGCATATGTTATTCACTGGGCTTTAGCTCACTGTTTATATTTATATGTAGGTGTACAGGCACCGGACTGAAGCTAGGAGCATCAGGCTAAGCTCCTATTTTGTCAAAGCCAACCATTGTGCCTCACCTCGAGGTTCCGAATACGTTAAAGCCAAGGCTGTTTCGGGATGTTTTAGGTCCACCCCCTTTTGTCTCTGTTTTGTATTAACTGAATAAGACCTGTCTGTACAGTTATAGTTAGGGATTTGGTCCCTAATCTGGACTTTGTGTTTATGTATATATATATATGTGTTTTGGCTCTGAATGTGACTAGTTTATAAAAGTCTTTTTGCATTCAAATTGTCACAGCTCATTGGACATTCTTTCTATTACTGTTTGGCTTCTGCCAGCCCCTTACTCTGTATTATTGTTGTTACTGTTAAGCAGGCCTTCGGTAATCACGGATTACTGGCCGGTCTCGATGCTAAACCCATAGGGGCTGGTTTGGGTCGTGACACCGTGCATGCAGGCGGACACGCAGAAATACGTTCGCAGGTGTGAAAAATGTCAAAAATTTGCTCACCAAATCCACCAGCCGGCCAGAGAATTGCTCCCCCTTACAAGTCCTTGGCTGTTTGCGCTTTGGAGGTTGGATATTGTGGGACCACTCTCAACAGCTCCGGGCAACCGCAAGTTCTTCATCGCTGCTACCGACTACTTCACCAAGTGGGTTGAGGGCGAGCCATTGGCGACCATAAAAGAAAAAGATGTGAAGAAGTTCGTTTGGCAAAATGTCATCACTCGCTTTGGTATAACGAAGGCCCTCATATCGGATAATGGCACTCAGTTCGATAGGAAATTCTTTCGCAGATTTTGCGAGGAGTTAAGATTGAGTTCTACAACTCAACACCGGCCTACCCTCAGTCAAATGGTCAAGCAGAAGCTCAAACAAGATCATTCTGGACGGGCTGAAGAAGCGGCTAGAGAAAGCCAAAAGGAAGTGGGCTGAAGAACTCCATATTGTGCTCTGGGCATACCGCACTACGCTAAGACGCTCGACCGGGGAAATACCATTCGCCTTGGCCTACGGCATGGAGGCCGTCATCTCACTGGAAATCGACATGCCAACCATCCGGTCTGAAAGTTTTCAGCCAGACCTGAACAATGAAGCAGTGGCCTTGGAACTTGACCTTGTTGATAAAAGAAGGAAACGGGCTCTGATCCACATAGCAGCCTATCAGCAAGAGCTCTCCAGGAAATACAACAAGGCCGTGCATCCAAGGCTGTTCAAGATCGGAGACTGGGTATTGAGAAAGGTAATGGGCAACACGGTGATCTTTGGCGAAGGCAAACTCGGTACAAATTGGGAAGGGCCGTATAAGGTAACTGGCCTTGCAGGCAAATGGGCATACCATCTGGAAGACTTGGATGGTAAAGCTATCCCCAGACCATGGAATGCAGCTAATCTTAAGATTTTTTACTTTTGAAATGTAATCGTTTTTGTTACTTAGCCTTTTAGCCTTTTGGCATTTGATGTAAATCGCTGATATGTACTGAAAGATAGCCCTACTTTTTTCTTATATTACGTGTTTCTGTACAATGACATCACAAGGATATTGGGCCACTATGGATGCCAGGGGCAAGAAGACCAACTTACACTGGGCCGAGCTAACTTTTCCTCGCCGGTGTAGAGACAGGCCACACAAACAGTTGGTGTTCTGCCTAACTTGTATAAGGCCCGAGCTAATTTTTGCTCGCCTAAAATGAAATGTTGGTGCTTTATCCAACTTTCTTGTGGGCCGAGCTGATTTTGTTCGCCTGAGTGAGATGTTGGCGTTTTGCCCAAATTGCAAAAGGCCGAGCTGACTTTGCTCGCCCGTGTAAAATGTTGGCGTTCTGACTAACTTTTAAGGGCCGAGTTGATTTTGCTCGCCCGAGTGAAATGTTGGCGTTTTGCCCAAATTGCAAAGGGCCGAGCTGACTTTGCTCGCCCGTGTAAAATGTTGACGTTTTGTCAAACTTGCTCGCCTGAAAGAAAACATCAACGTTTTGTCCGACTTCTTTATGGGCCGAGCTGATTTTGCTCGCCCGATGAAAAAGTTGGCATTTTGCCTAATTTGTGTAAGGGCCGAGCTGATTTTGCCCGCCCACACCACCCAACTTTCTAGCCAAGCTAATTTTGCTCGCCCGAGCTGGAACTTGTATTCGACAGACATTTCAAATCGAAGAAGATTTGCTCATTATCACCGAGACAATAACAATAGTACAGAAATAGATAAATGGCGGGCAAAAAGTTGAAGTTTTCATTGATTGAGCAAATTGGATTACAAAAGTGGGGCCAAGCCCAGTTACATTCAAAAAAAAAAAAAAATGGGGAAAAGAAGATCAATCTAAATCTACATGAGCATCTTGTTCGGTCACTCCCACCTCGGCTTCATCTGCCGCAGCATCCACAACCGTGACAACCTCCTGCTCGGCCTCTCGATCCTCGGCCCCTTCAGAAGCTTCAGAAGGATTTTGCTCGGCTGGTTGCACGGCGGTTGCTTCTGCTTCAGCTGCCTTCTTTGCCTTTTCAATGAGCCTCTTTTGCACGGCGCTGGCATAAGCCTGCATATGGGCCGGAATAAAGGCAGCGGGCGGGTTTTGGAACACCTTGGCGTCTTGACCAAGGCCAAGTTTTTCCACGGCGGCTTTCCAACCGCACTGGAAAAAAATATCCTTGGTCCCCTGAACTTGTCGTTCGTAAGTCCTCTCGCCCTCTACGTAGCCACGGTCCTCGGCTTCGTCGACCGCCTTGTCCCGTTCGACTTTGTAGGCGTCACGGAGTTTTCGCAGCTCGGCGATATAGCGAGCCTTGGTCATCTAAAGGGCCCTTTGCTTTTCATCGTTTGCCCGAGCCAACCGTTCAGCGAGTCTGTCGCGCTCGGCCGAAGCTTCTTCCTGCGCAGCCTTCAGTTTATTCAGCTCGGCCGTCTTGGCCTTGTTATCGGTTATGGCCTCTCGCAAACTTTTTCGCACAGCTATCATTCGCTCGTGGGTGAGATAGTTCTTCTACGCGGCCTGGAAACACATGAAGATTGTCAGAATGGAAAAACCGAGCAACAACTTGACAACCAAGGAGAATGCCAACTTACCAACACTATTGACTTTGCGGTCGAGCGGAGCACCTTCAGGTCGGATAGCTCTTCGTGCTTCTTTATGTCGGCGGAAAGGAGCAGCCCCTTCGTCATGTTAAAGCCGAGAGAGTAATCCTTGTCCGCGTAGACTGAGTCTGTAGTGGAGACAGCCCGACCTTTGTATGTTAACTCGAGAGACCAGACCGGAGGGGCACTGGATCGTGCGGATGGCCCGGTGATTGGTTGTTCGGTCTGGTCCCCCAAGTCGGTGAAGGCATGCTCGGTTGAATCCTCATCTCCCAGATGTTGTTCGGTTTGACTTTTTCTCGGTCTCTTCTTCGACCGACCCGCAGCTTGTTCGCTGGCCAGAGCCAGCACAGCCCCCTCGTCTTGCACGGCTGGCATAGAAGAAGTCCCCCCAGATGCCTCCGGTGGCTGGGAGTCACTCGTCTTACCGGTGATCATTGACTTGATAGCTCGAATCTTGGCCATCTCTTGCTCGGTCGTTAATGGAATTAGTCTGACTTGGGGTAGGTTGGGATCTGGTTCTGGAGAAGGCGCCCGTAGGAAGTCGGTCACCCTGCTCCTACGTGGGGCTGTGTAGCGATAGCTCGGTTCGAAGCCGAGCAGCTTGTGTGATTCCCTTTCCTCGGCCGGATGCCGTAATGCAACCCTAATAGATAATCGTCGGCCAAGAGCTTATAATCTACAAAAAGAAGGCAAGTGTTAGATCGGCGATAAGAAGACTAATGTAGAAAGAAAATAATATGATTTGCCGAGATGCTCACCGGCACTCCCAAAATCTTTCCTAATGTACCAGCCCAGTATGGGCGCCTCGGTGTCTTCGTAGTGACCGGATGCCCACAAGAAGTCGTCATCATTGGTTTCTTTGTCTGGATTACCTTCAATGAGTTTTGCCCGGTCTTTTCTAACCTTCAGATACCAGCAAAACCCACCTTTATTTTTGCTAAGACTATATTGATGAAATATCTCGGCAAGGCCGAGATTTAGACCAAGTACATTATTCAGCGCGGCAACGCCATTTATTATTTTGTATGTGTTGTTGGACACTTGGGTCGGGCAAAGCCTGGTCTGCCTTAAAAACTCGCAGATCAGGGGCCGGACCGGGAAGCGAAGTCCTCATTCCACTATGGACACCACCGTGAAGGGGCATTTGTCTAGCTCGCCCCATGGGGTGTCTCATTTCTTGGCCAGCTCTAGATGGACATCGTCCGGAATACGATACTCCCTACGAAACTTGGCCAGTGCCCTAAGAGTGTCAACCATAAACCGATACTTCCCCATCTATCCCGGTTATAATTATTTGAGAAATTTGGTCGTATCTCGGTAAAATTTTTGTGGTTGTTTGCTCGGACTTTGAGCCTCACCGGTTGTAATGCTGGCGGACCTGGTCGGTCCTAGTTGGTTCTGCATTATTAAGAAATAAGTCCATGTATTAGCTCGGCATAGATTGCACGGCTCTTATGAGGGAATTCCTAGCTCGGTTAGAGTTCCTGGAGCCTCTGACCGATTCTATTCTCCTATCTCGGTGCGACTATTTGGCCGTTTCGGCCTTCCTAGTTCGGTTCTGGCTCCCTATTTTCAACACGGTCGCGGCCTCAATGAGATACCACAAACCGGTTTTTGCTCGGCTGAAATCTTATCTATGGATCTAAATGATGGATTTAGCTCGGTCCTACCCAGGGTTCAGGCTGTTTATCCTAAATACATAATTTGTGCGTTGAAACTTGGGGAAACAAGGGGCACGAGAGCCCCATCTGCTTCTTCGATTCCAGTTTTTCCTAGGGTGTACCAGTATTGCCCCAAAAAGGGGGTACTGGTAGGATTCTAACAGTCCCAAGCAAGAACACGAAGAACAATGAAAGAAAAATGCAAAGAGGGGCAGAAAAAACTTACAGGTAATGGACGCCTGGGTAAGATCAGTAGACTTCGGGCTCGTTTGATGCTTCTGAAAGATGGAAAGTGGTCGAAAATGACTTGAAAGATGGCGATGGCGATTTGGAGGCTAGGGTTTAGCTCAGGAGGGAAGATGAATAGTGGGGTTCATATGGCCCCTCACACGCGTATAAAAAGAGTGGGGGAACCCCAAAGGGTGGCAACCGTTTGAATTTTGCGCGTGAGGAAGACAGCTGTGGGGCTGCACGGGTCCAATGACGTGAGGCCACGTGGCATCGAAAAGATGGTTCCGTCAGTACGGTTGTACGATCGATGACAAGACTACAGGCGCAATCCTCAACGACCGACCAATTCGGATAGCCCGGTCAGAATGATAATCCCAAAACACGCTCAGCTCGGATGGGATTAAGGGGCAATTAAGAGGGAGATTTGCGCCGAGCTATGGCTCCGAACTGAATCGGCGAGACCTCCCGGGCTATCGCGTGTGGCCGAGATATGTCGCTGACCGAGTGCGAAGATATGTATATGCCCAACCGAGCTGTGCCTCAGCTAAGTATTCGGATCGGATCCGCAATGGTGCGTCTGAACCGAGCCAAGCGCAGCACGGAGTGAATTTAGACCGGGATGAAGGTCGGCATGCCTCGCGGCCAGTCAGTTCGGGTTGACCGACTTCTTACAGCTCAGCCGTAGAAAATATTTTTCATGGTTAACAGAAAAAAAAACTATATGGGTTGAAAAAAAATTTCCACTTTTAAAAGGTGGAAAATATTTTTTGAACTGAAATTTTACTAATGTTGCCACACACTGCCACTACCACTCTCACCTCCACTACTATGCGACCATCACTATGACCGCTACCACTACCAGCACCATGCCACCATCTCCACCTCCATCTTCATCTTCGTTCCACTACCATTACCGTCAAACATAGAATAATATTTTTTCAAAAAAATTATTATTATTATTATTTTACCCAAACAAACAGAACGTAAAACTAATTTAAAATTTTACATGGAATGGTAGCCAGCCATCTAACATAGACTAGGAAAATATTTTCATTTTCAACCTTATCCATTCTATAATTATAAAATTAACACATATTTAGGGGGTGTTTTGGAAACTTTAAAAAAAAGTTAATTTTTTGACTTTTTAGTTTTTTACATAAAAAAGTTAGCTTTTTTTAATACAAAAAGTCATAAAATTAACTTTTTACCAACTTCTCAAGACACCACTTAATCTACTTGTAATAACCTTCTTTTTTTTTTTTTTTGTTTGTTTGTTTTTTTTTTTGAAAAGTTAATGAGAAACTTAGAGCACACGTGGATGATCACGTATCTATATATCATATAAGTAAAAGGAATTTTTAGTGAGAAGGGCTAAGAGAACTCTAAATGCCCAATCCAAATTTATTGATTTTTTAATTTAAAAAAATAATTAATAAATACTTTCTTTTTAAAAAAAGAATGTATTTTTATTCCTAAAATCATTCCTTCCATACCATCAAATAAGGAAGGAGTTTTCCAATTAAAAAAAACTAATTAATAAATCACACACTCAAAAAAAGAGTTTTCTAATTAAAAAAAAATTAATAAATCACACACTTAAAAATATTTCATCGTAAAATAATTTATATAATTAAAATTTTGTAACAAGTTTTTTTTTTTTTTTTTCTTTCTTCTCACCATGGCCATTACTACTTAACGTATATATCAAATCTTATTATTTTTATACATAGTAAACATGAATAGGGTTACCTTAATAGGGTTTCTTTTAAGGTTCAAATTCTCAACTCAATTTTTTTTTTTAATAATAAAAATACTAAGTGTCATTGTGTGTTGCATTTTAATTAGTTCATAATTAAATTCATGGAGTCTTATATTAAACCCTTAAATTATGCTATCATAATTACCATTTCAAATTATTTCCCTAATTTATGTTTACCAGACCAAATTTATTTTCAAAATGCTTCCCTAAGATTGCATTAATGCATGATTTTGATACATTTATACATATACATATACACATATGGAAAATAGTTAATTCTTTACTTTAAATTTTAAACATTATTGCTTGATTTTTTAACATGACACGACTGGAGAGATGCTGTTGGGCCTTGTGGGCATACTTTTGGGCCTCATTTTGATAATTTAAATTATTCATAGTTTAGTATTCGTCGAGTATATTATCTTTGTAAAAAATAAAGTTGATCAAATAATGGCAACCATGTGTTTGTATTAGTTTTGTATGAAAAAAATGGATGGTGAGAAAATGAACGGTTCATACAAAATTGGTCCAAACACGTGATTTTTGTTATCTGATCGACTTGATTTTTCGCAGGGATATACTCGACGAATCTTAAAATGTGAACGTTCGAATCATCAAAACGTGGCCCAAACATTGGCTCATTGAATGTTTAATCTAATATTAGAACCCCCAAACTAACTCATACTGATCATGAATCTAAAAATTATTATATAATTTATACATAATGTTTAAATTTATTATTATCAAATATTTTTACCAAGATTAAAACTAAAATATGATATATAATTTATGCCGGCTTTATCTTAGATAATTTTTTAATATATAAATATATGTAACTATTTATTTCATAGTGTTTAACATAAATATATAATTTTTTACCTAAGTTCAAATTTTTTTAATAGATATGCATAAAATATGTTCATATTTCTTATTTAAAAAATAAAAAATACTTATACATATTTATTTACCAATTTAATAAATAAATAGGTCAAATGATTCGTAAGTTGGGCATAGACCAATACAATGATTAGATGAAGGTCACGTTGGCATAAATAATATACAAGTTATTTATGTGTAACTTTGATAAAAATGAATAAAATTTAATTGATTATAAATCATTTTTACTACATATTTTTGATAAATTTTATATTATTATTATTTAATTTTAAAACTAATTTTTGATTATTTATTTATATTCATACATAGCACTACCAATGCCATTTTACCAGTTCTTAACACAAAGTAAAGTAAAAATAAAACTAACTAAGATTTTAAAAAGAAAAGTGATGTTTTTTTATTTTTATTTAGTACCTTTAGAATACAAAAATTGCTAAATTTATAGGTTATTGACACAAACAAATTAAAATGAAACTAACTAAAATTTTAAAAAGAAAAGTGATACTATTTTTTTTTTATTTAGTTGCTTCAAAATACAAAAAATGTTGAAATTTATAGATTATTGACACAAAACAAAATTAAGAAATAAAACGGTGATCCCTTGATTTTTTTTTTTAATTAAGTAGCTTTAGAATAAAAAAAAAATTTGTTAAAAATTATTAATAGTAGACACAAAATAGAGTTAAAATTTGTATAATAAGATATCATAAATGCTTATTTTTTAACTACACAAATTTAAATTTTAAAAAATTATAGTTGCCATTTAACTCTTATCAAATTTTTAAAAAATTATAGTTGCCATTTAACTCTTATCTATTTTTAACTTACTACACCTCAGTTTTTATTTTTGAATTTATTTATTTATTTTTTTAAAATATAAATTTTAAAAAGTTGACATTTCACTCTTATCTAATTTTAAACTATTAACGTCTTCTGTTATTCTATTATTATAGTTATATTATATATATATTTTTTTCAAGTTTATGTTATTTTATTTTTGAATTTTTAAATTTCAACTTATTTCTTTTTTTCAATTTTCATTTGATGTTTACTGAATTTCTCTCTACCTCAATTTTTTAGAATTTATTTAATTTTCTCTTTCTATATTCTTGTAGTTCATCCTTAAATTTAAACTTGATTTTTTTTTTTTTATCTTTATCTTATATTTACAAAATCCACTCTTGCTCTTGATTTTTAGTTGATTTATTTTTTGTCGAAAATTTATCTAATTTCTCTTTCTATATTCATCTTCAAATTTAAACTTGATTTTTTTAAATTTTTTTTAATCTTTGTCTTATATTTATAGAATATCACTCTTACACTTCCTTTTCAATTGAGTTTATTTGATTGAGTGTATTTCAAAAAAAATTAATTAGTCATGCATATTTATATAAACATAGGGTGTGTTTGTTTGGACAGACTGGATAAGGGGGGATTGAAATTCATCGGATTGTAATCCTAGGATTCATAGTCCTTAGACTATTTGGTTGGATAGAATATGTATCTCATATTTGTTTAGTTATGGGATTAGATGTCAGGAAATGACTATTTGATTGGATATGATATTAATTTTATGTTTGTTTGGGATATTATGGAGAAGGATAAATACTCAAATGACTATTTTACTCTTTTCAATTATTTACTAAGGGGTTGTTTGGGATGATCTAAATAAGTGTACTTTTTGACTTTTTATGAAATATGTGTTGGGTTTGAAGTGATGTGTTAGAGAGGTAATGTGACTTAAATAGGATAATAACTTTTTGACTTTTTGACTTTTTTCAGACATGCCAAACCAAGCCTAAGTAATAGTAATATTAAACATATATTTAGGCCAAGTTTGGCAAGTTGAAAAAAATCTAAAAAGCTAAAAAGTTATTTAAAAAATTAAAAGGTTATCACTATTCACCAAAAGTCAAAAAGTATGGCTGCACAATTCCCAATCCTAATTTTTTCCTACACACTAAGGCCAAGTTTGGCATCCCAAAATAAGTCCATACTTTTATCTTTTTATCTTTTTTGGGTCACATCAATCAACATCTCCTCTCTACTTTTTCTACACATAATTCAATAAAAGTAAAAAAGTACACTTATTTAGTCTTTCCAAACTTGGCCTAATTTATACAATTTTTTAATACACGTTTTTAAAAAAAGTCAAAAAGTTAACCCAAACATCCATATTTCCATCCTCAACTTGTTAGTCCAAAAAAAACAAAAAGTGCACTTATTAGGACACCCCAAACAACCCCTAATATTTTAATTATTTTTAGCTAGATTAAATAAAATTTTATTTTATTTTATTTTTACACAATTAAATAAATTTATTTTTAAATTAAATAAATTAAATAAATAAATATCAATAAAATATATTTATTTTTAAATTAAAATTTTTAATAAATACTTTAAATAATAATAATAATTAAATAATAAAATTAAATAAAACATCTATTAAAATTTAAGTAATGAAATTAAATAAAATATAAACAAATTTTAAAATAAAACATCAATAAAATATCCATAAAAAATTATTTTAAAAAATGAATAAATAAAACATCAATAAAAATTAAATAAAGTTATTTTATTTTTAAATTGAGACATTTAAATTTTATTGAATTTTACTAAATATAATACATATTTAAATAGTAAATAGTCAAAATAATCATTTCACTACCTAATCTCAAATCCTTCCATTTGTATCCCATCTCCCATGAGACACAATAATCCAATGCATTTGTATACTTCGAGGCAAAAATTTTAAACCAAACAATGGAATGAATTATTAATTCAATTCCATAGTTCAATTCCTCAAAACAAACACTACCAATAGTGAAATAACTCAAACCTATTATTTAAATAATTATATAAATTAATATCATAATATTTAATTAATTTTTAACATATTCAATATTATTTATCGCATTTTATTATTTGCTTGTATATAACACGGTTTTTAACTATGCTAGTTAAGGAGTAAAAGAAAGGTTTTTTTTTTTTTTTTTTTTTTTTGGGTTCAAAATCCGTTTGGTTGGCACTAATCCTCAATAAGCACCGCCGATAATTTCGGGAACCCCGGAAAACATTTTACACGGAATCTACAAATCCATTTGAATATTTTTAGGGCTCTTTTGGGAACTTGATAAAAATCTGATTTTCAGATTTTTTATCTCCTCTTCTCTCACAGAAAAACTGATTATAATCTGCTTATAATCTGCTTTTCACCAAAAAGCTGATTATAACCATCTTCCCAAAACACCCCTTAACCCCACCACCCACAATCCGTTTCCTTCGGAATTTCCGTACTCCTTCTCTCTCTCTCTCTCTCTCTTCCCTCCGCTTCTGGTCGTACACACCAGTAATTAATGAACTTTCCTCTGTTAAAAGTTAGTTGAGTGTCATTACCGTAATTTCTTACACTTATAGGGGCAATACTAAAACCTTGCACGTGATACAACCCCAACGTCGCAACGTAGAGAGAGAGAGCGAATGTGAGACCAGTTAGTGGCAGTTAGTGAGGTGGTTAACTTTAGTGAAAAGGTTTAGCTAATGTTAACCTAACCAGGGTCAAATGTTTTTTCGTTAAATGTAACCTAACCATGGTCATACCGTTTGTCTATAGTTAACGGCCCGCTTAACGTTCTCTTTTTTAATTCGTCTATAAAGGGTTTACGAGGGAGCTTCGTCATTCTCTGCTTTTCTTCTTCCTCTTTCTTTCAGCTCCAAACTGAGGAGAGAAAAATAGAGACAGAACCTAAGAGAGAGAGAAGGAATGGAAATGGGAATGGCAATGGCGGTCTCCACCAAGTGGGTTTCTCTGTGCTCGTTGCTTCTTCTCGCGCTCTTCGTCGGAGCTATGGCGAGAGTACCAAACGACGACGTCTCTGCCTCCGTGTATGTACACAATTCTTAGAATCAAACCCTCTTCTCTCTCTGTTTTCGGGGATTTTTTGAGTTAGAAATTCATTATTTTTTGTGACATTTTGGTTTTGAATTTGGATTCTCTCTGCATTTGTGGTGATTTTGGAGCGAAATCGATTTTGAATTACAGATTTGCTTTTCTGCATTTACTTTTATCGGCGCTTCCATTAAAAGTCCGCTTTGAGTGTTCGCTGTACATTTTCGTTTTTCTGAGACTCAGGACCACTCTGTTTCTCCAACCCTACGAAATTAGAGCATTCTAGAGAGAGAGAGAGAGGAGATTTTAATGGTGTTGAATTGACCTTAAACCTACACATTTGTTGATTCTATTTACAGGAATGTTGAAACAGAGAAGTTGCAGAGCTCGAACGAGTCATCAATAGCGGCGACAAGGTCAGTACCACCACCACTACTCTCTCACTAGACTCTGTACCACCTTAGCTTGTTCTCTAACGTTATTGCTTCATTACATTTTCTTTAATTCACAGCCGTCCATTTCTGTGTCTCCACGAATCTTCCACTGTTAGATCTGTTGTTACCATACCATCCAAAGCCCCCCGAACAATCTCAGCCGTTAAGATCCCATGTTCCCTTCGATCAGCACCGTTTAATCTGTTATCTTGTTTATTCCTTCTTAATTTCCATAATTACCCTGCAAAAACAACTTAATAACTCGACCACTGTTCATAAACAAAACAATTTACAGGAGGTTAGTTCTGTCATTCACTCTGCGAGTACAAATTGGCGAAATTTCCCACCGACGATTCGACTCGCCCCCCCTCTCTCTCTAGAATTTTCTCTCTCTAAAATTAGCAGTTTTCGGTTGGTTTCTTATTTGCTTTTTCCATTTTCTCTCTCTCTCCAATCACTTTCTACGGTTTTAACGGTGCACGATTGGCGTGCCCTAGACCTTGAGCACTGTACTATCTCTCTCTCTCTACACAGTCGCCATTGCAGCGTACTTCGTGTCCAGTCCACCTTTATTTCCTCTACTCGCAGCTTTATTGGATAATTGTCGGTTCATGTGGTGTAAATTACTGTAATGACCCTGCTGCGAAGGTTTCTTTTGTGTTTACCCATAATGGGTTCACACTGTGGAATCAGCAGAAAGTGGTGGTCATTGTACAAAAATTGTGTAGCGTACTAGCGTTGTCGGTTGATCAACGGCTCTGATGGTCAGAGTCTGTTCAATTGATTTTTGTTCAGTTCTGGTTGATTTTTGGTTGTGGTGAATTTAATGGGTTCCTGTTGTTTTAGGTTGGAAGAGGTTGGAGCTTTGAATGAGCATGCAGTGGACAACCCAGAGGAGGTTGCCTCTATGGTTGAGATGTGGGTCTCTCTCTCTCTCTCTCTCAAATTAATCTATGTTAATTAGATTACAGAACACATTACTGTAAAGCTATGGTATACATTCATAATGGTGGAGTTTTGGTGGTTATGGTAGATTTGTCTGGTACTTTTCACTTATCCTTCGTTTGATAAGATGGTTTAGTCTACTACAAATAAAATAGATTAAAAGTTAATAAGATATAATACTATATTTAAATTATAATTATTTTATTTTTTTCACAAAATTATAAAAAAAATTAAAAATTTATTCTAAATTGAACTTTTTTGTCAGATTAAAATAATCAAAAAGTCAAAAAATTAAGTTAAAAAAATGCTTTCCAAACAAAGTCTTAGGCTATGTTTGGGATAATTTTTTTTGGCTATTTTAGTCACAAAATGAAAAAATAGACTAAAAAGTTAATAAAACAAGAATGTCACATTCGAATCATAATCATTTCATTTTTTCTTTCATAAAAATAAAAAGAATCAAAAAGCCCATCTCAAACGAGACTTTTTAGCTCTAGACTTAGGCCTTATTTGTCATAACCTAAAAAAGCCAAAAAGTTACTATCCTATTTAAGTCATATCATCTTATTTAAATCACATCACCTCTCTATCACAT
Organism: Camellia japonica; assembly: GCA_030407325.1. NCBI lineage: Eukaryota > Viridiplantae > Streptophyta > Magnoliopsida > Ericales > Theaceae > Camellia > Camellia japonica. The sequence continues at coordinate 29,969,256 of JAPPVO010000036.1, read as the reverse complement.
CACTTTAAATTCAATCCATACCCAACCCATATTTCATAAAAAGTCAAAAATTACATTTATTTATATCATTATCCCAAACAACCCCTAAAATAGTCAAAAAGTTCAAAAGTTAAAAAGCCATCTATATCTCAAACGAAGGCTTATTATATTTGAATATCTGACCCTACCAAACCGACACTGTCTTAAAACCTATTGACCCATATTTATAGTTTTTATTTTTTAAATTTTTTTAATAAGATATAAATAACAAATATAATGAAAATCTATTCTAAAATAAAGATCAACAAATAGTCATGTGATGGAAAAACATTCAAATGAATGAATGGAGGGTTGAATCATTAATGTTTTAATAAAGTATAAAGTTTCTTGCCGAAATATATTATTTTTGGTGTTTAACATTAAGTTGATGTTTATATACAAGTCTTAATCGAATCAAATCATTGACTTCTTAATAAAGTACAAAGATTTTTGACCAAAAAAAACTATTCATATTGTTTAATGTTAGGTTGACAGCATATAAACAAGTTTTGACACTTGTCAATTGGAGAAAAGGGATATAATTCAATAGATTTTTTTAGCATATCAAAAGTTGTATTTTGAGGTAGAGAAAGCTTGTCAAAAATAAAGATTTGAATCTTTGTCCTTTCAATAAACTACAAAGGTTTTAATCAATTGAACTATCTCAATTGATTGGTAATTCAGCGCTTGCAGTAACAGGGGTGTCCAATTCTAAATTGCCTTTGTTTATCATATAGGTCTATGCATTTTACATTGCAACTGTAAAGTCTACATTTTACTGTATTTATGTAGGTCTAATGCATGTGCACATGTAACAAAAGTACCAGACTTGCCTAAACAGTATGATTTATATGAGCAATCTAAGATATTATATGATCATATTCAATGCTAATTAAAGTATTTGGTGGTTGTGTGCTACCTTTCCTATCTTTTTCAAGTGACAGCTCCTCCCATGTGGTTGCTAAAGTAGCAAAAAGTACCTCCAACCCAACCTTGCTTCTGCCTGTCTCTATCCCAAAACTAAAATCCAACATGAAAATGACCAAATTACCCACAATTCCGTTGTGCCATCCACACACACAACACTAGAATAGGGTCTTTGACATTTTACAATGAAAGTGATAGGTATTTAAGAGGACAGAGGGAGGGAGAAAAATTACTTCCACCGACACACCATGGCAAATAGTCTTTCATTCTTATCCATGTATAACTTGCTAGGGTCAGTATGTGCATCTTTAATATTTACGAATTAGGGTTTGATTATGACTTGGTAATTTTTATTATTTTGATACAATTTCAAATCACATCATAACCAAACTATATTGTCACGTTGAACTATAGCTTTATTTTTGCATCATTCGTCTTTTAGGAATGCACACCACAAAATTTCCCAACTTGTTCTAGGAAAACAAAGAGGAAGAATAGTTCAATTCAATTCTATATATTTTGGACTTTATGACACTCAAAAATTATCATATTGTGAACCAGTGTATGCTTGTATTATGACATAAAATAGCTGCAAGTGACAATGATGTTAAACTCTATTGACAATCCTTTTGATTGAGCAGGAGCATTAAGAACAGCACTGAGAGGAGGAATTTGGGATATTTCTCATGTGGAACTGGCAATCCTATTGATGACTGCTGGCGTTGCGACCCTAACTGGCAGCAGAACCGCAAGCGCCTTGCTGACTGTGGCATTGGTTTTGGCCGGAATGCCATTGGGGGTCGCGATGGCCGCTTCTATGTTGTCACTGACCCAGGTGATGATGACCCTGTAAACCCCCGACCTGGCACTTTGCGCCACGCTGTCATTCAAGAAGAACCTCTCTGGATTGTGTTCAAGCGCGACATGGTGATACAACTGAAGCAAGAGCTCATCATGAACAGCTTCAAGACAATTGATGGCCGTGGAGCCAATGTCCACATTGCCAATGGAGCTTGCATTACAATCCAGTTCATTACCAATGTCATAATTCATGGTCTTCATATCCATGACTGCAAGCCCACAGGGAATGCCATGGTGAGGAGCTCACCGAGCCATTTTGGTTGGAGGACAATAGCTGATGGCGATGGTGTCTCCATTTTTGGGTCAAGCCATATATGGGTTGATCACAATTCACTCTCTAACTGTGCTGATGGCCTTGTTGATGCTGTCATGGGTTCGACCGCCATTACCATTTCCAACAACTACTTCACCCACCACAATGAGGTGGGTTCACTGCAAAATCCCTCTTTAACTCTGGTTTAACTTGGTTCTTTGTTTTTCTTGGAAACACTAATATCTGTTTTTTGTGTAATAAAAAAAGGTTATGCTGTTGGGTCATAGTGATTCCTATGTAAGAGACAAGCAGATGCAAGTCACTATTGCCTACAACCATTTTGGAGAGGGTCTTATCCAGAGAATGCCAAGGTAATATATTAATTGTACTTTTCATTTTCTATGGCATTGTTTAAATACAAATTTATCCAGGTATAAAAATTAGGTGATGGAACTATGTTTTCACAATCTGTAAGTTTATGAAAGCAATGGCATAATCAGGGACTAAATTTCAGCTTTTCAAGTGAGGTTTTGCTGACAGATAGAAGAATTTAGTCTTTTATTTTGGATTTGTCTTCATTGCATCTGAGATGAAAATGGTTTATGGAAAAATTCAGGTGTAGGCATGGGTATTTTCATGTGGTGAACAATGACTACACCCACTGGGAAATGTATGCCATTGGTGGTAGTGCTGAACCCACTATCAACAGCCAGGGCAATCGATACCTTGCTCCAACCAATCCATTTGCAAAGGAGGTATTGTTCAGCAAACATCCTGAGTCCTCACTTGCTGTGTCTTTCTTGTTCCCCATTTGTTTTCACCTCTCTCATGGATGAATGTGAAAAATTCACTTTCCATTGAAGTTGACATATTGGATTGTTCTAATTGTTGATGATTCGTTGGTTTGGGCAGGTGACAAAAAGGGTGGACACTGCTGCAAGTCAATGGAAGGGTTGGAATTGGAGATCGGAGGGTGACTTGTTGCTTAATGGGGCCTATTTCACTCCATCCGGGGCCGGTGCCTCAGCCAGCTATGCTAGAGCTTCAAGCCTTGGAGCCAAGTCTTCCTCCATGGTTGGCTCCATTACTTCTGGTGCCGGTGTTCTTGGCTGCCGCAGAGGCCACCAGTGCTAGCACTCAGTCAAATTATATCGAAAGAAGGAAAAGAGTCTATTTTTAATTTAATTTTTTTATTGAAAAAAAATTATGGTTAGGCTTCCAATTTTACTATTATATAGCTCTGCTCCATATATCTATCTATATTCCACCATTGTTTCTCCCAAGTCCCATGTGTTTTCTTAATTTTGGCAAGTGTACATTTTTACACGAGTCATCATTTATCATGCAAAATTACCCTCATTCCACATTGTCCTTTCGCCATTGTTGCGCAACCTCGGCCTGCTTCAATTGAAAGAAACAATTGCCATTCTAGGAGCAGGTGCGGAAGCGTTGTCGGCTTCTTTCTTTCTTCCTTTACCTTGTTTTGTCAGTCTCTCAAACTCCTAACCACCTTCTTTTGTCTTCTCATCTGCCCCTATCAGTCTTTTAGTCCTACATAATCATATTGTGTTGGGTTTTGGGTTATCTATTATAGGAACTGAATGATGGTTCTGAGAGTCGTTTTTCTTCTTGTGCTTTTCAGCTTTGTTGAGTCATATACAAGATATATATTGTGAATGTCAAACTCTTGAGTTATGAAAAACTTTGGTTATATATACAGAATGATGCATAGCAGTGTGGTCCTTTTTTACTTTTCTCCCCTTTATTTTTGGCTTTGTCATTGTCAATGGAAGCAATCTTGTCCTCTTGGTTGTGCAATGTGGCTAAATGTTATAAATCTATTACTAAATGCTCCCTCTGTTTTATTGTTTTTACTTTCGCTTTTGTAATTATTATCTCATGTGCAAAAACCAAAAACCAAAAATAAAAAATTTACTCAAATGATGGCTGTTAGTTTTCCTTGGGCCTACCCAAATGATGCAAAAGGGGCAAATGGCTTGAAAACTTTCCCAGTTAGAGAATTGTCTCAACTTTTATAATCTTCCAATTCCAAAAATGATGAGTCAGATCTGGAAGTAGCATAGGATACTAATTTTCACATTTCATCCCATAATGATAAAATGGGTTGGGGATGAATCGTAAACCAGACATTTTAAGTTCAACTACTCATGGCATTGCGTTTGGTCTTAATTGATAAACGTGATTTGTAAAGTAACTGCGATTATTGAAGATTTACTCTGTAGGGATAGGTCGAATGTTATTTCTATGGAAGATCCTGGTAAGCATAAAAGGAGGGGTATACATGTCCTTCCACTACAATGAATAGAAAGAAGAAGAAAAAAAATTTAAGGGTACCATCCCTTGGAACAGAGGTACCATAATAAGTACTGATAGAAATAAGAAAGTCACATAGAGAACAACATAGCAAGAAAATGAAGTAGAAAATTATTGTTGAAAGTTGTATTTGTACCCAAATCAGGTGAGGATTTTGGGACCGCAGAGCAAATGAGATATGGAGTCAAATTTAATTGGAAGGTGACCCGGTTTATGGGGGGTGGTTGTTGTGACTTGTTGCACATGACAGTGAGTTTGGGGATGGAGGGATGGTTAGAAGAAAAAGAAAGGTCCTTTTGGTTTAGTTTTAAAATTGTGGTTTAAGTGTGAAATTATATTTGAAGTTTTGAATTATGAAATTTTAAATCATGATTTAAAAAGAGAAAATTTGTTTAGTTATGAGTTTTGAAAATAATTTTGAGATGATTTGTATTTTTTTTTTAATTTTCTTAATTGATTGATGTATATAATGTGAGAGAATATGAGAGGAGAGATGAGAGAGAAAAAGTGATTGATTGATTGATTAATAATACTCCCCTCGTCCCAAAATATTAGTTCCTTAGAGAATCCACAATGGGATGGCTAAAATTGTTTGTTAAAGTATGTTATATGACAAAAAGTGATAAAAGTGGGGCTAAAAAATGTGTGTTAAGGTGTGTTAACAGTTTGTTAATTTTAGAGAGTGAATGGTGGTGCAATAGATATGTTAAGGTGCGTTAAGAGTTTGTTAATTTTAGAGAGTAAGTGGTGGTGTAATAGATGTGTTAAGATATGTGTTAAAATGCGTGTTAAGTGTATATATATATATAAATAATAAATAAAATAAATAAATAACTTTCAAGCCTACATCTCTTCTTCTCAACTATAAAATAAATAAATAACTTTCAAGCCGACATCTCTTCTTCTCAGTTGAGAATATATATATATATATATATGTGACCATGTTTTACCAATTTCTCACAACCCAATTCACAAGCTATGTTGAGAAACGGAGCTCTATATTCACAAATGCACTTAGGGGCTAAAAACGACCATGCTTCGCGATGTTTCGTCTCTCTCAAACAAGATTTCGCATTTCGTATTTCTCTCTCAAACTGACGCCACAACGATCGTCTCTCTCACAAACAAGATTTAGAGCTCCGTCTCTCTCTCTCTCTCAAACCAACGCAGAACAACAAGGGTCTGGACGTCCAACCAAACGACCCCAGTGTCCCCCTCTCTCTCTCTCTCTCTCGCTGGCTAGAAGGCTCGCTACAATTAGCAAACAAATTAACAGCTGACACTAACACACCCCTTATTAGCTCCATTGTAGCATAAAACAGTGTTTTTAGCTAGCCAAAAATTGACAGCTGACACTAACAAATACACTAACACATCCATTGTGAATGCTCTTATTCCATTTTTCATTGTCTCAAAATATTAGTCCATTTTCAAAAATTAAAGACTAAAATAATATGAATTTCTTATTTTGTCCTTCTTTAAAATTCATTAACAACACAAAAAGTATAATTATGACAATTGATATTTCTAAAAACATGTACTATCAAAGGGTAATTTTGAAAATTTAATTTTTTTTTAAATACAATAATTGTAATACCAAAAAAGTTAAATTTTACAAAAGAGACTATTATTTTGAGATGGAACGAGTAATAAAATAAAAAAGAGAAGAGAAGATTTTTGAAAGTAATTTTAAATTATATTTTAAAAATATGTTTAGTTAGCGTATTTTATCCAAATCATAATTTAAAAATGGAATTGAATTTTAAAAAATAAACCAAAGTGTTTGGTTGGGTGGCTGTGGGTATAGGAAAGAGTAATTTCGTAATTTGGTCTTTGCACTTATTGAAAAGGGTATTTTTGACATTTGAAAACCTTAAAGTGGTAAAATCAACAGCGTGTGTTTCTATATACACCTTAAAAGCTTCTCTCTAAAACCTTTCCTTTAGGGTGTTTTTGGATCTAAAATTTGTGAGGAAACAAAAAAAAAAAGTGAATGTGACAAAAAATTAATTTATCTTTTTCCTTTCTATTTCATTTTCCTCTGCAAATTCATCATCAAATCCTATATCCAAATACAATCTATAGGATTTGTTCCTTAAGAACCAAAGCTAGCATAGGAATCAGTCTAGCAAAATGTTTTTTTTTTTGGGATGTATTTAACGGCATCTGAAATTATGAATTTTCTTCTATTAACACCTCTAACAGATAAACAAGGGGAAACTTGGGCATATTGTTTAAAAAAAGAGTAGAGGATATAATTTCAAAAACAGTCGTGCTTCATTTCTAGCCTATTCACTTACTTTGCAGTGCTAAACTCTCACGAGTCAAAGGGGTGTTTTTCGGGGAAAGTTTAGTAGGAATGAATCATTTTCCTTTCAAAAACCGCACAAGATGACCTTATATTTGTCAAACTGAATAGATTCATATAATTATCCATAAATTATTTTATCCACAAAATTGTGTAATTCCTCCTTTCTTTTAACTTTGAAAACATCGTTACAAACTATCAAGAAATTGACGTTCTGAATCAATTAATGAAGTTCATTTTTTCAAAAATAAAAGCACCAAATGGCTAACCAAAGACAGAGCCAACTTCATAGCCACAATTTTCACATGGCATGTGAGGAAAATGGGACCCTTAATGCATGTGAGGCATTCCTCTCCAATTTCAGACAATGTGGGGGTCATTTCAATGCCTATTTGCCTATAACCACATGTATAGCTCAACAAATATATCAATAATATTATAAACACAGAAAAAGTATTCAAAAAATTATCAAGAAAAATGAGTCAATGGTCTATAAGCATTGCGAGTGTGATTCACATCCCACTAATTTTAAATGTACACCACACTTATTTTCAGAAAAAGATTCAGAGAACATTTTCATTATTACCAAATATATTGCATGTATTGTGTGTGTATATGTTGAACATGAACCTAATTGGAGTTGTCACTCTCAATCCACCTTCAATGTTCAACCATTTGGTTGTGGCATTGTTGGCTTTCAATATTTTTTTTTTGTGGGGGGGGGGGGGGGGGGGTTGTTTGGTGGGTGGGTGGGTTAGGGTTGGTACAAACATGTGTACTGTTACAAGTCACCATAACATAGATTTGAATGTCAAAAAAGAAGACAGACAGGGACCTCATGAACTATAAGGTTTTAATTGGATCTTGTGATAAATGGAAAAAAGGAATAATAATTATCAGAAATTTTACTCAATTGCTTCAACTTGGATCATTAGTTTGGGAACATGTACTTTCTGGGGGTGTGGAAATTCAAGCACCCTGTATGGCAGAAGGTATTCTCCTGGGCCATCCTGCTATATGCATGGGGTCTCGTGAATGTGGCTAGGATTGCAACGAACAAAGTTACTCATCAGTAGCAAGCCCGGCTCGTTTAAAGCTTGCTTCAGTTCGGTTCAATCACTAAATACATAAGCTTAGGTTTCATTTGGGACGTGCGTAGACTTTTTGACTTTTTAATTATTTTAGCCTAAGACTAAAAAACCTATTTTGTATTTTTGTGATTATTTTAACCCCAATCCAACCCAACCCAACGTCCCAACCTGTGCTTAAGCCAAACTTCTAGGCTCAATTTAATAATCGAGCCTAACTTAAGTACAATCAAACTTGGCTCATATGGGCCATGAACACACAGATTTATAAATTAATTTTTATTAATTTAGTTTTTTATTTATTTAAATGTTTGGTGAACGCACCAAAACTCGGCTCAACTTGTCAACTGCCCTATTTGTGGTGGTGGCTCTTAGGGCTGTAGGTGCATTACTGCAAAAGAATAAAATGATTTTTCCTCCGCAATATACTTCTATTGACTTTTATTTATCTTCCTACATGTTGCAAATGGCTATAGCTTGTGACCATTTTTTGATCCTTACAACTTGAGATCAATGTATTTTATTTTATTTTTTTGATACTCAACCATGTAATCCAGACCATACCACTAGAAATGGGAAACTCATTTCCGGGCATTTGGGGCGTAAAAAGAAAATCTGGGGGAAAAACTGGGGAAAAAAATGTAAATTTATTCTGGCATACCACCAATATGAATATGAATAAAATAGACCAACGTCGGTGAGAATAAACAGAGGCAGTAAACAAACATCCATTAATTAGATAGTACAGTTTAAACTGATCACACAGTTTTTTTTTTTTTTTTTTAATTGTAATATTCAGTTTCTAAAGTCGGAATAACTTTTAAATCTACAGTTAGAAAGTATAATAGTAAAATAACAGTTTTATCCAACTTCAATCAGGTTGTCGAACATTTAATATTTTTTCACCTCTATCGATTATACCCACAAAATAAGCAAAAGCATCCTTTTCTTGACATAACATTAGAGAAAAAATGGAAGCACCGACATTGTTTAGAGAGGATCTTGCAATTGTTCATAAACCTATTATGGTGGGCAAGACAAAAAACCATATAGCTCACTCACCATTAGATAGAGGGGTCCATCTGGAACGCATACTCAGCCTGGGCAAAATGGGACCTCACTAATGAAAGAGCTCTGGAGCGGTGAGAAATCTTGTTCTTTTCTTCTTTAGGCAATTCAGCGTAGCTACAAAAGAAAGTAAAAAACAATACAATTAGCTTCTTGTACTTGTGTTAGCATATAGAATATACCACCGAGTAAACTAAAAAGGTAGAGTGAAATGAGACAAGGATTACGTCTGATCATAGCCATCAGGTTGAAAGATTGGATCCCATCCAAAATCATTGGGTCCTCTTGGAGGAACTATCTTCCCCTATAATGTCAAACTCAAGTCAAATGTCAGTGCTAATAATTTGAGTAAAAGGGCACATTTGAGATTCCAATTTTACCCTCTTCATCCACTGACAGTTTATATACAAGTAAAATTTCCCATTTTCAAAAAGTACAAAATGATAAAAACAATTACAGATCATGCTAAACAGAAAATAAGAATTGTAAACAGTAGTGCAAAGATCTTGCCGTGTGTGTGTGTGTGTGTGTGTTGCGGGGGAGGGGGGAAAGAAAGAACTGGCAGCAAATGTTTTTATTAGCCCTTGTAGATTACTCATGGTGTCCATGGTATTATCTTCTCTTAGTTAAAGCATAAAGTTACAGTAAATATAAATCACAGCTGGTCTTTGTTAGAAGATAATTTTCCCAGGCTGCCTCGTAGTTTCAGGGAAATTTATGTTAAACTTCATGTTTTGCAAAACTTACTAATTCTAAGGATAGCTTGACATATTTTCCCTTAAAGCGGATTATATATAGTGCATTTTGTTCCCTTTTTTTGCAGGTATTTTTAAAAAAAATAATAATTATTATTTATTTTAAATGTCTACATCATAAGTCTGGCTTTCTTCCAATTTCTCCCTCAAAACATGGAAGCATTGGAGAGGAGTCGTTCAAAAGTAGTTCTAGGTTTCTGGTATGGTCTGATTCTAGTAAATTCAATATGGAAGTGAACTCTAGACCATTGATCCAGACAAAGGGCCTCTTGTGAATTCCATTCAGTGCATGACACATCATATAGGCACCACACCAATCAACCAGTTAGCAGGTATTTTATATATCAAGGGTGGTCGCCCATGAGTGGCCTTGTGGGTCAAATTATTTAATTAATTCTTATTTGGTATTAGATACGTTCTAGAAGTCAAAAGTTTAGTGGTTTCTTAAAAGTTCAATAGTTTTGTTGCATCTCAGTCCTAGTCGGTGTAGGAAGTTTCCATAGTCTATATTTAATAGAGAACATATTTTCGAGATTTTTTTGAACCTTTTGACGCTCTTCTATGGATTGTGTGATGCAACCCTAACCTTAGGTGTGATGCCTCGGGGATTCCCAAAGTGATTCCTAGTTTTCTTCTTTATTTTTTCTGCAGAATCTGCAAAGTTACTGTCCTTGTCTACAATTCACAGCACCCAGAACAGCCTCTAAAAAGTGCCAAAAAATCCCAATTTTTCATGTTGAAACCCTTACCCCTTTATTATGCCATACAAACCCTAATATGTGTTACTAAACATTCAGCCATAAAACCCAATTAAAATCAGCCCAAAAGCCTAGGTTTTTGGTTACCATATATTATTATCGGGCTTGCTGCTAGTTGGAGAGTGCAACCCCTACTTGTCCTACATTAGTATAAAACCAGAACTGCTGCATAAATATAGACATTCTAATCCAAGTTCCAATTAACACATGCTTCAAAGGATATAATTTATAAATGCTGCAAATGCCTCACATAACAAGTTTGCTGTTAGTAGAACTTATCCAGCCATGTGCCAATCGAACTTTTATAGTTGGGTCAAATTGGTGCTCAAGTGAAGAAATAAATTTCACATAGTTAATATGTGCTGTAAACTTAATACTAGTTCAACTGTAGTCTATTATTTGTTACAATAAATTATAACTGTTACATCACATTTTTCATATATATGAACAGATCTAAACATGAATACATACATGCATGCATTCACATTCATAATGAGCACATCCAAAGTCTGAGTGCTCATAACTCCAGAAGCAGCCATTAATACTATAATTTTAAGAAAAGAGCAAGCACATAATCTTACCGGAGTTTTCCCCATAAAAGTTATTGGCTCTATCTCTGGACCAAGAGCAAGAGAAAATACACACAGAGCATAGGCTGATTTATCCTCATATGCCGTTAACAAATTGTTCAGACCTAGACAAAATGACAAGAGGCATTAGGAACAAACAAAAAAGGGGAGGCATAGATGTGAATATCAAAGAATATGAAGGCAGAAAAGCAGAAAACAAAGCAAAGAAAAAAAAAAAACAACCTTCATAACCAATCTTCTCCAAAAACCACTTGCTGCTTGGTTTAGTTTTCCAATTTGACGTCCACAAGTAAGCAAAAACGAGAGGAATGTTAGGACCATAAAGAGAAGACGCAGAATTAAATCAGAATGAACAGTAGGGTAATAACATTTTCTGTAGGTTTATCAAGAAAGAACAACATTCACATATAATTTTCCACTGTAAGTGTTAAACAATTTGATCATAAGAGATTTTCTCATACTCAGATAACATTTATCAACCCACAAGAAAGCAAAAACAAGAGGAATGTTAGGACCATAAAGAGGAGACGCAGAATTAAATCAGAATGAACAGTAGGGTAATAACATTTTCTGTAGGTTTATCAAGAAAGAACAACATTCACATATAATTTTCCACTGTAAGTGTTAAACAATTTGATCATAAGAGATTTTCTCATACTCAGATAACATTTATCAACCCACAATAATATCATGTTTAGTCTAATATATTCAATGAAAACCTACTACTGAACAACTAATTTTTACAAATCCATGTAGCTTAAATTCCTCAGAAAGAAAAATGACAATAACATATATGCAAGGTAGTAAGTTACACTAGCATTCAATACATTATGAATAAAAAGAATATTTTAGGGTGCTGAATTATAAAGGTCAAAGAAAATATACCTATTAGAGCGAGCAAAACAAAATTACAAATGATGATATGCAACAAATATGGAAAAATAAGTCCCGTCCACCACAAAGTACAAAAAGATTTTGAGAACAAGTCATAGAATTAAAAGCAATAAGTTTAGCCTGATAAACTAATGTCAGATTGGTAACATTTTCCCCCTGTCAACCACACTGTTGTTTGAATGGTAATGTTTCTTCTCTGCTGACCACAGTTTATCTATCCCCGTAGAGCTCTGCATGACACAATCAAGAACAACTAATGCAAGGCCTTTCTTATCCACTCTTGATTTCTTGTATCATGCCCATCGCTCTTAAGGAATTGATAAGGTTGAAACAAAAACAAGTACACTCAGTTTAGCCCCCATTAATGGGGATTTTAAAGGGGTAGACTAGATACAGACCTAACCTATAAAGTGGCTTCCCTCAAATTCAAAGCCACAACCTCAAAGGTTACTGGTATGAATTTTAACCACTGAAAATTCACAAGCAACTCCATTATGTTTGTGGGAGTTTGTGCATTTGAGAAGATTATTGAAATAAAAACTATTTCGCATGAAAAATAGAATTGTTTTAGTAATAGGTTTATCAATCAGATCACCTCTTTTCTCCCACAATAAGCCAAAAAAGTACACAGAACATTGTAAAAAATTATTTGGTGGAAGTCCATGTTTTTAATGGGAGGTGAAACGAGTTGCTCCAATAATAACTGTCTGCCAGCCCCTTAAGAAGTAGCAGCAAGATAAAAAACAATTTGGCTGGGGACTAATCGTCTTGAATGAAGTTCCAAGAAAAAACAAAAGCATAGTTTGCTAAGTCAAAATTAGTGGTGTAAAAATTTGAATGTTCAGATAGGAAATCAAAAGTGACAAAATAGTGAATAATATAAAGAATGAAAAGGAAAGAGAAACTAGTTTACAATACCTGCACAATGCTGGTTAACATTATCACCTCCCCTTCTAGAATTTCACAAAACTGGGTTGGCCATAGGATACACTAGACTATTACTCCACTTATGGTTTTGAAATTTGTACATTAATTGAGATCCTTAAGGATCCATTTGATTAGAGTAAAAAATATGATGCAAAGTGAAAGTGATAGAAAGTAAAGTGAAAGAAAAATGTATTTTTTGCAAGAATTGAAAAGCCAAGCTTGCCATGTTGCTATGGGTTGTACAAAAAAATTAACATTCTTACAATTTTCACCATACTCCTGCTAAACAAACATGGAAAAAAAAATAAAATTTTCCCTTTCTTGCAGTTTCCACTACTTTCATCATAACCAAACATAGCCAAAGTCTTTCCAACGAATAGAAAAAGGGTTCAAAGAACTTGGAAAGTTGTTCTTGCAATAGGGAAGCAATCTAGATAAAAGTATCACATTAACCTTCTCACAGTGGTAGAAAAGCCTCCATGCTTAGAGGAAAATAATAATTCATGGATTCTCTTAACATCAATATATGAAAAGAGGATGTTGAATTTCATTTGATTAAAAATAAGCTTCATGTGGACTGAAAATTAAATTAAAATCATTTAACAGCTGATTTGAAGCAATAGAAACAATTCATTTTAGCTCTTGACACTTGTTTTGTTGGCGGGAGACTCTTCCTTGTTATCTTGCGGACCGCTCATGCTTAAACAAGGATACAAGTGAAGTTCATGCACTATTTGATCAGCATTATTGGAATTACTTCTATTGTATGTGGAAGCAAAGCAACACATACTTTCGCTTTTCCTAAAAAAAATAAATTAACAAGTAATCAAACAAGGGGTTTACTTTCACACTTGTACAAAACAACATCTTCCCGAACATACTACCAGCTGAAATTTCTTTAATTCAATTAGAACAGCAAGTACTAACTGAGATTTCATGTTAATTTGATGAAATTTTGTTTTTCCTCAAACGCCAAATGACACTTATATTTATTTCCAAGGAAAGACAAATTAGGATGGTTGACCCTTTTCTCGATCAAATTACACAATGTTCCATGATTTAACCTTTAACATTACACAAGTTATCACCATGATTCAGAATAATAATAATGAACAATATACAATAAATCAATAAGACACCAATTGTAGTATATAGAAGAAAACAAAGTTTCATTTCACCTCAAGGGAAGGACAACCATGAAACAAACAAACTTACATGTAAGGCCCTGCAAAATAGTTTCAAACAATAAAACAGATTGTCATCAAGCACCAGAGAGAGAGTTTATAATTAAAACACAGAAATTAAATAATGTGAGTGTTGTATGTAATAATACCTGGGAGACCCTTAAGGGCATTGAAACAGAGGCAGGTGTCTTCCACCAGCACTGGCCCATTCACCTTCTCAAGAAGAAGAAGAACAAGATTCAAACCTTTATCTATATGTGAAGATAGAGAAAGAAAGAGAGACATTTTTTTTATAAAAAAAAAAAAATACCCGTTTTGCAGCCAATCGAGCCTTTTCTTTGGAGATGTCTTCAGGCTCTCCTTGTAGTTCTGGCACTGTAGGGAAAAAAAAAAAAACCCAAAACACGAAATTGGGCAAGAAATATAAAGATGAATCTAGAGAGAGAAAACGAAGAGAGAGAGAGAGAGGGTCTACGGTCGAGCTTGATGGAGCGAAAGGGAATGGAATCGCCCAAGATGGCTCTGACTTCTTCGAGCTTCTTGGCGTTTCCGGTCACGAAAGTCACTGGACGAGAGAGGACCAGTCCCGAACCAGCAGCCCTCGCCGCCGCCATTTTCGCGCGCTTTTTCCCCCCTCTGATCGGAAAATTCAGACTCAGTGTTTTCGTCGTGTAGGGTTTTCACAGTGGAAGTGGAACTGCTCTGTTTGGCTGCATGTTATTGTGTACATGAATAAGGGCATGTTTGGAAGGTCGAAATTCTTGAGTTCTCAGTATCTCCCTTTTTTTATTGATGGAATAAATAGAGAAATTTTTTTTGGCAATGAAATGATTTGTGATTTTGAGTTATTAGAAGAAAAATGATAATAATAATAATAGTTCAAAAATGTTGTCAAAGAAAAATTAAAAAAAGAATAAGGGAAAATTGTAGGAAAATGGAAAGAAGTTGAAAGAATTGTAAAAATAAAAATATTGGTAGCGTTTGGCAGAGCTTTCTAAGTATGATTTGAGAATAAGAGTTGTATTTTGAGTTTGTGAGTTTTGAAATTATGATTTGCGTGTGAAAAATTTGTTTGGTGAATGAGTTTTGAAAAGAGTGGAGAATTTTTGATGTGACATATTATATTTGATACAAAAACTTACAACTCATAACCAAACACAAAACTCAAAATTTTATTAAAGCTTGTAAATTTTTTTAAAAAATTCAAAAAATATTTTTTTTAAATATATAAAAATTAACATGTGTCAATTGCAAAAGAAAAAAAAAATTGCAATGTTCCGGTCAACCGACAGGAAAACCGGTTAAGCCAAATTTAAAAAAAAAAAAAAATTGAAAATTCCGCCTGACACAGAATTTTCTATTTGTTGTAGAAATATAGTTTGAAAACCCTATCCAAACATATGATATTAGAATGTGTGGGTATAATTATAGTTTGAAAATCCTTCCAAATCCACTTTTAGGAGTTCATAATTTATCCCGAATGAATTTGTGTATTAGAGATTAAATTGATGAACTGTGGAGTCAATGAATAAAATGAATTTGAACAATTGATTTCTTTTTCTGAGTACAATTTGGACTGATAAGGGTAGATTTATAGTGTTTTTGCAAAAAAAATGAGAGAATAAAAAATAATTGTAGTATAGTTGGACAGTATACAAACTGGTGAAATTATTATTTTGCCCTTAATTTTCACATTTTTACAATTATTTATACTTCATCCCATTTGTATGCAATTTTATCAAAAACAAATACAAAAAATTAAAAACAAAATCTTTATTCTAAAAAAAATGTACCCCCAAAAATGTATTTAAATGTGTGAAATTAGAATGTATAATAAATTTATGTAGATTTCAACGTTTTTGAGATTTTCTCTCTTACAAGCCCTAAATCTATTTGTACAATGGAAGTTATACGCAAGCGCTAAATCAATTCGTATATAGATACATACATATGTATATTATCGTTGGTCTCGTAGGAGTAGATTGTTGGTCTCGAGGGAGGGAGGGGGTAGAGAGAGAGAGAGAGAGTCAACAAGAGAGAAGAGAGTAGATCAGTCGTCGTTGGTGAGAGAAGTTGTCCACCGTTAGGAAGAGAGAAGGGAAAGAGAAGAGAGAGACAAGACACAACACAAACCAACACTCTATTTTGGCAAAGATGAAAGAGAAAGAAAGAGAGAGAGAGGAGCGTGGCCGACGTGGATCTGGCCTCTCACGTGATTTCAATCCACGTCATTAAAGATGCATTAGGGGTCCCAAATTAGTGGTCTGAAACATTTTTCTTATTATTAATTTAGTAGACTGTCATTAGTTTGCCATAGAATTTAATAGTAGATAAACATTTTTACCTCATTTTGTTAGATTAGTCCATGTTCCCACCCATTGTGAGAGATTTGTATCCCATTCTATGAATGGTACATGTGAGCTACATCCCCTGTGAGAGATTTGTCTTCTATTCCGTGAATGATTTCTGTATTCCTAATATTACTGCCTTTTGTTCGTCCATTTTCGTGTCCTTTCAATATAGCATATAATTCAGTAATTCTGATATTTTCATTCCAGAAATGTTCGTTATTCATGAGCCATCTTTGATTATTTGTCTGTTTCAGGTAAAATAAATTGGTGAGTTTATTTATTCCATTTTAATGAACTAATGTGAGTTTAAAAATAAATTAATTAATTCAAAGTTAGCCTTGTGCCCACTTAGCTGATGAACATTGCACAACAAAACCAAGCTCACTCATAATATGAGTTTTATACTAAACAATACAAAATTAAAAAAATTTAAATTACTACCTTATCTAATTCTACTAAAAAGTATTCAAATATTGATTCATATAACCATGTTTTGAAAGGTTTATTATTTTTTTATATATATAAAATGCCCCATAGAAAAAGCTTTAAGCTCGGAAAAAATCAAAGCATACCTTATATGTAGTGGACTTTTGATCCAAGGTACACTACCAGTTCGCAGTTAGGGAGTGTTTATCAGTATGAAAACATGCATGAAAGTTTATTTATATCGTGATTGTCTTATTGCATTGGTGATTACTTATTACAAATAATATATATATATTATATATATCAATAAAAATAATCAAAAATTTATGCAGAAAATCTCTTTAGAATAATGTGAAAGTGTCATTTATAAAACAATAAGTTGCTTCAATATGTCTTTTAATTTGAAATAAATAAATACATATCTGTTACATAATTCTGTATAGATTTTACAAAAATTCAAGAAAAAATATAATAACCTATCTTTTTCCTTTATTGGAAAAGAAAAGGAAAAGCTAAATAGTCAAAGAAGAAAAGTTAATAAGATTAATGGGAATGACATCACAATATGAATAATAGAAGCCAAAAATAAAAAATAAAGAATAAAAAAGGTATTAATACAAGTAAATCTTGAGAAGAGATGGTTGTTAATGTTGGTGAATCACAATCACTTGCCAGAGACTTTTTCCTTGATTTTTTGAACAGTTCCCTTTGCTGCATCTGTGATGTTTTCTGTTGTTTCTGATACTTTCTCACTCACTTCTTTTGTCATTTTAGTCACCTGATCAACCAACCATTTAACAAATATATATAAACTAGAAGAAAAAAAAAAAATGTAATTAATTGCCTATAATTTCACTTTCTAGTTCACTACAAAATAACAATTTGAGTACAAAAAAAATGCTTTGACAATAGAAAATCTTACACTCTCAGCAGCAGAGCTAGCAGTGTCTCTCATGAATTCGCAGGTCTTCCTCACTTCTTTAGCCCCTTCTTTTACAGACTCTGCTGCTTCGGTCACCTTCTCGCACTCTTCTTTCTCAGACTTTGACTGTTTAATATGTCAACAAAATTTGTAACTGCTATTCAGTTACTATCCAATAGTGCAATTATGCATTGCAATTTGAGCTATGCCATTGATTCCATTGAGACTCATTTCCAATTATTGCAGACAATCTCATTTTTTAGGACAAATCAATCAATTTTTCACCTTTCTAACGTGTGACGGAGTCGAATAGGGCACATTGGCCCTATATATACACTTTAGAGGATCTTATTTTAGAAAAACAGAAATTGGTTGATTCTGTGATGGTTTATATGTTTCTAAACTTTTTTTGTGCCTGTGCCCGCACACATATAAAATGGTGAATTAGAACTCACCTTCTGCAAGGGTCTTGTAGCAGTGACAAAAGCCCTTGGGCTCTAACCACTTCCGACAAGGCCGGAAAGCAACTGGAAAGCCTTTCTGTGAGTTTCAAGCTTGCCATCTTTGTTCTGTGCTTCGCTTCCTCCTTTGGTTGTTCCTCTTTTCGTCGGCCAAAACAGTTAAAATTTTTGTAATGGATCTTGATTTTAGGTAGTAAATAAGAGGGAAGAGATTGGAAACAAATTCCATATGTCATGTGTAGAGAGTTTTATGCCAAAACATGGACCACATTTTCTCTGTGTCTTTTTTTTTTCTTTTTTCTTTTTTCTTTTTGGTTGTCCTAACTGCATATCATTGTTCCGAGTCTGTTGGTGTTTTTCTTTGGTTTTGAGGTCTCGTTCTTCTTCCCTACCTGCGACAAAAATTAAGGGGGAATTACACTAACAACCTTATAGTTTGAGATTTGTGTTATTTTAGTATTTAATTTTTTAATTATGATATATTTGATTCTAAATTTTAAATCTTGTTTCAAATAAAAATAATAAAAGATATTTCATTTGCAAATGGTTTATTTCAAGCGCAAGATCGTCATACAATTTATTTTGTGTTGGTTAACTTATATGTTATTTTAAATGTAATGACTTTTTTTTTTTTTTTAATGAATGATGCTTGTTTAGTTTGGTTTTCAGAATTTTTTTTTAAGAAACAAAAAATTAAATTTGTAAAAAAAATTAAAAACACATTATTTTATGGTGAATTACACTAACAGTCCCTATAGTTTGGGTCTTGTTTCAGTTTGATCTTTGACTTTTCAATTGTGACACATTTGACCCTAAATTTTAAATCTTGCTTCAAATAAGGATAATTGAAGATATCATTGCTCAATTTTAAGGGTAACGTCATTAATTTGATAAAGTATAAACTAATTTGACAAAAAAAATGTCAAAAAATATTTTGAATTTTTAAAAATTATTTCTACCACACCATAGATAAAATTAAGTAAAATTGATAAATCTTTTACACATTTATTTTTTTTTTTACCAAATTAATTTTATTATATGTTTGAATGATGATCATATAATGGGTGGTTATTAGACTTTTAATATGTAATCGATATATTTAATATATGAAATGTTTTAGTTTTGGATTTTTGATTTAATGGATTACTTTAATAATGATATCAAAGTTGTCGCCATATTGGCTTTTGAAAAAATAAAACTAATTTAATGAAAATAAAAATAACCACCAATTACATGATCATCATCCAAACACATAATAAAGTTAATTTGGTAAAATAAATAAATGTGTAAAAGATTTATCAATTTTACATAATTTTATCTTTGGTGAGTATATAGAATTTTTAAAAATTTAAAAATATTTTTTTGACATTTATTTTTGTCAAATTAGTTTATATTTTATCAAATGGATGACTTTGCTATTGAGCAATGATATATTCAATTGTTCTTATTTGGAACAAGATTCAAAATTCAAAGTCAAAAGTGTCACAATTGAAAAGTCAGGGACCAAAGTGACACAAACCCCAAACTATATGGACCTTTCATGTAATTCGATCTTATTTTTATATAATTTTATCTTTTAGGAGGGTAGGAATAATTTTTTTATATTTAATTTTGTTAAATTAATTTCTATTTTTTTAAAAGACAAACATAGCTACAATTTTGATGTCATTATTGAACCAATCCATTAAATTAAAAAATCCAATACTAAAAACATTTCATATATTAAACATGTCAATTACACATTAAAAGCTTAATAACCAACCATTACATAATAACTATCTAAAAATATCTATCAACAACAAGAAAATTGCTATGGATTCTAAATAAATTACCAAATTTTCTACCAAACTTTTCACATTGGTGTGGAACCCACACACATGTGATTTGTGTGGGTTCCACACCCATGAGAGATGTTTGGTAGAAAATTTGGTAATTTATTTAGGGTCTCTAGCATGATTCTAACAACAAACATAATCATCTATTATATGATAACCATCCAAAAATCAACAACAAAAAATGCCACTCATTACATAATCATCATCTATACACATATTAAAAATTAATTTGGTAAAAATTAAAAAAAAATGTAAAAGATTTATCATTTTTATACAATTTTATCTTTGGTGAGTACAAATAATTTTTAAAAATTCAAAAATAATTTTTGATATTTATTTTATCAAACTAGTTTATATTTTATCAAATTGACAACTTTGCTTTTAAAATGGAGCAATAGTGTCTTCAATTGTCCTTATTTAGAACGAGATTCAAAATTCAATATTAAATGTATCACAATTGAAAGATTAGTGACTAAAGTGACACAAGTTTCAAACTATAGAAACCGTTAATATAATTTACCTAAAAATTTTAAAAAAAAATTATCTGGTATGTCCGACTTATGAGGTAAATTGCATGACATTCTATAATGGGGCACTTTTTCATAAATCTTTTTTCATTTACTTATGTTCCATTTAGTCCACGTTATTTTCTTATATTCAAATAAGTCCTATGCGTGACATAGTTATCAAAATACCCCCAATAATATTTACATTTATAGTGTGAATGTTCCGTGATGTGAATGTTCACACTGTCAATGTGAACATTCACACGTCAATGTGAATATTCATATTGTAAAATATGAATGTTCACATCACTAAATTATTAATCGTTCAAAAAATATTTGTAAGGGTAGAAATGCCTATAAATATTTTAAATATGAGAATTAGGATTTGGTAGATCAAATGTTCAAATAATAAGATTTATTAAAATACAAGAATATCTTATGAACTAATTAAAATACAAATACTTAAAAAAAAATTCTAATACATCTCCCTTCTATAATAAAAGGACACATAATCAATTATAGATTATTAACTATTTGAACTATAAATATGACCCTTCTGGTTGTTGGATTTATAGCCGTTCTTTTTTATGGTTGAAAAATAGATTAAATTCATGACGTTCAGGTCATAGGAATTGAGAATTTTTTGAATGGGCTGAATTTTTCTACCATCTATAATTTGGATTGGAGGGTGTTATTTAAATCTATGAAATTTATTATGGGGTTCGTTTCAATAATTTAAATCATTTATTTTGTAAGATCTTTGTATATATCATTTGTAAAAGAAAATTTTAAATCAATTTAATAATCTTAATCTATTCAATTTATCACGTTTGTTACAAATAAATAAATTAATAAATGATCTATTTTTAAAAATGCATTTATTATTTATTTGTTTAGATACAAATGCAATAAATTGAATAGATTATAATTATTGGATCGATTTAGTTTTTCTTGTGAATGATATACACGAAAAATTCTACAAAATGAATGATTTTGATCATCTTAAGATCCATAGTGAATCTCACAAGCCCAAATAGCAAGGGTGGGCATACAATAGGCCGGGTTCGAGCTGGACCGATACTACATAATAAGGGACTTTGTGTCTATCCAAGCCTGACCCAACCCCAACATCGAGCATCTAGATCTGTCCAAACCGAACCCAAAAAATAATTATAAATTCCAAGTATGCAGTATTCTCTCATAAATATAGAAAGATCAAATTAATTATTTTCCTCATTCTACTCTAATAAGAACTATAAATGTAATTCCAAAATAAGTCAGCCCCTAAAAGAAAGAACAATATTATATAATTCAATTTCTCACATCATTTTCTCACTTTTAGACATAAAATAAATGCAGTAATATTAGGAACACAAAAATCATTGACAAAATGGGATACAAATCTCTCACAAGGGGTGGGTCTCACACATGTGGGCCCTACTCCTACATGTGGGACCTACCTCTTGTGAGAGGTCTATGTCCTATTTTGTGAATAGTTTCTGTACATATATACTTATTCAAATAAATGTGGCTCACATTCATAAATGCATATAGGAACCACTCACTTATGTCTTCGAGTAAAAAGGGAAAAAAACAAAAGTAAGAAATATGATTATATATAGTATTTTTAAAAAAAAAAAATAAATACATCTTTTACATTTACTTTGAAGATGCTATTAACTCTCTAAAAAATGCCTATATAATCTTCAAAATATAATCTTCAAACCTATCCTCCATTTGAAACTCACTTCTCATTAGTTATGGACAAAAGCAAGGTCTTGTTCACTTGCATTTTTCTTCTTGAGATAACCTTCTCTTATGGAGTTAGGTCAATTAAGGGAACGTGGTTGAATGTAGAAATACAAACTAAAACACCATACCAGAGTCTTTGTGTTGGTGGCCCTCCTAATAAGGAAGTTGATAGGCTTTCTGGTGAGAAAGCTTTTCAACCCACTCGAATAACTAATTGCCCTATCCATCATCCTTCTCCACCTCCCTACCAGGGAGCTAGCAGGTTTGCTGGTGCGAAAGCTTTTTTACCCACTTCATCGGGTAATAGCCCTGGCGTTGGTCATTCTGCTTCACCTCCCAATCAAGGAGTTGGCAAGTTTGCTGGTGCTAAAGTTTTTCAGCCTACTCTACCGGGTAATAGCCCTGACATCAGTCATTTTTCTCTATCCTCCAATAAGGGATCTGGAAAGCTTGCTAGTGAGAGAGTTTTTCGACCCACTCCAACAGGTAGTAGCCCTGGCGCCGATCATTCTGCTTCATCCCTTTATAAGGGAGCTGGCAGGCTTGTTAGTGAGAGAGTTTTGCAAAATTTTCGACCCACTCTAACAAGTAGTAACCCTAGCCCTGGCGTCGGTCATTTTAAGCCACCCCCTTACAAAGGAGTTGGCAAGCTTGCTAGTGAGAGAGTTTTTCAACTTTTTCAACCCACTCTAACAGGTAGTAACCCTAGCCTTGGCGTCGGTCATTTTAAGCCACCCCCTTACAAAGGAGCTGGCAAGCTTGCTAGTGAGAGAGTTTTTCAACTTTTTCGACCCACTCTAACAGGTAGTTACCCTAGCCCTGGCGTTGGTCATTTTAAGCCACCCCCTTACAATGGATCTGGCAAGCTTGCTAGTGAGAGAGTTTTTCAACTTTTTCGACCCACTCTAACAAGTAGTAACCCTAGCCCTGGTGTCGATCATTTTAAGCCACCCCCTTACAAGGGAGCTGGCAGGCTTGCTAGTGAGAAAGGTTTTGGCCCTAACCCTGGTGAAGGTCATTTTAGGCCACTCCTTTATAAGGGGGTTGGCAGGCTTGCTAGTGAGAGAGTTTTTCGACTCACTCCAACAAGTAGTAGCCCTGGCGACGATCATTCTGCTCTAGCCCCCTATAAGGAAGTTGGCAGGCTTGCTGGTTAAAAAGCTTTTCGACCCACTTCACAAGGTAATAGCCCTGGCGTCGGACATTCTACTCCACCTCCCGATCAAGGATTTTCAATTTTACTTTAGATCTTTGTTTCAATAATAGCATGAATGAAGCTCTCAATGTAATTCTCAATTATAATTAAATAAATAAATAAGAAAGGAGGGGAAATTTTAGTAAATCCCCCTTTTACCTCATTTTGTTAGATTAGTCCATGTTCTCACCCAGTGTGAGAGATTTGTATCCCATTCTGTGAATGGTACATGTGAGCCACATCCTTTGTGAGAGATTTGTGTCCTATTCTGTGAATGATTTCTGTATTTCTAGTATTACTGCATTTTGTTCGTCCATTTTCGTGTCCTTTCAATATAGCATATAATTAGGTAATTATGATATTTTCATTCCAGAAATGTTGTTATTCATGAGCCATCTTTGATTATTTGTTTGTTTCAGGTAAAATAAATTGGTGAGTTTATTTATTCCATTTTATTGAACTAATGTGAGTTTAAAAATAAATTAATTAATTCAAAGTTAGCCTTGTGCCCACTTAGCTGGTGAACATTGCATAATTATTTATTCCATTTTATTGAACTAATGTGAGTTTAAAAATAAATTAATTAATTCAAAGTTAGCCTTGTGCCCACTTAGCTGGTGAACATTGCATAATTATTTATTCCATTTTATTGAACTAATGTGAGTTTAAAAATAAATTAATTAATTCAAAGTTAGCCTTGTGCCCACTTAGCTGGTGAACATTGCATAACAAAACCAAGCTCACTCACAATATGAGTTTTATACTAAACAATATGAAATTAAAAAAATTTAAATTACTACCTTATCTAATTCTACTAAAAAATATTCAAATATTGATTCATATTAAAACCATGTTTTGAAATGTTTATTATTTTTTTATATATATAAAATGCCCCATAGAAAAAGCTTTAAGCTCGGAAAAAATCAAAGCATACCTTATATGTAGTGGACTTTTGATCCAAGGTACACTACCAGTTCGTAGTTAGGGATGTTTTTCAGTATGAAAACATGCATGAAAGTTTATTTATATCGTGATTGTCTTATTGCATTGGTGATTACTTATTACAAATATATAAATATCAATAAAAATAATCAAAACATTTATGCAGAAAATCTCTTCAGAATAATGTGAAAGTGTCATTTATAAAACAATAAGTTGCTTCAATATGTCTTTTAATTTGAAATAAATAAATACAAATCTGTTACATAATTCTGTATAGATTTTACAAAAATTCAAGAAAAAATATAATAACCTATCTTTTTCCTTTATTGGAAAAGAAAAGGAAAAGGAAAACAGTCAAAGAAGAAAAGTTAATAAGATTAATGGGAATGACATCACAATATGAATAATAGAAGCCAAAAATAAAAAATAAAAAAGGTATTAATACAAGTAAATCTTGAGAAGAGATGGTTGTTAATGTTGGTGAATCACAATCACTTGCCAGAGACTTTTTCCTTGATTTTTTGAACAGTTCCCTTTGCTGCATCTGTGATGTTTTCTGTTGTTTCTGATACTTTCTCACTCACTTCTTTTGTCATTTTAGTCACCTGATCAACCAACCATTTAACAAATATATATAAACGAGAAGAAAAAAAAAATGTAATTAATTGCCTATAATTTCACTTTCTAGTTCATTACAAAATAACAATTTGAGTACAAAAAAAATGCTTTGACAATAGAAAGTCTCACACTCTCAGCAGCAGAGCTAGCGGTGTCTCTCATGAATTCGCAGGTCTTCCTCACTTCTTTAGCCCCTTCTTTTACAGACTCTGCTGCTTCGGTCACCTTCTCGCATTCTCTTCTTTCTCAGACTTGGACTGTTTAATATGTCAACAAAATTTGTAACTGCTATTCAGTTACTATCCAATAGTGCAATTATGCATTGCAACCCAAACTACAAGAACAATGTTGTTAATGTTTGTTGTTATTTGAGCTATGCCATTGATTCCATTGAGACTCATTTCCAATTATTGCAGACAATATCATTTTTTAGGAAAATCAAGACCAGAGATCTCAAATTTTCCCTTTCTAAAGTGTGACGGAGTCGAATAGGGCACATTGGCTCTATATATACACTTTAGAGCATCTTATTTTAGAAAAACAGAAATTGATTGATTCTGTGATCGGTTATATGTTTCTGAACTTTTTTGTGCCCGTGCCCGCACACATATAAAATGGTGAAATAGAACTCACCTTCTGCAAGGGTCTTGTAGCAGTGACAAAAGCCCTTGGGCTCCAACCACTTCCGACAGAGGCCGGAAAGTAACTGGAAAGCCTTGCTGTGAGTTTCAAGCTTGCCATCTTTGTTCTGTGCTTCGCTTCCTCCTTTGGTTGTTCCTCTTTTCGTCGGCCAAAACAGTTAAAATTTTTGTAATGGATCTTGATTTTAGGTAGTAACATAAATAGAGGGAAGAGATTGGAAACAAATTCCATATGTCATGTGTAGAGAGTTTTATGCCAAAACATGGACCACATTTTCTCTGTTTTTTTTTTTCTTTTTTTTTTTTTGGTTGTCCTAACTGCATCAAAAGTGGCACATCAATGTTCCGAGTCTGTTGGTGTTTTTCTTTGGTTTTGAGGTCTCGTTCTTCTTCCCTACCTGCCACAAAAATTAAAGGGCGAATTATCCTAACAATTCTTATAGTTTGGAATTTGTATCATTTTAGTATTTGATTTTTTAATTATGATATATTTGACTCTGAATTTTAAATCTTGTTCCAAATAAGAATAATTAAAAATATTTCATTTACAAATGGTTTATTTAAAGCGCAAGATCGTCATACAATTTATTTTGGGTTGATTAACTTGTATGTTGTTTTGAATGTAATGATTTTTTTTTTTTTTTTAAATGAAGATGCTTGTTTGGTTTGATTTTCACAATTTTCAAAAAAAAAATTCTAAGAAACTAAAAATTAAATTGGTAAAAAAAATTAAAAACACATTATTTTTGGGGTAAATTACACTAACAATCCCTATAGTTTGGGTCTTTGTCACTTTGGTCCATGACTTTTCAGTTGTGACACATTTGACCCTAAATTTTAAATTTTGTTCCAAATAAGGACAATTGAAGATATCATTACTCAATTTCAAGGGCAAAGTCGTTAATTTGATAAAATATAAACTAATTTGACAAAAATAAATGTCAAAAAAATATTTTAAATTTTTAAAAATTATTTCTATCCACCAAAGATAAAATTATGTAAAATTGATAAATCTTTTACACATTTTTTGAAACCAAATTAATTTTTATTATATGTTTGGATGATGATCATGTAATGGGTGGTTATTAGACTTTTAATATGTAATTGATATATTTAATATATGTAATGTTTTTAGTTTTGGATTTTTGATCTAATGGATTAGTTTAATAATGATATCAAAGTTGTCACCATATTTGACTTTTGGAAAAATAAAAACTAATTTAATGAAGATAAAAACAACCACCCATTACATGATCATCATCCAAACATATAATAAAAGTTAATTTGGTAAAATAAATAAATTAATAAATGTGTAAAAGATTTATCAATTTTACATAATTTTATCTTTGGTGAGTATAAATAATTTTTTAAAATTTAAAAATATTTTTTTGACAGTTATTTTTGTCAAATTAGTTTATATCCTATCAAATTGACGACTTTGCCCTTGAAATTGAGTAATGGTATATTCAATTATCCTTATTTGAAACAAGATTCAAAATTCAAAGTCAAATGTGTCACAATTAAAAAGTTAGGGACTGAAGTGACATAAACCCCAAACTATAGGGACCTTTCGTGTAATTCGATCTTATTTTTTATATAATTTTATCTTTTGGGAGGGTAGAAATAATTTTTTTATATTTAATTTTGTTAAATTAATTTCTATTTTTTAAAAAGTCAAACATAACTACAATTTTGATGTTATTATTGAACCAATCCATTAAATTAAAAAATCTAACACTAAAAATTTTTATATATTAAACATATCGATTACACATTAAAAGCCTAATAACCATCCATTACATAATAACCATCCAAAAATATCTATTAACAATAAAGGAATTGCTATAGATCCCAAATAAATTAGCAAACTTCTCATATGGGTGTGGGACCCACACACATGTGATTTGTGTGGGTCCCATACTCATGTGAGATGTTTGGTAAAAAATTTGGTAATTTATTTGAGGTCCCTAGCATAACTCTAACAACAAATATAATCATCTATTATACGATAACCATCCAAAAATATCAACAAAAAATAACCATTCATTACGTAATCATTATCCAAACACATATTAAAAATTAATTTGGTAAAAAATTTTAAAAAATGTAAAAGATATATCATTTTTATACAATTTTATCTTTGGTGGGTACATATAATTTTTAAAAATTCAAAAATAATTTTTGATATTTATTTTTATCAAACTAGTCTATATTTTATTAAATTGACGACTTTGCTTTTAAAATGGAGCAATAGTGTCTTCAATTATCTTTATTTAAAACGAGATTTAAAATTCAATATTAAATGTATTACAATTGAAAGATTAGGGAATAAAGTGATATAAGTTTCAAATTATAGAAACCGTTAATATAATTTATCTAAAAAATTTTAAAAAAATTATTTGGTATGTCCGACTTATGAGGTAATTGCATGACATTTTATAATGGGACACTTTTTCATAAATCCCTTTTCATCTATTTATGTTCCATTTAATCTACATTATTTTCTTATATTCCAATAAGTCCTATCAGTGACATAGTTACCAAAATACTCTTAATAATATTCACCTTTATAGTGTGCATGTTCCATGGTGTGAATGTTCACACTGTCAATGTGAACATTCACACGTCAATGTGAATATTCATATTGTAAAATATGAATTTTCACATCACTAAATTGCTAACTGTTCAAAAAATATTTATAAAGGTAGAAATATCCATAAAATACTTTAAATATGAGAATTAAGATTTGGTAGA
The DNA here is from genome assembly GCA_030407325.1 of Camellia japonica. NCBI lineage: Eukaryota > Viridiplantae > Streptophyta > Magnoliopsida > Ericales > Theaceae > Camellia > Camellia japonica. The sequence continues at coordinate 29,940,888 of JAPPVO010000036.1, read as the reverse complement.
TCAAATGTTCAAATAATATAACTTATTAGAATATAAGAATATTTTATGAACTAATTAAAATACAAATACTTTAAAAAATAAATCTCCCTTCTATAATAAAAGGACACATAATCAATTATAAATTATTAACTATTTGAACTATAAATAAGACCCTTCTGGTTGTTGGATTTATAGCCTTTCTCTTTTAGGGTTAAAAAATAGATTAAATTCATGACGTTCAGGTCATAACAATTGAGAATTTTTTGATTTTTTCTTACATCTTAGAGGGTGTTATTTAAATCTGTGAAATTTATTATGGGATTTGTTTCAATAATTTAAATTATTTATTTTGTAAGATCTTTTGTATATATCATTTGTAAAAGAAAATTTTAAATCAATTTGATAATCTTAATCTATTTAATTTATCACGTTTGTTACAAATAAATAAATAAATGATCTATTTTTAAAAATACATTTATTATTCATTTGTTTAGATACAAATGCAATAAATTGAATAGATTATAACTATCAGATCGATCTAGTTTCTCTTATGAATGATGTACACGAAAAATTCTACAAAATGAATGATTTTGATCATCTTAAGATCCATAGTGAATCTCACAAGCCCATATAGTAGGGGTGGGCATACAATAGGCCGGGTTCGAGCTAGACCAACACTACATAATAAGAGACTTTGTGTTTACCCACGCCTGACCCAACCCCAACATCGAGCCTCTAGATCTGCCCAAACTTGACCCAAAAAATAATTATAAATTCCAAGTATACAGTATTCTCTCACAAATATAGAAAGATCAAATTAATTATTTTTCCTCATTCTACTCTAATAAGAACTATAAATGTAATTTCAAAATAAGTAGCCCCTAAAAGAAAGAACAATATTATATAATTCAATTTCTCACATCATTTTCTCATTTTTAGACATAAAATAAATGCAGTAATATTAGGAACACACAAATCATTCATAAAATGGGATACAAATCGAAGGGATGGGTCTCACACATGTAGGCCCTATTCCTACATGTAGGCCCTATTCCTACATGTAGGTCCTACCTCTTATGAGAGGTCTATGTCCTATTCTGTAAATAGTTTTTGTACATATATACTTATTCAAATAAATGTGGCTTACATTCATAAATACATATAGGATCCACTCACTTATGTCTTCAAGTAAAAAAGGAGGGGAAAAAAAAAAAGAAGTAAGAAATATGATTATATATAGTATTTTTAAAAAAAATAAAATAAATACATCTTTTACATTTATTTTGAAGATGCTATTAACTATCTAAAAAATGCCTATATAATCTTCAAACCTATCTTCCATTTGAAACTCACTTCTCATTAGTTATGGACAAAAGCAAGGTCTTGTTCACTTGTGTTTTTCTTCTTGAGATAACCTTCTCTTATGGAGTTAGGTCAATTAAGGGAACGCAGTTGAATGTAGAAATACAAACTAAAACACCATACCAGAGTCTTTGTGTTGGCGGGCCTCCTAATAAGGGAGCTGAAAGGCTTTCTGGTGAGAAAACTTTTCAACCCACTCGAATAACTAATTGCCCCATCCATTATCCTTCTCCAACTCCCGACCAAGGAGCTAGCAGGTTTGTTGGTGCGAAAGCTTTTCTACCCACTTCATCGGGTAATAGCCTTGGCGTTGGTCATTCTGCTTCACGTCCCAATCAAGGAGCTGGCAAGTTTGCTAGTGCTAAAGTTTTTCAGCCTACTCCACCGGGTAATAGCCTTGGTGTCGGTCATTCTGCTCCATCCTCCAATAAGGGAGCTGGCAAGCTTGCTAGTGAGAGAGTTTTTCGACCCACTCCAATAGGTAGTAGCCCTGGCGCCGATCATTCTGTTTCATCCCCCCATAAGGAAGCTGGCAGGCTTGCTAGTGAGAGAGTTTTTCAACTTTTTCGATCCACTCTAACAGGTAGTTACCCTAGCCCTGGCGTCGGTCATTTTAAGCCACCGCCTTACAAGGGAGCTGGCGGGCTTGCTAGTGAGAAACATTTTGGCCCTAGCCCTGGTGAAGGTCATTCTAGGCCACCCCCTTATAAGGGGGCTGGCAGGCTTGCTAGTGAGAGTTTTTCGACTCACTCCAACAGGTAGTAGCCCTGGCGACAATCATTCTGCTTTACCCCCCTATAAGGAAGCTGGCAGGCTTGCTGGTTAGAAAGCTTTTCGACCCACTCCACAAGGTAATAGCCCTGGCGTCAGACATTCTGCTCCACCTCCCGATCAGGGATTTTCAATTTTACTTTAGATCTTTGTTTCAATAATAGCATGAATGAAGCTCTCAATGTAATTCTCAATTATAATTAAATAAATAAATAAGAAGGGAGGGGAAATTTTAGTAAATCCCCCTTTTAATTATGACTCTTGTAAATTGTCTTCCTAATATTTAAAACTTAATGCTTAACTCGCTTCAAATATAAGAAGGGCACTCGGCCAAAAAATCCATGTGTAGATTTTGTTTGACCAAAAATTTAGTTGCTAAAATAATTTAGAGTGCTGCTAAATGCCCCTATCTTTCTTCTTAGGACCTCCACTTCTTTGAACCCCTACTATCAAAATTACTCCCTTCTTTATTTTTCTTTAGACCCTTACCATAATCCCAAATATACCCTCTCCCTAAAACTTTTTCATTTTTTAACCGGCAATCTCACCCTTAACTCCAGTGACTCCTCCCACAACCCTCATCTTCCATTGGAGACCCTCCTTTAGCCCCCATTCCTTACCATCAGTTAGTCATCACCACCTTATCCCTCATTGATCCACCTCATCTGTCTTCTTCTACCTCAGATTTCTCTTCCTTTGTCAATCCACTACAACGACTATCACTACTGTCGTAACTACCCCATTCTGTATCCATCATCTCTATCAACAATGAGGAACGACAGTGAATTCCTCACTCACACCCTCTCCATCATCAACGGTGAAAAAGATTTGTGGGCTTTGACTCCCCATCTTGCATCCAATGAATTTGTTTGAATTGGTTTAATAGTATGTTTGTTTGCTATATTGGTTTGTTTGTTACAATAACTAATGAATAAATTGGGTTTTTATGTTCAGAATTGAGTAACCGAACAAATCCTTTATGTTCAACACTGTGTTACTGAACCAAAAGGATTTATTCAGAACTATATTGCCGAACATTTGGGACTTGCTCATCACTGTGTTGTCGAACCCACTTTACCATCGTGAACTTCCCATCCATTATGAAAGTAAGCGGGAGAGAGAAAGGGGGATGAAAACCTAGAGTTTTCAAAAGAAGACTAAGAAGAAAAAGAAGAAGAAGGGGGTGACGGAGAAGGGTTAGGAGGCTATGGGTGGTGGCGAGGGGTTGGGTGGTGGTTTCAGAGGTTGTCAGTTGTAGTGGAAGTGATGGTGGGTTGGTCGTCGGAGGGTGGATTGGTCACGGGATAGTGTCGGCGAGAGTGAAAGTGGTGGTGGGATTAGGGTTAGGGTTAGACTTTGGAGAATAGAATGGGGACAAAATTGGAATTTGATTTTGAACAAAGTTATAATTAAAAAAAAATGGGGGGTCCTAAGAAGAAATGTAGGGGCATTTAGCAGCCATAAGGTCAAACTTAGACAAAAAGACTAAAAATACCCACGTATATATATTGTATCCCCTCTCTCTCTCTCTCTCTTTCCAAAATATGGCATTTGTGAATGATTGCCTCTCAATCCACTTATGGGGTGTTCATTTGGTGGGATACAACTATGGGATTGAACTTCATGTCCACTGGAATAATTAGTCTAACATTTGAATAGAAAAATAAAAGTCAGACCAATGGTCTAGTTGGACTAATAGTCCTCCACATGTGGGATAACTCTGTCCCCTAGGGGGGTGTGTGATAGAAATGGACAGATTGAGCCAACCTCTGAATTAACTAGTTAAATGACGAAATTGACCACTCAAGTATATAACATTTCTTTCTTTAATTTTTTTTAAACATGTTGAATTTTTTTTAAGTATGTATAAATTAATCCCGTAATATATAATTGTTTTCTTTTATTTTTTTGATATTAGCAAAATAATAAAAGGAAATATACTTTCAATATTTAAAAGGAAAAAGAATATATAACATTTTTTTTCTTTATTTTTTAAAATATTTTTTTAAACATGTTGATTTTTTTTAGACATATATATTAATTAATCTCGTGATACATAACAGTCTTCTTCTTTCTTTTTTTTGTTTTTTTGTATTAACAAAATTATAAATGAAAATATACTTCTAATGTTACATTTAAATAAAATTAATAGTGATCTTACTAAAATAAAATAAAATAAAATATACTTTAAATTTAGACAATTCAAAAAGACAAAATGATCTTTTAAAAGTTATCATTTAAAAAGACAAAATGATTTTTTTAAAAAGACAAATAAAAAAAATTTCGATGTACTGAAAAAAATGATCTTTTAAGAAGTTATCATTTTTTAAAATAATTTTTTAACTAAATATGAGATTCATTAGAATAATTATTTTTAGATATCTAATTCCATGATAAAATAAACATGAGATAGATATCATTTCCAGCTAAACATTTTCAGACATCTAATTTCATGATAAAACAAACCTAAGATAGGCATTATTTCTAGCCAAATAGTCTTGAAACTATTTATTTAGGACTAACAGTCCGTTTGAATCCTAATTCTCCTTTCTCCAGTCTGTCCAAATAAACATGGTCTTAAATCTCAGATCTCACGTTTTGCTCCTCCATCATCGTCCCTCGTTGCTACCCCCAATCTGCCACCACCACCACCACCACCTCCCCCATCTGAATAGACACCACCTTCGCTCTTGTCAACGCCTTGCATCTCTCTCTCTCTCTCTCACTCTCACGTCGCTGATCTCCTTCATCTCTCTCTCATTTCTCATCGGATTAACCTTCACTGAGACTTCACCACCCCATTCTGATCGGATCTGGAATGTTTCTCTTTCTCAACGACGGAGGTGTGAGACTTGTGGTGGAGGTTGATTTGTGCGACCGGATCTAGACTCCTTGTTCCAACAGTGGCATATATTCTATATTTATATATATACTGATTATTTGTGTTTAGTTCAGTCATCTTGGCTTATAGTTCATTTGTACAGATAAAAGAATATTTTGACAGTCCATTTAGTACAGAGAAATGTGTTTTGAAATGAGTTCAGAAAGGATTTTAAGATATATATATATATATATTCTACAGTAGAAGAAGATGAATAGGACTCTTTTGAGTTTGTTTAAAAGATTGTTTACTTTGAGAAAAAAGGTTAGTTTTATGCTTCTTAGAACACATTTAAAGACAGTAACAATGTGATTCGGGGTCGATGGTGATGGTGGTGATGCTCTTGTTATGGTGGGAGGGGATGAGTTTGAGATATGTTGAAAAATAATAGTTTTTCAGCAACTTTAATTCGAAATTAAAGTGGGACCCAAACCACCGGTTAAAGTGGGTCTGAGTGGTTTTGCATTCTCTTAAGTGAGAGGATTGCAATACAAAAATAATGAGCCGAAACCATTGAGTTGTGAATGAGAATTGTCTCATAAAGTGGACATCAATAAAGTTAGACTTAGATTTAGACTTAGTCTTAGTTTGAATTGGGTCTAGGATTGTGCTTTTGCATATGCTGGATTTGGTCTTGGACTTGGACTTGGACTTAATCTTGAGCTTGGGCTAAGCTATGTTGTGTTGGGCTTAGCTTGTGCATGTGTTTGATAATTGGGCTTGGATCGGGTTGTGACCCAACATTAGTATCCATTTTGTGACCCATCTGGTTGGTTTATTCAATCATCATTATATACATATTTATTTGTATATTTTAAGCACATGAGAGGTTTTGACCTTTGTAACTCTCATCTTTTGATGATAAAGTTGATGACCATATTAGTGGCCGTAGGTTTTTAACCTTTGTTACTCTAGCCCTAATGGCTAGAGTTGATGGCCTTGGTTAATGCATTTGATGGCCCTATTGATATATAGCCTTCATGGTTAGGGATTCCCCTACTTGTATAAATAGAGGCCTTTCCTTCCAACTTGGAAGGATAATTTTTGGTGAGGTTTTTAATGGAAAATGGAGATGGTGTTTTGAGATAAAAAGTTGGAAATGCTTTTTTTTTTTTTTTTTTTTTTTCTACCAAAGAAAAAATTTCCTATCTTCTTTTGCTAGCCCCTTCTTTGGTTCTTGTTAGAGAGTGTTCAACCATTGTCAAGTTTGCCGAAGTTATTCAAAAGGTGCTTCTGTATTAGCTGGTTTCGACCATCGTATCCTGGGAGACAAATGCCGGCGTACCTCCAGCATCCATTGGGAGGCGGTGAATCTGTTTTGAAGAAACTGTCTAGTATAGGCTTCTGTTTGCTTCTTTTCTTATCATTTGTTTTTAAATTTTTCAATATTTAGTTTACAAAGATGAGTTCTAATCTTTAGTTATCCATGTTAATAATTTGTTCTATTAGTAATGTAATCTAATTTATTGCTGTATTTTTAGTTGTGTCGTTTATTCTGTATTTCATCATTTTAATAAAAAAATTGTTTTGTCATTTCTATTTAATTTATTATATATATATTTCTTGTATTATTATGAAAAAATACCAACAATCTTAAAACAGATTTTTAATAAAACAATGTAGGTTTTATTATAATTTTATTTTAGTGATTCTTGGAATTAAAATTAATTTAATTGTCTAGAGTTATTAGAATTTGAGTTGTTTGTTTAAGTAATTTATATATGCAATTTATTTTATGTTGATTAGTTGTTATTGCATGAGTTATTTGATGGTAGTGCTTAAGTTGGTAGGAGTTTATAAAAATAAAATAAGAATTTTATTTATTTTATTTCTTAAGATTTTTACTAATTTATTTGATTTGTTTGTTATTTGTTCTCTTTTATAATTAACTTTCTCTAGAGGTTTACCTGAACGCGAAAGCAGGATATATAATACAAACAAATAAAATAAATTGAAATTAGTAAATGAAACTACTAATTTTTGTTTTGAATAGGATAACTTAAACAAGGATAAGAATTTTGGAATTTTAGATTTTTGAACATATTTGTGAGTTTAATCATTCACCGTAATGTGGAGAATTATTTTGGATTTATTTCGCATTGTTTCGAAAGTTTGTTAAACAATTTTGATTTAATTCAATTAATTAAATTCTGAGAAAATCAAAGTGTTGGAATTCGTGTTTTGAGAATTTCAAGAGATTCGTCTAGTCGAAAGGCTTTCGACAATATAAAATATCTCCAAACATGTTTGTTTTACGAGAAAATTTATTAAAATAGTTTTTTTTTTTTTCTCTGTATAATGGTCTTATTTCTGAGCTTGCTTATGATTATGTTGCACTATCGCATGTTGTATAGCTTGGTATTGTAGTGATATTAACTTTTATTTATTTTTTATTTATTATTTTTTTTTGTTGTATCAATTGTGAGTTCTTTCATGTCTTGATGTGTAATTAAGGAAATTACTCTAAAATATTTTATATATTCATGGAATGGTAAGTGAAAAGTTAACTCTATTGTTATATATATTTGCTCATAGTTGCATGGTTGGATTGTCAACATTATGACCATAATATTCCTATATATATAATTGATTCATAACCATGCAACTCATGACATTCTTGTAACTGGAATGCATCTATAGCCTTTGAATTACACATTGCGAGTTATAACTGAAATTACTTATGTAATATTCATTTTATTGGTTCATTAACTCATCTCGTATCCAAATGGGTATATGAACAGTGAGCATGGAGATTTAGCGGCAACAAGAATAGAGTTTTATACAAAGATAAACATTACAAGTGGAGAAGTGTATTCTTAGCTAAACAGACGATTCCAGATGCAACCATGAATTCTATTTTGCAGATTTAGACAATTTGTAATTGTAACAGTTGCATTTCCATTTCCATATGTAGTGGTTTTAATTTCTAATTTGTAATAGTTTCACCATAGTGAAAGGAAAGAGGGAAGAAAAGAAATTATAAACCTTCGGGTTTAAAGAAAGTCGTTGGGATTAATTTTATTATTCCCAAAGTGTTTTGACTTTCTGTAATAGAAACCAAAATTTATCCTTGGCTAAAGATTATTTCTAATTTATATTCAGAAATGGTAACTGAAACGAATTTGGTTTCAAACCTTTGGAGTTTGAAGAAGTCTTTGGGTTTAATCATTTTATTCCCAAAGTGTTGGAAAACCGAGTTTTGGAGAAAGTCTTTGGTTATAATCTTATTATTTCCAAAGTGTTTTGGTTTTGGGAGAAGAAACCAACTTTTAGCATTAGCTAAAATATTTTTGATTTTTATTCAGAAATAATAGGCTTAGTTTCGGGAGCACCGATTAACTTTTATGAGTGGTGTAATTCTGATAGTAATTTTTAATTGCTTATAAGTTTTGTAAACTTTATTTGTTCTAACTTAGTTTATCCCCTGAAAAACTTAATTCTAAATTTGTTTCCCATGGACTAGGAGTCAACATGCTCTTGAAATTTTTGTCTAAGGTTAACTGGGTCTTAAGTGGGACCGGTGTGACCCCTCTAGTCTTCTTGGAAACTTTCCTGACCATGTTCAGTTCTAGGGTAAGTTGTGAGATCAGTTTTGAATTAAATTTCAGACTTTGGATTTTCTAGTGTCAAGTTTAGTTTCTAGAAAAACAGAATAGTGAAATTATGTTGTGATTTTTCAGAAATGGCTTCAAAAGGTGACTACAGAAAGTGTTATTCCACCTGAAAACCTTAAGCCTTGCGAGGTTCTTAAAGGAAAATCTAGAGAGATCAAGTGTGATAAAAGGAAATCATAAGATTGCATGATAATATCTCTGAATTAATTAGAGACAATTAGTATGTTATCCTTATGTCAATTATAGCACGTATGATTGCCATGTGACTTTGCTCGAAAGCAAAGATGAGATAACCCGTTAGGGTGGGTGAATGTATTTTTTGAATTTTTATAATTCTAAATATATTCTTAAATTGGTGGCTCCTAGTAGGTGTATGATCACTGATCACAAAGATAAGAAACTGGTGGTTCTTAGGAGGTGCTAGACCACTGCTTATACAGTTATGAGATTGTGGTTCCTAGTAGTAAGTAGATTACTGATCATATGTTAAGACATGATGGTTCCTAGTAGTAAAAGAGTTTATTGATCATATGTCAAGACATGATGATTCCTAGTAACGAAATGATCTACTGATCCTATGTCAAGACATTGTGATTTCTAGTAATGGAGTGACTACTGATCATATGTCAAAACATTGTGATTCCTAGTAGTGGAAAGTCTACTGACCACATGCTAAGAAATTAGTGATTTTTAGTGATAAGACTATTGGCCATTGTCACGACCCAAACCCGCCTATATGGGTTTAGCATCGTAATCGACCAGTAATCTGTGATTACCGAAGGCCTACTATCAATAAAACAATAATTATGACAAATAGGGGCTAGTGGAAGCCAATCAATAATAAAATACATCGTCCAATGAGATGTGAGGACCTAACTGGAAACAAACTTTTATACACATAGTCTTAGATACATCAGTCATAAGTCCTCAATCCAAGCATATACAAAAACATAGCACAAGTTTAGGGGCTTAATCCCATCACCATAGTAGAAGTATGAAAACCAAAACACACATATAGTTTATAATCACAATCCAAAAGGGTGAATTCAAGACACCCATGCCATGACACGTTTTACTTCGGAACCTCGCGGTGAGGCATAATGGTTAGCTTGACAAAATCAGGGTTCGGGTCGACGCCACTAGTTTTGATCCGGTGCTCGATCACCTACATATATATAGTTGTTAGACTTATTTATTTTGATGATTTATTTAATTATGTTTTAATTTATTTGGAAGAGAAAAATAGAATCAAAATTTATTTTGATGATTTATTTAATTATGTTTTAATTTATTTGAAAGAGAAAAATAGAATCAAAATTTATTTTGCCCAATTATTTCTCACCTAAACCTTTATCCTAAATGTTGTTAGAATGTATTTAATATTTGATTAAATCAAGGGTTCAAACAGCCTAAAAATAGAGGTTCAAATAGCCCAGCCCAGCAGCAGTTCAAAAGGTTCAAGTGGAAGATATTCAAATTTGTAATGATGGAGTGGAATATATTCAAATTAGTAATGATGGAGTGGAAGATATTTAAATGAATACAACGGCTATAAACGGTTATAAATTCAAATGAATACAATGGCTATAAACGGCTACAAGTTTCATTATATATACAAAAGCCTCTAATGTAAACAAGTTACAAAAAAATCAGAAAATATTCTTTAATCTATAATCACTCACATCTATTCTCTGAAAAATTCTCTGAGAAGTGTTCTTCAATTTTTGTTTACATCATCTTTCAGAAATTATACACTAAGACGTATAGCTTTAAGCCCATCTTTCATGTGTGAGGTTTACAGAAAAACCAAAACTTCATTTTTATATCTATCTTTGAGAGATAATTATTGTAGCTTTCTGTGAAAACAAAAACACCTTCTTTTCAACCTTGTAAAAGTGTAGTACACTCAGTGTTCTTGACTTAGAAAGTCTGTGTAAAATCTGTGGATAATTGCTTCATTTGTAAAGAGGTTGTTAGCACCCCCGTGAAACTAGAGCATAGTGGAAAATCTCAAGTGAAGCTTGAGGAGTGGACGTAGGCCGAGTTGAAGCCCAACCACTATAAATTTATTTGTTTCTCTCCCTTATCTCTTTATTTTATTTAAATTGCTATAGCTATATTTCACATTTTCACTGTGCTAAAATCATTAACTGGCATAGTTGTTAGAACACTTGTTTAATTATTTTTATTTCATTAACTATATTTATCTATTGTGCTAGTCATAATTTTTATTAGGGTATTATTAATTTTTAATTGTAAAAATCTAATTCACCCCCCTCTTAGGTTGTCTTTTGGGTAACAATTGGTATCAGAGCCTATACTCTTGCTTTAGATTTAACCATCTAGGAGTTTCGATCCATGGCAACCTTAGCTCAAGGACAAGCCACAAACAGGCCACCATTGTTTGACAGAAACAACTATAGTCATTGGAAAGATAAGATGACCCTATACCTTTAAGCCACTGATTATGCCATGTGGATTATTGTCACCAAAGGTCCAAAAATTCCTACTAAATTAGTAAACAATATTAGTGTACCTAAAACAGAAGATGAATATGATGAAAGGGATCACAAATTATTGCAAATCAATGCTAAAGCCAAACTCACTCTTGTTTGTGGATTAGACTCTAAGGAGTATAATAGAATTTCAAGTTGTGATTCGGTAAAAAAAATTTGGGACAAACTAGAGGTAACGTATGAAGGTACAAACCAAGTGAAGGAATCTTGTATTGATATGCTTGTTCATAGTTATGAATTGTTTAAAATGAACTCTGATGAATCTATTTCAAGTGTGTTTACTAGATTTACTGAAATTGTAAACTCTTTGAAATCTCTTGGCAAAATTTATACTAACAGTGAGCTGGTGAGAAAAATTCTTAGGTGTTTACCAAAGAATTGGGAAGCAAAGGTCATCGCCATTATAGAAGCCAAAGATCTTTCAACACTTGGATTGAATGAGCTTATGGGTTCCCTTATGACTCATGAGATCACCATGAAAGGACATGAGGATGTTGAAAACAAAAAGAAAAGTGGAATTGCATTCAAAGCCTTATCAAATGAAGAAAAACATGAAAACTCTAGTGAGGATGAAAGCTATGCTATGTTTAGTAGAAATCTCAAAAAGCACTTCAAGAAAAACAATTATGGAGGAAAAAGACCTTTCAAAAAGGAGTACAACAAAGATAACAAGAAAGAACCTATTATTTGCTATGAGTGCAAAAATCCTGGACATATGAAGATGGATTGTCCAAAATTGAAAAACCATGGAAAGGACTACAAAAGAAACAAAAAGGCCATGGTAGTAGCTTGTGGAGAAATTGAAGATGAAAGCTCAAGTAATGAAGTAGCCAACTTGTGTCTCATGGCTCTTGAAGATGAAGACTCTACTCAAGATGAGGTAACTACTCTTTATGAAGAACTTGAAAGTGCATTCCATGAACTACAAGATGAATTTAGAAAAGTTTGTGCCAAAAATAATGTGTTAAAAAAATCTGTTGCATCTTTATCTAGTAATGTAGAAGAATTAAAGAAAGAAAAACATGTTTTGAAAAATGATTTTGACACCATCTCTAATGAGAAAACTGCTTTAAAAAACAATGTTGATGATTTAACAAAAACACTTGAAAATTTTGTAAAAAGTAGAAATAATCTCAACATGCTTATTGGAAATCAAATATGTGTTTTCGATAAGGCGGGCATTGGATATGACCCTATTAAAAAATAAAAGAATCTCAATACAATTTTTGAAAAGGCATCTCTCATGACTCACCCTCATATTACTTGTCATTATTGTAGAAAGAAAGGTCATTATATATCTCCATTCAAAAATAATATAAACATGGAATTAAAAAGATTTAGATTTTAAGGGATCTAACAAAACTAACCAAGAAGGACCTAAGAAACTATGGGTACCAAAAACAACACTTGATTATCATCTTGTAGGTTTGCTTTAAGTCCAAAAGCTAAAGAAGGAATATGGTACCTTGATAGTGGATGTTCCAGACACATGACCGAAGATAAATCTTTCTTTACTAAACTATTATCCAAAAATGGAGGATTTGTTACTTTTGGAGACAACAAGAAAGGAAAAATCATCGGTATTGGTAGCATCGGTATTTCTCCTAACCCTTCTATTGAAAATGTCTTACTTGTTGATGGACTTAAGCATAACCTACTTAGTATTAGTCAATTATGTGATAAAGGTAATCGAGTTATTTTTGATAAATCACATTGCACAATTGAAAGCACAAATGTTCATAAAACTTTATTCATTGGTAATCGCTATGATAATGTTTATGTTTTTCATCTATGCTAGTGATGTTAAATGTTTATATGTTAATAATGAAATAGTTGGTTATGGCATAGAAGACTTGGTCATGCTCATATGAATTTAATTGCTAAACTTTGAGAAAGGATTTGATAATTGGACTTCTAAAAATTAAATTTGAAAAAGATCATCTTTGTAGTGCTTGTCAACAAGGAAAACAAACTAAACATCGTTTAAATCAAAATCTCATATTTCCACAACTAGACCTTTACAACTATTGCATATGGATTTATTTGTCCCTCAAGGACATCTAGTCTAGGTGGTAAACATTATTGTCTTGTTATTGTTGATGATTATTCAAGATTTACATGGTTATGTTTTTAGCACACAAAGATGAAACTTTTATTCTTTCACAAAACTCTGTCGTAGAATTCAAAATGAAAAAGGCTTTCTTATTACTAATATTCGAACCGACCATGGTAGAGAACTTGAAAATGAGAAATTTGAATTGTTTTGTGATGAGCATGGTATTGGACATAATTTTTCAACACTTAGAACCCCTCAACAAAATGGTGTAGTAGAAAGGAAGAATAGAACTTTAGAAGAGATGAGTTGAACAATGCTTTGTGAAAATAATCTTCCTAAATATTTTTGGACCGAAGCCGTTCATACCGCATGCTATATTTTAAATCGTGCTTTAGTTAGACTTATTCTCAAAAAGACTCCTTATGAACTTTGGCATGATAGAAAGCCCAACATTAATCACTTGCATGTTTTTATTGTAAATGTTTTGTGCATAATAATTGTAAGGATAACTTAGGTAAATTTGATTCAAAATCTGATGAAGCAATTTTTTCTCGACTATTCCTTAACTAGCAAAGCTTATATTAAAAATACGATAAGCTTTGCTAGTTAAGGAATAGTCAAGAAAAATTGCTTCATCAGATTTTGAATCAAATTTACCTAAGTTATCCTTACCATTATTATGCACAAAACATTTACAATAGTTTACAGACCACCTAATAGTTTACAGACCACCTAATTAATTAACAAATCAATTAAGCTAAGGAAAGCATTAAAAGGCCTCGGGAAGAGGGATGCACGTGTGCTCGGATTGGCTTCGCCCGGAAATCCAATGCTATGCACAAGCTGCCTCTATTTTCCCTGCTCTGTTCCTCTAAAAATGGCACAATTCCCAAAGAACACTCTCTGAACACTGTGGAACACCACCGGCCAAGGGGGAACACCACCGGCCAAAGGTAAGTGGCCATCGACCACAAATGAAGCCATCGGCTATAAATGGATGGCCGGTCGGCACTGAATGAGGTCGGTCGGCCATCTGTGCCTGCAAAATCCTATTTTGACAGCAACAGAGGATAAGCAAGGTATAGCAATGCATTTCAAGCAATGTTTGCACCAACACACCCCTTATCATGTTTATGACTCAAAGGAGGATGTTCTTGATTCTCGGACCACCAATCGCGCATTTCAATGCGTGATGGCCCAAGAAGTCAAGTTGTGCATCTTAATTTCAAATGAAATGCAAACCAAATAAGCACATAAAGGCCCAACCTCTATCACTTGATTTCAAGAGGCAAGGCATGCATGTTCAATGCAATGCACCCTAGGCATGGAAAGCAAGTATGCAACATGGGAATGCCAACAAGCATGCAAAGCATATAATAAGTATGCGAGCTAATTGAGCATGCAAGATGCAATGTCAACATGCAAATATGCAAAATATATGGCATGTTAAGCAATCAAAACAAAGATGAGAATGCATGCCAAATGCACTATGATTCAAGCATGCAACACATGCGATAGGCCAAATATGCAACAACACACAAGGCGAGCATGCAATAACATGCGAACAATGGACTTACACCCAGATGGACAACCCTCTATTATGCCAAAATCAGTGGCCAAATGCTGAGGAAATGAGGGCCAAAATACACACAAACATGCATGCACACATGGTTCAAAACTTAAGCATCAAAGAGCAACTTTTAAGCATACTTAAAAGGGACAAACATGGACTAATGGCATGCAAATTAAGCTTTGAAAATCATGCTATAAGAGGTTCCAAACCAACTAAGCAAAGTAAGCATACCATGCAACCAAGCCTAAAGCCTAAGGCTCACCAAAGAGGCATTGAACTACACTTAGCAAGACCAAACATGGCATGATTTAAGCAACTAAAATTAGAGTTTTAGCATGTTAAAATGAACCTCAAAACCCACTTAGATGGCATCTAAATGACTTACACATGGAAGCATACAAAAGAGGCCAAACATGGAGCACAAGATTACAATCTTTTAAAGCATTAAAGAAGCATCAAATGCAAGCATACAAGCATACCATGCGGACTGAAATGACATGGTAAGTGGTTCCAAACCACTGAAACAAAGCAAGTAAAGCATGCTAGAGGGGTCAACACTCAAGGCTCACAAGGGGGATTACATGGTAGCTATACAAAGCAAAGCATGGATGACCCAAGCAACCAAAAACAGACCTCAAGCACACTAAAACATGCATAAAAGCTTCACAAAACTAGGCCAAAATCATGCTAGAACAAGGGTCAAAGCCTAAAGCATGTTAAGGCAAAATATGGCATTACAAGACAAGTATGCAAGGCATGCATGGTGTGTCTAAACCAAGTAAAAAAAGTGCTATATCATGGCAAAATAAGCACAAATAACACTTAAGACATGGCCAACATAAACTTAAAAATGGTGCTCACACATGAGGCAAAAATGACATATTTTGGAGACAACAAGGAGAGGGGATGGCCTTCTCCTTCTTAGGACCTCAAACCACTATCCTCACCACTAAAATCCCTCAAGATTTCAGTGGTGAGGAGGCCCAAACAAGGTGGTCCCGGAGCTCACCAAAATAGCACAAAAATGGGGCTAAACAAGGCTTAAGAGGGGTCAAACAACCCCAAACACCAAAACAACCTTAAACAACTATTTTAAGCAAGTAAAAACAAGACTTTTATTAGTTATACACAAAGTATAAAAATAGATGCAAGGTAGGTTAAAAGACTATGCAAAAATGGGAAATTTAAAGGTAAAGTTCTTAATCTTGAAGACCTCCTTCACGAACAATGCTCCAGCAGCCTCTCTAAGCTTAGATCAACTCAAGAAGTCCAAGAACAACCCTCTAATGCCTCAGCAACCAAGGGAAGGTGTAATGGTAGGTGTTTATGCACAAAAGTAAGGCTAAACACACCTAAACACACACAAATACAAAGGGAGAGGGAGATATAAAGATAGATAGATACAAGACTCAAACCCTAATCTCAAGACCCTCTGGAATTTTTTTGTAACCCTTCAGGAGGGAGGAGAGGCCCTCCCTTTATAGAGGATCACTCTTGCAAAGCTTACAAAACAAGCTAAGCAAGAGTGAAATCCCTCAATACACGTGTATGGAGGGGGTGCAAAGTGTATGCCAGCTAGCACAGCTGGCATAAAAATATCTGCAAAAGCAGATGCACAGTGGTCGGCCAGCCAAAAATGCCAAAATGGCCAAAACAATGGTCGGCCGGCTACAAAGAGTGCCGGCCGGCCAAACATTTGGCCGATGGCAACAAAACAGTGGCCGGTGGCCTCAAGCCATGGCCGGTGAGGTGTGGGGATGGCCAACAAGCCATTCCCTGCCCCTCAAAAGCAAAACACAAGTGTTTGGTGCAAAACCAAACACAAAACAGTCGAGTCGAGAGATCCTGAGGCAAGGCGCGTGGCCAAGACCTCCGGGAACTCAAGACGAACACAAACATAGATCATCACCGAGTGTTCAAACAATGACGTCCAAGTCTTGAGGACGGTCAAAAATGGGGTATCTACAACAACCTATTCTCCTGCCTCAAGAAGAGGGAGGAAACAATGATGATTTTCCAAGAGAATGGAAGTTTGTTCATAATCACCCTAAGGATTTAATCCTAGGTGACCCTACAAAAGGTATTGAAACTCGCTCTTCACTTAGAAATATTTGTAGTAACTTGGCTTTTCTCTCACAGATTGAGTCTAAAAACTTTCAAGAAGTCGAATTCGATGAACATTGGATGATAGCTATACATGAAGAGCTTAACCAATTTGAGAGAAACAAAGTGTGGGAACTTGTGCCAAAACCTAAAGATCATACCATTATCGGTACCAAATGGATCTTTCGAAACAAGCTTGATGAATCCGGCACAATTATAAGAAACAAGGCTAGATTTGTTGCACAAGGATACAATCAAGAAAAATGTATTGATTTCGATGAAACCTTTGCTCCGGTTGCTAGATTAGAAGCCATTCGCATGTTATTTGCATTTGCATGTTTTAGAGATTTCAAACTTTATCAAATGGATGTAAAAAGTGCCTTTCTTAATGGTTTTATAAATGAGGAAGTTTATGTTAAACAACCCTCAGGTTTTGAAGATCATGCTTTTCCAAATCATGTTTTTAAACTATCAAAAGCTTTATATGGTTTGAAACAAGCACCTCGTGCATGGTATGAACAATTAAGTAAATTTTTGATTGAAAATAATTTTTCTAGAGGAACGATTGACACAACACTTTTGTTAAAACTAAAAATGATGATTATTATTGCTTTGTGCAAATATATGTGGATGACATTATATTGTTACTACTAATGAAACATTGTGTAAGGAATTTACTAAGTGTATGCAAGGTGAGGTTGAGATGAGCATGGGGGAACTAACTTATTTCCTTGGATTTCAAATCAAACAATGTAAGGAAGGAATTTTTATCAACCAAGCTAAGTACACAAAAGAACTACTCAAAAAGTTTGGTATGTATGACTCAAAAATAGCTGGAACACCTATGAGCACATCCATTAAGCTAAACAAGGATGAAAAAGGTAAGTCCATTGATCAAACAAAATATCAAGGTATGATTGGCTCACTTCTTTATTTAACTGCAAGTAGACTCGATATTATGTTTAGTGTTTGTATGTGTGCTAGATATCAATCAAATCCTAAGGAATCACATCTCAGTGCTGTTAAAAGAATTTTTAGATATCTTGTTGGTACTCAAAATTTGGGATTGTTTTATCTAGAGGTGTTGCATTTGATTTAATTAGTTACTCAGATGCCGATTTTGCCGGATGCAAACTTGATAGAAAAAGCACCAATGGCACTTGTCACGTTCTTGGTAACTCATTAGTATCTTGGTTTAGCAAAAAGCAAAATTCTGTTACTTTATCAACGGCCGAAGCTGAATATATAGCTTCCGGAAGTTGTTGTGCCCAAATACTTTGGATGAAACAACAATTGGAGGACTTTGATTTGCATTATAATCATATCCCTATTAAATGTATAATACTAGTGCCATCAATTTAAGCAAAAATCCGGTTCAACACTCACGAACAAAACATATTGAAATTCGATATCATTTTTTAAGAGATCATGTTAAAAAATGGGATATTGTACTTGAATACCGACAAGCAATTGGTGGATATTTTCACAAAACCCCTAAGCGAGGATCGCTTCAATTTTATTCGTGGCGAGCTTGAATGTCGATTTCTACTTAAAAAATTTTGTTATGACTGTGAAACTTGAATTTGTTTTAAAATGATATATGTGTATTGCTACATTGATATGGAAACATTTATATCAGTTGAATGCTATCAAGTCCTTCATACATTTACTCTCCTTAACAGTTTGCTATTCTCAACTGTGTAATTTTTTTTTGAGTTCTGTATCTTAAGATAAAATTAACTTTACATACATTGATTTTTTTTAAACCCTCATGGTATTTTTTTTTTCATTACCATTCCAGTAACATCGACGTCCCATTAAGTATAATTTCTACTGGTATTATTTTATTTTAATTTATTTTTTTATTGCTATTAGGCTTAATATCTTTTATTTTTTTTTTTTTTTTGTTGTTTTATTAATAGACTTCATTTCCTTTATAATTTTTTTTCTTTTCTTTTCATTATTTTAAATTTTTTTTATTGTTTTGCCTTGAGGCTTAATTTTGATTTTTTTTTTTTTTTGCACTTTACTTTCATCTTCAAGTGATTACATTAAACATAAAAACAAACACAAATCCAAATATACATATTTACATAAACATAAAAAATAAAAAAAAACAAAAAACAAAAAAATTCCCTTCATTTTTCCGGCCATTAGCCGACTTCACTTACTCGTCTCTTCCACCACTCTCTTCTTCTTTTTATCACCTTGAGCGACGCTTGACGTCCCTGCCCCCGTTCTTTCGTCAAGAGCGAGCACTCCCCGCCAACTATCAAAAGCCAAGAATGACGTTGCTCCAAATCGGGCCATGGAGGTGGTCTTTCATTTAAGCTCTTTATTTTTGGCCTTCAGTGCACCTATTTCTGCTCGTGCATCCTTGTACATGTGCTAGAGCAGAGAGAGTTGGGCGTTGACCTGATGGAGCTTACTCGTCCTGTTCTGCAATCGGTGAGTCAATTTTGTGACTGCGGTCACCGTCTCCATACAGGACGTCATTGTGAAATGATTGGTTTCAATGTCTGATTAAGTTGTCATTATTTGCTCAATCAACATCATAGGAAGGTTGGGAAGAGTAGGAGCCGGGGCACTCGGCCCAGTAGCACTTATAGGATCATTCAGGTCCGAAAAGAGAGTAAGCGGACAGGACGAGGCCATGTGGTCGCAAAATAAGTGTAATCGCAAGGAGGGTAGTTTTTGGCAGACTTTCTACTCTACTCAGTCTCTCTATTCTATCTCTCTCACGAAGAAGAAAAGAGGGATGGAAGAGAATGAGGAAGAAGAAGGTGAATGGAGTGATTAAAAAGAAGATGGAGGAGAAGAAGACAAGAGGGAGAGCGCGCCGAGGTAGTTGATTGACCCGTCTCGCTTTTGTCGGTCGGCTGACGCAAAAGCGAGGACGCGTGTCTGACGCGATTTTCGACAGAAAAGAGAGAGGCGCGCGAATCGTGTATATATATATATATATATATATATGTTTTGAATTGTATAGATGCCATTTATCACTATCATTTTCCTCATCTTTCTCCTTCTCCTCCTCCTCCAGATTCTGATCCATGATTTCTTTTTGATAATGTCACAGGGGGAGAAAATTATGATGTTATGTATTATAGTATTATTTTCAAATTATGGTATTATTTTCAAACTAATCTGATGTTATGTATTTATAATTTGATATCTTAGTCTCATATCAGGTTTCTAATTAAAAGCTTATTTATTACACATGTGCTAGCCTATGTTTTTAGAAATGAATTCATGGAGCATGGCTTGAGGGAGGAGCTTTTCTTACTTCCAAATTAAATCAAAACATCATTGTGTGCCATCATAAAAAAGGGAGAGATTGTTAGACTTATTTATTTTGATGATTTATTTAATTATGTTTAATTTATTTGGAAGAGAAAAATAGAATCAAAATTTATTTTGATAATTTATTTAATTATGTTTTAATTTATTTGAAAGAGAAAAATAGAATCAAAATTTATTTTGCCAAATTATTTCTCACCTAAACCTTTATCCTAAATGTTGTTAGAATGTATTTAATATTTGATTAAATCAGGAGTTCAAACAGCCCAAAATAGAGGTTCAAACAGCCCAAAAACAGCAGCAGTTCAAAAGGTTCAAGTGGAAGATATTTAAATTTGTAATGATGGAGTGGAAGATATTCAAATTAGTAATGATGGAGTGGAAGATATTCAAATGAATACAACGACTATAAATGGCTATAAATTCAAATGAATATAACGACTATAAATGGCTATAAATTCAAATGAATACGACAGCTATAAACGGCTATAAACGGCTACAAGTTTCATTATATATACCAAAGCCTCTAATGTAAATAAGTTACAAAAAAATCAGAAAATATTCTTTGATCTATAATCACTCACATCTATTCTCTGAAAAATTCTCTGAGAAGTGTTATTCAATTTTTGTTTACATCCTCTTTCAGAAATTATACACTGAGACGTATAGCTTTAACCCCATCTTTCCTGTGTGAGATCTATAGAAAAACCAAAGCTTCATATTTATATCTATCTTTGAGAGATAATTATTGCAGCTTTTTGTGAAAGCAAAAACACATTCTTTTCAACCTTGTAAGAGTGTAGTACACTCAGTGTTCTTGACTTAGAAAGTCTGTGTAAAATCCGTAGAGGATTGCTCCATTTGTAAATAGGTTGCTAGCACCCCCGTGAAGCTAGAGTATAGTGGAAAATCTTAAGTGAAGCTTGAGGAGTGGACGAAGGCTGAGTTGAAGCCGAACCATTATAAATTTGTTTGCCTCTCTCTCCCTTATCTCTTTATTTTATTTAAATTGCTATAGCTATATTTCACATTTTCACTGTGCTAAAATCGTTAACTGACATAGTTGTTAGAACACTTATTTTAATTATTTTTATTTCATTAACTATATTTATCTATTGTGCTAGTCATAATTTTTATTAGGGTATTATTAATTTTTAATTGTAAAAACCTAATTCACCCCCCTCTTAGGTTGTCTTTTGGGTAACAAAAGTAAATACCGAGTTAGAGCCAAGTGAATAACAATTGTGTAAAGAGATTAAGAATGATGTCCTTATAGTATTTGAAACAATTGATTATCAATAAAACATTTTCAATCAATATCTTTTACTCAATGAATCATTCAATTGTTCAATTCAATCAATCATATTCGTACAGGTCATACGTGGTACATCCAATAGTAACAATACAATTGGTCTTAAAGACCGAACAATCAATTGATGACCATCAAACAATGGACAATAGTTCCAAGAATTGGAAATGACAGAGATCTTTGTAACAATAGCGATAACAATATCAATAACAATAGCAATATGCTAAGGATGCCACGAATACAGTTCAGAAAATAGGATCATCATTCAATCGATAAAAAGTATCATTTCAGAAAATAATATAATTTATCAATCAGAAAATAAATACGATTGAACATATCTTTACAATAGTGTTACTCACAGTGGGCTCCTGAAAAACATGTGTTAATCGTTCGGCGTCCGACCTAAACAAATAAGTCAAGCACAACACGATTACAATTACACTCTTACAATCTATTTAATTCGGTTACTTGTTTTTGTTTCGGTTTCTCTCATTTGATTCTAATTTTTCATTTGGTTATTCCTATATTTTCTTTCTTCCATTCCTCTTAAGTATGGATGACTAGTATTAGGAATTAATTAGATTAGCCTCCAAGTAAAATATGTTTAGCTATGTATTACCCAAACTAATTAAATATAAATAATCGAATCATATACAAACCCTTATTAAGGTCACTAATTACACAATTAAACTTAAATTAGGATCATACACATTAATTACAATTGTTCAGTCATGTTTAAAACACTGAATCAGAAACTCATAAACTTGTAAATTTTGCAATTTCAACTCCATTTTCAAGCAAATCAAGGCCCAAATAATTAATCTTCACATTTATTTCCATAATCTTTTAGCCTAACTCAATTTCAATTTCAATTGAATTTAATTAATTCTCAATTAAGGCTTAATTTGATTACATCTAATTTTACGAAGCTAAATCAGATTTTTAATTGAATTCTTATAAGGCTCTAAATATCAAATTAAACTCATTCTTCCATGCAAAATAAATCATACTCTTGAATTCAAATATAATCCCGTAACTTTACATTCTTGAGTTCAAATTCTCTATTTAAACCTTAGTTACATGAAATCTCCATTTTCATGAACCCAAGCTTAATTCATGTTTAATCTCTTCTCAAACTCCATGAACCATGTTTGAAAATAAGTTTAGAATCACTATTCGCTTGAAAATATGTCATGTATGTAAGGATTATGAGTTAAATTGATCAATTCTTCAATTTTTAACATGCATGCCCTAAGTTCTCAATTGCATGAGCAAATCTCCTATTTAAGGACAAATTCAATTCATTTAAACTTATATCTTGGAAGATGATGTGTAATAGCGCTTCAATATCAAGAATTTGGAATGATTTCTTACCTTAATTGATGCTTCAAGACCAAAATTCCAGCTTTTCTTAAGGTTCCTCTTCTTCTTTTTCAATTTCTATTCTATGAGCTTAAACTCACTCTTTCCTTCATTCTCTCTCTACGTGGGTTTGTTTGGTATGTGAAAAAGATGACTAACTTAGGCAACCAAGCACTCTCTCTCTTAGTCTATATTTATGGATTATAGATGTGTAGAAATATACTTTATTATTTAGTTTTTCAATTAGTTTGTTAAATTGAGGTTCCAATTAAATTAAATAAAAAAAAAACACTCATTTCTACCCAAATAAATTAATCCTCTATATTAAATAATCTCAATTATACTAAAGTGAATTTTTCTCTAATTCCTTTCCACTTGTTGATTCTAACTTGTTAAAATTAGCGAATTAGACAAGTTTAATTCCTATTCTAACCTATCTGTTCAATCAAGCATTCAAGCAAGTCAATAATTATCAAGACAATCAATAACAGTTAAGCACATACGCACTCAATTAACAATAAACATATAATCAATTAATTAAATTAATTTTAACTAAGGAGGTGGTTGTCACAGCCATGTTATGAAGTTTTGAATAGTAAACTATTAAACACTGGATCTGTGTTTCCTAATAGGAAGGCTATTGGCTTCAGAGTGACAAGTTGGACCAAATTTGTTTGGTGCCTTGAATTCGAAAAAGACCTAATTCGGTTGATGACGGTCGGGGAATGTGTTTTATGTGATATGATTTTGAGAGTTTCATAATCATTGTGACACAAGGAATTGGTTAAGACCTTGTATGAATTTTTGAAAAGGCCAAAAGCCTTTGTATAAATTCTACATATGTGGGGGTGTCATGCAAAATATGGCAATACCTAAACACGAGTGGGTAGGATAGCTTTAAAAATCTATTGACTTTGTGTTCAACGGTTATGCACAATATAGTAGTACATATCAGTTTTCTTGTGGACAAATCTGATATTCAAATTTACGCAAGAATACCATCAAGGAAGTGAGAAAACGATGTGCATGAGAAAAAAGATGAGCCTAGAAGATGTTAAAAGGCTAGGACTTTAAAATTCTTCTGTCTAATCTTTTTAAACCTATATGGTGGCTAGTAAGGCTAAAAGTTTCTTTGAAACTGTGATTTCTATGCAAGTGAATAAAAACCGATGAGACAATCTGGTTATCAAATGAGGCTTGGATTACTTTGGTACGTGATCACCAGTTATGGTGAGTGTAATCGTAGTTGTGTGAAATCTGGAGTTACATCAAATGGGTGTTAAAGACAACTTTCCTAAATGAAGATTTAGATAATGGAACAACCTAAAGGGTTTTTCGTTTTGAGGATAAGGAAATTCTGTAAGCTTGAGAATCATTTTATGATTTGAAATAAGCACCGAAATAATAACATGAGAAATTTGACAACACAATGTTGTCAAGAGGGTTTTAAATAAACAGGGATTGACAAATATGTGTATGTCATAGACACTAATAAAAAATATGTCAATTTGTGTCTGTACGATTGATAATTATGAGAAGATGTTCAGAATTACCAAGAAGTTGTTAAATTCGAAGTTTGACATGAAAGATATGGGCCTTATAGATGTGACTACCAGAACATCTGGTAGTATTGTACTTTCTTAGTCTCATTATGTTGATAAGATACTTGAGAAATTTAGTAAATCAGATACAAGTGTGTCGAGGACACTAGTAGACTTGAGTCTATATTTGGCCGAGAATAATGGTGAGAGTGTATTTCAACTAAAAATATTCTCGGGTCATTGGAAGTTTAAAGTATCTAATGAGGTGTACAAGGCCATGTATAGCCTACTCAGTAAGTAAGTAGATACATGAGTAATCCCACAACCTATCTTTAGAGGGCATTTGTGCGGGTACTAAAGTACTTACAATAAAGCCGAGATTATGGGTTGTATTATCCCAGATATCTAGTTGTACTAGAAGGGTACAGTGACGTCACTTGGATATCTGATATAATGATTACAAATCCATTAGTGGATTTGTTTTCACTATTGGAGGTGCAACTATATCTTGGAAATCTTCCAAGCAGATGGGTATTATGAGATCAATGATGGAATCGGAATTCAATGATTTAGATAAAGCTATTGAAGTAGCTGAATGAATTTGCCATTTTCTTGAGGATATTCCATGTTGATTGAAACTTGTGCTAGCAATTTTGTATACTTTGCGACAACCAATCAAGTATTAGTAAGGCACAGAGTAATACATGTAATGGAAGGTCTAGACATTTTCGTTGAAGACATAATTCCATACAATTACTACTCTCGTGTGTTGTCACTATAGGCTATATACAATTTAAGGACAATATTACGGATCTGTTAACCTAAGGGTTAAATCGAGAGTTAGTAAGAAATCGTTAAGAGGAATGGAGTTAAGGCTTTTAACGAATGTTACCGGAACGGAAAACCCAACCTAGTTGACTAGAGATCCCAAGATCTAGGTTCAAAGGGACACCCTAATTGCGTGTAATAAATAAGTCATTGTGGAGGTAAATCCTTGTACCCATTCTTTTATACAGTGATACCCTGAGGGGTGAAAGGTTAAGCTGATGCTTTTAATGACCTAAGTGTTGCGAATAGTTAACCATAGTATAGCGAGATACCTTATGTAGGTCACCTATGTGAGTGCGAAGTGGGGCCGCTTTTTTAAGAATTGACGAGGCCAAATTCTTTAAAAATACTTGCTGAACCAGGCTAGTGTTCTAAGGCCAAATCGGACACATCAGTGAGAACAAGAACAATGGTTGAAATAACTTCTGTGTGAGGTTTATTGTCTCGATTTACACAAACTGCAGAATAGTTCAAGACATCACGTTCACTGGTCAGCCAGTAAATTCGATAGGCTTTTACTACGAAAAGTTCAAGGCCAACAACTACCTTTTATGATGAAGGGTTATTCTGTGTGCTCTCTCTTTGAGTCTTTCTTGTTAAGCGTTGTCCGGTTTTCTTTATTCGGCCAATTTTATTCATGTGGAGATTGTTGAAAAATAATGATTTTTTCGCAACTTTAATTTGAAATTAAAGTAGGACCCAACCATCGACTGAGATGGGTTTGAGTGGTTTTTTATTCTCTTAAGTGAGAAGAATGCAATACAAAAATAATGAGCTAAAACTATTGAGTTGTGAATGAGAATTGTCTCATAAAGTGGGCATCAATAAAGTTGGACTTAAATTTGGACTTATTCTTAGTTTGGACTGGGCCTAGGATTGTGCTTGTGCAGATGTTGGGTTTGGTCTTGGACTTGGACTTAATCTTGAGCTTGGGCTAAGCTATGTTGTGTTGGGCGTAACTTGTCCATATGTTTGAGAATTGGTCTTGGATTGGGTTGTGACCCAACATTAGTATCTATTTTGTGACCCATCGAGTTGGTTTATTCAATAATCATTATATACATATTTATTTGTATATTTTAAGTACATGGAAGGCTTAAATCTTTGTAACTCTCATCTTTTGATGACGGAGTTAATGACTGTTACACCCGCCTTTTTCTTAGTTGTTAATTTTATGATTAATCTAAATTATGCATTTATCTGTGCATTATATGCTTATTTATGTGTTAGGTGCATTATGTTTGTGGACATATATGTTCATATATGAAAAAGACCTGTCTAATTCGTTAAATTATAAGGCTACAAATTAAATAATAAACTAGGTGGTTAGAGCCTAATGCACCTTAATTAGATAAAGTGGGGATTAATTAACTTAGGTTATAGTAAGAAATAATTTAATTGAAGTGGGTATAAATTAAGTTAATTGAAACCAAGTAACTTAACATTAAACATATATGTATGTTTGTTTGGTCTCAAGAGAGGCGAGAGAAATATAATCTGAGAGAGAGTTCTAGAGAACAAGAAGAGAAGAGAGGAAAGTGAAGGAGAGGAGGAGAATTACAAGAAATTTCATCCAATTAGCTCATTAAGGTCAAACGCCACGACCCAGTCACGTGCATCACGAAACCAACTGTGAGTAACACTGATGTAAATATATGTTTAATTTAAAAGTACTTATTTCCAGCTCTATAATTATGCTTTACCCTAATATGTTTTCTACACTGAAGGATGATTCTACTTCTGCTTACACTGTATATCGTGGCATTCTTAGCATCTATTTATGCTATTACAGAGACCCCTGTCAGTTCCATTTCATGGAACTTCTGTTTATCATAGTGATGGCCACCATATCTGATCTTCGGTCTTCATGACCGCCTGTCCGGTCTTCATGACCATCTGTTCGGTCTTCTAGACCGCCTGTATTTATGGCTTTTAGGTATACTACGTGTTATACTATGCTTCTCATTTGTATTACTAACCTGCTCAGTATGTGCTTTATTTTACATAATAATCATCATTCAAAATCTCTTTACTCAGTTGTTATTCACTGGGCTCTAGCTCATTTTTTGGTACATCATGCAGGTGATCTAACTCAGGAAAGGACATAGTGGCGTCGGCCTTGCTTTGGTTTTGTCAAGCTAACTTCTGTGCCTCACCGCGAGGTTCCCATCTATCAGAGTTTTGAAGTGGCCAGTGTTCACCCTTTTGTAACTCGCTCACGTGTCTTGGTCGGTTGTCCTTGGCATTAAATTTGTTGTTGATAGGAATGACTTTTCTCTTTTGGTTGTCTTTTGACAAACTTGTGATAACATGACGTACTTATGCATGTATATATATATGTAACAATGTCTTTTGTCTCATGTAAGTTCACTACTCGTTGGATGTTTTGTTTTCTTTTATTATAGCTTCCGCTAGCCCCTGTAGACGTCCCCGAACGTCCCGGGAGGGAATCCCGTTTTGTTCATTGGGCTCACTACGGTTCAGGACTCAATGTCACGGTCCTGTATCTAATCTCGCAGAGTGCAATGCAAGACCGATAAATAATCAAAGAGTCCAAATCCGGCAAATCGTTTTTGAAAACAGATTTTTTTTGAAAGAAGTGCCAAACATGGACTGCTTTGCCAGATACAGAGTTGCCACCTAAATATTTATTTTGGGAGAATTTAGGAAACCCTGACTCGTTGCCTAAGGCCACGTGTCCGTCATCACCAAAGTTGCCTCGGCTCGGGAACTTGGGTACGATTGGGGAAGGTCACTTCGTGAGCACCCCCGCTCGCCCGATCAAAGATCGACCTCTACTAACCATGATATCTAGTTTTGAAAACATTACATGCTCTTATTCCGGTTATTAGCCTAGAATTACTATGTGATGCGCACAGCATACAAGTATAGACTGGATTGCCTAAGTTTGAACAAAACATCTCATGTTCGTTTTGAAAAACGGTTTGAAGGTGCTACTCGCAAGTAGGCTAAGACGTGGATTTGCCACCCTCAGGTGGGCTTAGAAAACATGGTGATTTGCCACTATCAAGTGGGCTTAAAACTCGCAGTTGATGAATTATTCCAATTCAAATAACCCAACCTTCACCCACAGGCATTCAGGCAGTTATATCACATAAGCACATAGCCTCATGGTAAGCATGCTATCATGGCAGTCACTCACACACATGCAAGGATGCTAAAGCATAAACACTTACCGAGTACTCCAAGCCAAAACAGAAGCTATGTTAGAAATCCATGCATGATCCTAACTATGTTGAAATGCCTAATGCAACACATGCAGGAATGCAACTACAATAGGCTCGGCTATTCTAAAGATGGCATGTGAAATGCTACAACTAACAAGTATTCAACTCAGAATTGAAGTACAATGCAGTTAGTATGATGCGCCGAGCCCGGTGCATGCAATACAGATGAATGATGCAAACATGCAAGTATAAGTATGCTAATTGAAACATGCCCTAATCTAACCATCATAAGCTGGTAAATAAAAGGGAGAAAGACGTAGGGTTGGAAGACATACATCACACACACGCACACTTATTACAATTGTGCCCTCGCTCGGAGGGTCCGAATAAATAATTAAATATTACAAAACCCTAATTAATTAACAAATTAACTAGGAAAGCAGGATAAACTAATATGCAAATCCATGGACCACCTCAGCTTTGTTCCGAATGATGAAAGATGCATACATGCTCGCGTCGCCTCGTCGGAAAATTCCTTGCGATGCCCCGATTTGCCTTTGTTTGCAATTAATCCCGGAATGCTGTGCAAGACTTTAGAAAGTTGCTGATTTCTGGTTTGCTGCAACAGAGAGCAAGAAAGGGGCATGGCAAAGTATTTTCACATATGTATGCACACCTCGATCCTCGTGCCACCAATCACGCATCTCGATGCATGATGGCCGAGGAGTCGAATTGCACGACTCGATGTGAAATGCATGCACATGTAAACACAACAAGGCCTAGACTCCATCATGGTTAATCTGGAGTATCGGCGACCGGGAATTGAGACACGTTCCGTCACTTGGAGTACGAAACGTCCCTCGTTTCCCGTGCTTGGGCTAACTCCTATCCCAAACACAATGCAAATGAGATGGCATACACAATGCGACTAACGTGCAACCTAGCATACGCAATGCTATGAACTACAATGGCATACACAATGCACATACGAAGGCTATCATCCGCACATGAAGACTATTAATGATATGATCAAAGCATACACAATGCAATGGCCAAGCATGCAACAATCATGAACTAAATAGCATGCTCAATGTAAGATGGACTTACACCAATATGAGTGGACCTCAGCTACACTCACATCAGTGGCCATATGATGGAAATGAGACAACCGAAACATATGCAAACATGCACGGATGCAAAAGACCGATCCTAAGGCATAACATGCAACTCTAACTAAGCATGGCAAAGGATGAAACATGGCATAGAATGGGACATGATATAGCTCTGAAATGGCATAAAATATGGTCCCGAAACATGCAAGTATGTCACACAATGAAAGCTAGATGGCCCGGGTACCGAAACTAGTGAAGTGCGTTACACTAGAGGTACTCAAAGCAATGCACAAAAGGCAAAACCAACCCCAAACAGACCCTAGGCAGGTCTGAAACAGTGGAGAAATGGCCTAAAATGATGGCTCGAAATGCAACGAAATGGAGCTATACAAGTCCGACTCTCAAACACATTTAAAGAGTACAAAACATGGCAATATGGCATTCAAACAAGCTCTGAAATATGATGTATAATGAGCCCAAAACATGAACACACCTCAGTATATGCATGGAATGAACCTCAAAACTCAAAGTTAAGCATGGGTATTGAACTACAAGCATGCAAAACCAACATCATTCAATCTTGAGACCCAAAAATAGAGCTAGGGCAGTCCAAAATAAGCACAATATCAGTTTAAGGCATGGCTAAAAAGTGTTAAAATCAAGGGTCAACAAAGCATGCAAAGAAAGCTAGTGAACCATGAGTTACACTACAACTATATGGAGCATATGAAGGCTCACCAAACTAGCCAAAGACAGAAGTATGCCATGCCAAAATATGCCCAAATAACCACTGAAACTCAGTCAATGCATGCAAGAATGATGGGCTCCTTTGAAAGGCCAACAAGGGGGTTGTTCTACACATGCATGATGGACACACACAATGGCAAAACCACATCTGGACAGAGGTTCTGAGGGTCCTAAAACCCACTAAAAAGAGCCTGAAATGGGTCTAGGAAACATGCAAATAAAGGCCCCTTTGAAAGGCCTTGAATGGGATTGTTCTACACATGCATCAAAGACACAAAATATGGCCAAAAGTTCTCTTGACAGAGTCAAGGAAGACCTTGAAACTCACAAATAATGGCTTGAAACAAGACTTCTCAACATGCAAAATAGAGATCCTTTTGAAGGCCAACAAAGCTAGTAAAGAGAACAAGGGGTGAAAGGGTCACCCCTCTCTGATTTTAGGGCTAAAAAACACATCTAAGTCACTGAAAATCCACTAGATTTCAGTGGCTAAAAGGCCAAACCAAGGCCAATGCAAATGCTCAAATGCATGGCTCAAAGCATGAGGAAATGAAGCATGAAAGGGGGTAGATGACCCCAAACAGAAAAGAGTCCTTAAACAAACATGTTTAGAGGATCAAAACAAGACTTTTTCCAGTTTATGTCAAAACCCAAAAATGCTTGCAAATAGGGGTAAATTATGAAGCAAAATAATGCAAAAATGGAGGAAATGATGACTTACCCTTGTAGCACAGCAATGCAGCAAGTTCTGGACCAAGAAGGTGAGCCTTCAACCTCTGAAAAACAGCTCCAAGGTGATTGAATGGATGGTGGAGGTGGTAGGCTATGAGGTGTAGTGTAAATGGCCAAGAATATTAGGGTTTGGAGCTTGAAGAAGGAGCTATATGGAGGGTGGGGTGTATCTATCTCAGCCAAATGTTTCTAACCCTTGCAAATGGAGAGGGAAGGTTTGTTTTATAGAGGAAGAGAGCCAAGGCTTCTTGGAGAAGCCTCAAGAAAAGTCAAAGCTTCTCAAAGAAGCTTAACCAAAAGGGTCAAGCTTCTTGAGGAAGCTAGACCAATGGGGTCAAGCTTCCTCAAGAAGCTTGACAGAAGGGTCAAGCTTCTCCTTGAAGCTAAGCAAAAGGATCAAATCTTCCTTAAGAAGACAAACAAAGGGGCAAAATCCCGGAGGAAGGGTCAAGTACTTCACAGCTGGCACAGTTGTGTTGCACTTGGGAGGGCCAAAAAGGAGATGGTTGCCGACCAGTTCAAGTGGTCGGCCGACCACTTGCCCTGGTCGGCCGACCAGGTTCAAAAAGGTCAAGTGCAAAGCTGGTCGGCCATACCAGAAAGGTGGCCTCCCAGATGAGTAGAATACAGCTGTATGGTGGAAGACCAGAAAATGTGACCTAGGAGAGAGGAAAACCAGCTTTCTAGCAAGGTTCAAAAGGGTCAAGAAGAAATACTGGTCGGCCTACCCATATTGGTGGCCTCCTAGATGAGCACAACACAATGGTGGTATGGGAGACCTGAAATTGTGGCTTAAAAATGAGGAAAACCAGCTTTCTGTCAAGAAAACCGGCTGGAGGAGAGAGAAAATGGTCTCCAAAAGAATTGCTGGTCTCCCACTATAGTACCACCTTCCTAGCAACGAAAATAGGGTCCCTGCCAAAAATGGACCAAGACGGATGCAAAACGAAGGTTCGGGGGCCAAAACACGTAGTCCGGGGCCCCGAAAACTGACTATGAAGCACCGGAGGTGGCGTACGACCACGAAGGTGGTCTCCCGGGCCACAGTGTCCCTCTAAGGAGAGGAAACAAGGTGTATGCCAAAAATCGGAGCAAACGGAGGTAGTTAAGCGGTCTCGAACTGAGGCACACGACCGGCGGCTCCGAAAATCGGAAACTGGTCTCCAAACGGGAAAAATGGCCTACGACCACGAAACGTAGCCTACGGCCACTGAAAGATGGTCCACGAGACCTCTCCCTCCCTTCAGGAAGAGAAAACAGAGAAAACAAGACCTGGTTCGTAAACTGAGGCAAAGCACAAAAGAGCCCGAAGTCCGGAGGCAAGGCTTGCAGCCGAGACTCTGAAACCTCAGAACGAGCACAATATGCACTATCACCGAGCGCTCAATCGGTGACGTCTGAGTCTTAAGGTCGGTCAAAAATGGGGTGTCTACAGCCCCGCTTATTTGCTTTGTTCAGTTAGGCCTTCGGTAATCACAGATTACTGGCCGGTTACGACACTAAACCTATAGGGGCGGGTTGGGTCGTGACAATGACCATATTAGTGGCTATAGCTTTTCAACCTTTGTAACTTTAACCTTAATGGCTAGAGTTGATGGCCTTGGTTAATGGCATTTGATGGCCCTATTGATATATAGCTTTCATAGCTAGGGATTCCCTACTTGTATAAATAGAGGTATTTCCCTTCCAACTTGGAAGGATAATTTTTGGTGAGGTTTTTGATGGAAAATGGAGATGGTGTTTTGAAATAAAAAGTTGGAGATATTTTTTTTTTCACTAAAGAAATTTTTTCTATTTTCTTTTGCTAGTCTCTTCTTTGGTTCTTGTTAGAGAGAGTTCAACCATTGTCAAGTTCACTGAAGCTATTCAGAAGGTACTTCTGTATTAGTTGGTTTCGACCGTCGTATCCTGGGAGACAGATGCTGGCGTACCTCCAGCATCTGTTTTAAGGAAACTGTCTAGTGTAGGTTTTGGTTTGCTTCTTTTTTTATTATTTGTTCTTAAATTTTTCAATATTTAGTTTACAAAGATGAGTTCTAATCTTTAGTTATCCATATTAATAATTTGTTCTATTACTAATGTAATCTAATTCATTTCTGTATTTTTAGTTGTGTCGTTTATTCTATATTTCATCATTTTAATAAAAAAAATTGTTTTGTCATTTTGTTTAATTTATTTTATATATTTTTCTTATATTGTTATGAAAAAATAACAAGAAGATTTACACTTTACCAAGAGCCTCCTGATAGCTACTTTGGTAAGTTCTAGTGCAACTAGGCTCTGCATTTTGGCTTCTTGATTTTCATTTATGCCTTCATGGTTGCTTCCTTTGTTGTTCTTCTTTGTTTCCAGTACTCCTCTTAACCCACCCCCCCTCTTTCTGTGGTGCTCTTTTTTTTTCACAGAGATGCTTGGCTCTTCTTGCTTGTCTTCTTTATTAATTATTTGAAGGGCCATGATTAAGACCCCCTCAAACTCTCCACCCCCACCACCCCCACACACACGTGGGGGTTGGTGATAGGGGAAGAAGGAAAAAATAAAAAAATAAAAAAATAAAAAAATTTGGCCAATCAAAAGTAAAGGGGGTCGTGGGGGTGACCCTCAAAGGGGGTCCGGATCTTTATTGTTATTTGAACTAGCATATTTCGTTTCATTTAATTAATATTGGTTAGTTTGGTGGAACATTTGTGTTTTAGAGAGAGGAACATATGCTAAATTAGTTTTTTTTTTTATTTTACTTTTTATTTTTGAGAATGCAGCAGGCAGGTAAACCACCTACTTTTTAATTCCAAAATCTTGATGGACGTGGAATGTAAGATATTCTTTGGGAATATGTTATTTTAATAATTTTTTAATTAAAATATGAAATAAAAAAATTAGTATGTTTGAAATAATCTTTTGGTTTTTATAAAAAGATGGTGCAAAAAAATAGAGAAAAAAATGAAATTTTTAACTTTTTGGTATAAGTTGTTGGCTTTTGAATTTTTTTTTAGTGACTTTTTAACCTTTAAACTAAAATAGTGAATTGCCAAACAAGGCCTAAATGCGCTATGTTGCGTACAATTAAAATTCCAAGATATAGGGAAATTCTATGGGTTTGTTGCATTATATGTTAATCTGAATATGAATTGTTGAACCTGTTGGATATGGTGTTTTTTTTCCGTCACTATTTCAAAGGGGAAAAAAAGGGAGGAAAAAGAGTATGTTTTTTTAGTTTTGATGGTGTGATAGTAAAGTGTTGTTTTTGATTCATCAAGGTATTCATTGTGATTGTTAAAAAAAAAAAAAAAAGGTATTCATTATGAGTTTTTGTTATGGGCTGGAGGGGATGTTGAGGTTTGGTATTTGTTTATTTTAGAATAAGGCCTCGTTTAGCAATCTTTAATTTTAGTCAAAAGTCACTATAAATTATTATATTATTTTTTTTTGTATTTTTATATATCTTTTTGTAAAAAGTTAAAAATTATTAAAATAGTCTCTTCTCAAATGAGCCTAAGTTTGGTATTCGTAGTGGAGGGGATTTTGATGTTTGGTATTTGTATTTCCCTGTTTGTTGATAAATATGCATACACCTCTTCCTCATTTTCTTATTCCCCATTTGCAGGTCAATCACCACTAAATGAAGAGATTCTTCTTAATTCCTTCAAAGCCTGCATAGCAACAGCAACTTGTTAATTTTCTTTGTTGTTGTTGCTAACATATATATGTACTAGTGTATGTCCGTGCCTAAAGCACGGTGTAATCAAAATAATTGTAATTTATATTATGTTAAAATTTGTGGAGTTTGTAGCATTTTTTATTCTTCTTAAAGAATTTTCAACAATTTTACTTGTACGACACGTTCTATGAAACTCAATTAAAATAACAACCCCCTAACCTTAATACAAATTAAGGAATAAACATTTAAAATTTATAATGTTCAGTAAAATTGCAAATCAAAATAGTAAAATGTAAAGTAAAAAAGTAAAAATTTATAACTCGTGCCTAAAGGCACTCTCAACAATTTTTGTGGTACCTCACACTCTAAAAAACTCAATTAAAATAAATCAATTTAGAATGACAACAATTTCATTGCACTATAGAACTCAATTAAAATAAATCAATTCAAAATGACAACAATTTCATTGCGCTATAGAACTCAATTATAACAAATCAATTCAAAATGACATACTTCACGCATAAGAAGAATGGTGAATGAACATTTTGGTACAAAATAATAATCATTATAGCTTATTAAAAAACAAAAAAACTAATCATCCAGTCAAGAATGAAAGACCAATCATTAACACACATAGAAAAAAGTAACACAACCACAACGTTTCTAATGCTGATCAGTCACTTGATTTGTTATAATTGAGTTCTAAAAGAAACCATAACAGGAAAACTCATTCAAAATATTTATGAGAAACAGGAAAACCAATAATTATGAATTAAGAGAAATTGAACAAATTTTTTTTCTAACATAACTCTTCTTGATAAAAGCACCAGTGTCTTCCCCAATTTACCTGCAATTATCAAACTAAATACCAGCAATTATCACATTCACACTTCAACAATTTTTTCATGATCAAAATACATGATTCCTCATAGAAGGTCAAAAAAAAGCCTGTTTAAAAAAAAATTACCATTAAAACAATGTAACACTTGAGAAAATCCAAACAATCCAAACTGACTATTGCCAACAAAAGTTAAGAGGCAAAACAAACTATTGTATTAAAACTAAAAAGATTGAACACCTAGTCAAGGTTCCTCACCTTTGCATTGAGTTGCAATGGAATATCATAGAACTAAATAGGAAAAGCAATATAGAGTACTGCACTTCCTTCTACATAGTGTTAAAAAAAGGACAATGCTTCCAAATGCCTTGGAGAATTACCAAATGCATCCATCACTACAATATGTGAATTAGTATTATAAAAGATTGATTCAATTCGTTTGACCTCCTTGATTTGAAGAACCTTTACAGTTTGTTCACATAATACCACATAAGAAAAGTTAATTTAAGTAAGCATGTTAAATAAATATATAGGCATTGAAGTAATAGTTAATTAAACAAAATTATTGACTACATTATGCATGATTTCATTAGATAGTGATGAGACTACTTGAATCTTTAAAATCTAAGATCTTACACAATCATTAATAGTACATTATCCCCTGTTTCTCACTTAATCCCATTAAAAGAAAATATGTTTAGAAATTACGAACGTATTTAGGCCAAGTTTGGCATATACCCAAAAAGTCAAAAAGTTACTTAAAAAGTTATCACTATTCACCAAAAGTCAAAAAGTACGGCTGCACAACTCCCAATCCTAATTTTCCCCTACACACTAATTTATACAATTTTTTAATACATATTTTTTCATAAAAAGTCAAAAAGTTAACCCAAACAACCATATTTTTTTCCTCAACTTTTTAGTCTAAAAAGTCAAAAAGTACACTTATTTAGGACATTCCAAACAACCCCTTAAACTAAGCCATCATCAAAGCCACCATCTTGTTGTGCCCTTAGGTCAATTTTCACTTATCCAACTTTTCATTGGAAGAAAAATCCGAAATATGCAAACCAAAAAAAAAAAAAAATCCTGCATGCAAGAACAAATTTAAATTCTTTGTTTTTTATGAACATAACAAATCTAGTAGTCCATGGCAAAACTGATATTACACCTATTACATTCCTAAGTATGCATCAATGTTGGAATTAAGACCACAATGTTGCATTCAATTGTTCAAACATGAGGAGCTTTCGATATAATTAGAAGCATAACAATAGAAACTTGACACAACACAACCTACCGGTAACATCAAATAAAAGTTTAACAACAATACTAATATTATGAAGCATCAAGTGCTTTGTAGTCTTGAAACATACTAATATTTTAATTGTTAAATAAATAAAAATGCTTCAAGAACCATATCAGTTGATAAGAATTTTATTCAAAAACCATCCTGGGACTAAAAAAAATTGCGATGTCAACACTTTAAATTCTTTGTTTTTGATGAACATGACAAATCTAGTAGTCCATGGCAAAACTGACATTACACCTATTACTACATTCCTAAGTATGTATCAGTGTCGGAATTAAGAAAAGACCACAATGTTGCATTCAATTATTTGAACATGAGGAGCTTTCAGCATAATTTTTTTTCCTTCATAAATAAGCAGACTTCATTAAAGAGCATCAAGATGATGCAAAGAACACAAAAATTCAGCCCCCAAAGGGATAACAAAGCTAAGAAATCAAATCATTCACAAAATCTAAAAAAGTCAAAACATCTGGATCAACCAAAACATTGACTTATTGGCTTATATTGTGGTCACATAACCTCTCTATTTTCTGTACATTTTTTCGTAATAAGCCAAAAAACCAACTTATGAGCCACATATATTTGACAAAACTAAAAGTTTAACAACAATACTAATATTATGAAGCATCAAGTGTTTTATAGTCTTGAATCATACTAATATTTTAATTGTTAAATAAATAATTCAAGAACCATACCAGTTGATAAGAAATTTATTCAAGAACCATCTAGGGACTAAAAAAACTACGATGTCAACACTTTGAAGGTTGTTGAACCTCTTTTAAAATTAAAAACAAAAAAAAAAACTTTTGTGACAAAATAAAAAATTCATCATCTCAGCAAAAAGAAAAAAAAGAAAGAAAAAAAAAAAAGCATTTCTGTGAGAAAAAAGATATTACCAAAAAGAAGAATATATTAGAATAATCTAGCAAATGACTTGTGCCTAAAGGCCCTCCCCAACCAAAATGAAGCGTAAATTATCAACATCTGATATTCCATAAATTCACTGTTAGCCTCACACTCCATTTTTAATCCTTAAACAGTCCTCAAAGATTCAATTTTCCCAAGAAAATCAAATTAAGGATATTAATGCAAAGTTCACTTTGAATGGTTAACAACAAAGTCCAAAACAAAGAAAAAATAATAATAAAAGAAGAAAGAAAGAAATAAATAAAAAAAGACAGGAAAAGCAAACAGACAAATAAAAATCTAAATAAAGGAGCTCTCATATGATCTAAACAACAATGCTAGGAATACATATGTTTAAAAAGAAATCCAAAATAGAATTGTAAACAAACACCAAATCAAAATCAAATTAGAAAACAAAGGCACCTAAGGATCTCATCACAACTTGAGTTGAAGATAGAAATGTTTTTAGAGATCTATTAGCTAGCATAATGGGAAAAGGAAAAAACCAAAAAAGGAAAAGCTCAGGAGGAATGGGCAAAGCTGAGGAGGGGTTGAGAGATATCTAGAATCTGAGATGGGTGAAGTGTTAAAAAATAGACCACTAGATTAAATTAATCTAGACCATCCAAATTGCCACATAGGACAAATACATTTTCAAAATCAGTGTTGGAAATGGATCGTGGATGAAAGGGAGAAACAATCCTAGCCATTGGATCAAATACTACCCTTCCTTGTTATATAGAATTTTCTCTGAAACTAAATATTTGTTTTTTTTCAAATTTATTCCCCCATCGCATTGCCACCACCTTATTTGTCTTTCCCTCCCCTATCGCACACCCTCTCTACCTTACCAACAACTTACCAAATTCATAAAGATAGAAATTCAATCAAACCAAAGTAAACCAGCTAATATGCTAAAGAAATTTAAAAGCGCATCAACTAATAAAAAATCAAAAATATCAAAATCAACAACGAACAAAAATAATGATTGATTAGGTATAATATGAAAAGTAGATATCAATGAATACCTTCAATTATTTGGATGATCTTGTAAAAGCATAATCAGAATTACTTAAATTATTTCCTGCAGAATAACGCAAAAGATCATCTAGAGGGGATTCTATTTTAGAAAACCATGTACAACAGCTTCTGAGTGTGAAAATGTGCAGGAAATAGGCTTGGGAATTATTGGCCGAAATAACAAAAAATGTAGTTAGGAAATAAACAATAGTACAGGAGTTACTAAAAAAAAAATTACATGAATGCTTTTAAAAAAAAATTACGTGAACCTCAATTTATGAGTCCTCTTCTTGTTATAATGCTTTTAAAATTACATGAACCTCAAATATACAAACAGATTTCATGAGTATTCAAATGATAAAAATAAAATAAAATAAATACATAGGAAAAAAAAAATTTATTGGCAAAATTACAGAATATGCTATATAATCGCAACACACAAAAACATAAGAGTTTGACTATAACCTATATATAATCAAATCAAAAATAGTATGCGAAGGGAAAATTTTGAGAAAATGAATAAGCATAGAGTTTTACCTGGGTTTAAGTCTCATCCACCTGTAAATTATAGGAAAAGCTTTTTATTAAGAGGAAATTAGATATAATAAATAAATAAAAGCCTCAACCCATAAGAAAGATGTAGTAGAAAGCAAAAAAGAAACTATATTACATGGTACTCCTAGAGTATCTAATAATTTTCTATTTAGAAACAAATAACCAAGTGTACCTTTCTGTAGTTCCTACAATTACTAACCTTCCTCCCTAAAGACTTGTGGCATCATTAATATAAACAAATTAAATTGATTAACTCCAAGTTCCTGATTTCAATTAAAAAGAAGTGATATGTTGGGTGCAAGGGGATACATGGAGCCATGTGAAACAGAGGTAAATATAGAACGGCATTAATAAAATAAATGGACAAAGTTTCAATTCTAATTGCAATGAAAAGAAGGGATAAAGAAGTGGGGTTGGAAACAGCTAGGGAGGGTTGTTGTTTTCTATATCAAATCAGTGATTGTTAGATTACAGCTTTTGAAAGTTGGAGTAGTCATTTTGTTTCTTGGTGCTGAAGTTGAAATTAGAGGAAGTTTCAAAGGACCTTGTTTAGCCAAGAACAAAGTCAATAAATTCAAGCTCTTTTCATCTCCTTGAGATATCCATATCTAAGACTAAGAGAAACCCCTCCCTGAATGGATGATTGGGGTTAATGTTTACACTTAAAAAGAAGCTGGTATTTCTTCTAAATATGATTTATTTAGAAAATATTCAGAATTTAAATAGAGTTGAATTTGTCTCCGGTCCACTGTAACACATTAAGAACATCAACACTTGTTCTTGAGTACAAAACCCAATAAAAAAAAAAAATTTAACAAACCTTTTAGTCAAACCCAGAAATGACAGTAACAAAAATTTCATTTTCTCTACTTCTGCCGCCACTTTCTCGGCAACCAAACAGAAAGAAAGAAAAAATAAATAAAACCCAAATAGAAGAGGGGGAAAGGGGAAGGGGGAAGTGAGAGAAAAACTTCTGGAACTTTAGTTATAAATTAAATATCAAATCTTACATTCTTTACATTCAGTCTTTACATTCTTTCTTTCTTTTTCCCCTCTTCAAATGGAAGACATGATAGACTCCTCAAACTTCTGGAACTTTAGTTAGAATTAAATCATTAAATCATAAAAACAGGGGCAAAATGTGCTTCTTTTGCAAATCAATCACTAACCATAAACAAAACCTGCATTACATACAACTTTAAACCAATTTTATGTATACAAAAGAAATTCATAATACCCAATTCTAGAACAACATATTGATTATGGATTTCATTAGGGTTAATCACTAAAACATCATATTGGGTTTTCTAGATTTCATTAGGGTTAATCACTACAACTTCCACCCCTATTTCAAAACCCAAATAGAAGGGGGAGAATAAAGAAGATAGCTTAGATTCTTACACCACTAGAAACCCAAATGGAGCAATTCTGGAAATAGAAGAGGGGGGGAAACCCTAGATTCTTACACCACCTAAAAAAAACAACAAAAAACACATGGAGGATAGCTTTCTTACCTTGAGCTGTGTAGGGAGAGAAGAGACAAAGATTGAGGCAGAGGAGTTATATTCCAGATATCACCATCGGGGCTATATTCCATCGAGCTAATCACCACCGGAGAGAGAAAGCTTGGTGGAAAGAGAAAGATATGTGGTGGGAAGAAGAGGTGTGAGAGAGCGGAGCTTCAAATTTTGAAATCAAAATGAGAGAGAGAGAGAGAGAGAGAGAGAGAGAGAAGATGTCTGTGTAAACAAAAGTGAGGGAAACCGAACCATTGAAATGTCTGTGTAAACAAAAGTGAGGAAAACTGATCTCAACCATTAATATTCACCCAAAAAATCTAAACCACTAAAATGTCCAAGTGAGGAAAACATTTTCAACCATGGGATTGAACCAATCTAACGGTTCATACTTTGACAAATAAACAAAAGTCCCATCAAATATTCAAAAACCTTCTTCCCTTATTATATAGATATATATTTTTGGAATAACATATGTTTATATATATATTGTTGGGTTGGGTTTCCCTCCTATGTGGAGGAAGGCCCAAAACATTTAGTAAAACCCATGTGAGTTCCAAAGCCCACATGGAGAGGTTTTTGAAAAGATCTGGCCCATGAGTTTAGGATGACAAAAACCCTTTCTCTGTAACATAGAAAGAGACGTAGCAGCAGCCACCAAAACAGAGAGGAGAGGAGAAATTCTGTCCAGCAGTGATCACGCTATCCGATCAATAAGCATCTGTGGTCCGATTGAGCTGAAATTTGGTAGGCGAGTTCACAACTCAAGACTCTAAATTCTGGACGGTGGAGATCAGATTTGGAGTATTATACTGCTAGTTTTTGGCCGTGAACAGTACCCGTTTTTGGTGAGATTTTTCTTAACTTGTATTTTTGATCTTTGGTTGCCAAGGAAGCTTATTTGTAAGTTGTTCTTGATTGTTTGCCTCTATTTCTATCTAGAGAGAACTCTTGTATACCCATTATTTGTTGATAGTGGAGATATTTGGTGGACTACGGTCCCATGGTTTTTCCTTTCTACATCGGGAATGTTTTCCATGTTAAAAATTTGTTGTCGCCTTGTTGTGTGATTGTTGGATCATCGTTTTCAGATTATTTTCAGAATATATTATGCTCTATTAAATTGTTTCCTAATAGGTTCACACAAAGAGGGAGAATAAACTACTTCCGCTATTTTTGTGCCGGATTCGGATATTTCGAATTGATTTTTTGTTTTGTTTTCTCCCAACATAGTGGTATCAGAGCCAAGTTCATATTGTTGTGGGTTTGTTGAATAATGGAACAAATTTAAGTAGAAGGTTACTTTGAATGGTTCTAATTATCACACATGGAAAGGAAAAATGGAAGACCTCCTTTATGTGAAACAATTTCATCTACCGGTGTTTGCTACTGAAAAACCAAAAAATAAATCTGATGAAGAATGGACATTACTACATCGACAAGTGTGTGGGGTACATTAGGCAATGGGTGGATGATAATGTTTTGAATCATATTAGTGGAGAGACACATGCACGTACATTTGGAACAAACTTGAACAATTATATGCTCGGAAGACTGGAAACAATAAAATGTTTCTAATAAAGCAATTGATGACCTTGAGATACCAAGAAAGAACCCCATTGACAGATCACTTGAACACTTTTCAAGGAGTAATTAATCAGTTGGCTGGAATGGGTATCAAGTTCGATGATGAGGTACAGGGGTTGTGCTTGCTTGGTACATTGCCGGACTCTTGGGAGACATTTAGAATGTCATTATCTAACTCGGCTCCATATGGTGTAATCAATATGGATCTGGCTAAGAGCAGTATTTTAAATGAAGAGATGAGGAGGAAATCACAGGGATCTTCTTCACAGTCAGAGGTTTGGTTACAGAAAGGAGGGGGAGAAGCAAGAGCAGAGGTCCGAAGAACAGAGATAGAGGTAGAAGCAAGTCCAACAAGTTTGCTAATGCTGAGTGTTATCATTGTGGCATGAAAGGGCACATCAAGAAACAGTGCAGAAAATTGAAGAGA
The DNA here is from genome assembly GCA_030407325.1 of Camellia japonica. NCBI lineage: Eukaryota > Viridiplantae > Streptophyta > Magnoliopsida > Ericales > Theaceae > Camellia > Camellia japonica. The sequence continues at coordinate 29,898,094 of JAPPVO010000036.1, read as the reverse complement.
GAGAACAAGGAGAAAGGGATTGAGCATGATGGAAAGGATAATGATCAAGTTGCCACCGCTACTTCCGAAGACTTTCTCATTGTTTATGATGAAGATGTTATTAACATAGCATGCCATGAGACCAACTGGGTGATTGATAGTGGTGCCTTTATTCATGCTATATCTCGAAAAGATTTTTTCACATCCCACATACCTGGTGACTTTGGTTCGGTAAAGATGGGTAATGATGGCTTGGCCAAAATTATTGGTGTTAGAGACGTGCACTTGGAGATGAATAATGGCACGAGGTTGGTTCGTAGAGATGTAAAGCATATTCCTGATATCCGTATGAATTTGATTTCTGTAGGTAAACTTGATGATGAAGGGTATTGCAACACTTTCAATAATGGTCAGTGGAAGCTCACTAGGGGTGCAATGGTTGTGGCTCGAGGTAAGAAGCATTCTACTTTGTACGTAATACAAGCAAGGCTCCCCAAAGAAGTTATTAATGCAATGGATGATGAGTCTATAGTGGAATTGTGGCATAAAAGGCTTGCTCACATGAGTGAGAAAGGCCTGGCAACATTGGCTAAAAAGAATCTTCTGTTTGGAATGAAGAATGCACTTTTGACAAGGTGTACTCACTGTTTGGCAGGAAAGCAGAATAGAGTTTCCTTCAAGAGTTCCCCTTCTTCAAGAAAGCCAAATGTACTTGATTTGGATATTCAGATGTTTATGGTCCTATGAAGACAAGAAACTTGTGTGGCTCTTGTTACTTTGTGACCTTCATAGATGATTATTCAAGAAGTTGTGGTCTACACTTTAAAAAGCAAAGATCAAGTGTTGGAGACTTTTAAACAGTTCCAAGCCTTAGTTGAGAGACAGACTGGGAAGAAGCTCAGGTGCATCTGTAGACGTCCCCGAACGTCCCGGGAGGGAATCCCGTTTTGTTCATTAGGCTCACTACAGTTCAGGACTCAATGTCACGGTCTAATCTCGCAGAGTGCAATGCAAGACCGATGAATCATCAAAGAGTCCAAATTCGGCAAATCGTTTTGAAAAACGGATTTTTAGAAAGAAGTGCCAAATATGGACTGCTTTGCCAGATACAGAGTCGCTACTTAAATATTTATTTTGGGAGAATTTAGGAAACCCTGACTCGTTGCCTAAGGCCACGTGTCCGTCATCACCAAAGTTGCCTTGGCTCGGGAACTTGGGTACGATTGGGGAAGGTCACTTCGTGAGCACGCCCGCTCGCCCAATCAAAGATCGGCCTCTACTAACCATGATATCAAGTTTTGAAAACATTATGTGCTCTTATTCCGGTTTATTAGCCTAGAATTACTATGTGATGCGCGCAGCATACAAGTATAGACTGGATCGCCTGAGTTGGAACAAAACATTTCATGTTTGTTTTTGAAAGCGGTTTGTTACTCGCAAGTAGGCTAAAATGCGGATTTTGCCACCCTCAAGTGGGCTTAGAAAACATGGTGATTTGCCACTATCTAGTGGGCTTAAAACTCGCAATCAATGAATTGTTCCAATTCAGATAATCCAACCTCCACCCACAGGCATTTAGGCAGTTATATCACATAAGCACTTAGCCTCATGGTAAGCATGCTATCATGGCAGTCACTCACACACATGCAAGGGTGCTAAAGCATAAACACTTACCGAGTACTCCGAGCCAAAACAGAAACTAGTTAGTAATCAATGCATGATCCTAGTTCATGTTAAGATGGCTAATGCAACACATGCAAAATGCAACTAAGATAGGCTCAGCTATTCTAAACATGGCATATTGTAGACACCCCATTTTTGACCGTCCTCAAGATTGGACGTCACCGTTGGAACACTCGGTGATTATCCATGTTTTGTGTTCGTTTGGAGATTCCCGGAGTTCTCGGCTACGCGCGCCTTGCCTCAGGACCTCGAACTCGACCGTTTGATGTTTGGTTTGCACCAAACACTTTTGTTTTGCCTTGGGAAGGCAGGGAATGCTTTGTGCGGCATCCCCATATACCACCGGCTGTGGCTAGAGACCACCGGCTGGCTGGTGTGGCCACCGGCACTATATTGTGCCGGTCGCACTATTTTGTGCCGGTCGGCACTCTTTTGGCGAAATGACCATTTTGCCCTGCCGACTACTGTGCACTTGCTTTCTGAGATATTTTCAGACAGCTGTGTGCAAACTGATTCCCCTCCATACACGTGTATGGAGGGATGAGCCCTTAGTTGCTTAGCTTGTAAGTCTTACAAGTTCTATAAGAGGAAGGTTCTTCCTCTTGGCTTTTACTTTCTTCACTTGAGTTCTCCGGCGGTGTCCAGTTGTAGGCTCGATACCCAAGTTAAAAAAAAAAACCTCTCTTTACCTCAAAATCGTCTGTGCTCAGAATGCCGTGCCATTCTCTACATCCATGCCAGGTAAGAGAAGAAATGAAAAAAATTGGGACATCCGAGTGTGTTTCAACCTTAACCATTTCAGTTTTGAGATCCGGCTTGTCAGATTGGGCTGTTTGTTCAAAGTTTGCCGTATGCGGAATGGACACTGTATGCAGGTTAATCCCCAGCGGAATGTGGGCTGTGTTCAGTTTGAGCAGCAGTTTGTATGAGTTGTTTGCTGTTAGTTGGTTGGCTCTCGATTATTACAGTGCAAATGCTCCATTTTCAGACAACAAGTCAAATTTCGTTTACATTGAGGTGTATATGATGCAGTGCAGTGCGAAGTATGAGATATGTAAATAAAACACTTTTCAGACAAAAAGTTGTTTTTATATAATCTCTTTCAAAGTACAACTTTTGAAGAAAGCAAAAAAAATCTGCCTGCGGCAGTACATAGTACTCTATCTACCAAAAAGAGAAAAGTACAAGAAAAGAAATAAAGAAAAGGAGCAGCAAAATCATCATCATCGTCAGCAGCAGGCCTCATGCCTGAGGATCAGTCCTCGCCCTCTCCTGGGCAAAAGCACATAAGCTCGTCGGAACTGTCACTGTCGGAGCCCGAGCCCGAGCTGTCCCGGCCTCCTCCGCAAATGACTCCGTCCCCGCCTCCGACTCACCATCTCCTGGAACTGGAGCTCGTGAGCTGCTCCCCACGTGACCACGTTCCCCTCTAGTGCGAGGGAATATCCTGCCATCCCGAGTAGAGAGGGGGGCCCAGCTGGAGCAGCGCCACCCACTGGAGGGATCGGGAAAGGAGGCTGAAAATACAAAGAACAAAACATCAGAAAACCGTGAGCAGTTTATCAGTACAGAATGCAGTGTATGAGTACAGTGTGTGAATGCTGTGAACAGGTGAATAGTACAGAATGCAGTGTATGAGTACAGTGTGTGAATGCTGTGAACAGTGAATCAGTACAGAATGCAGTGTATGAGTACAGTGTATGAAAGCTGTGAGCAGTTTATCAGATTTTGTTGCAGTATAGCAGATTGTGCGAAACAGAGTATGGTTTGAGACTGTGGTCAGAAGAACATACCGGCAGGCTGTAGACGGCCAAGGCGTCGAGAGTCGCTGCTGCAACATCCCCATCAGGGAGGCATTCAGCTCCACAGACTGACGGGTATACTCGGAGGAAGCCTGCAAAAGTATTAAATACATCAGTATTCTGTGGGATATTTGAATGAACTGAAATGAAATAACAATGCAAGATACAGAAATAAAGTAATACATACCGGAGGCAAGTCAGGAATGCCGGCCAACTCATGACCAGCCGGAGGAGGAGCAAAAGGGATCTGGTAGATCTCCCCACTCTGCCCTGTAAGTCAACATGGTAGGCAGAGCGGGCCAGCCCGTCCCTCGTCCCCTCTGCACTCCCCTCCTGCCGCGAGCTCGAGCCCTCTGTGACGACCCACCCCTGCTCCTGTCTCTGCCCGGGCCGCTGGCGCCGCAGGTTCGCTGGATCAGCTCGGGAGCCCCCGCTCAAAGGCCGCATCAAGAAGGTCCGGACGTACTCTGAGTAGTCGCCCTCGCCCCTATAGCCGTCCTCGTCCCAGCCGAGGGTGTAGTCCTCCATCTGCTGCACAGAAAACCTCTCGGTATCCCTCATGTGCTCGGGAGGGTGAACCGGGACTATCTGCTCTGGCAACCCGAGGGTCTGGCGCAGAAAACGCTCCCCCAGGTACCAAGCCCGACAGACTGGGCCCTCCAGCAAAATCCGGTAGCGCGAGGTCTCGATGGCGCCGGCATACGATCTCGTATCACCGCTGGTAGTGGAGGCCACGGCTGCCAGGTGACCTGAAATGAAATACAGTTGATTATCTACTGATTAGAAATGTACGCTTGAAAGCGAAGTTTAAACCGACTGTAAGAAAAACAATACCTCGGTGGGGGTGATGGTGTCGAAGAAACGGCGGAAGAAGCTGAATGTGTCTCGGGGCCTCCGAGTGCACCTCCCATCGTAACGGCGAGAGAAGGGGACGACCAGAGGGGTCTCCGTCTCCGGCACTGGCTCTAGTCTGGGGAAGTAGGCGTACACCCATAGCTGCGAAACAGACGTCAGTATGACTATCAGATCAAGCAGGATGCAGAATAAAGCAGAGAAATAACAGAGCCGTGTGTGTGTATTGTGTTGTGCAGAGTGTACAGCGTGAACAGCGTGCAGTCAGTGTAAAGTGGAGTATGTGTGTGCCGTGTGTACAGTATACAGACTACAGTGTGTGCAACGTACAAAAATACAGGAAGTATAAAGCAGAATATAAAGTAGAGAGAAGACATACCTCCCAGGCTCGCCAGTAGCCTCCTAGCAGCTGTCCACTGCCACGGAAACTGAGCTCATATAACCGTAAAGGTGGCCAAAGCCGCGCCCCCCCAGTCATACTGCACAATCCTCTCGACGTCCAACCAAGCGCTGAGCAGGCAGAGGGGCACTGTGTTCGCCCGGTCGGCAAACAGGTGGTCCCAGCAAGAACATGAGGAAGCCGCGCGCATATCTCTCAGCGGCCTCCTGGGTCATCGGAGCTGCATCCACCAGGCGGGCTGCACTCGGAACTGCACCTCGAACCAGGAGTAGCGGAGAACCGACGAGCTGACGACCTGGACGGCAAGTGGCGGCACCTCGCCGAGCAAGTAAATCTGAGCGGCAATCCACTCATCCATGTCTATATCGAAGGGGATCGGATCACCCCCCACCCCGACGTGCCGGTGAGCATCGAGAAGTCGTAAGGGGTCATCGTCATGTCCCCAGTCGCTGATAAGTGAAATGAATCGGTGGTGTCCACCACCTCTCTGCCAGGGCGGCAAGAAGAGGTCTACAAGCAGAGAGCCTGGAGAGTCCCCTGCAGAAGGTGCCAAAGCCGGCCCGATCTACAATGCGCGCTAACGGCGTCAGGCAGCGCGGCGTACCAGTCGAGAGCTGACGTTCCCATACCCGCGGACGGCATGGGAATCTCCCTGTTTCAAGCAAATAGTTGCAAAGCAATATGAGATGTACAGTTCTGAGGAAACGTGTTAAAGTCAATACAAATCGGGTATGCGCGCAGATTTTTTAAAAATTCAAACAGAAACCGGGTACCGGTGTGCTTGCAATAAACTACAAGCGCGTGATGCGTCAATGTGTTTTGGATGCTCCAGTGAAAACTGGTGCATGTGTGCACATTTTTCAGTCAAGCAAATATCAGGTTTCAGTATACTAGTTTGTGGACTGCGACCTATGACGTGTCAGTGTGCCTGTGAGGGCCAGCATACAGATATGGTGCATGTGTGCACATTTTTCAGATTCAAGCAGATATCGGTTACAGTGTGCTAGGAGGCGAACTACAATGTATGATGTGTCAACGCGTTCTTGTATGGTTCAGGGTAAATATAGCATACAACATGTTTTCAGATTCAAGCAGTTACCGGGTGTCGGTGAATCTGCAGTGAAGTACGGTGTGTGCCGCGTGTTTGAGTGCTTGAGGCTAGCGCAGTGTGTGTACATGTGTTCGTCTCAAACAGATATCAGTTGGAAGTTTGTTTACGATCAACTACAGTGCAATGTATCAGTGCTAAGCAATTAAGGGTGTAATCGGCTATGGCAGTTGACAGTTTACAGTTCTACATTGCAGGAAGGAAAACAGAGAAAAAGATGTTACCTCGGTGGCGCCGAAGGACAGGTGAGAGGAGGGCTCGCGCAGTAGAAGCTCCGGTCCAGTGCCCTGTCAAAGCTGCGGAAGTGGCGGAGTCCATCTGGGGAAGCACGTGGATAGTCGGCCGGTAGGTCGCGGGTCAAAAGGACGCTCACTCAGAGGGAGGAGCTCGCCCGGGGTCCATCTCGTGGTCCGGAGGAGTCCCAACATGCGGAATGTCATCAGCCATGCAGCAGTGGCGGGAGAAAATGGCCAGAAAAGCCGGAATACGAAAAGTCAACCGAGAAGGTCAACCCCGAGAAGGCCGGAAATGGCCGGAAAGGTCGGAAGAAGAAAAGGCACGGAAAGGAAGACGGAATCAAGGGGAACAAGCCCGAAAAGCGGAACTAGCAAAAAGTACACCGAAACGAAGATTTGTTCGGTTGAAAATGTCCGAAACGCGAAGAATATCGCGAATCCGACGAAAAATGGGCGTGAAACGCGGAGAAATCGAAGAGAAAAACGAGAGAAAATCGCTCTAGAGAGAGGAGGTGAAGATTTCGGCGGTTTAGAAGTGTGGAGAATAGGGTTTAAAACCCTATTTTAAAAGACCCAAGACGAAATGGCAGAACTGCCCCCGATCAGCAACTTTTGGCCGGTCGGCACTGTTTTGTGCCGGTCGGCACTTTTTTGTGCCGATGGATGAGTTCAGGCAGCGGTGGCAGCCGGTGACCACCCCACCCAGCCGGGGTGTTCCCAAGGATGTTTTTAGGCTAGATAAGGGGTTTTTGGGTCTTCATAGCTCAATAAAGTGCAAGAAAGTGCATCCCCGACGCTCAACCGGCCTCCGTTTTGACCTCGGACCGTTTCTTCTGTGCGTGGCACTCGAATTCAAGCAAGAATGTATCCTTTTTGTATCCTTTTGTCTTTCGTAAAATCAAAAGTTGCCCCGTGCGCATTGCACGCATCCATTACATTGTCCGGCACGTCGCGTCACGCCATCTTACACGTCCCTTGTGACTTGCATCATTTTCCATTCAAACGAGGTACGCGTGCCTCGTCTTGCATCTTCTTCATTTGCATTTCATCTTGAGTCACGTGCGGTGTGTACTACCTCGCGTGCTTCGTCTTGCATTTTGTTTTGCATTTTCGTACCGGTCTGAGAGACCTTAAACACGTACCGGTCTGACGAGACCTTAAACACGTACCGGTCTGACGAGACCTTAAACACGTACCGGTCTGGCGAGACCTTAAAACACGCACGGTCTAGGAGACCTTAAATCCTCGGGAGGTGTAAGACCTTCAGTGCATTAAAGTGCACACCTCATTGCATTTGGCATACATCGCATCGCGCCGCGTGCGCACCCCATTTGCACTCCATTTCCATCCTTATGAGGCACGCGTGTCTCACCTGCCCTATCGTGCATCGTGCGCATTGCCTTTTCCGGTCCGGCGGGATCCTAAACACGCCCGGTCTAGGAGACCTTAAATCCTTGGAAGGTGCGAAACCCTCGTCTGATGAGGTACGCGTGCCCCATCTTGCATTTCATTACATCTCGAGGCATGTAGGCCTCATTTTGCACTTCGTTTTCCATCCAATGAGGTACGCGTGCCTCATGTTTCGTTTCACCTTCACTTGCATTGCATTTTGCATCCCGTGGGCACGTGTGTCACATTATGCCAATTGCCCCACACCGGTCCGGCGAGACCTTAAACGCATAGTCTGGCGAGACCTTAAACCCGCTCATTTGCATCGTCATGCATACGCTGTGCATCCCGGTCTAGGAGACCTTAAATCCTCTGAAGGTGCAATTCCTTTGGTGTTTGTCGTGCCGAACGACTTTCGGTGGTCTGGTAAAGCCACCTGTCTGTGCTCGCGGTGAGTTCCTAGAAGACCAATTGGGACGGCGAAAACTAGAGTTCGAACGGCTTATGCCTAGAACGCAAAGGTTCGGGATCTCCGAGACTAAAGTCTGGTTTAAATACCCAGGGGATGTACCCTCGCTTGAAATCTGTATGGAAGCCCCATAGGTTGAGGCGGCGTGTTTACGCCTCGATTCTGGATACTGAACCAACCTAGTATATCGCCCTGTTGGTAAGATAGGGAAAGCTGCAATCATAGCCATTGCATCATACTGCATTTGTCATGCATCATTTGTAATTGCTGCATATGTCATGCATTTCAAAAACCAAAACTCAAAAAACAAAAAACACATGCATCATTATCGCATATGTCATGCATTTCAAAAACCAAAACTCAAAAAAACAAAAACACATGCATCATTATCGCATATGTCATGCATTTCAAAAACCAAAAAAAAAAAAAAAAAACACATGCATATGTCATGCATATCATCATTGTAGTATAGTGCATATGTCGTGCATTTTCTGTAAATATCCATCCCATTGCATGCATCCACTGCATCATCTTCCATCCATGGCTTGCGCCTTTCCAGGTTGAGCTTGGTCTGGTATGTGCTCATACTTTTCACGTCTATACACTCATAGTTCTGTGTGCGCTCGCGCCTTGAGGGCTTCGACACCTTTTCTATGTTAGACATGGCTGTACGTGTACATGCCTTTCCTAGGCAAGATTCGGTTTGGCCCGCGTGCCATATCCATAATATCCATCATTTATTGCATTTAGTTGCATGCATCCACTGCATCATCTTCCATCCATGGCTTGCGCCTTTCCAGGTTGAGCTTGGTCTGGTATGTGCTCATACTTTTCACGTCTATACACTCATAGTTCTGTGTGCGCTCGCGCCTTGAGGGCTTCGACACCTTTTCTATGTTAGACATGGCTTGTACGTGTACATGCCTTCCTAGTGAGATTTGGTTTGGCCCGCGTGCCATATCCATTGTATCCATTTCCATTGCATTATAGTGTAGTATTGTTGCATCCGGCATTAGGATCATTATTCCCTCATCAGCGGGTCGTTTCCCCACTTATGTCAATCCACCCAATACTTGTTCTTATGTCTGTCTACATCACTCATAGTTCTGTGTGCGCTCGCGCCTTGAGGGCTTCGACACCTTTTCTATGGTAGACGGACTTGTACTTCCATCAATCTTTGACATTCGTGTGGTTTCGAACCGCTCATGATTGAATCATGATTCAATTGCCCTGCACGTAGTTTGCATATATTTCAATTGCATTGCATTATCATTTGCATTATTCATACATAGTTTTGTATATATTGCAATATTATTTAGCATTCGCATTGCATATGTCATGCATGTTGCTAACAATATTGTACCTGTTAAGTTTGCTTTCTTTTCAGGCACGATATTGTATGTACGGTTCATTTACCGCTGGTGGAACCAGGCGAGCCGCACAGGTATTGTATCTCCCGAGTGAGACGTTTTGAGAATTGCATAATTCTCTTACATCCTTTCTGCATTGTGATGTAGACTGTTGCATGTTAGCTTATAACTGTCGCATGTGTGCTTCATTACAGCTTTCTTTGCATGATCATAAGTTATGCTCGGCTTCTTGCATTGTCAGTTGCATTTTGCCCCCGCCTACGGGCGCATATCTTATCTTTGGCATGTGTGCCTCCTGCATGAACTACGCTGGTTTGATTCCCTAAGGGATACGTAGGCAGCTTGCGAGTTCAACCATTTGCGCTTTGTATGTTTGTCCAAGTCTTCGGCCTTGTCAAAAATGGGTCGTCTCTGGGCTTTGACATTCACTCCCGTCATTATGACTTTCGAGTTCTGTCAAAGAGGGGCAACTGTAGACACCCCATTTTTGACCGTCCTCAAGACTTGGACGTCACCGTTGGAACACTCGGTGATTATCCATGTTTGTGTTCGTTTGGAGATTCCCGGAGTTCTCGGCTACGCGCGCCTTGCCTCAGGACCTCCGAACTCGACCGTTTGTGTTTGGTTTTGCACCAAACACTTTGTTTTGCCTTGGGAAGGCAGGGAATGCTTTGTGAGGCATCCCCATATACCACCGGCTGTGGCTAGAGGCCACCGGCTGGCTAGTTGGCCACCGGCACTATATTGTGCCGGTCGGCACTATTTTGTGCCGGTCGGCACTCTTTTTGGCGAAATGACCATTTTGCCCTGCCGACTACTGTGCACTTGCTTTCTGAGATATTTTCAGACAGCTGTGTGCAATTTGATTCCCCTCCATACACGTGTATGGAGGGATGAGCCCTTAGTTGCTTAGCTTGTAAGTCTTACAAGTTCTATAAGAGGAAGGTTCTTCCTCTTGGCTTAAGGTTGGGATTTCTTGAGGGGTTTCAGCCATTTTAGAGAGAGAGCAAGCTCTGGTTTTAGGTTAGATCATATATCTATCTTATCTCTCTCCTTTCTTGCTTATTTAGTACACTAGGTGCCTTAGTTCACACTATTGCACACAAGCACCTAGTGTCTCACCTTCTCCTTGCAACTGAGGTTCTAAGGGCTGTTTTTAGTGTTCTTGACTGGTTTGGAGCTCAAGGGACCAACTACTCCAACCTTTGTGAAGAAAAGCTTCAAGGGTAAGAACTTACTTTATTTACCCCATTTTTGCACTCCATTTTTGCTTGCTTTAAAACAGTTTTTGTGCTGGTCTATAACACAAAAAAGTTCTGTTTTTTTAGCCTCTTCATTGTATATTAAGAGTGTTTTGTGGTTTGAGCAAGTTTGACCACCCTTAGGCCTTGAAAAGGGCTCATTTTTGTGCTATTTTGGAGAGATCCGGGACTTGTGTGCTTGGACCTTTCCACCACTGAAATCTTGAGGGATTTCAGTGGTGGAGATGGTGCCTTAAAGTCCTAGAAAGGGGAGGGCCACCCCCTCTCCTTGATGTCCTTGAAAAGGGCAAGTTTTGCTTCCTTATGGAGCTTCATGCTTGAGTGAGTGTTGAGCATGTTTGACTTGTTTTCCATGCTTATATTGCCATGATATAACATGATTTCAAGTTGGTTTTGGTCTCCTATGCATGCTTAGTATAGTTGCCTTGTAATGCCTCTTTATGCCTTAACATGTCTAGGTAGTGTGCCTCCATTTCTAGCATGTTTTAAGCTTGCATTTGTGAAGCTTGTATGCTTATTTTGCCATGATTTAGCTCTGTCCATAGTTGCTTTGGTCAATCTCATCATGCATTACATAGCTCCTTTGTATTTGGCTTGTTGGCCTTGAGAGCATGTGAGTGTAGCATGCCTTGCTTGCCTTATTTTTATGGTTTGGAACCATTTAGCATGGTATTTCAGACCTTTTAGTGTACTTGTATGCACGCTTTAGTTGCTTCTTTAATGCTTTAAAAGCATGTGTTGAATGCTCCATGTTTTGGTCATGTTGCACGCCTTTGTGCTTGACCTCTTAGATGCCATCTAGGTGCTCCTTAGGCTTTGTTTAGGTCTGCTTGTGACCTGTTTTGAGTCCCTTTAGCTTTGTGAGGCTTGGTAGACTTGGCCTTAGTTTAAGCCTTAATGGCTTGTTTCAAGACTTGGACCATTTGTTGCATGCTTTGGCTTGCTTTGTTGCATGATTTGGCATCATATTTTGCATGATTTTCAGAGCTTTATATGCATCAATTGTCCATGTTTAACTCACTTCAAGTGTGCTTGAATGTTGCTTGTTTATGCTTGAGTTGGTACCTTAACATGTGTATGTGTGCATGTGTGTTTGGCCCTCATAATTTAGCACTTTGGCCACTGATTTTAGGCCTTTTAGAGTTGCCAATTCATGTATAAGTCCATCCCCCATTGGTTTGCATGTTTGCTTGAATGCCTTGCATAAGTGCATCACATTGTTCACTTTGCATGATAGATAACATGCTTAGGGTTGCATCACATTGCATGCATGTTAGGCCTCTTGAAGTGAAGTATGATAGAGGTTTGGCACCCTTGTTTGCTTGATTGCATTGCATGCATTTGAAATTAAAATTGCACTCTCGATTCTTTGGGCCATCATGCATGGAAATGCGTGATTGGTGGTCCGGGAACCGAGGCACATCCCCTTGAGTCAAAAGTATGATAGGGAGTGTGTTTGGTGCATACATGCCTTGAATTGCATTGCCATGCAAGTTTTGCCCTCTGCTGCTGTGAGTTGCAGGTTCTGCAGGTGTTAAGTGCCGACCGGCACTATTTAGTGCCGACCGGCAGTGATTCCAGCCGATGGAAATCAGTGCCGGTGGCCTCCTTCAGCCGGTGGTACCAGCCCGGTGGTTCCCCAGTGCCCTGAGAGGCACTCCTGGGATTTTGGTAATTTTCTGAGGAGGATAGCAGGGAAAACAGAGGCACACTTGCATGACAGTGCGATTCCGAGCCAATTCCGAGCGCGCTGCATTTGGGCCCTCCTCCCGAGGCATTTACTGTTTTAATTAGATTAATTATTTGTCTAATTAATTTAGTGAATTTGTAATAATTAATTAGCTTGCGTAGTTAATTATTTGTATTATTATTTTGGTCCCTCCGAGCGAGGGCAAAAATGTAATAAGTGTGTGTGAGTGGGTGTATGTCTTCCAATCCCCATTTCTTTCTATCCCTTTTATTTACCCGCTTCGATGGTAGATTAGGGCACATTTAAATTAGCATACCTTATGCAATGCATGTGTATCCATGCATGTTTACATGCACCGGGCTCGGTACATCATACAAACTGCATCGTACTTTCAATTCCAAATTGAATACGTGATAGTTGTTGCATTTCATGTGCCATGCTTAGGATAGCCGAGCCTGTCTAGATTACATCCTGTATGCGATGCATTAGCCACTTAACATGAACTAGGTCATGCATGTTTGCTAACCGGGTTATTGTTTTGGCACGGAGTACGATGTAAGTATTTATGCTTTAGCATATCGCATGCGTGTGAATGTTGCCATGACAGTATGCTTGCCATGCGGCTAATGCTTATGTGATAAACTGCTTGAATGCCTGTGGGTGGAGGTTGGATTGCCTGAGTTGGAACAACTCATTGAAATCCGAATTTTAGCCTACTTGCGAGTAGCAAAAACCAACACGTTTTTCGAGACAAAACGGATATGCAATTATTTCCAATTAGGCAATCTAGTCTATACTTTTGTGCTGTGCGCATCACATAGTAAATTCTAGGTTAATAATCGGTACAAGAACATAATGTTTTCAAAATCGGATATCACGGTTAGTAGAGGCCGGTCTTCGGACCGGGCGAAAGGGGGTGCTCATAGCTGACCTTCCCCGATCGTACCCAAGCTCCCGAGCCAAGTCACTTTGGTGATGACGGACATGTGGCCTTCGGCACCGAGTCAGGGTTTCCTAAATTCCCATTAAAAATATTTAGGTGGCGACTCTGTAATCTGGCAAAGCAGTCCATGTTTGGCACTACTTTTTCAAAAATCTGTTTTCTTCAAAACGATTTGCCAGAGATGGACTCTTTGGTTCAGATTTAGAACCGACCACAAAGTTGAGAGTCCGAACTGTAGCGAGGTCCCCCCGCGGACGTGTTACACATATGAAATGCAACAGGAAACGTGTATTCAACTTGGAATTGAAATACAATACAGTTAGTATGATGCGCCGAGCCCGGTGCATACAATACGAATGAATGTATGCAAACATGCTAGCATAAGGTATGCTAATCGAAACATGACCTAAAACTAACCATCAAAAAGCAGGTAAGTAAAAGGGAGAAAGACGTGGGGTTAGAAGACATGCATCACACACACGCACGCTTATTACACAATTACACCATCTCGAAGGGATCGAAAGAATAATACAAATTAACTAACTAACAAGCTAATTAATTATTACATAACACTTAACTAATTAAATGAATTAATTAAGCTAAGAAAGCAGTAAAGAGGCCTCGGGAAGAGGGATGAATGCATGCATGTTCGGTTTCGCTCGGAAATCCATCGCCATACTCATGCTGCCTCTATTTACACTGCTTTGCACTTCTGAAAACTGCACAAGTCTCCAGAATGTTTCTGAACCACCTTCTGAGCACTGTGGAAGGTCACCAGCCAAAAGGCAAGGCCACGGCCATGGGAAACTGGTCATCGACCATGTGTGAGGCTCTCGGCCAACAATGCACAGCTGACCAGCACTGAAGATGGCCGACTGGCCATCTCTTCCTGCAGAATCATGTTTTGCTACAGTAGAAGGCAAACAGAGCATGGCAATGCATTTTAAAGCAATGTTTGCACAACTACCCTCCTTATCATGTTTAAGACTCAAAGGAGTATGGTTTTCGACCCTCGCACCATCAATCACGCATTTCAATGCATGATGGCCAAAGAAGCCAAGTGTGCAACTCAATATGGAATGAAATGCACAAAACACATAAAGGGCTCCAACCTCTATCATGATTGATCAGGAGGCAAGAGATGCACACACAATGCAATGCAACCTAGGCAAGCAAGCAAGCATGCAAATAACTCAAGTGTGCAACAAACCTAATGCAACATGAGCATGTTAACATGCAATATGCAATAGGCATACAACCTAAACATGTGGACATGTATAGCATGCAACAACATGCAAAATGAAACAAGCATGCAACAACATGGTGAGATGGACTTACACTAACATGGGTAGCTCTCAAGCATGCCAAAATCAGTGGCCAAATGAGATGAGAACAAGGCCCAAGATTCACGCAAACATGCACAATGCAAAGGCTCCAAGCCTAAGGCACAAAATGCAACTCTCCAAGAGCAATACAAGGATGAAACATGGCATACAATGGCATACATTCCAGCTCTGAAATGGCATACTAAATGATTCCAAAATGACTCCGAAGCATGCAAACACTCATGCTATGCATGCTAGAAGGCTCAAATACCGAAACTAGTGAAGCACACTTCACTATAGGTATACAAAGCAATGCTCAAATGGAAAAACCAGCCCCAAACAGATCCTAGGCAGGTCCAAGACAGTAGCAAAATGGCCTAAAATGATGGCTCAGAATGCACCAAAATGAAGCTCATGCAATGGCTCATAAATGAGGTATAAAAGCACAACTCTCAAACACATTGAAGGCATAATAAACATGAGAATATGGCACACATATAAGCTTTGAAATATCATATTCAATGATGCCAAAACACTAAAATGCCTCAAGCAATGCATGCAAGGGACCCCAAAACTCAAAGGTAAGCAAGGCTATTACACTACAACCATGCATGGCAAGCACCAATCGACCAAGAGGCCTAAAAACAGAACTAAGGCAGCCCAAAATATGAACAAAACATGTTTGAAGCATGGCCAAAATGTGCTAGAATAGAGGGCCAAAACAACATGCAATACAAACTAGTAAAGAGGGTTTACACTACAAGTATATTAAGCATTCAAGAGGCCACTAAACCAGAAAAATTCAGAGGTATGACATGCCAAAATATGACCAAATACCCACTGAAATATGTCCAATACATGCAAGAATGAGGTGCTACTTTGATAGGTTATAAAGAGGGTTGTTCCACACATGCAAGAGGGACATCCAATATGACAAAACTAGCTCTTGACAGAGCTCATGCAGGTCCTAAAACTCATTGAAAAAGGCCTGAACCAAGCTTAGGAAGCATGCAAGTAAGGGCTCCTTTGTAAGGCCAAAAATGCCAACAAACAAGACAACAAGGAGAGGGGATGGCCCTCTCCTTCTTAGGACCTCAAAACACCATCCCACTACTGAAATCCTTTGGATTTTAGTGGTGAGAGGGCCAATACAAGGTGGTCCCGAAGCTCACAAAAAAGGCACAAAAAAGAGGCCAAACAAGGCCTAAGAGGGGGTAAACAACCCCAAACACAAAAGTGATCTTAAACAAACTTCAAAAGGAGCTCAAAATAAGACTTTTTTCAGTTTATTCTAAAGCTCAAATATGCTTGGAAGTATGGATAAAAGATGGAGTGAAATAAAGCTTAAAAGAGGGAATAATGTGTTACTCTTGTAGCTTCAGCAAAACCAGCGGCTTTGAGACCAAAAAACCAGACCTTCAACCTCTGAAAATGGCCTCCAAGATCCTTAGGTTGATGATGAAGGTGTTAGGCTAAGAGTTGGTTTGCAAAGGGGCCAAGAACTTCACTCTTTCTAAGCCTAAGTGTAGAGACAGAGAGATATATGTGTATGCCTTAGCAAAATTTTTGGAACCCTTCTAAAGGAGAGGGAGGGCCTCTCTTATAGAGGAACAAAGGTCCAAGCTTCTTCAAGAAGCTTGTGCAAAGGTTCAAGCTTCTTGAGGAAGCTAGAGCAAAAAGGGTCAAGCTTCTCCTAGAAGCTTAGAGCAAAGGGCTAAGCTTCTCTTGTTGAAGCTTAGTAGGGTTCAAGCTTCTCTTAGAAGCTTAGAGCAAAGGGTCAAGCTTCTCTAAGAAGCTAAAAAGGTCAAGCTTCTTGGAGAAGCTAAAAAGGTTCAAGCTTCTTGGAGAAGCTAAAAAAAGGATTCAAAAGGTTCAAGCTTCCTCAAGAAGCTAAAACAAGGGTTCAAAAGGTTTAAACCTCCTCAAGAAGCTAAAACAAGGGTTCAAAAGGTTCAAGCTTCCTCAAGAAGCTAAAACAAGGGTTCAAAAGGTTCAAACCCTCTCAAGAAAAGGTCTCGGCCAGAAAAAGTGGCCGATTAATAAAAAAAAAGTGGCCGGCCGACCAAAAACATTGCCGACCGGCCAATACCCTTGGCCGATAGCAAGAAAACAGGGCCGGTGGCCTCAAGAAATGGCCGGTGAGGTGTGGGGGTAGCCAACAAGCCATTCCCTGCCCTCAGAGACAAAAACCCAAGTGCTTGGTCCACAACCAAACACAAAACAGACAAGTCGAGAGGTCTTGAGGCAAGGCGCACGACCGAAACCTCCGAGAACTCAAGATGAACACGAACATGGATGATCATCGAGTGTTCAAACGATGACGTCCAATTCTTGAGGACGGTAAAAAATGAGGTGTCTATAGCATCAGAACAGATAATGGAGGAGAGTATTGCGGTCCTTTTGATGATTATTGCAGACAACAGGGTATTCGACATCAAAAGACAACCCCGAAGACTTCTCAGTTGAATGGTTTAGCTGAAAGGATGAACAGGACACTGGTTAAAAGAGTTAGATGCTTACTTTCACAGGCACGATTGCCAAGATCCTTTTAGGGTGAGGCTTTGAGCACAGTTGTACATGTTCTTAATCTTACACCATGTTTCCTCTTCAGTTCGATGTACTAGACAGAGTTTGGACTGGCAAGGATGTTTCCTATGATCACCTGCGTGTCTTTGGATGTAAAGCATTTGTTCATATTCCCAAAGATGAGAGGTCTAAGCTCGATATGAAGACCCAACAGTGCATTTTTCTAGGCTATGGCCTAGATGAGTTTGGCTACAGGTTATATGATCCAGTGACAAGAAACTAGTGAGAAACCGAGATGTTGTGTTTATTGAAGATCAAACTATACAAGATATTGAAAAGCAGAGAACACAATGTCCTGGCATAGTGGTCTAGTTGACTTGGATTCGGTTCCTCTAACAGATTTGCCTGCACAGGTTGAACATGATGTTCAGGATAACCAACAAGGTTTAGGTGATGCAGATGATCCCTTACAGGCTGAGACAGGTGATGAGACTTTTGAGTAGTTGGCAACACTAGAGATACCACCAGATGTTCCAACCAAGAGGTCAGCTAGAGACCGACATCCTTCTACTTGGTATTCTGTAGATGACTATGTGTTAATGACTGATGGGAGAGAGCCCAAGGGTTATGCAAAAGCCATGGAAGATGATCATAAGCTGGAATGGGCTGATGCGATGCAAGATGAGATGCAATCATTGCATGACAATCACACTTTTGAGTTGGTGAAGTTGCCTAAGGGCAAGAGAGCTTTAAAGAACAAGTGGGTATATAGGGTGAAACATGATGAACTCATTTCACAACCGCGATACAAAGCTAGACTAGTTGTTAAAGGGTTCAGTCAGAGAAACGGCATTGATTTTGATGAGATCTTCTCACCAGTTGTAAAAATGTCTTCTATTCGTGTGGTTCTTGGCTTAGTCGCTAGTCTAGACTTAGAGATTGAGCAAATGGATGTGAAAACTGCCTTCCTTCATGGTGACTTGGAGGAAGAGATTTACATGGAACAACCAGAGGTTTTAGGGTGAAAGGAAAAAGGATTATGTGTGTCAGCTAAAGAAAAGTCTTTATGGTCTGAAGCATGCACCCAGGCAGTGGTATAAGAAGTTTGAGTCAGTTATGGAGGAGCAAAGCTACATGAAAACTACTTCTGACCATTGTGTATTTGTGCAGAAATTCTCTGATGATGATTTTATTATTTTACTGCTCTATGTTGATGACATGTTGATTGTTGGCAAGAATCCTTCAAGAATTGACAAATTGAAGAAGCAACTAAGCAAGTTCTTTGCCATGAAAGACTTGGGGCCAACAAAGCAAATTCTTGGTATTCGAATCTATCGAAACAGAAAAGAGAAGAAGTTGTACATGTCACAAGAGTAGTACATTAAAAAAGTGCTTGAAAGATTCAATATGAACAATGCTAAAGTGGTTAGCTCACCTCTTGCCACTCATTTTAAGTTAAGTACTAATCAAAGCCCTTCTAAAATAAAGAGAAGGAAGATATGGAAAGAGTTCCATATGCCTCAGCTGTGTGAAGCTTAATGTATGCAATGGTCTGCACAAGGCCAGATATAGCTCATTCAGTTGGTGTAGTTAGCCGATTTCTTTCAAATCCAGGGAGAAAGCATTGGAATGCAGTAAAGTGGATAATGAGATATCTTAGAGGCACTTCCAGGTTGACACTCAGTTTTGGAAATGGACAACCAATTTTAGTTGGGTACACTGATGCAGATATGGTAGGAGATGTGGATACCCGTAAGTCTACTTCGGGTTATTTGATCACTTTCTCAGGTGGAGTTGTTTCTTGGTAGTCGAGGTTGCAAAAATGTGTTGCACTCTCTACAACAGAGACAGAGTTTATTGCGGCAACAGAAGCTTGTAAAGAGTTGCTATGGATGAAAAAGTTCTTGATAGAGCTTGGTTTCAAACAACAACAATATGTGTTGTTTTGTGATAGCCAAAGTGCTATTCACTTGGCTAAGAACTCTACATTCCATTCGAGGTCGATATCGACGTGAGATACCATTGGATAAGAGAAATTCTTAATCATAAGTTGTTGGAACTCGAAAAAATTCATACTGATGATAATGGTGCTGATATGTTGACAAAGCTTTGGTAAGGGAGAAGCTTGAGACATGTTTCTCAATTGCCGGGATGGAGAATCCCTCCACTTAGTCGGAAAGGGGGAGATTTGTTGGGTTGGGTTTCCCTCCTATATGGAGGAAGGCCCAAAACATTTAGTAAAACCCATGTGAGTTCCAAAGCCCACATGGAGAGGTTTTTTGAAAAGATCTGGCCCATGAGTTTAGGATGACAAAAACCCTTTCTCTGTAACATAGAAAGAGACGTAGCAGCAGCCACCAAAACAGAGAGGAGAAGAGAAATTATGTCTAGCAGTGATCACGCTATCCAATCAACAAGCATCTGTGGTCCGATTGAGCTGAAATTTGGTAGGCGAGTTCACAACTCAAGACTCTAAATTCTGGACGGTGGAGATCAGATTTGGAGTATTCTACTGCTGGTTTTTGGCCCGTGAACAGTACCCATTTTTGGTGAGATTTTTCTTAAACTTTGTATTTTTGATCTTTGGTTGCCAAGGAAGCTTATTTGTAAGTTGTTCTTGATTGTTTGCCTCTAATTCTATCTAGAGAGAACTCTTGTATACCCATTATTTGTTGATAGTGGAGATATTTGGCGGACTATGGTCCAGTGGTTTTTCCTGTCCACATTGGGAAGGTTTTCCACGTTAAAAATTTGCTGTCGCCTTGTTGTGTGATTGTTAGATCATTGTTTTTCATATTATTTTCAGAATATATTACGCTCTATTAAATTGCTTCCTAATAGGTTCACACAAAGAGGGAGAATAAACTATTTCCGCTATTTTTGTGCCGGATTCGGATATTTCGAATTGGTTTTTTGTTTTGTTTTCTCCCAACATATATATATATATATATATATATGTGTGAGTGTGTGTACGAGAGCTTCAGCATTTTTAACAGATAAAATTAAAAGAATCCCCTTCTATATCTGCCTATCCATCATGTATGTATGAGAATTTGAATAGATAAAGATAAAAAATTGAACAGTGATAAAAAATGGAACAAATAGAAGTTCAACAGATAGAATTTAGGAAAAAATTGAACAGATAATAAAATTTGGATAGAGTTTGAACAGATAAGAGGAAAAAATTGAACATATAATAAAATTTGGACAAATATTTGAACTAGATAAGGGGGAAAATTGAACAGATAATAGATAGATAAAAAAAATTGAACAAATAGTCAAAAAAAAAGTAAACAGATAGATTAATGGATAAAATTGGAAACAAAATGTTCTTCCAAAACAATAAAAGGACTTGTCACCAAATTATTTTACAAAAGGTGGACCTCTTATCATTAAAAAATATCTACTAGATCTAATGTCTTATACCCTCTTTAGATTGACTTTTTAACAATTTTCTAATATAAGAATTGTAAATGTCATTGCACTGTTAATAGGAAATGTTTGTTTATTTTTTAATGAAATAAACAACTAATTCTAAAATTTTAATTATTTATTATAATTCCTAGTATCATAATTTAATTTTTTTAATTATTATATATTTTTATTAATCTTTAATTAAATTTTAATTTAATTTAATTTAAATATAATTTTAAGTTCGGCTAACATGGAGATAAAATTGTCGTCTTTTTTTTTTTTTTGGTTGGTAATTTCACTTTATTTTTTCAAACACCAGACCTACTCTAAAAAAAGGGAAATGCTAGGTTTCATGAAAAAAATCATGAAAACCATCATGAAAGGATCTGCACCGTTAGATCAGGCATACAAAAAAATACCATACCTGATCTAACGGTGCAGATCCTTTTCATGATGATTTTCATGATTTTTTTTCATGAAACCTAGCATAACCTCTAAAAAAATAGTGTTGGTGAGTTTGGATGGAAAAAATTAATGGTGTCAGTTTAAACAAAAACTATGGGAAAAGCTACCAGATGCACTATTTTTCAGTGCATATGGTATTCAGTTTATATAAAAATCATAAATTTTATCACAAAATCTATAACTTTTGTCAAAGAAAGCATAACTTTTTTATTTTTTATTTTTTTATTTACAAAAATTATAACATTTTGCTTCTCACAAAACCCGTAACTTTTAATACAAAAAATATAACTTCAATTATACGAAACTTTTAAGTGCACATCATAATTTCACTACTCAAAATTTTCATCACAAAAATCATAACTTTTATTACAAAAATTCATAATTTTTATCACAAAAATCGTAACTTTTTTTACAATATACAAATACAATGTAGCATTTTCGGATGTAGGAGATTATAGGATGGGATTTATGAATATTAGTGAAGAAAACTGTGGATATGAAAAATATTTAAAAAGATTATTAGAGATAGAAATTCTTAGAGTTTTGCTACAAACACATAAATGGTGCACATAGGTCACACATAAGACACAAAAGGGTGAGTCCCACATGTGGGTCCCACACAAGTGGAACCCACTATTTATGTCTTGTTTGTGACCTATTTTATATACCATTTCTATGCACTTAATTTTTCTCAATTCATTAATACTCTAGTATCCATAGCGAATCTCACAAGCCCAGATAGTAGGGGTGGGCATATAACGAGTCGGATTCGGGTTGGACCGACACTACATAATAAGGGAATTTGTCTATCCAATCCCCGCCCAGCCCTAACATCGAGCCTCTAGATTTGCTCAAGCCCAGCCCAAAAAATAATTATAAATTCTTAATCCATCCATCGGACTATTTTTTTTAAAAATATATTTCATAACTAAATTTAATTACACATTATATTTCTTAAATAAATCTATTGACATCACTACAAATTGAAAATTTTGTATATAAACTAAAGAATTTCTTAAATAAATTCAATCATACTTCACCACATATGTTAGTTTTAATAAAATCAACAAAAACAAAGTCTACATCGTAACAAAAAAAAAAAAATATATATATATATATATAGATTTCAATGTATTATAATTAATTAATTAATTTAATAGTGGTTCGGACTGGATAAAAACTATGAATCTCAAACCCAGCCTCCTATTAATATATCGGGCTGAAAATGTTGGCCCAGTCTGACTCTGTAAGTTAAAATAATCTTTCCAAGTCCTAAAAAAAATAAGAGTGGATGGGGCGGGCTGGGCAAGCCAACGGGTCATTGCCCACCCCTACCAGATAGTACCCTCTAATCAAGACTATGAACCGGAAGGAATCTAATTACCTTTTGAATTAAAACTCAATGTTTTCAAAACCGGACCGGTGAGCGAACCGGAAAAGGGACCGGGTGGACGGGTCACCGGTTCAACCGCCGGGTCAAAGCGGTCAAACCGTGACGTCATAATTAATATTATATAATTAAAAAATATAATTATAAATTATTAATAAATAAAAATATATATAAATAATCAAATAAAAATAAAAATTGTTGCATAATATTTATTAATAATGTTTTATAAGTCTTAATTGATAAAAAAAGTCACTTATTTTAAAGAAATTAAAATTTTTAAACATTCCCTCCAAATAAATTGATTGAATGCTAGATTTAATTTGGAGGGAAATGAAATTTTCAACTCTCCCTCCAATCAATATGTTTCAAATTATTTGATTGAATCCCACATAGAATTTTGTAGGTTCTCTTTGAAAAATCTTTTCCTATAAATAGGAATAGACTTTCATATTGTTCTCAAGCTTTCAATGAGACTCTTCCTTATGAGAAGAGATTCTTGAAATAAGAATTTTTAGTCAAAATTTTGAAATATATATTATATATATATAAATATATAAGAAAGAAAAAAAAAAAAAAAACTGAAAAAAAAAAAAAAAAAAACTTGACCAGTTTTGGCCGGTTCGACCACTGGGTCACCGGTTTTACCGGTTCGACCAGTGGGTCGCTGGTTTTCCCGGTTTTGGCCCCAATCCGATTTCAGGGGGTTGACCGGACCGGAACTAGGCCCGATTCCCGGTCCAACCGGTTCAACCGGCCGGTCCGGTCCGGGTTTGAAAACATTGTTAAAACTTATGTTAAGGGAGAATTTTATTATACACACTTCATACCATATGTATTATTCATTACGTCATTTTTTATGACCAATTTTCTTTTTTAGTTATGACATTATTTTGAAATATTTAGTTATGACTTTTTTATGTTTGGTTATGATATATATATATATTTTTAGTTATAACTCAAAAAGTATAAAATTATAATATTTTTTTTCTATAATTATAAGATGCATATAATATACACCATTTGAAGAGTGTGTAGCATTCCGTTGTTAATATTTCACCACTACTACTTTCTTAGGAAAATAATATGGTGTCCTAAAATGTTGACATCATGCACTTTTCCCTCACAAATATAAAAAGATCAAATTAATAATTTTTCCTCATTCTACTCTAATAAGAACTATATGTTTTGAAAAATGTAATTTCAAAATAATTTGGTCCCTAAAATAAAGTACAATATTATATAATTCAATTTCTTATTCCATTTTTTCACTTTTAGACATAAAATAAATGCAACAATGCTAGGAACATAAAAATCATTCACAAAATTGGATACAAACCTCTCACAAGGAGTGATGCCCACATTTAGGAGTGGTGCTCACATGTGTGGGTCTCACACAGGTCGGCCCACTCCTACATGTGGGCTGCACCTCTTGTCCACACATGTGGGCACCACCCTTTGTGAGAGGTCTGTATCTCATTTTGTGAATGGTTTCTGTGCACATAGACTTATTTAAATAAATGTGACTCACATTCATAAATACATATAGGATCTATTCACTTATGTCTTAGAGTTAAAAAAAAAAAAAAAGTAAAAATATGATTATATATAGTATTTTCTAAAAAAATAAATAAAATACATCTTTTACATTTATTTTGAAGATGCTATTAACTCTCTAAAAAATGCCTATATAATCTTCAAAATATGATATTCAAACCTATCCTCCATTTGAAGCTCACTGCTCGTTAGTTATGGACAAAAGTAAGGTCTTGTTCACTTGTGTTTTTCTTCTTGAGATAACTTTCTCTTATGGAGTTAGGTTAATTAAGGGAACACAGTTGAATGTAGAAATACAAACCAAAGCACCATACCAAAGTCTTTGTGTTGGTAGGCCCCCCAATAAGGGAGTTGATGGGCTTTCTAGTGAGAAAGCTTTTCGAAGAACTAACTGCCCCATCCCTCCTCCTTCTCCACCTCCCAACCGGGGAGCTAGCGAGTTTGCTGGTGCGAAAGCTTTTCAACCGGAAATACAAACCAAAGCACCATACCAAAGTCTCTGTGTTGGTAGGCCCCCCAATGAGGGAGTTGATGGGCTTTCTAGTGAGAAAGCTTTTCGAAGAACTAACTGCCCCATCCCTCCTCCTTCTCCACCTCCCAACCGAGGAGCTAGCGAGTTTGCTGGTGCGAAAGCTTTTCAACCCACTCCACCGAGTAATAGCCCTGGCATTGGTCATTCTGTTCCATCTCCCAATCAAGGAGCAGGCTGGTCTGCTGGTATTAAAGCGTTTCGATCCACTTCACCGGGTAATATCGCTGGCATCGATCATTCTGCTCTACCCCCAAAAGGGAGCTGGCAGGCTTGCTAGTGAGAAAACTTTTCGACCCACTCCACTAAGTAATAGCCCTGGCGTCGGTGATTCTACACCACGCAATCAAGGAGCTGGCAGGTTTGCTGGTACAAAAGCGTTTTGACCCACTCCACCAAGTAATAGTCTGGCATCAGACATTCTGCTCCATCGCTCGATCAAGGATTTTCAATTTTACTTTAAATGTTTGCTTCAAGTTTTAAAGTGAATAGATACTCTTTGCTATGATTTGTGTTTTAAATAATAGCATGAATGAAGCTCTCAATGTAATTCTCAATTATAATTAAATAAATAAACAAGAGGAGATGGGGAATTTTAGTAAATCTCCCTTTTAATTAGGACTCTTGCAATTTGTCTTCTTAATATTTAAAACTTAATACTTAACTCGCTTTAAAGATAATGCTTAACTCCCTTCAAAGATAAGAATTGTAAATGTCATTGACATTGTTAATAGGAAATGTTTGTTTACTTTTTAATGAAATCAACGTATATATATATATATATATATATTTAACTATAAATAAACATTTTTGTCAATGGTGTAGGCGCAATTCAACTTCTTTAGATTGCAATCAATTCCAAAATTTTAATTAGTTATTGTAATTCCTAGTATCTTAATTTAATTTTTTAATTATTATATTGTTTTATTAATCTTTAATTATATTTTAATTTAATTTAATTTTAATAACATTTTAATATAATTTTAAGTTTGGAGAACATGGAGACAAAATTGTCTTCTTTTTTTTTTTTTTTTTTTTTTTTTGTGTGTGTGGTTAATTTCACTTTATTTTTTAAAAAACCAAACCTACTCTAAAAAAATAGTGTTTGTGAGTTTGGATGGAAAAAACTAATGGTGTCAATTTAAACTAAATGAGGGGAAAAGCTACCATATGCACCATTTTTTAGTGCATATGCTATGCACCTTATATAAAAAATCATAAATTTTATCACAAAATCTATAGCTTTTGTAAAAGAAAATATAACTTTTTTTCTTCACAAAAATTATAACATTTTGTTTTTCACAAAATGTATAACTTTTATTATAAAAAGTATAACCTTAGTCAAGGCCCGCCCTGGGCATAGGCGCACTAAGCCATGGCTTAGAGCCCCTCAAAATAGACCCAAAAAAGGGAGCCTCCTTCTATTATAGTTTAGTGTAATATATTAGGTATGTTTTAAGTCTAAAAAAAATTAAAGAAGACCCAAACTAACTTAAAATAAATTAACCCACTAAAAAATTAAAAGGCCCATTGAAAATTGAATGGATTAGTATTGTTACCCATTGAAAATGATTTTGCAAAAAAAATAGATTATGCAAGTATAATTGATTTGATTTATTTGCTTCTAAAAATGCAAGAAGAGCGATGATCAAGTGATATTTTTTAGTTGTTGTAATGTAATGCTAGTATTTTTTGTATTTTGACACAAATCTTTTGTCCTTTACTTTCAAAAAAAATTTCGTTGAATAAAATAAAAAAAATGTGAAGGACCCCAAATGATCTAGTGATATTTATTAGTTAATTATCGGCTTTGAACCCCGGAAATCTCAGGGCCAGGCCTGACTTTAGTTATTTGTAACTTTTAAGTGCACCTCATAATTTCACCACTCATAATTTTCGTCACAAAAATCGTAATTTTCATCACAAAAAATTCATAATTTTTATCACAAAAATCTTAACTTCTTTTACAATGTACAAATACATTGTAGCATTTTCCGATGTAAAGGATTATAAGATGGGATTTATGAATATCTGTGGAAATAACTATGGATATGGAAAATATCTAATATGATTATTAGAGATACAAAGTCATTAAAACTTTGCTACAAACACATAAATGGTACACATGATGGGTCATAGACAAGATACAAAAGGTAAGCCCCGCATGTGGCATGTGAGTTCCACACAAGTGGAACCCACCATTTGTGTCTTGTTTGTGACCTAATTTGTATACCATTTTTGTACACTTAATTTTTTTTTTTAATTCATTAATACTCCAGTATCTAGAGACAACAATGGTTATGAAAAAGATCTAAAAGAATTCTTCAAAATATACCATATATAAAAGAGAAACAAATAAAGAGATTAGGGAGCCAACTAGTCTATTGGAGAAGGTGAGGATAAAATGTCAAAATGCAAAATATAAATTGGCACATGATGCTCACTAGACCCTTTTTTTTTTTTTTTGTTTTGTTTTGTTTTGTTTTATTTTATTTTATTTTTTGGTTGTTAATTATTGACTGAAAAATGATGGAAAGGTGTTAAGTGTTATGGGTATCAATACTTAAAAAAATGTACCCGAATAAAGTAGTTTAAGGGTGCTACACAAAAACGAGTCATATGTATGATGTATTAATATTAAATTTAGAGATCAACGTCAACTAACTATAACCAAATCTTGTCATATTAACAAAATAAACATTTTGATGGGCCGTATTAAAAAATCTCTGAAGTCAATCTGAGTTTGCGTTTAAGATTGATTTTTATGGCAACTTTTTTTTATTTTTATTTTTATTTAGTAAAACTTTAAATTAAAAAAAAAAGTTTTAGACTTATAGAATCTACTTGACCAGACAGACAAGAACACTAAAAAACAAAAATTTGAAGAAAAAATAATCCACTAAAAAAATAAAAATAAAAAACTAAAAATTTTTGGTTTTTTTGGTTTTTTCTTCTTTTGTTTTTGGTGAACTTTTTTTTTAAATGAACGGACCGAAAAATTAAAAATAATAACACATATTAAAATAAATTACTAAAAATAAAAAAATTTAAAAATATATTTGAATTTTTTAAATGAATACCAAACAAGACCTAACCACCCAAACTATTTTATTTAGGTCATTGAAACCAATCCCAAATCACCAAGTAAATCTCTAGGACAAAACCCAATGATATAAAAGGTAAACTACCAACAAATCTTAATTGTTATTAAATTTTATTGAAAATAAGTTTTAATAATATCTTTCTTAAAAATAATTTTTTTGTGATAATTTTTTATATTTGTCGCTAAAAATTGACAATTAATAATTTTTTTTGTCACGATTTTTATAAATTGTTACAAAAACTTACAATTAGTGACATTTTTCTATGACGAATTTTTTAAACTGTCATAAAAAGTTTAAAATTAGTGACATTTTTTATAACGATTTTTCTAAACTTTCATTAAAATTTATAATTAATGACATTTTTAGTGACAAAATTTTTAAACTATTATTAAAAATTAATAATTAATAACTTTTTAATAATATTTAATAAAAAATACTATTAATTATTATAAGACCTATTCAACATACCTATTTTGTCCATTTTAGCCTTAGGCTCCGTTTGGAAAGATGGTTTATGAGCTTTTTTGGCTATTTATAGTCACAAAAGACAAAATAGGCTATTTTAGTCACAACAAACAAACATCACATGCAACCCATAATCATTACATTATCCTCTCACAAAAAAAGTCAAAAAAAGTCTAAAAACTAAAAACCCTTTCTCAAACCAAACTTTTTAACTCAAGTTAAAATAGCTAAAAAAATCAAAAAATTAAAAAGCCAACCTACCTCCCAGACGAAGCCTAAGTATAATCAACACGTAAGTCTCGGATGTAAATCACTTCTACATTGATTCGTAGACATATAGGACTACCCGAACTAGCGCTTCCGTCGTGATCACACGATGGCCCAAATAAATGGATCTGGGGATGCGATTTGCTTTGATGTGAGTTTATGGAGGCTTTTTTCAAGTTTTTCTTAACGATTTCAACCGTTTATATTGTAGGGTTTGTTGAATAGATCATTTAAGTAAAAAATTAAATTGATTGGAAATCTATACCTACATTTGTTAACAAGAGTACATTTGTTTTTTAAAAAATAAATGATTGACATTATTTTAATAATTTTTATAAAACAATTTGAATCTGATCATGGGAAGTGGCGATAGTGGTTGTGGAGTAGTGGCGGTTGTGGCGATGGAAGTGAAGGAAAGGTGATGGTGGAATGGTGACAACAGTAGCGGCGGTGGTAATGGATCCATGGCGGCAGAGATGGTGGTGGTGTTGGAGTGGTGGCGATGGTGGTAGAAAAATCCATTTAAACAAGTACTCCAGTCTAACCCAAAGAGGGCTTTGCAAAATAGGAACTGATTTTGGCAAACAAAGAGGGCTTCTCACTTATAGCATAAAACGACGTCGTTTTGCATAACGGTTTTGCTTCAGACCCCCAGTGGGGGTCAACCCCCAGTGACGTGGCGCACTGGGGTTGGCTGAAATTCAAAAAAAAAAAAAAAAAAAAACAGTTTTTTTTTTTTGGACCAATGGGAGGGCTAGGCACAGGACCCCCAGTGACCCCCACTGGGGGTCTGAGGCATTTTTCTTTGCATAATAAAACTATAGGAGACGAAATTATTTCCTTACAGAAAATTTTGTATAATGGTGACGAAAATTTTCGTCTCTACAATGGCGCCCAAATATTCCGCGAAAATTTTCCAAGGGCGGGAATTTTTTTTGCGACGAAAAACAAAATATAGAGACGAATAAAATTTTCGTCACCTATTATTTTATTAATTTTAAACATTTGGTGACAAAATTTGGTTTTTCTCTCTAAAAATACTACAATTGGAGACGAAATCTTACTTTTATCTCTAAAACATGTATATTTGGAGACGAATTTTTTTTTCGTCATGCGTTTTCGTCACCAAAGACCTTTTTTGTTGTAGGGGGATTACAAATTTTTGATTAACTTGATTTTTTGTATGGTTGATACATTCTACGAATCCTATAATATGAACGATTCGGATAATCAAAAAAGACTCAGAAAAAGTCTACACAGATTCACAACAGATCATTGTTATGACTTAGTCACAGCAGGATTCCCAGGTCCCAAATAAATATGGACCTAGTGAAGCCCATATTTTGGATTTAAAGTTGGGAAACTTATCGATAAGTCTCATATACAAAATTTAAAATCTATCTAATTTTAAAACAAAACATTTAAACCAATTAGTTATACATATTTTTAATTGTTACCAAAAAATTCTTTTTTAAAAAATAAATAAATTACGGACACTATTACATCCCACCACTGTCAGACGGTCATTTGAGAATTGTTGGAATGTTCAACATCACCAGAAAGTCGTCGGAGTATCGCCGGAGTATTCTGAAAATCACTGGAAGTCGCTGGAATGTCCAGAACGTTCACTGGACGTTAAGAATATTGTTGGTAACTCACCAGAATGTCGAGAATATTGCCAAAAAAAAAAAAAGAATAAATGGAGAAATTAGAGCGAAAAAATATAATAAAATGTGCTAAATATTGATAAATTGAAAGGAAAAAAAATATAACAACAACAAACAGCAACAATAGGGGGAAAAACATATGTTATTTTTTAATTTTTGTAGGATTTAAGCAAATAATCTCCAATATTGATTAAACAACAAATTTTGAAACTGTAAAATGTTACAATTTCAAAGCAAAAAACTATTGAGCATTTATCCTTATTAATCAAACTGAAAAATATGTAATGAAACTATAAAATTTTACAATTTTAAAGAATATTATGAAACTGCAAAATTTTACAGTTTTAAAGTATGATTCATTCCAGTACTAAAAAAACTGAAAATGTAAAATTTTACAGTTTTCACCACTTGTAACTAAAACTTGAAAATAACTTATTCAGAATTTGAAAATTTTCTCCATTAAAACTAAAAAAGAAGAAGTGTGTAGCAGAGAAAAGGTAGAAAAATTGATAGATCAAAGGAGAGAGACAGATATAGAAAGAGGTTTGTACTCCGGTAATTATTTTTGATTTAGATCTACTTGGATTTAATGTGGATCTTGTACGGGGAGCAAATATTCCGGCAAGCCCGTATTCCTTTCTTCCAAGCTCCTGCCTGTCTGATCGACCTGCGAGCACAACGGCGGTGAGCTACCCGGCGGTGTGTGGCCGGAATACCTCTCCGACGATCAAGTTAGACACACACAGGGATAGAGAGAGAGAGAGAGGATTGAGTGTTTAGTGTAAATCTCACCAAATGTTCATCTGCCTCAGCATGGGGGGCGCAGACTCGCTTATATACCTTCTGCGCCCCAAATCTACTCCCATTAGTCTTTCGAAACGTGGTGCTGCTATCCCATCTGTCAGCATAAATCTAGCTGAACATCACCTAACTGCCAGCCCACACCACTGGGAGCTCGGCAGCCGGGCTGCAGCATCTCGGCTGTCAACGGCCATGCTGCGCAGCTAGCCAGAGCGCTCCGCTCGCCAGGCTCAATGACGACCGAGCTCGGTTGCATTCCGGCTTAGCCGAGCTCGGGATAAGTCATGCTGGTTAGCCGTCGGCTGTCCTGCCGAGCTAACGCATGAACCGTGGAACCCAGTGAGGCAACGGACATCTCGGCCGAACCTCACTTGACCGGCTAGTACGACATCAATTATGCAATTATGCCATTACCGAGCAACTACGCCATTACGGAGCAAGTAGCTCGGTTTCATAGCAACCGTGCCATTACCGAGCGAAAATCCTTTCTGGATGGGCCCAGGCTGCCACGGCCCAAATGTGTTCGGCCCACAATTTGTCCGGCCCTTACCACGGCCCAATCCAAATCATAAATCTCCCTTTCAGATCTACTCAGATTTGAGTAAATCTACTTATGTTCTTTGCCGGAAACTCACTTCCTTTATCGTTGGTGAGGGTGAAGTAAGAAGTCGGTGGTCGATGGTTGCTAGTAAACCCCAATTGATATTGGTTGTTGGTTATTATATATCAAAAAGAAAAAGAGAAGAAGCAAGACGTGATCCCTGGTTGCCAATCGCCAGAAATTAGGAAGAAAAAGAGAAAAGAATGAAGACAGAGAAGAAAAAAAATGCTACAAAACTTTTAAATATAAATAAAAAAATTATAAAACTAAATAAGCCATACCTCTTTTAAATAGGACTTGTTGATAATTTGCCTCTTAAAGTTAATGTCCCGTTGGACTTCATTAGATGGGCTGAACTTGCAATGCCATGCCCGGTAACTGTGTAATATATAATCATGAGTAGACTTTTACTTTCCCTCTCTCTTTCTTTTCTCTCCCCCCAAATAAGAGGGAAATTTTAGTAGGTATTTGGCATCTTTTAAAAAAATTAAAAAGTTACAAAAAAAATTAAAAAAATTAACACTACTCACATGTTTGGGCGGGAAATAAAAGTCTGAATAGATAGAGGGTAAAAAGAAATATATGCCCTTACTACACTCCCCTTCAAATAGTTACTTTTTGGTGAAAAAAAAAAATTCAAAATAGTGCAGCACAGTGCATTAATGCGGTATACTGACACACAGTGCACTGTGCGGCAGCACATTACAGTCATTGACATGCACGGAAGATGTCAGCGCTCAGAAGGTATCAAAATAATTTTGCTAGTTGATACAATATTTTAATATATTTTTTCGTAAAAAATTAAAAAAGTTATCCCAAACATACATCTTTTTTTTCTCTACTTTTTTAGTCAAAAAGTGCATTTATATAGTTCATCCCAAACAACCCCTTAATCAAAATTCCTCTATTGGATTCTTATTTGGTAAGAATGACAATCTAATTTATTTTTCTTTATAAATCTCTTAAGGAGAAAACATATAATTGAGTAAGGACAAAACAAAATTATTTTTTTTTTCTACTGTGAGACAGAGTAACATGTTACTGTCAATAAAATAATTGTCAAATAGAGTAACATGTTACTGCGAGATAAAGTAACATGTTACTATCAAACAGAGTAACATGTTAATGTTACTGTTTACATCAATTTCAACGATAATAATTTAAAAAAAAAAAAAGAATTTCATGGATCTTATTTGATAGATTTTGATGAGAAAATTCTAAAAATATTAATTTTATTAAAAATCGACATCTATATCAAAAGTTATATTATTGTAAAGTTTTATATTTTGATAATAGTGATATTTGTTGGACTTTTTAAGAAATTTTTTTTATGCTTGTCCTTAATGCATTAAAATTTTATTATGAGGGGGTTTAACCAAATCCCATCAAACAAAACCTATTGCAACATATAAGAATTTCACGGATTAAATTTTTTTATCTCTAAAAATAAATTTTTTTACAAAAAATTGTTGAAAATCAATTATTGTTGTTGCTAAAAAAATCATTTCAAAAAGTCAAAAAAATTACCTTTAGTGATAAAATTTTAAAAATATCGCTAATAAATGGGAACAAAATATTTGTTCTCAAAAGGATTATAATTTATCATTAAATGTCTAATTTCGTCTCTAAAAAAATAATAATGACACTTTTAGTAATACAAATAATTCATTCCTAAAAAATGATTTTATCCCAAGACTATTTAGATCATAGATTTAGACAGGTATTTAAAAATGAGAAAAGTTAGGGATCATGAAATTTTTTTCATGAAAATGATCAAAAAAGATTTATGATCCTTGGATTACCTTGATTAATGTGTGGTGCTTTATTCTAAAGTGTAATCCAAGGGTTACAAAACTTTCATGATTATTTTCATGAATTTTTTTTTCATGATTCCTAGTATTGCTGTTTAAAAATAGAAAAGGAAAAACATAAGAGTGAAATTAATTGGTTGTAGTGGCATCTAGATCTGCCACATGGGTTGTCGCTTATGATGTAAAGAAGGATAGCCAAATATTGTCCATGACACTAAATTGATACAATATTGATAATGATTTTTTTAAAATTAAATTAAAATTAAAGGATAAAATAATTTACTTGTTCTTTTCAAAGTAATTAAGGAATTGATGTGTAATTTGAAATAGTTCATTTTTTTTTGAATTAATTAATTTGTCATTGATTTCTATCTAATTTCTTGACATAATTAAAATTATAAGTACTAAATTAACACAAGAGGTAATTTACAAGGGTTACAGGTATATAATTGCCTTATATATTTCAAAACAAATTATTGAAAAAGAAAAAAAGAGAAGAGAACACTTTTAGCAAGTAGTTGGAAAAGAGAGAAGGAGAGTTTGGAAGGGATTGTCGGAATGGCTGGAGCTTGTCCAAGGGGAGGGTGGTTGTTGAAGATATGGAAGAAAACGAGAATTTAATTTGAAAACAAGTGAAAAAATACATATTTTTGTATGATGTTTAGTTTATATTATTTTTAAACTAAAATTTAAAAATAAACATATTTACTCAGTTGTAAAGGAAAGAAATTGTTAGTTTATATTATTTTCATTCTCTTTCCTCTTAGGAAGAGAGAGAATGAAAATTTAATTTTAAAATAAATGAAAATACATTTTTTTAAAGGGTTTGTGTTCTCTTTGGTTGGGTATCCAACTAGGGAGGCATTATTGGACTTGGTGGGTCTTCTCCAGGAAATATCTCGATAATAAGATTTATTAATTTTTTAAGTTTTATTAAGTAAAATATTCATACATAAATAAGATGATTAGATATTAACAACATATAATCAACTCATATTTATATATAAAAAAGATCCACCATAATAATAATGTGTCGGTGACAATTTTAAAATACAACAATACTAGGTATCATGAAAAGTCTTTCATGAAAATGGTCATGAAAGATTTGTAACCTTTGGATTATACTTCAATAAGGGAAAAGTTAGGGATCATGAAAAAATTTCATGAAAATGATCATGAAAGATTTATGATTTTTGGATTACCTTGATTAGTGTGTGGTGCTTTATTCTAAGTGTAATTCAAGGGTCACAAAGATTTCATGATTATTTTCATGAAAGGTTTTTCATGATACCTAGCATTACTGTTACAATAAAGCACCACACACTAATCAAGGTAATCTAAGGGTTACAAATTTTTCATGATCATTTTCATGAAAAAATTTTTATGACCCCTAATATTTCTCTTTAAAATAACAAATCATTTTCAGGTATCTTTAGTTAGAAACAAATGAGTATTAATTTGATATATATTTTTTATTTTAATATATATATATATTTTATATATCATTATTATTTATTGAATTACACAAGTCACACACAAGAAAAACCAGTCAGTCATGATTTTGCATGGCCGCTGATTCGCCCACACCCTAGGCTAGAATGGCGTGACAGACATTACTTACTAACGTAACATCTTAAATTTTCACTTCTTTTGATTCACCTAACTCTGCATAACGAAATTGAAAGGCAAGTGCTATTCTCGAGATACTCTCCCACCCAAGTCTCTTCTCACTGTGGAGTATGGATATTTTGAAAAATATATCATATTTATATTAAGTATTTATCAGTGTATGATATATTATATAATATTTTTATATACGTATCAATATACAAAATGCATATTTAAATTTTGTATTCTTAATTTTTGACGTACTCAGATGTATCTAATATATAACCAAATCAAGTTGTACCGTAATTTAGTTGAAACAATATTTTTTTCTATTTTAAAAATAAAACTCCTTTCACCAGGTTTCGCTTTTATTTTTAGTTTTATACTTAGCATAATTTTAAAATTAAATTACAATTTATAAATTATTTAATATATTGACATTTAATTTTGATTTGTATCTTTATTTTTAACGTTAAATATTAATTATAGATTAGATCTTAATAAATTAATCATTTAATTAATTTTTATATTACTTAAAATTAAAATAAATATTTTTTTTCAAGTGTACTAACTTCAAGCCGTACTCACACCTTACTCTTTTTTTTTTTTTTTTTTAACCATATGTACTCATATCATGCCAATATTAATACTCATATCCATACCCATCTTTCATAGCTCTCTCATTACCATCAGGGGCGGCTCCAAGGCTTGGTCAGGGGTGTCACCCGAACCCCTTGGCTGAATTTATTTATTTATTTATTATATAAATATTAGATTTTAGGAAAAAAATTAGTAATTGAACCACTAAAATACAATTTTGAACCCATAGTTTTAAGTCTACCTACTCTTTGAACCCACCAATTTTGAACCCATATTAGATATTAGCATGTCTTTTTGTTTAAACAATAGTATCGATATATTGAAATATTTTTGTTTATAATTTAGAATTTAAATTAATTTGTTGATTTTTTTCTCCATAGGTGATATAATGATTAATGTGAATTTTCTGTAAGATATATGATATTTAAGTTTTTGATTGACACCACTAACAAAAATTCCTAGAGTGGCCACTGATTACCATGCATACATTTACTACAACCCGTTTAATACTGCAACTGCCCACTACCCTTCACTCTCTCCATAAATACCACACCATGTACGATCACAAGCACAGAGTGAGAAGCTAACTGTAATCACTTGCTTTTACACAGAGAGAGAGAGAGAGAGAGGGATGGCAAACGGGTATGTTCTAGTGTTTATGGTTGCATTGATACTAGTTCATGCAAGTGCAAGGACTGTGCCAAGTACCAAAACAACTAGTGTCAAGGATGAGCAAACTAACACTGTGAATGTGCCTAATGCCAGCGCAGCTAAAGGAAAGGGTGTCAAGGATAAAAAGTGTGGTGTCATCTTCGCTGGCGTTGGTGGCGCAGCCGGGGTTGGTGGTGCTGCTGGGGTGATTCCGCTTGGTGGCATCGGTGGAATTGGTGGACTTGGAGGTGGTGCTGGTGGGCTTGGTGGCGGTGCCGGCGGACTGGGTGGTGGTGCTGGTGGACTTGGTGGTGGCGCAGGTGGGCTTGGTGGTGGTGCAGGTGGGCTTGGTGGAGTAGGAGGTGTAGGTGGTGCAGCAGGTGGTGGTGCAGGTGGAGTTGGGGGTGGAGTTACACCCTAGATTTTCTTAATTTTAATAATGCATTTATTTGTGGTTATTTTGCTAGTAGGGCTATTGTTGGTGTTTTGGTTATGGTAATTAGCAGAAGCCCTTGTTTTTTTTTGCTATGAATTAACTTATGTTTCTAAGTCATTGTAAGTTTCTTTGAATTTGAATGCATGGTCTTTGTTTCTAATGTGTCAAGTGATTTTTAAGCTCTCTTTCACTTGCCTTTCTTAAGCCAAGTTTGGCATAGGCCTAAAAAGTTAAAAAGTCAAAAAGTTATTCAAAAATTATCACTATTCATAAAAATCAAAAATACAGTTGCACAATTTTCAATCCTAATTTTTCTCTACACACTAATTTATACAATTTTTTAATACATATTTTTCCATAAAAAGTCAAAAATAAACTCAAACAACCATATTTTTTTCCTCAATTTTTTAGTGTAAAAAGTCAAAAAGTACACTTATTTAGGACATCCCAAACACCCCTTAATTTCTTTTCCTTGTTTTCTGCTTGTCGATTTAATCACAATTCACTTCTAATTATTGAAATATTTGACCATTGAAATTACAAATCATACAAATGCTTCTAACTATATAAATGAGAACATTATTGCAGTGTACCCTTTTTGCGGGATATATGTATGCTTTTTCCAGTGCAAAATTTTTCATTTTAATGTTCTCTGACTCCGAAGAAGAAAAAAAACACACATAAAAAAATTACTTAGAAACATAATGGCTAGTCCGAATTCAACTCTTAAAGCTCATAGAGTGAAAACAAAAGAAGGGTATTTCTTAATATTTTCTTGTATCTAAGCTCTTGGTGCTACCATTATTGTTTAATAAAATATATCTTCACCTCCGATTTATTGATGTTAAGGATTCAATTGAGAACAAGTTTTGAGTTAAAATTTGCTTTGACATGAAACAAATTTGGGATTAAACAGTGATAATTTCACATCTCTAGACATGTTTGGCAAACATAATTTTTGCTGGCAAAACAGAGTCAATTTTATTTTAATGGATGAAATGAAGTAATCACACAAACAAAAGTAAATTAAGCTTCTTTGTTCTTAGCGGCCATGACCACCACCCCTGCCAAATCCAAAACCACCCCCTCCACCACCTCCTCCACCTCCACCTCCACCTCCAAACCCACCTCCCCATCCATATCCTCCTCCTCCGCCGCCGCCGCCGCCGCTGCCACCTCCTCCTCCTCCTCCCCCACCACCACCACCACCTCCACCAATCCCTCCATTACCTCCCCCACCACCCCCTTCCACACAATCACCATTGCCGCCTCCACAATCTCTGGTATGTCCATCGTTGCCTCTACCACCGCCTCCAATAGATCTGTCTCCATTCCTTCTACCACCATTCCTTCTTTGACTACCGTCATTCGATCTTCTTGCACCATGGCAGTCTCTATCATCATCTCCACCCCCACCGCCAACACCACCACCAGGGTTGGCGCCAGGTACTAAGCCAGTCGTTCCACCTGCTGACTCACCACCACCGCCTTCTTCACCACCTCCATAACCACCATAATCTTTACCATTGTCACCTCCTTCCGCACCACCACCACCACCACTGCCTACCACCACCCCCGGATTGACTCCAGGTGCACCTCCACCACCACCATAATCATAACCAACATTGTGACTTCCACACTCTACATGCCCACAATCCACTTTTCTTTCATCCAATCCATTGCCTCTAGTAAGGTTTGATGTATAAACCTTAGAAGAAAACAAGGCTAGCACTAGGAGTAGAACTTGAAAAGTGAAATGTAACAGTTTCATTTTTGCATCTAACACAATAGTATGAGTAGACCAGGCAGGATTTATATAGATAAAAAACTATAGATGAGGCCAATGCAGATCACTTCTCGGTGTGAAGAGAAAAAAAATAATTTTTTTTTTTGCATGGGACATGCACGTGAATCTGGCAAGAGCTGGCCCAGAGAACAGACTCAAGCTCTGACTTTGAGTACGTGCTGGGCCTGGGAGGGTCTTAGCATTTCAGCAAGATTTGTACGAAATGGTACGTGGTTGGTTCTGACCACAGAATGGCTAGTATGTGCTAACCTTTGTGGTTCCAATGTTAATTTGTCCTTACACTCGCTATTGTTTGTATTGTTTTCTGAATCAGTTGTGTAAAATGCTACTAATAAGTGTTCAAAATTTTATTTGTAATTTAAATGTGAACAAAATTCATTTTAATTATAGTTCACAACATATTAATTGGAAAGTGTTTAGGTATACAAGGTGCATATATATGTACTTACATAAATTTTCATAAATATACGTAAATTATTTCACAAAATCATATAAATTCTCACAAATATATATAAGTTATGATTTCTCAAATTTTTATGAGTTACTTATGTATGTTTATAAAAACTTACGTAATTTTCTGAGATAATTTACATATATTTGTAAGAATTTATACAAATGCATATGGTATGTACTTACATAATTGAAAATTGTCCTAATTTTAAATTTACATCATAATAGAATTATGAATAATTTTTTCCTAGTTCCTAGAATTATTGGTTATGAATTGAGTAATGTTGTCAAATGGATCTAGATTTTCTTACGTCATTTAGTAATTTTATAAAAATAAAAAGTTGGTTTTTTTTTTTTTTTTCATTTATAAATCAAAATAGGAGGATGTTCTTCAGCTTTATGAGTCTCACCATGAATCTTATTTCAATTATTTAAACTGTTTATTTTTTAAAATTATTGTATAGACGAGTTTTATTTTTTTTTTTTGAAACAGCCAAAAGAACCCTTTATTGATGATCAACCCATACAAGATGAGAATACAACAAAAAAGGGGGGAAAAAAGGTTTGGAGAGGAACCAAACCGAAGAAGAGAGAAGAACAAAGAAGCTAGAACAAAGAAGAAGAAAAAAGAGAAAAGAGAGCTGAGAAGCAGAACAAGGCAGCAGAATCTGAAGCTCAGACCAGCAGCCCAGCAGCCCCAAACAGCAGACAGCCACAAAACCAAGATCAGAACAGATCAACAACTACAAGATCTGAAGCTCAGACCAGCAGCCCACAGTCCAACCCATAGTAGCAGCCCCAAACAGCAGTCAGCAATATGACCAAGATCAGAACAGATCAACAACTAGGACCAGCACACAACTTCACTGATTCAGAATACCTTGCAAACAACAGAACAGCAGCCCAGCTCAACAGCCCAAGCTCCAACCCATAACAGTAGCCCCAACACAAAACAACAGCCCCAAAACAGCAGCCCAGATCAACACTCTCAGATGCATACCCCAACTAATAACCAAGAGCAGCCTCAGCCTGAGTTGTTCAGAAGCAGACACCATCTGATGAACAGCAGACACTAAGAAAACTCCAAGAGACAGACACTAAGAAAACACCAAGAAAGTAACAGACAACCAAGGGGCATTACACACTCTACCCTGTGATGCAGCACCTAACTTGCTTAAGATTAAGTAAGAAATCCTACACAGAGAAATGGTGCTTAGAGAGCCTCGGTTTCAGCCATAAGGCAATTCTTACCTTGATCACTTCACACAACTCCCCCAAGTTTGGGACGGATACCCTAAACACTGCAGCATTCCTGTGCTGTCAAATAAACCAAAGTACAACTAGAGGCACTTCTCTCCAAATCATCCTCTCTTTACTCCTAACACCTTGACCTTCCCACCATAATAAGACTCCATTTACCGATTCAGGAAGGGCCCCCACAACATCCCACCACAGTAGCATTGTAGATCACACCCTTCAAGCAAAAGGGCAGGTAATCAACAAATGGTTCACAGTTTCTGGTTCACCAGTGCAAAAGACACACAGGGGAGACACATAGTTGCTAATGGCACCAATACTTTGTAGGTACACTGCAGTCTTAACTCTATTTCGCCAAGCTAACCAAGTAAAGAATTGAACTTTTGGAGGCATGTAGGGGATCCACACTAGTTTAGTAGTCCTTAACAAAGGGCCAGCTGAAGCCAGCACACCTGTGTAAGCAGAGTAGACAGAAAAAACCCCAGAAGATGTGGCATTCCACACTGGACAATCTGCTTGGTCTGGGATAGGAGCAGGAGCTGCTGCCAGGCAGTGACTGAGCCTGACAACCTCACTATCTTCCCACTCATACAGCCTTCTTCTAAACTGACACGCCCAATTACCAGCAGCCACCTTATGGTCATACATTGATCTAAGCGACTCTTCTTTATTTACCACCAACCCATACAGACCCGGGAATTCCTCTCTAAGACTTGTCCTATTCCACCATTTGTCCTCCCAGAATCTAACATTGTTTCTATCCCCAATCTTAAGCTGAAAATTATTCATGTAGAAATCAGAGAGGGTGTTACTAAACTCTGCAATGGTAACTATACCTTTCCAGACACTAGACATTCTACTAGTGGTAGAAGAGGGAGGAATCCAATCCCTGGAGTCCACTTTATACTTACTGCAAACAACTCTTCTCCATAAGGCTTCCTTCTCAATCCCAAATCTCCACCACCATTTGATTAGTAAACAACTATTAACCACCCTCACTCTTCTCAGCCCCACACCCCCTTGCTCCAAGCTTTTAGACAGCTCCTCCCATTTGACCATATGCACTTTTCTTCTAACTTCTGTTCCGCCCCAGAGAAATGAGGCTTGCAATCT
The DNA here is from genome assembly GCA_030407325.1 of Camellia japonica. Lineage (NCBI taxonomy): Eukaryota > Viridiplantae > Streptophyta > Magnoliopsida > Ericales > Theaceae > Camellia > Camellia japonica. The sequence continues at coordinate 29,857,070 of JAPPVO010000036.1, read as the reverse complement.
CTCCAAAGTTCTAGCTACCCCATCCGGCATTTTGAACAAGGACATATAATACACTGACAAGGATGCAAGAGCAGATTTAATGAGAGTGAGTCTACCAGCATGAGATAGAGTCTTCCTCTTCCAACTAGCAAGTCTACTTCTCACTTTTTCCACCACTGGTTTCCAGGTTGCTTTACAGCTGGGATTAGCCCCCAAGGGCAGACCTAAATACTTCACAGGCAGCTTCTTGGTCTTACAGTTTAGAATACCAGCAAATCTGCCCAACACACCATCTGCAACTCCCACTCCACAAACTTGGCTTTTATGGTAGTTGATTCTCAACCCAGACATAACTTCAAAGCACCTTAATATCCTCTTAAGGTTACTAACCTCCTCCATTTCAGCTTCACACAACAATAGGGAATCATCAGCAAATTGCAAATGAGACAACACCACATCTCCAACCCCCATTTTCACCCCTTTAATAACACCTAACTGGAGTGCCCTATGTAAGAGCACACTCAACCCTTCAGCACCAAGTTAAACAAAAATGGAGACAATGGATCTCCTTGTCTAAGCCCCCTTTGCGGAGAGAACTCATTAGTAGGAGATCCATTGACCAGAACAGAGACACGAGCTGTGGTAACACACTCCATAATCCATTCTGACCATCTAACACTAAACCCAAAATTCAGAAGCATTGAGTGCAGGAAACCCCAATTTACTGAGTCATAGGCTTTTTCAAAGTCAAGTTTGATTAACACTCCCTTCTTTTTAGACTTCTTCCACCCATCCACCACTTCATTGGCGATAAGCACTCCATCAAGAATATTTCTCCCCCCAAGAAAAGCTGATTGGGTTTCACTAATAACACTAGGAAGCACAGCTTTAAGCCTTGAAGATAACACCTTGGCTAAGATTTTATACACTGAACCAACCAGGCTTATGGGCCTATAGTCAGATAGACCCACCGGGTTCACCTTTTTGGGGACTAGGGTGATAAAAGAGTTATTCAAGCCCTTCACCAATTTACCATTTCTATGGAAATCCTTCATGAAATTAATCACATCCCCTTTCATCACCTTCCAGAATTTTTGAAAGCACAACAAGTTGATAGATCGTAATGAGTATATTTGTAAAATAGTTATAAAAAAAAAAAAAAAAAAAACATATGTAAAATAAAATATATTTTATTTTAAATAAAAAATTCAAAATTGTAATAGAATAAAGCTAAGAACCACAAAAATAACAAACTCCAATGCATTGTCATTGGATCGACACATATGGATGACCCGGATCTGATGCATTATAAACTACTCTACAAGAAATTAAACTACATTTCAATGCGTATAGACAAAATCGTCTCAATTATTGACTTCATTAATTAATTAATTTATTTTGTCAGTCCGTAAGAAAATAATAAAGACCTCACATATCATGACAAATATATTCAGAGGAGATCGAATTAGTTTCAGATCGGGGCTCCGAACTGGAGATTTCAGTCCAAATCAAATGGTGCTACGTTAATAATTTTTTTCACAAATTAAAGGTACAGATTTGTTCACAACAGAAATTTAAAATAAATTTAAATTCAACCAAAAACGTCCAACCTAAATGCATCAATGAGGTTTGTGACCGGTGGTCAAATTTGAGCAATTAATATTACAAAAGAACTAGTGTAAACCATCTACTCGGGACTAAGACTGTATGTAAATCTGTTATGTTTATCAAGATAGTTGGAACTAAATTAGTCTATTAAAAGATAAGGTAAATTATAAATACATACTCTGAAATTTATTTAAATTACAAATTGTCCCTGTAATTTTAGAAATTACATCATGTGCCCAAAGATTTCTAATTACATAACAAATAGATCTTTTTATTAATAAATCATCAAGTTAATTAACAGTTTTTAATAATGTTAAAATTTTATTTCAATTAATAATTCAGATAATTTTTTTATTGTATAGGTGAACAGTTAGGAATTTCATTTTTTCAATTAATTTTGTTAATAAAAAATTCTGACATGGAGGTATTTGTAATTTTCCAAACCACATGAGGCAATTCGTATTTTAAGCAAACCTTAGGGGGTGTATTTGTAATTTACCCTAAAAGATAAAAGAGGTTAAAATTCAATAAGATAAAATGTTAAGTTCAAATTATAATTATTTTACTTTTTGTCTCACAAAATTACAAAAAAAAAAAAAAAAAAAAAAAAGATCTCTGATATTAAGATTTTATAAGATAAAAGATATACAATATTTTCATAGTTAATGTCCCTCAATATTTTCACAGAAAAAATTAGACTTAGAGAAATTTTGCTCGACTTAGAGAAATTTCAATTTTCACAGAGAAAATTTCTTTGAGTTGACCAAAATTTCTCTAAGTCAAATTTTCTCTATGAAAATGTTGAGGGACCTTAGCTAATAAAAAAAAAAAAAAATCGTTATGAAAATGTTGAGGGACCTTAGTCCTATATATTTTAAATTGTTACTAATTTTATTTTTTAAAATTTTTAAATTTATAGACGGTGTTATATCCCCACTCCCATTATACTTTCGTCAGACGGTGTTAAATTTATCCCGGAATGTTCAATATCATCGGAAAGTCATTAGAGTATTGCTGGAAGTTCACCAGAGTGTTCTGAACGTCAATACAAATCGCAGAAATGTCCAGAATGTTTGCTAGATGTTAAGAACATCGTTGGAGACTCACCGGAATGTCTAGAATATTGCCCGAAAAAAAAAAGAATAAATGGAGAAATTAAAACAAAAAAAAATACAACAAAATGTGCTAAATATTGATAAACTAAAAGGAAAAAAAATGTAATGACAAAAAACAGCAACAATGAGAAAAATATGTTATTTTTCAATTTTTTTAGGGTGTAAGCAAATAATATCCAATATTGATCTAACTGAAAAGTAAGTTTTGAAACTGTAAAATATTACAGTTTCAAAGCAAAAATCTATTAAGTATTTATCCTTATTAATCAAACTGAAAAACATGTTATGAAACTGTAAAAATTTACAGTTCTAAAAAATATTATGAAACTACAAAATTTTGCCGTTTTAAACCATGATTCATTCCAGCACCAAAATATTGAAATTGTAAAATTTTACAGTTTTCACCGTCTGTAACTAAAACGCGAAAACAACTTATTCACAATTTGAAAATTTTCTTCATTAAAACAGGAAAAGAGAAGTGTATAACACAGAAAATGTAGAAAAATTAAGAGATCGAAAGAGAGAGGATTGTACTCTGGCAATTATTTTTTGTTTAAATCAGATGTAGATCCACTTAGATCTGATGTAGATTTACATCAGATTTGAGTAGATCTATTCATTTTCTTTGTCGGAAATATATTTTCTTCACCGTCGGTGAAGGTGAAGTAAGGAGTCGGTGATCGGTAGTTGCTGGTGAACCTCAATCAATGGTAGTCGTTGGTCGCTGATAACTATATATCAAAAAGAGAAAGGGAAAGAAGAAGCAAGACGTGTTTGCTCGTCGACGATTGTCAGAAATCAGAAAGAGAAATAGGCAAAGAAAAACAGAGGCAGAAAAAAAAGAAAAACGTTACAAAATTTTTGAGTATAAACAAAAGATTATTGGACTAAATAGGCCACATCTTTTTCAAAGAAGACTTTTTAATGAGTTGTCCAAAAATTATTCCCAAACGAAGACAACGCCCAATTTATTTTCTTTGGATCATTTTAAGTAATCCCAAACCACCAAATAAATCTCGGGGACAAACTCAATGATATAAATCAGAGGATGGCATGACCTAGCGCTTCTGTCATGGTCATTCGATGTCCCAAATAAATATAGGCTTGGTCAAGCCCATGTTTTGTATTTGAAGTTAGTGTCTTGCTGGACTTCATTAGATGGGTTTCACTCTCCCTTCTCTCTCTCCCGAACAAAACCCAACCATTATAACAGTTTTAAGAATTAAATTTTTTATTTCTAAAAATAAAATTTTTGTTACAAAAAAATATTTGAGAATCAATTCTTGTTGTCGCTTGGACAGTCAATAAAAGATGGTTTTAAAAAGTTAAAAAAATAATTTTTAGTGATAAAATTTTAGAAATGTTGGTAATAATGCATTTTTGGGAACATTTTTTTTGTTCTCGAAAGGATGATAATTTATTATTAAATGTCTAATTTTGTCCCTAAAAATATAATAATAATAATACTTTTAGTAACAAAAATATTACATCCCCTAAAAGGTGATTTTGTCCCAAGATTGTTTAGGTCATAGATTTGTATAGGTATTTAGAAATAGAATAGAAAAAAAATACAAGTGAAATGTGAATGAGATATCAACTAATTTTTTTCTCTATTTTCTTTTCCCTTTTCAAATTTGTATCAAATTTCATGATCCAAACACTATATAAGATTGAAACCTAATTTTGAAGATGAATACTGATGTGGTGAATCATGTTTGGAAAAATTGAAACCTAATTTTGAAGTGCAATTTAGAATAGGTTTCTTTGATATATGTATTGAATGTTGCAAGCCTTGCCATTCTTTTTCATTCAATGTTATCTTCAGTTGTATTGAATCTTATCTGTTATGGAAAATTAAATAATTGGCCACAATTAGCAAAGAAAATTCATATATGTAAAAACAGTGAGATGGGCAAGGATCAACAACAGCATTGGGAGAACATTAAGGTTGTATTTGATTTATAAATTTAAGTAGATATTTGAAAATAGAAAAAAAAAAAAAAGTGAATGTAATTATATTTTATCTATGTTTTATCTATTTTCTCTAAAATTTTTATTCAAATTTATGAACCGAAAAAAAATATTTCAAAAAAGGGTGAAATTAATTGGGGGTGGTGGCATCTACATCTACCACATGCTTTAGCAAATTTATCCATGAGAAAAGTTAAGGATCATGAAAATTTTTTCATGAAAATGATCATGAAAGAGTTATGATCCTTGGATTACCTTGATTTGTGTGTGGTGCTTTATTCTAAGTGTAATCCAAGAGTCACAAAGTTTTCATGATTATTTTCATAAAAGGTTTTTCATGATACCTAGCATTGCTCATTATCCATATCGATAACGATTTTCAAAAAATTAAATTCAAATTAAAAAAAAAATCTATTTATTTTTTTTAAAATAATTAATGAATGGATATTTAATTTGAAATGATTCATACTTTTTAAATTTAATCAATTTGTCATTAATTTCCATTTAATTTATTGACAAATGTTATACAAATGTTATTAGATGGATAAAAAAAAAATTGAAATTAATAAAAATTAAAAAAATTAACACAATAACTAATTTACAAGGATTACAAGTATATAATTGCCTCATATGTTTTAAAAAAAAATTATTAAAAAAAAAAAATTAGGGAAAACATATTTAGCAAGTAGTCGGAGAAGAAGGAAGGGGAGTCGCTGGAAGGGAATGACGGAATGGTGGTCCAAGAGAGGAAATAGGGATGTTGTTGCGTGGGTTGCGCAACAGCGACTATTGTGGTGAAATGGGCCTCATTTCGGGGTCTCATTTTGATAATCTGAACTGTTCATATTTTAGAATATATCAAATAGAACATGCCTACAAAAAATCATGTTAATCGATATTATTTATCTATTCATCCACTCACGTTTGTATTCATTTTAATACTTTAAATCACAATTATTATTTATTTTTGTAGATATAAATGTGAGTGGATGAATAGGTAAACGATATCCAATTAACTTGATTTTTTACAGGCAAGTTCTACTTGATATATTTTAAAATGTGAACGGTTCAGATTAACAAAATGAGCCCTGAAATGGGCCCTACGACAACCCTACTCTATGTTAATTATGCTTATAATTATGAGCTTGATATGATTTTGAATGCTAATTATATGATTACATGTGTTTTTGAATTTCTATCTGTTTACCATAGGAAAATTTGTTTAATTTTCTGTTATAAAATTTAAATTGAAGACCGTAGAGACGACAGAAACTGAAATTGACTGTGTTATGGGGATTAGCCTAATTTTTAGAACCTACGGTAAAATTTAATTAAAAATTGATTTGGATAAAATTAATTAGATTAAATTGATTAAATTAAGCACAATTAATTAGTTCTAGTTAAGGTTGATTAGAGAAGTGTATATAAAGAAGCTAAATGTGCTTAGGCTCATTACGTGAGCTCAAAATATGAAAATAAACACTCTAGAGAGAGAGTGAGCCGATTCTAGAGAGAGGAAGAGAGCATCCTTGGCGATTTTGCTACAGAATTCAAGAATTGGGAGAATTAGCTCAAGAACTAGCTAAAGTTTAAAAGATTGAAGCCTCTAGGTGAGTAATTGAACTCACATTCATGAGCTTTAATTCATAGCAAAGTGAATTCAAAGAGGATATAAAGTTGAGAACAAGATTTGAGTTGGAAATGATAAAATTGAGATCAATATGTATATGCATGTAACAAATTGCTATGAATCTTCATGTTTGTGTATAAGACATGTTAAATAAGTTGAATTAGTAGTCATTTGAGACATGCATCCATGAATAATAAGGTTATGAGGCTTAATTACATGTTTTGAAGATGATGGATTCATGTAAGATCATACATGCATGAGTCTCAAAGTTATGAACATGAAATTGAAAGATGTGAGCTTGTACGAAGAATTTTATGGTGAATTGAACTTCAATTCTTGTAAAACTAACTTTTATTTTCATGTTAAAAGTTATTTGCCCAAGATATGGAACTTAACATGCAAGAAAAACAAGTTGGCATCAAGTTTTGAACTTTAAACACAGTTTTGAAAATTTCAGAATTCGATATGTCCGCTCGAGCGAGGAAACTGTCACTCGAGCGTAAAAATAAGCTCCCAGAAGTTTTGCAAACATTGATGTCTGCCCGAGTGAGAAGAATTGCGCTCGAGCGCCTACTTACATGTTTTAACTCTTCGCCCGAGCGCAAAAATGAGGCAATCAATACTTTTGCAAACCGAAGGGGTTTTCTCGAGCGAGAAAAGCTGTGCTCGAGCAAAAGGCCCTATTTCAGAACCTTTTGAAAAACTGTTTATGTTCCAAATTCCATTCTCTTTCATTTCTGGGAATTCTTAGGCACACATTGAGCATCTTAAATGAATTAAAGGACATGAAAGAGGCTTAAGAACATTAAGTAAACTAAAGAACGGATTGAATTGTATTATGACCCAATGTGTTATGAATTATGTAAGGTCAAGTGCGAGGACGAATCAAGCACCGAAACACTGTGAGTAATACCTTAGCAAAAATATTTTTGTATATGCATTATTTTTTAAATGATGCCTATGTGGTAAGGTTCTAAACTTTTGAAGTGATATTATGAATGAATATTCTAATCACTTAATTCGGAATGAAATATGCGAAGTGATTGATGTATGGGTATGAAATGGGCCTAAGGCCGTTCAGTATATTCAGTAAAGATGTGGATTAGGCCTAAGGCCGTTCTGTATAATTGTTAAATGGGCCAAAGGCCGTTCGGGATAAGGAACTGAATAGACCTAAGGTCATTTTGGATACAAGAATGAATATGTATATGACCATGGATTTAAATGTGTGCACACAAATGTGTATATGAATTGGACCTAAGGTCGTTCTGTGTGAATTGGACCTAAGGTCGTTCTATGTGTAATAGACCCAAGGTTGTTCTATGTGTAATGGACCTAAGGTTGTTCTGTGTGTAAGTTGGACCTAAGGTCGTTTTGCCCATGATTGACCCAAGGTCATTTTGTGTTTGAGAAATGATAAAAAAGACTTGAGGTCGTTTTGCTTTATTATTGATTTCCAAGCATAATAGTAAATTATGATTGTAAGAATTTTGTTCATGAACTCCTTTACTTTGGTATTATTCATTGGGTGTTAGCTCACTCCTTATTTATATGTATGTAGGTGAGCAGCGAGATGTCCAGCCACAACCCCAGTGAGCAATGAGAAACCAAGTTTTGAGGAGTCAACCAAGGTCATCTCACGTAAGAGGTCTTACTTTTGTTTTGCTTTTCCTTTTGTTCTTTTGTGGCCATGTATGACCAACCCTGTGTATAACCTTGATTTTTGTTAATACTGACTTTGAATGATCCTGAACTTATGTAATACATACATAATATGGATGTTTGTATAGTGTGAGTTATTTCATATATGAGAATGTTTTAGTTGAGCCATGTATGCACAGCTCATTTGACAATCTTTATAAATTCTGTTTCCTCAATTTGGCTCCCTCTTATTAAATATGATTTGATTTCTGACTGAGGCCTCAGGTAATCTCATGATTACTGGCCAGTTATGACTCTAATCCATAGGGGCGGGTTTGGGTCATGACTGACTCATTTCACCGCACAGTAATCGCTGCTACACAGCAGCATCCCCAATTCCAAAAAGAGGAGGGTGGTGGTTGAAGGTATGGAAGAAACAAATATTTATTTTGAAAATAAGGTCGCATTTGGAAACTTAATATATAGCAAAAATTTTAAAAGGTCACTACAAAAAATTAAGGGAGAATTACATGTCAGTGAACACATAAAATAAATAAAATAAAAAAATTGTATAGACATGGAGAAATGCAACTTAAACTTGCACCCCCACAGTTGTTGAGTTACACCCCACCACATAAGGAGTTGCACCCCCATGTTTTACAATTTTTTTTTTGATCTTTTACCAAGCACTGTTATTTTCCCAAAAATTAATTAATTCTCTCTATTTTTCTATACATTTTTTCATAAAAAATAATAATAAAAAAAAACTACAAAAAAGTCAATCCCCAAACCACTCTAAGTGAAAAAACTAGGGGTGCAACTTGGGCGGATTTAACCCTAGTAGCCCAAATTTTTTTAGGACTTGGGCGAGATAAATTGTAAAAACTACCATAGTTTCATCTCTCTTACATTATATAAATTATTTGTTTTCATGTTATTAATGATTTTTTAATTTTTTTTGAAAAAATAAATTCTAATTTCAATAAATTAATAATTTAGCTGCACAAAAAAATAAAATAAAATAAAACAAAACTAAAATTCATGTGTAATTTGAGCAATTTGGATTTAACTCGAGTCGGGTTTGAACAGACAACTACGGATTACAATTCGGGCCTAGCGTGAGGCTGGGTAAGTCTTAATGTAACTTGGGTTGAGTTTGGACAACCTTCCAACTAGACCGAACTTGCCTAAATTGCATCTCTAAAAAAACACATCTTTTTTGTATATGATGTTTAGTTTACGTTATTTTTAAAATAAAATTTAAAAAATAAATATATTTGATGAGTTATCACAATAAAGGACTCGTTAGTGGGTTCAAAGGGGAGGGTAGGTTGTGGTAGGAGGAGAACGAATGAAAATTTATTTTCAAAATAAATGAAAAAATATATTTTGAGAGGGTCTGGATTTTCTTTGGTTGGGGAAATTTTTGTATGTTGGGAAGATATCATGGGGCACTGTCAAATGATTTCTTACACTAATCACAAATACAAATGACTTTAATTATCTCTCAAACACTTAACATAAATATAAAATCGTGTATCAGGCGTGCAGGGTGGGTGTGCTGCAGTGTAGTGTAGTGTGGGGCTCAAGAGTTTGTAGTGTTGTTTTTATCTGTTTTTAAAATATAAAATCGTGAGGCTAAGGGGTTGGTTGTAAAGACGTAGTACGTAGAGTAGCAGTAGTAGGAGAGTGAGTTTTTACTCTTCGAATCTCTCTCAAAGCGTTTTTTTTTCTTGTACCTTTAAATTTCATGTTTTTAATGAAATTTTTTCTTTGCCGATCAAAAAAAAAAAAAAAAATATAATAAATTTTACTGTCAAATTCAATCATAATAAAAAAAGGTACATGTGACATTTAACCTACTATCACCAAAAAATTTCTCCCTTGCTTAGGCATCCAATTAGAGAGATACTTATTGCCCTTGGTGGGTCTATTTGAGGACGTACCTCGATCCGTTCATCTTTCAAGGTCCATTGAGTAGTATAGCAGCATATGATCATCTCACACTTATACATCAAAAAAATCAAGTGACAATTTTAAAATAACAAGTCATTTTTCATGTAATCTTTTAATTGGAACTGAATGAATATTAATTTGATATATATATATATATAAATATGTATAATTTAAATTTTCGTATATCATTATTCATTGTCGAATTACACAAGTCACACAAGCAAAGCCAGGCGGTCATGGTTTTGCAGGGCCACTGATTCATCCATATCCAACGGTGACTCCAAAATTTTTTTAGGATAGATATTAAAAAATTTAAAATTTATAAATCTACTAATTTAGATTTTTCAAATCACAACACACAAAAATAAATAGAATGATAAAATGAGATTTATTTATTTTTCCATAGATTTTGGTTTCTCTATGTTAATTTATGCAGTAAGTTATAAAATAAATTTTTGAGGCATAAGTTTTGAGAATAGAAACAAAATATATGAATATATACTCTATATTTAATTATTATCTAAAAAATTTATATATACTAAAAAGAATAAACAAAAACAAATTTAAATAATATCTATATATATATATTAATAACATTAATGATTATATTCCTTACCATAGTTTTATTTAGGGAAGGGCTCATTGTGGAGCCCGCGATCCTATTTCGATTAGATCATATTTTAAAAAATAAATTGTTAATAAAATAAATTGATCAGATTATATTTTTATCAATAGTAAATATAATTTTAAAAACAAATTATTAACAACAATGTGTTTGATCAAAGGGCTACTGACATCTGATTAATGTGATTTTTTTGTAGACATGAAGAATTTAACAAACTACATATCGAACGATTCATATCATCGAAATGGGACCCATGATGGGTCTCACGAGTCCAATAGCATGGTCTGGTCCATTGGGAAAACTCACATTTAATTATTCTTAAAAGAAAATAAATAAATAAATAAATTAATTAATTTTATCCAGAGTCTATCTGAAATATATATTAGTGTAAAAGTTAGTTTTAAATTAACCCAATTCAATCACTAACAAAGACAATATTAAGAATAATAATTTTGTGGGTGTTCAATATTTGTTGTTTATAAATTATTTTAATTAGGATTCAATATGATAATTATTCTGACTAAATACCTTAGTTAAAAATCTTAGTGTATCAATTTTAAGAAACCCACACAAATACACACAAAAAAAAAAAAATCAAACCTTGCAGATTTTTGGTGGCAACTTTTCACATGTTTGTTTGCATGTTAGTATAGGGAAGAAGAGCCTCTTTATGCTTCTTGGAAATGAGAATGTTGGATAGAATGAAGAGAAACAGGAAAAAAGAGAGAGAGAGAGAGAGAGGGGTTGCTCAGCAGAGAAATCCGGTGATATTGCATGCATTGTATATATATACATGCATGCTTGCATTTGGTGAAGGAGGGAAGAAAAGAAAATTTGCCAAGTTGAGTAGGAGGATAAGAGGAGGAGGAGATTAAGAAGGATATATATTTCCTATCATTTCAACACTATAATTAAGTAAGAAAACCCTCTCAACCCTCTCATTTTTTTTTTTATTGTTGAAATTTTCAGATTATATTCATATGATAAAATGACTAACTTATAGATAGAAATTTTTATATATATGTATATAAATTTTGTGATGTGTATATCAAATATTTGAAGATATTGATAGTCTCAAAGTCATGGTATTATTGTGGAAATATGCTTGCATTAAAGAGATGATTGAAGATTTTATTTGGCCCTTAAATCAGCTAGAAACTTTGTACGAATTTTTAGACAATTTTATACTCAAAATTTTGAGATGATTTCTTCTACAAAGTTTCTGAGAATGATGTCTAGTTCATCCATAAAATTTTTCAACAATTATTGAGTTTTGTACAAATTTATACAAATTTTTAATTAAATCTGGAGCTACAAGACAGATTTACTATATGTTTGAAAACTTATTAAAAATTCTATATTAAACCAAATCTGGTAATTTCTAAAAAAATAATGAAATTTGAGAAGTCTAGTTTCATAATAAATTTTTAGATTATGGAATTGATTCATAAATTTAAGTATAGAATTAATTTAAGAAAATGTGACAAATCTGTGTCATAAACTTTCTTGGAATTTTTCGGAATTATTTATAATTTATTTTTGGAAAATGCTTTCTGAAAAATGACCATAACATGTTTATTGAGTATTCTATTTATTTATATGAATTTTAGAGTTGTATAAGTAATTTATTTATAATTTTAATTGTGAGATATACATTCTAGAAAAAAAAATTTTAAAAATAAAATAATGGCAGATTAAGGAGGAATCAAAAAAAAATTATCTCTTCAATTGTTTATTTGGACAAAAATTTAATATTGTGCTAATCTAATCTTGTAGATTATAAATCTATGCATGTGTGTGATTACGATTTATTTCTTGTTTTTGGTATCTACATTATTATTTCATACCATGATTTAAATAAATTGTTTATTTAAATTTTGTACATTTGTTTACTATTGTGTGACATGTGTAATATTTTATGTTGGGAATTGTAATGAGTTGGTATACCATTATTGGTAATTAAATGTTGAATTATTGTGAATATCTCAACAAGTAAAGAAACACGAAATTTAACCAATGATACATTAAAATTTAAAAGTGATGGGGTGAGTCCGGTTTAGAATCTTATGCAAGTGAGTTGCGAACCCTAACATGGTACGGGAAAGCATTTTGGCTCTTATCGGTGTAGGCGATATAATGTTGGTGGTGCGGGTGTTACAACATAGACCGTTTCCTTGGGGTAGACCGTGATGTCACGACTCAGGTATGTAACCCTGATGTGTGGGCATCATTGGTAGTTACAGTAAGTAACATTTGAACATTTGACCAAGGGGGAGTCAGAATTGCCCGTGGCCATTGCTTAGCGGCTGAGTAGAAATAGTGCTCCGCGGGGAGTTACTTAAATTTATCTGATAAACTAAATCTGTGAAAATTTAAAAAGAAAGGTGTGCATATTCCTTATGATGAAATACTGTTTCCGTTTGTTATATTTTTTTTATTCGATTTACTATTATCTATTGTTATTATTTCAACAAATAACATTCCTTTTATGCTTACTAAATGTTATTTGTTATTCTGTTACTACATATTATTCATAAATTGTGAGTATTATTATTGGGGTGGGTATTTTTGGGTTGTAGTATCTTATTGAGCTCGTCGCTCACTGGCACTCCCGTTGCCCTGGCATTTTATGCGAGGTATCGAAGAAACAGAAGGAAATACTGAGGCCTTGCAAGGCAACACTCAGTCTTGGTTAGCTTGAAGAGTGTCCAAGATCCATGAACCATTTTTCTAAGTTTCTAGAATTTTTTTTTTTTTTTTTTTTTTTTTTTTTTTTTTTTTCTCTTTTCTTTTTGTGTGTGTGTGTGTGTGTAACAAGCCCGCGGGGGACCTCGCTATAACTCGGACTCGGTTTGTGTCACGGTTCTTAATCTTGAACCAAAGAGTCCAAATCCGGCAAATCGTTTTGGAAAACAGATTTTTGAAAGAAGTGCCAAACATGGACTGCTTTGCCAGATACAGAGTCGCCACCTAAATGTTTTTTAAATGGGAAATTTAGGAAACCCTGACTCGGTACCAAAGGCCACGTGTTCGTCATCACCAAAGTTGCCTCGGCTCGGGAACTTGGGTACGATTGGGGAAGGTCACTTCGTGAGCACCCCCGCTCACCCGGTCAAAGACCGGCCTCTACTAACCATGATATCTTATTTTGATAACATCGTATGTTCTTATTCCGGTTATTAGCCTAGGTTACTATGTGATGCTCGCAGCAAATAAGTATAGACTGAGTCGCCTGAATTGGAACAAAACATTTCATGTTTGTTTGTTTGAAAATGGTTTGATGGTGCTACCCGCAGGTAGGCTAAGACGTGGATTTGCCACCCTCAGGTGGGCTTAGAAAACATGATTTTGCCACCATCTAGTGGGCTTAAAACAAACATTTGATGAATTGTCCCAATTCAAATAACTCAACCTCCACCCACAGGCATTCAAGGCAGTTATATCACATAAGCACATAGCCTCATGGAAAGCATGCTATTCATGGCAGCACTCACACGCATGCAAGGATGCTAAAGCATAAAACTCACCGAGTACTCCAAGCCAAAATAAAACTGATTAGAAATCATGCATGATCCTAATTTATACAGAAATGCCTAATGCAACGCATGCAATAATGCAACTATAGCAGGCTCGGCTATTCTAAACATGGCATATGGAATGCTACAACTAACACGTATTCAATTTGGAATTGAAATACAAATGTAGTTTGTATGATGCGCCGAGCCCGGTGCGTGCAAGACAGATGAATGATGCAAACATGCTGTCATACTGTATGCTAATCGAAATATGCCCTATATCTAACCATCGTAAGCGGGTAAATAAAAGGGAAGAAAGACGTGGGGTTGGAAGACATACATCACACTCACCCACACTTATTACAGTTATACCCTCGCGCAGAGGGTCCGAATAAATAATAATACAGTCCGAAATATACAGTCCGAATTAATTAACAGATTAAACTAAGAAAGCTGTAAACTGGCATGCAAGCCAGGGGCTGCCTCGACTCTGATGAATGATGTATGCTGGGCTGCCTTGCGCGGAAATCCACTGGGATGCCCCAATTAGCCTCTGTTTGCAATGTTCCTCGAAATGCGTACCCGACTCCGAAAAGTTGTTGATTCTTGATATGCTGCAACAGAGAGCAGGAAAGGGGCATAGCAATGTATTTCACAAATATATGCATGCCTCGATCCTCGTGCCACCAATCACGCATATGGATGCATGATGGCCGAGGAGTCGATTTGCACAACTCAATGTGGGATGAATGCATATGAACACTACAACAAAACCTAACTCCATCATGGGTAATCTGGAGTGTCGGTGACCTGGGAATTGAGACCCGTTCCGTCACTCGGAGTACGAAACATGCCTCGTTTCCCGTGCCCGGGCTAACTCCTATCCCGAACATGATGCAATATGCATGATATGCATGAATGCGACTAAAATACAATCCTAGCATGCACAATGCTATGAAAATGAGATGCCTCGAAATGCATGTCCACGGGCGCGCAAACCGAGGCGATGATCCTAAGGCATGAAATGGCATACGCAATGCAAGTGGGACTTACACTAACACGAGTGGACCTCAGCCACACTCACATAAGAAGCCGACAGATGAAAATGAAGTGCCTCGAAATGCGTGCACACGGGCGCGCAAACCGAGGCAATGGCCCTAAGGCATGAAATGGCCTTAAATATGATACAATGAGACTAAAATGAGATGTCTTGAAATGCGTGTCGACGGGCACGCAAACTGAGAAAATGGCATACGGAATGCAACAGGACTAAAATGAGATACGCGATGCAATATGGGCTTACACCAACATGAGAGAGTCTCAGCCACACTCACACGGGAGGCCGTGAGATGAAAATGAGATGCCTCGAAATGCGTGCACGCGGGCACGCAAACCGAGGCAATGGCATAAAGCATGAAATGGCACTCCAAATGCAAATTGGACTTATACTAACATGAGAGAGCCTCAGCCATACTCACATAAGAGGCCGACGAATGAAAATGAAGTGCCTCGAAATGCGTGCACACGGGCGCGCAAACCGAGGCAATGGCCCTAAGGCATGAAATGACATGGAAATAATATGCAAACATGCAAATGAAACTTCAGCACTCACAAATGATGCAAAACAGTCCCGAAAGGTGGGGAAATGACACCAAATGCACGGAATGGTCCCGAAATGCGATATTAAGCACCCGAAATGGCCTACAGCCATACTAAACATGCATAATTGGTACATGACATGAAAAACAGTAGAAAGGCAGCCCCAAAATAGCATTTTTTACAGTACAAAACATGGCGAAATAGTAAGCATAGATAGGACAACAATGGCATGCAAAAATGGGGCCAAGAGAGGGGTATTGAAACAAGTGATGTATGCGATGCCCAAATGAAAAAGTACCCTTCTACAACATTGAAGAAGGACTAAAAATATGAACATTTACAGTAGATTACATCCCCCAAATCAGTATGAAAACATGCTAAAAATGTCATGCAAGAACTAGGATACATAAGGCTATAACATGAGGTACCCCAAAAATTCATCAAACCAGCAAAGACCCTTAATGAAATATGTCAATAAGGTCAAAATATGACTCTTTCCAGTTCTGATGATGGCCGAAAACAGAATCTAGATAAGCTTAAAAAAGCATGCAAAAATGGGGGCCAAAGAGGGATATAAAGACAAGCACAACATGGAGACCCCCAAAAAGTTTGATCCCTTCTAAAATGTTGTAGAGGGACACAAAATAAGCTTACTCACAGTTCATGACATGCTCCAAAACAGACTACATGTAGGTCAAACAAATCATGCAAATTTACGGTAAATATGAGAGATTATGAAGCAAGTGCATGATAGAGAGGCCAAACATGGTTGAGCCCTTCTTAAATATTGAAGAGGGGCTCCAAATAGGCCCACTTACAGTTTACATTATGCTCGAAAACAGATCACTCATAGGCTAGAAAAAGCATGCAAAATATTGACATACAAGATGATATTGAAGCAAGTACACCATAGAGGGCTCAAACAGGGTTGAGCCCTTGAACAAACATTAATAATAGCTCAAAATAGACCTAATTTCAGTTAAGGTCGGAGCCCAAAACAATAAGCAAATAGGCTTAAGAAATGAGGCAAGAAAAGGCTACAAAAGAGGGAAATGGAAGCTTACCCTTGTAGACAAGTCTTGGCTGCCTTTTGCTTGAAGAATGGATGCCTTCTAGCTGCTGGAAGGCCCCTCTTGCTGCTGGAAATGGAGTGGTGGTGGTGATGCTTGATGATGATGAAGAAATGGAGTTGGAACTTGGAGTTTTGAGCTTGAAATGAGAGAGATTGGGAGAGGCAATGCAAGAGGTTTCAAAGGTTTTTTGTCAACCCTAAAATCAGATTTTGGAGCTTGGTTATATAGACCAAAAAGGGGGGAGCAAGGGAGGGAAAAGGTGAACCAAACTTCCCTCCACCAACTGTCTCCCCCGGATACAGATCTTTTGGGAGAAAAAGGTGCATAGTTGTAAAGTACACAGTATGGGATCATGGCCGGCCAAGTGCTTTTGCTGCAGGTGGCCGGCCGGCCACCCCCTATGGCCGGCCGGCCGGCCAAGGGTCAAAAGGGTCAAGGTGATTTAGTGGCCGGCCACCAGGTATTGGTGTCCTCCCAGGTCTCCTCAACACAACCATGTGGTTCAAATTTGGCAACTCTAAAACAGGAGAGAGAATAGGCCAATTTAAAGAGGGGTTCAAAAGGGTCAATAACCATTACTGGCCGGCCATGTGTTTTTAGGATCCTCCCATGTGTGTACAACACAAATATGTGGTTTTGGCTCAAAGAAAATGCTCATAGGGTGGTCAACATTAGCCCGGAAGTGAGAAAAACAGGCGTCGGAGGGCGCCGGAAGAGCATAACTGGTTGCTGAGACAATTGCTGGCCTCCCACCCTCCAGTGATCTTCCTGGTGATAAAACAGAGGTACCTGCCAAAAATGAACGAAAACCGATGCAAAACGAATGCTCGGGGACCAAAACACGCAGTTCGGGGTCCCGAAAATAGGCTGTTAAGCACCGAAAGTGGCATTCGGCCACGAAGTGGGTATCTAAGACCCCAGTGTCCCTCGAAAGGGAGTAAATGAGATGCATGCCAAAAATCGGAGGAATCGGAGATGGTTGAGTGGTCCCGAACCGAGGCACACGGCCTGACGGCTCAGAAAACCGGGAACCGGGCTCCGAAATGGGCAAAATGGCCTATGGCCACGAAATGTAGCCCACGGCCACTGAGAGATGGTCTACAAAACCTCTCCCTCCCCTCAGGAAAGAAAACAGAGAAAACCGAGTCTGGTTCGCAAACCGAGGCAAGGCACGGAAGAGAGTTCGGAAGTCCGGAGGCAGGGCGCACGGCCGCGACTCTGAGACTTTTGAACGAGCACAGTATGCAACATCACCGAGCGCTCAATCGGTGACATCTGAGTCTTAAGGTCGGTCAAAAATGGGGTGTCTACAGTGTGTGTGTGTTATATTCGTGTTGTTTTTATGTACAAAGACTAAGTTTAAGTTTTTATTGGAGTTGTAATTTAAGAACTTTTAATTTCTGGGTTGTTAATTAATGCTAGTAATATTGGTGACAACATTCATGACGGGTTAGTTATTAACAAAATTAATTTTAAGTTCTAAATCTTATTATGATGTCCTCAAATCTTGGGGCGTCACAACATGGTATCAGAGCATAGGTCTAGAAATCCTTGAGACCTTGGGTAGACTTAATCACACGTCTCTTACTGCACTTCAATTAAAAACATTTTATGATCTAAAGCCTTACCAAAAGTATAATAGTGTCGTATTTCCTCTGTAGGATGTCGAGCCCACCACACAACGACGACTGGCTCTCGGACCCAAAATCTGACCCAGAAGAGGAGCCATTACTAAGCAATCCAGAAATATCGGCAGAGATTTCCGAGTCTGAACCAAAGGAGGAGGATCTGGAAGAAGAAATGATGGAAGAAATGGACGAGGAGGATGATGTGGAAATAAATTTTGTGGAACCCTTAGCCGTCCTTCCCCTTGAAGAGTCTAAAAGAGAAGAGAGCGATGTGGAGTCGGACCCTATCTTCTCCAGAGAATATGCCTTCGAGGAAGACGAGGTAGACTCGGGAAATGTGGCGCAGGGGGTGGCATTCCCAGTTGGACTTAGGGTGTATGTCAGGCTACAACCGATAATACCTTGCGAGTGGAAGCATCGAAGGGAGGATGACAAATACGTGGGACCTGTAAGAGTTGTTTGGGAATTTGCTGGGATCATGTACGAGGTCGACCCTTTACCACTAGCCTTGGCCGACAATTACACCAACCTCTTCCACCAGCGGGACATTTTCTTTGTAGCCTCACCGGCCGGAAAGATCATCCCTATGGATGGGACGGTGAACTTCTGCGACCCACTCACTTACGAAGAGGTCCCTGTGAGGATTCTGAACCAGCGCGTGGGATGGGAAGGGCCTAGGTTTTTAGTCCATTGGAAGTGCTTCAGACTCTACGATGAGAGCTGGAAGCATGCTTGGCAGGTGCATCAACACTATCCGTGACTCTTCAATTAAGAGGGATAAGAGAGTGGTAGGCTAGGTTGCTTAACAATTTTGTTGTGATTTCATTGTAAAGGCCTAGTCTTACAGTTATTAGTAATGGGGTGAGAGAATCTCCTCGGTTATGTAGTAGAATGATTTTTTTTTTTCTCTCTTTCTTTCTTTTATAAATGTACTGATCTTTTATTATCATTAATGAAATCCTAGTATTTAAAAGTTTGTGTGTTGGATTATTTTACTTGCAGTTTATCTAAAATAATAATAATAATAATAATAATAATAATAATAATAATAATAATAATAATAAAATAAATAAATAAAGGGTGTAACAATAATATCCTTCGTACAGAAAACGGTAGGAAGAACTAGAGCAAATGGATCCAATGACAACAACAACAACGGCAACAACTACAGTGACATCATGAATTTCGTTCGGGCAATTACTAATGAACTAGGAAACCAACCCAGGCATGAAAACAATAAAGCAGAATTAATAGCGAAATTTTAAAGCTCAGGCCTCAAAATTTTTTCGGAGAACCCAATCCCTACGTGACTGAGGCATGGATAAGGCAAATGAAGAAAATATTGGAGACGCTAGAGATTCAGAACGAGTAGGACCAAGTGTCCCTCACTTCATTTCTCTTCGACGGGGAGGCTGATTTTTGGGGGACAGTGATTAAGGAAAGTCGTCAGGTGGCAGACCTCTCTTGGAGACAGTTCGAGGAATTGTTTATGGAAAAGTATTTCCCAAACTCAGTAAGGCAGGAGATGATCCAAGAATTTCTCCAACTGAAACAAAGAGGCATGACTGTGACACAGTATGCCAATCGATTTGAGCCATTTCTCGCCATGCCACAGCTATAGTGGCAAATGAAACAGATAAGGTAAGACGTTTTGAGTGGGGACTCGACTCGGGGATCCGAGACAAGCTGGTTGTAGTGAAGCTACCTACTTATGCACAGGTAGTAGATATGGCTCTTACCTTAGAGAGAGAAAAGATGGACACTGCAAGGACCCAAGGTTAGCAGTCTAGAGCCAACCAGCCAAGAAGTGAAGGACCCTCAAGGAACAACAGGACCCTTGCTGCCTCGGTACCTTATGCTAAGGGGCCACAACAACAGCAAGGGTACAATCTTGAACAGCGTAATAGGGAAGGGGCTAGAAGGTGCTACAAGTGTGGCCAAGAAGGGCATTTCAGGAACAACTGTCCTTAAAGGTCAGGCTACTACATCAATCAAGGAGGAGCCACTCAACGAAACAAATGCGCGCCAACTCAGGGAACACGAGCTGCGCAAAATTCCTAATCCGGCAGAGGCCAACCGCCAGCTAATCGGAATATGGGACAATCGAGGACTCAACAACCAGGAGATGCCAATGCAAGGAAACCTGGATGCCAAATCAAGGTGCCACTGGAGAGTCTTTGCACTCCAAGAAGGAGAAGACAATGAAAATCCTTTTGTGATTCAAGGTATACTCATCCTTATGAACTCTTGCGTACAAGTCTTGTTTGATTCTGGAGCATCACACTCTTTCATATCTGCTTCATGTGTTGCAACTTTGGGATTAGACACTGAACAATTAGAAACACCTATGAGTGTAGCTTCACCACTAGGAGGTCAAACTCGAGTAGATCTCGTATGCAAATCATGTGAACTAGAAGTCTCTAGTTTACGTTTAACTTGCGACCTACGAGTCATGGAAATGTCAAACTTTGACGTTATCCTAGGAATGGACTGGTTATCAACCCATAGAGCCACCATTGATTATTATCGGAAGACGGTGACTGCTTACTTTCAGGACGGAACGCGATTCCAATTTAACGGGGATAGATAAGATTCCCTATCACTAACACTTGGAAATTCAAAGTGGCACGATCACTTAGTTGGGTGGCTAGCCAGCTTAGTTCTGGAAGATAAAGATCGCATGGAACTAGGGCTACCTCGTGTGGTGTGCGAGTATGCTGATGTGTTCCCAGAGGAATTACTAGGACTACCCCCAAATAGAGAAATAGACTTTACCATTGAACTACAACCTGGGACATCCCCGATCTCAATGGCACCAGCTGAATTGAAAGAGCTGAAGACACAGTTGCAAGAATTATTGGACAAGGAATTTATAAGGCCAAGCACGTCCCCGTGGGGAGCACCAGCCTTATTTGCTAAAAAGAAAGATGGGACACTTAGGTTGTGCATTGATTACTGACAACTCAATAGAGTCACCATTAAGAATCGGTATCCACTACCTAGGATTGATGACCTTTTTGATTAGCTTAGAGGGGCAAAGTATTTCTCAAAGATAGACCTCAAGTCTGGGTATCACCAATTGCGTGTTCGGGGAAGAAGATATTCTTAAGACTGCATTTTGAACCCGTTACGACCACTATGAATTCGTAGTGATGCCATTCGGCCTAACCAATGCACCAGGCGTGTTCATGAGCTTAATGAACAAAATATTCACGCCTTACTTAGATCAATTTGTGGTAGTTTTCATAGATGATATTTTGGTGTACTCCAAGTCTGAAGGAGACCATGAACAACATTTGAGAATGGTACTTCAAACTTTGAGAGAGAACCAATTATATGCTAAGGCTAGTAAGTGTGAGTTCTGGATAGAAGAAATAAAGTTTTTGGGTCATGCGGTATCTGAAAATGGAATATCAGTAGACCCAACTAAAGTAGAAGCAGTGACAGAATGGAAGCAACCTAAGAACACATTCGAGATTCGTAGTTTCTTAGGATTGGCCGGTTACTATCGAAGATTCATTCAAGACTTTTCAAAATTGGCCAAACCAATGACATATTTGACTCAAAAGGGAGTAAAGTTTGAATGGAACGAGTCTTATGAAAATTCATTCCAAGAACTCAAGAAAAGATTGACGAGTGCCCCTATTCTCATAGTGCCAGAACGTGATGTTGGGTACAACGTGTATTGTAATGCTTCCAAAGTAGGTATGGGGTGCGTATTGATGTAGAATGGCAAGGTGGTGGCATATGGATCAAGGGAATTAAAGAACCATGAGAAGAATTATCCCACTCATGACTTGGAGTTAGCAGTTATAGTTTATGCACTCAAAATTTGGAGACACTACCTGTATGGTGAAAAGTTTGAGATATTCACCGATCACAAAAGCTTGAAGTATCTATTCACCCAAAAGGATCTAAACATGCGTTAGAAACATTGGATGGAGTATCTCGAGGATTATCAATTTACTCTTTCCTATCATCCTGGCAAGGCTAACGTGGTGGCAGATGTGCTAAGTCGCAAGAATAGAGGGATTGTTGCTAGTTTAGCACTTAGAGAATGGAATATGGTTGGAACACTCAATGAATTTGGGGTACAAATGGGGGTTCAAGATGAAAAGGCTTACCTTGGTGCTCAGATTGCTACGCCTAAAAATTTTGAGCGAGATATTGGAATCACAAAAGTACGATCAGAAGGTAGCATTCATCAAGGCACAAATGGAATCTAGTGAAGCCATGCCTGGTTGGGAAATTCACACTAATAGGAGTTTGAAATATCAAGGTCGAATGTTCGTGCCAAGCGACAACTCACTAAGGGAAAAGGTACTCAAGGAATTCCACCATTCAGTATTCGCAGTACATCCGGGAGGTATTAAGATGTACCAAGACTTAAAACGCCAATATTGGTGGGGCGGAATGAAAAAGGATGTAGCAAGGTTTGTGTCTCAGTGCCTGACATGTCAACAAATAAAGGCTGAACATCAAAGACTGGCAAGAACACTTCAACCCTTACCAATCCGGAGTGGAAATAGGAACACATAACCATGGATTTCGTGACGGGTTTGTCTCAGTTACCACAGGGACATGACGACGTGTGGGTGGTGGTAGACCGATTAATTAAGACAGCCCGATTCTTACCTGTTGGGTCATCAGATACGTTAGATTCACTCAGTAGATTGTTCATCAAAGAAGTGATCAGATTACACGGAGTACTGGTTAGGATCGTGTCTGATCGTGATCCTCGATTCACTTCTCAATTTTGGCAGAGCTTGCAGAAGGCAATGGGAACGAACCTATGCTTTAGTACGGCATTTCACCCACAAACCGATGGGCAGTCTGAAAGGACGATACAAACCTTAGAGGAGATGCTTTGAGCTTGCGTTATGGATTTTAAGGAAAGTTGGGAGAAACACCTACCTCTCGTTGAGTTCGCTTACAACAATAGTTTCCAGGCCAGTATTGGAATGGCACCATATGAAGCACTTTATGGGTGACCTTGTTGTAGACATCCCCGAACGCCCCGGGAGGGTTAAGTCCCGTTCCGTTCATATTGGGGTTACTACAGTTCGAAGGACTCAAATGTCACGGTTCTTAATCTTGAACCAAAGAGTCCAAATCCGGCAAATCGTTTTTGAAAACAGATTTTTTGAAAGAAGTGCCAAACATGGACTGCTTTGCCAGATACAGAGTCGCCACCTAAATATTTTTAAAATGGGAAATTTAGGAAACCCTGACTCGGTGCCAAAGGCCACGTGTCCGTCATCACCAAAGTTGCCTCGGCTCGGAACTTGGGTACGATTGGGGAAGGTCACTTCGTGAGCACCCCCGCTCACCCGGTCAAAGACCGGCCTCTACTAACTATGATATCTTATTTTGAAAACATTGTATGCTCTTATTCCGATTATTAGCCTAGGTTACTATGTGATGTTCGCAGCAAACAAGTATAGACTGAGTCGTCTGAATTGGAACAAAACACTTCAGGTTTGTTTGTTTGAAAATGGTTTGATGGTGCTACCCGCAGGTAGGCTAAGACGTGGATTTGCCACCCTCAGGTGGGCTTAAAAAACATGATTTTGCCACTATCTAGTGGGCTTAAAACAAACATTTGATGAATTGTCCCAATCCAAATAACTCAGCCTCCACCCACAGGCATTCAAGGCAGTTATATCACATAAGCACATAGCCTCATGGTAAACATGCTATTCATGGCAGTGCTCACACGCATGCAAGGATGCTAAAGCATAAAACTCACCGAGTGTTCCAAGCCAAAAACAAAGCTCATTAGAAATCATGCATGATCCTAATTATACAGTAATGCCTAATGCAACACATGCAAAGATGCAAACTATAGCAGGCTCGGCTATTCTAAAATGGCATATGAAATGCTACAACCAACACGTATTCAATTTGGAATTGAAATACAAATGCAGTTTGTATGATGCGCCGAGCCCGGTGCGTGCAAAACAGATGAATGATGCAAACATGCTGTCATACTGTATGCTAATCGAAATATGCCCTATATCTAACCATCATAAGCGGGTAAATAAAAGGGAAGAAAGACGTGGGGTTGGAAGACATACATCACACTCACCCACACTTATTACAGTTATGCCCTCGCGCAGAGGGTCTGAATAAATAATAATACAGTCCGAATAAAAGAATAGTACAGTCCGAATAGTACAGTCCGAATAATATACAAATTCTTAATTAATTAACAAATTAAACTAAGAAAGCTGTAAACTGGCATGCAAGCCAGGGGCTGCCTCGATTCTGATGAATGATATATGCTGGGCTGCCTTGCGCGGAAATCCACTGGGATGCCCCGATTAGCCTCTGTTTGCAATGTTCCTCGAAATGCGTGCCAGACTCTGAAAAGTTGCTGATTCTCCATTTTGCTGCAACAGAGAGCAGAAAAGGGGCATAGCAATGTATTTCACAAATATATGCATGTCTCGATCCTCGTGCCACCAATCACGCATCTCGATGCATGATGGCCGAGGAGTCGGATTGCACAACTCAATGTAAGATGAATGCAGATGAATGCTACAACAAAACCTAACTCCATCATGGGTAATCCGGAGTGTCGGTGACTTGGGAATTGAGACCCGTTCCGTCACTCGGAGTACGGAACGTACCTCGTTTCCCGTGCTCGGGCTAACTCCTATCCCGAACACGATGCAATATGCATGATATGCATGAAATGCAGCTAATATACAATCCTAGCATGCACAATGCTACGAAAATTGAGATGCCTCGAAATGCGTGCACGCGGGTACGCAAACTGAGGCGATGATCCCAAGGCATGAAATGGCATGAAATATACAACAATGAGACTAAAATGAGATGTCTCGAAATGCGTGCCCACGGGCACGCAAACCGAGAAAATGGCATACGGAATGCAATGAAGCTAAAATGATATGCAAAATGCAAAATGGACTTACACTAACATGAGTGACCCTCAGCCACTCTCAATAAGAGGCCGATAGACGAAAATGAAGTGCCTCGAAATGCGTGCACACGGGTGCGCAAACGAGGCGATGACATACGCAATGTGATAAGACTAAAATGGCATACAGAATTCAGAATGGACTTATACCAACATGAGAGAGCCTCAGCCACACTCACACGGGAGGGCCGATAGATGAAAATGAAGCGCCTCGAAATGCGTGCACACTGGCACGCAAACCGAGGCAATGACATACGCAATGCAATGAGATTAAAATGACATACAGAATGCGAAATGGACTTACACCAACATGAGAGAGCTCAGCTACACTCACACGGGAGGCCGATAGATGAAAATGAAGCGCCTCGAAATGCGTGCACACGGGCACGCAAATCGAGGAATGGCCGTAAGGCATGAAATGGCATGGAAATGATATGCAAACATGAAAATGGCATGGAAATGATATGCAATGGCCGTAAGGCATGAAAGTGCAAGCATAGACAGGGCAACAATAGCATGCGAAAATACGGGCCAAGAAAGGGGTATTGAAGCAAGTGATACATGCGATGCCCAAATGGAAAAGTACCCTTCTACAACAATGATGAGGGACTAAAAATATGAACATTTACAGTAGATGACATCCCCCAACTCAGTATGCAAACATGCTAAAAATGCCATGCAAGAATGCTAAAAATGCCATGCAAGATTGAGGATACATAAGGCTATAACATGAGGTACCCCAACAATTCATCAAACCAGAAAAGACCCTTAATGAAATATGTCAAGAAGATCAAAATATGACTCTTTCCAGTTCTGATGATGGCCGAAAACAGAAGCTAGATAAGCTTAAAAAGCACGCAAGAATGGGGGCCAAAGAGGGGTATAAGGAAAGTATAACATGGAGAACCCCCAACAAGGTTGATCCATTCTACAATGTTGTAGAGAGACACAAAATAAGCTTACTCACAGTTCATGACATGCTCCAAACAGACTACATATAGGCCAACAAATCATGCAAATTTACGGTAAATTGGAGGAATTGTGAAGCAAGTGCATGATAGAGAGGCCAAACAGGGTTGAGCCCTTCTTCAATGTTGAAGAGGGGCTCAAAATAGGCCCACTTACAGTTTACATTATGCTCGAAAAAGATCACTCCTAGGCCAAAGAAATCATGCAAGATTAAGACATACCAAGGGGTATTGAAGCAAGTACCAAATGGAGGGCACAAACAGGGTTGAGCCCTTAATGAAAGGTGAAGAGAGCTCAAAAAAATACTACTTTTAGTTTTGGTCGGAGCTCAAAAAATCAAGCAAAGAGGGTTAAGAAATGTTGCAAAATGAGACCAAAAAGAGGGGAAATGGACTTACCCTTGTAGACCAATACTTGGCTCCTTCTTGGACCAAATTTTGCTGCTCTTAGCTGCTGGAAATCAGCTCCAATGTTGGAATGGAGAGTGGGGGTCTTGTGCTAGGGGTTGATGTAGAAATGGTGCAAGAATGGCTTTGGAGCTTGGGAAATGGAGAGAAAATGGAAGGTGGAAGGTATGGAACTCTCCCAAAATGTGTCTAACAATGTCCAACCTTCATCCAAGAGCCAAGCCTCTCCTTTATAGAGGAGAGGCATCAAAAATATCTCCAAGACCTCTCTAATCCTCCATACACGTGTATGGAGGATGGTCCAATTGGAATCAGTTCAGCTAGCACAGCTGGAATACACTGAGGGAGAGGAAAATGGCCGCTAGAAAAGAAAAAGTCACTTTTTTGGTAAGTGGCCGGCCGGCAGTCAACAGGAGAAAAATGGCCTGGCCACCTCCTAGATGAAGCCCCAGATGTTAGCTTTCCAATGCCACAAACCTTGCATTAAAATTCTCCTGTAGAAAAAGTTATGCCAGTTTCCGTAAAGCCGCGCAGATTCAGTCAACCGGACTTCAACCAACCATATCTCCTCCCCCGAACTTGGACTTAGAGATTCTTGAGTGCAAAATGAAGCCCCGGAAGTAAGCTTTCCAATGGTGGTGGCCTCATATTTTAATTCTCTTGTGTAAAGAGTACGTTCGTTTCGGTGAAGCCGCGCAGACTTTTCTCCTTCCCGGATTCATGCTGAACCACTTTTGACGAAACAAAAAGTTGGTTGTCAGAACAATTGCTGGCCTCCCACCCTCCTACAAGCTTCCTAACCATGAAAATAAGGCCTCCACCAAAATGAGCCCAAACCGATGCGAATGAAGGTTCGGGGCCGCAACGCGCAGTTCGGGACCCCGAAAACTGATGTTGGGCACCGGGGAGTGGTGTTCGACCACGAAGTGGGTATCTAAGACCCCAGTGTCCCTCGAAAGGGAGTAAATAAGATGCATGCCAAGAACGGAGGAATCGGAAATGGTTGGGTGGTCCGAACCGAGGCACCGGCCTGACGGCTCCGAAACCGGGAACCGGGCTCCGAAATGGGAAAATGGCCTACGGCCACGAAATGCAGCCCACGGCCACTGAGAGATGGTCTACGGGACCTCTCTCCCCTCAGGAAAGAAAATAGAGAAAACTGAGTCTGGTTCGCAAACCGAGGCAAGGCATAGAAGAGAGTTCGGAAGTCCGGAGGCAGGGCGCACGGCCGCGACTCTGAGACTTCTGAACGAGCACAATATGCAACATCACGAGCGCTCAATCGGTGACGTCTGAGTCTTAAGGTCGGTCAAAATGGGGTGTCTACAGTTGCCCTCTTTGACAGAACTCGGAAGTCACAAGTGACGGGAGTGAATGTCAAAGCCTAGAGACGACCCATTTTTGACAAGGCCGAAGACTTAGACAATCATACAAGATGAACAGAGATATGCCCGCAGGTGTGCCCGCAGCAAGGGCAAATACAAAATGATATGCACAGGATCAGATGTAATTCAATGATCATGCAAGTGCAGCAAGCTGTAATGAAGCAAGTATTCGCAAATAGATGCAACAGTTTTAAGCAAGAATGCAAAGCAACAACTACATTCATGCAGTTATGAATGCGGAGAATTATTCAATTCTCGTCGCGTCTCACACGGAGAAGATACGATACCTGCACGATTCGTCTGGTCGCACCAGCCTCAAATGAACCGTACATACAATATCGTGCCTGCAAAAAGGGAGAAACTCAACAAGAACAATATGCTAACAACATATATTCAATGTGATTCCTGTGATTCCGAAAGTTTGACACACGCGGTGTCGGCGAGTGAATGCATAAAGCAGTGTGATACGGGTAGGGTGCGCAAGATAGCGCGATGCAACGCACTAACAAGTGCAGGTGAGATGCGCAAGATAGCACGATAAAATGCATGCACAACGCAAGTAATGTGCACAAAATAGTGCGATGCGCAAAATAGCGCGAGTGAAATGTAATGCACTAACAAGTACAGGTGAGACGCGCAAGATAGCGCAAATGATACAATGCACAAAATAGTGCGATAAGTTAAACAGCGTGAGTGATTTGAAATGCACAAGATAGTGCGAGTGATATGCAAAGCACAGGACAGTGCGATTGAGGTGCGCAAATAGCGCGAATGATACAATGCACAAATAGTGCGATACGCTAAACAGCGGGATTGATTTGAAATGCACAAGATAGTGCGATGTGATATACAAAGCACAGGACAGTGCGATTGAGGTGCGCAAAATAGCGCGAATGATAAACTACCCAAAACAGTGCAAATGAGGTGCGCAAAATAACGCGATTGATTTTGAAATGCACAAGGTAGTGCGATACGCTAAACAGCGCGATACGCTAAACAGCGCGAGTGATTTGAAATGCACAAGACAGTGCGATGTGATATGCAAAGCACAGGACAGTGCGATTGAGGTGCGCAAAATAGCGCGAATGATACAATGCACAAAATAGTGCGATGCGCTAAACAGCGCGATTGATTTGAAATGCACAAGATAGTGCGATGTGATATGCAAAGCACAACAGTGCGATTGAGGTGCGCAAAATAGCGCGAATGATAAACTGCACAAAACAGTGCGATGATGCGCAAAATAGCGCGAATGATAAACTGCACAAAACAGTGCGATACGCAAAATAGCGCGATTGATAAACGCACGAACAGTGCGATGCGCAAAATAGCGCGAATGAAACTGCAAAATAGTGCGATGCGCAAAATAGCGCGATGTAAACTGCACAAAATAGTGCGATTGATTTGAAATGCACAAGATAGTGCGAGTGAGATACAACCACAAGATGCACAAGACAGTGCAAGTGAGATACAAAGTGTAAGTGCACAAGACAGTGCGAGCGAGATAAAATGCACAAGAAAGTGATAAAATGCATCTTCTATGCAAGTATGGGGGCATCTTCTATGCAATAGATACAAGCATTTTCTATGCAAGTATGGAAGCACATCTATGCAATATTGAAAGCAAGCATATTCTATGCATGAAACAAGCAAAGCATATTCTATGCGGAATCGAAAGCAAGCATATTCTATGCATGAATCATAACGATGTGCGGCACGCATGCAACAACAGTGTATATGAAGGTTCACATTCTATGCAATAGAGGAGCATCAAATATGTACTCTGGTGCCTCTTAGAGGACTTTGCAACACACTCAGCTCAAAAGGGCACACCCTGTTCAAATTGGCGAGAGATAACATCTGCATGTAAAACCCTCGGGTGTTGCTTGGACTGCCATTCTGACTTGAAGCAGGCTTACACTTGGGGTCGAGACACACTCATACTCCAGAGAAATGGCGAGGCCTGAGAAGGTGCACCTGGAATGCAGTCTCGGATTTTGCTAAAGTTGAAACATGCTAAGATGCTCCAAATTTTCCTTATTTTCTTTTGCTTTGCAGTCCGGAACCTAAATAGCTTCAGATAGGTCCTGGTTTTACTGTTCTCACATAACCTGGGTTGAACCGTGTGGTTTTATGAAAGAACGAATCTTGTTTTGCACAAACGTGAAGAATGGCACAGCACTTTGAGCACAAAACGATTTTATTTTTGAAATTGAGAGATGAGTTTCCGACCAGGTATTGAGTCTACGACTGAACACAGCAAAACGACTCAACAAGGAAATAAAAGGCACACAACCTAGACACATCGAGTAACACTCGAAACGACCCAAAACAAAATCGAGATAAAACAAAAAGACACGACACTCAGACGTGCACAGGGAGCCTGTTTCACCGGGTAGTGTTTCCCACCCTTTCTCATTTGTGTCTCTCATATCGCTCGGGCACTCAATCTCGATTTTTCTCTCAAAACCCTTTTGCTCACTTTTTCTCACATCGCACATCTCTCTATTCTTCAATCTCTCATTTTTCATCCCTCCCCTGGGTGGTTGATGGATAAACAGCAAGTTGTGGGCTTGCCCCTAGCATTCTGCTAGATTCTTCTTCTTCTGCACGCAGCTAGTGAATTCTCCCACAGAGGGGTTGCGCTACAACTGGGTGTGTAGCAAATCTGCAGCTAGCATCGGTTGATGATGCTTTGCTGGGGAGTTTGGACGTGATAAGATCTGTCCAGATGATGGAGTGGAATATCTTGCCTCATTCCAGTTCGTGCTTCGCGCTGGCTTGATACCTCGTTGCTTGGAGGATGAGAGCTTTCAGCCCTTTGTCTAGCTTCAGTGCCCTGCCTTTCTGGCAGGTAGAGTGCCCTTTTTGGCAAATGCGTTGACAAGGGAAAAGACAGAACCTGACTCAACTGTGCCCCTAGTTCATCATTTGACCATTTTTTGTTTTTGGCTTTCTACTAAAACAATTTTGACCAAAATGAGAGTTAGATTAACATGCTTGTTCAGTTTTTGATTTGAAATCATGCAAGTCAGGCTATGAGCACTGAAAATTTTCCTTTTTTGGGTCCAAGAAATGGTCCAGTTTTGGAAAAGATAGAATGATTTTCGAGAAAATTAGTCAACCTCAGTAAAAATTCTCAAAAACTATTTTTGCAAACGGCCACTTGCTCAACGAGCATGAAACCTACTCTGAGATGCACAACCTCGGATCCAAGGAAAACTGCCCCGTGCTTGAAGAGAGCTGCATGGCAACGGAAAGTTGCCCCTTGTTTGAACGGCACGCGGCGCATTGAATGGCAACGGAAAGTTGCCCCTTGTTTGAATGGCACCGCAGCACTGAATGGCAACGGAAAGTTGCCCCTTGTTTGAAGCACCGCAGCGCATTGTAGTCAGTCCTCAGAGTGCGAACGCAACCAAACTCTCGGATACAGAGAAGACAAAGATGACAGAACCATGCATGGACACAATCAAATTTGAAGTGTTTTACGGCTGGACTTCAGAATGAAGTTGCCTACGTATCCCAAAGATGGGAATCAAGCCTTACGTAGTTCGGGGTTAAGGTACACTCGGGTATTTAACCTCTCCTTTTTATGCTCTAACTTTTGCCAAGGCGCCTGTTGCAGGTTTTCAACCTTGCGAGCTTTGTTTTCTTTCTTTTCTTTTTTCTTTTTCATTCTTTTCTTCTTTTTTTTTTCTTTTTCTTTCTTTTCTTTTTTCATTTTTTTTTTTTTTTTTTTTTTTTTTTTTTTTTTTTTTTTTTTTTTTTTTTTCTTTTTTTGTCTCGCTCTAACTTTTGCCTGGGTCGCCCTTTCGGGTTTTCGCCCAGCGAGCCTCTCAAAGGGTAAAAGTGTAACAAGTCCATGCCAAATGGTTTTGAGATTGAAGCCTCTATATCCAGAGAGTGGCTGTTGTATTGATTTGCAGAAGGATCCACCTTTGGCTCTTCGAGCACATCGGATATTTTGCCCCTAGTTCGAGGGGTGCTTCTGATCTAGCTTTGCAAGCTTCTTTTGACGTCTGATCCTTCTTGATCTGACTTTGGTGCCTCTTGTTCGAGGGCTGCTTCAAATCTGGCCACACAGGCCTCACATTGTAGTTGACCGTTGAACTTCTGAATTCAAGTTCAAGGTTTGAAGCAAAGGGGTTGAGTCTCGAGGCTGAGAGCGATCCTAGCTGCACAATCTCAAGAGCGATTCCACACAGGTCTTCGCAGGACCGCGCAAAACATTTTTTTGAAAGTTTTTAAGAAAGCGACAAATCGCTCGCGCTGAAGACAGTGTGAAACCTCTGGATCAAAGCCAGGGTCCTTCTCAGTACTCACTAACAAGCATGATTTCATTCATTAAGGGCTTAGCACGCCTCTCTTTCTCTCATTTGATCAAAGTTTTGCAAATCCCGAGGAATTCCTCCCTTTGTTTTCACCGCAGTGTTCAAAAAGTTTTGAAAAAACAGGTCATTACAATGACTTCAAGGCACAAGAGAGCAGGTGGAATGCACTGCCATTTCATTCAAATCCCGGCACAACTAGCACACGGCAGAAGCAAATGTGAGAGCGTGAAAATCACTGCTGTTTCATTCAAAATCTGTTGGCATAACTGGCTCCCTGGCAGAAACAGACTCAAAACAAAACAAAAAGACAAACGCAAAACAAAATGGTGACGCCCGAGGTAACACCCCCGGAATCACCACCCGACTCCTATACAACAGGACTGACTCGATACAACAAGACAGACCCAAAACAAAAGAGACTGACTCAAAACAAAAAGACAGACTCAAAACAAAACAAAAACTGACCCAATACCCAAGTCAGAAAGCAAAAACAGCATATTGCTCAAACAGTGCATGCCATCCACCACGCTGGAGTAATCTGAGCGCCCCGCAGGTGGTTCATCCCCGATCACATAACATTATCCCCCAAGTTCACTGACCCAGTGCCGATAGACTTTGCTGAGCTCGGCGGGAGGATGACCCCGTTGTCAAATAGATCCTGTACTTCATGGCGAAGACGGAAGCAGTTGTTGGTAGTATGGCCAGTTTGCTGATGGTATGCGCAGTACTGGGTAGCATCATGCGTAGCCGGAAGAGGGTTCGGGAGAGGCCGAGGCTCAAGGGGTTTGAGATGGCCTT
The DNA here is from genome assembly GCA_030407325.1 of Camellia japonica. Taxonomy (NCBI): domain Eukaryota; kingdom Viridiplantae; phylum Streptophyta; class Magnoliopsida; order Ericales; family Theaceae; genus Camellia; species Camellia japonica. The sequence continues at coordinate 29,823,897 of JAPPVO010000036.1, read as the reverse complement.
GTCCAACAAGGATTTGGAAAGCTTTGGATAAAGGCATGGAGGGCATGGAAGACCCTCTGACCTCGGGGTTGGTACTTCTGGGTTTGTGGATTTTTGCTGGCGCACCAGCAAAGGGATTGGCAGGTGCTGGCCTGGTTTGCTGATCTCTTCTGAGTGGAGGATTAGAGCTAAAGGAACTCTCTGGTAACGGCCCTTCTCCCGGCTTGCCTCTGATTCAAACTGCCCCAACTTGAGTGGAAAAGTGTCGTCCACAGTTTTTGTGACAACCGCGAGCACTTGTTCTTTGTTCAGTCCCTCGGCTTTCAAAGCCTCAACAGCCAACAGAAGATGCTCATGGGGATCCATGTCCGCCCCTATCTTGTTCTTTCCTCGCTTCCACTTTGCCAAGGGATTGCCTTCTCCCAATGCAGCCCGTCCCAAGCTGGGGAGCCTTTTGACATGAACTCCCTGGTAGGCGATGTGGTTGATGATGGAGCCAAAACTCCAAAGGCTAAATCCGCCACTGTTCTTGAAGATCTTCAATCATCCTCATCAGCTCGGAAGTAGTGGGTTCATGGGTTTGAGATGATTGGGGTTCAGGTGCACCCATCATGCATAAGTCCATGCTTTCTGGGATAAACACCTCAGGCTTGGGTAGATGGGCCGGGGTGATGTATATGCTGGGGTCATAGGTGGATGGCAGTGTATGGATGAGATTGAGGTAGGGGAATGTTTGGTCATTGGGGTCTGAAGGTGGAGCTATCGTCCGGTTCGATGAGATTTTGGACCTCATGACGAAGGTAGCAACGGTCGGTGCCATGACCGCGCTGCTGATGGTACATACAGTACTTGGCGGGTTATGTCTGGCTGGGAGTGGGGGAAGAGGTTGAGGATCGAGGGGTTTGAGATGCCCTCTTTCCATCAGGAGTTTTAGTGCGCTAGTCAGGCTCATATAGAGGGGGTGAAAGTTCTGCCTGAGCTCGGGCTGGGTCGGCTTTGTAGGCTTGGATTGGCAAAAGGGTTGGCTGTGGCGACTGTATTGATTTCAGTGGGTTCGGGAATAGTGCTACTTGGCATTGGTACTCCTTGAAACCCCTCCTTGTCGGTTCACTTGTTCTGGGAATGATCCCACTGTTGAACGCATTCTCGACCTGAACCCCCAGTTCATGCAAACTTTTGAAAGTGAATAGCGGAGCACTATCAATTTTGCAACATATCATGCTCGAGGTTTCGCACCATCATCTGCACTTGATCCCTCTCAGAAGGGCGGCGATCTGTCATCTGTGCTGCCTTTGCTCTCCACCTCGCAACAAATTTCACAAAAGGCTCTTTTGGGTTTTGGCGGGTTGCTTCAAGCTCTTGGATGGTCATTTCAACTTGGGTATTGTAGAATACTGATCGACAAAGGCCTCAGCCAATTCTTCCCAGTTTTGCTTCACTTTGTCCTCCAACTTAGCGTACCAAGTGGCTGCTACACCGACAGGTTCTTCCATACAGAGAGAGTTTCTGTGGCTTAGTCAGACCCATCGGCTTTAGGACATCCAAGAAAAGTCGGATATGTACCATTGGATCCCCAGACCCGTCGAAACGATCAATATGTGGCATTTTGAATCTGTCTGGGAGCCGTACAGCAGACTCGGTGTGCCCATCCTCAATGTCGGGAATGGAGTTAAGGCCCTGTGCCTTTCTGAATTGCTTCTCAAGGTTCGCAATTTTCACTGCGGTCAGATCAAGGTCATTAGCATCAAGGGGATAACGCCTCTCATTAGGCTGCACCAGGGGTCTGAAAACTTGGGCTTGAGCCAACCCTTCTCGAGGATCCGGACCCTGCAAATCTTCAGCTGGCGGAAGTGGGTCAAAGTTCGGCTGGGGCCCCAAAGCTGGATGTGAGGCAGATGCCCCAGATGGGCGCTGCGTTTCAATACTGGTCTCAGCTGTATGGCAGTTCCCTGATTTGGCGCTGCTATCACGGCCACAAATTCTTCCGAACCCTGTGCCATCACGGGTCTACTGATGATGTGACTGGTGACTGTCGAATCAGATGAACCAATGAGCCCTGTCTGGCCCTTCTTTGCCTTGCCTCAGCGAAAGAACACTGGTTGCCCTTGAATTGAATCTCTGACTTAACAAAGTCTATCAGCACTAGTCTAATGTACCCGGGGGATTTCGGAGCCTTCTGAAGCTATGGTTCCAGGACTACCTAGCAAAAGAGAAAACATGCAGCATCTCAGCCTGACTTCACCAAAACAGATACAAGCATAGTAGGATGACTGCGCCCTCTACTGAATTCTGCCCCGAATTCTGCCTCAAAACTGAATCTGATACCCGCAGATAACTGATTCTCAGATACTGAATGATGCCCGCAGGCCTGATGCCCAAACTCATACACTGATACATGCATTCCTGTAGAGACGCACTCTAAAGCACATAACAGATAAGTGAGAGCCAAAACACCCCTATGTTGGGGGTAGGGTTTCCCTGTCCTATTTTGTCAGGAGCTAGGGTTTCACTACGCACGCAGCGGTTTCAAACAACCTATAAACGGGTAAGCAACCTGTCCTAGTTTGGAATGGTCACTATGGATCCGAATATGCACTAGGTCGAATGGTCAAAAAGGGTGCCCCGGTAAAACCGGGGTTTGTGTTCCCATGCTGTCAGAGCCCAGAGCCGATCAGCCTTATGGACATGCCTTGACAAGACAAGCCTCCGGCAAATCGTTCGGGAATGGCATATGGCAAACACGGTGTCCTAGGCGCACCAATGCAAATGCAATGCAAAGAAACACACAAGTGTAGTCAAAAACAGATATCATGAGTTCGAGTCAAGTTCTCTAAATCCCCAGCAGAGTCGCCAGAAACTGTCGACGTCCCCGAACGCCCCGGGAGGGTTAAGTCCCGTTCCGTTCATATTGGGGTTACTACAGTTCGAAGGACTCAAATGTCATGGTTCTTAATCTTGAACCAAAGAGTCCAAATCCGGCAAATCGTTTTTGAAAATAGATTTTTGAAAGAAGTGCCAAACATGGACTGCTTCGCCAGATACAGAGTCGCCACCTAAATTATTTTTAAAATGGGAAATTTAGGAAACCCTGACTCGGTGCCAAAGGCCACGTGTCCGTCATCACCAAAGTTGCCTCGGCTCGGGAACTTGGGTACGATTGGGGAGGTCACTTCGTGAGCACCCCCGCTCGCCGGTCAAAGACCGGCCTCTACTAACCATGATCTTATTTTGAAAACATTGTATGCTCTTATTCCGATTATTAGCCTAGGTTACTATGTGATGTTCGCAGCAAACAAGTATAGACTGAGTCGTCTGAATTGGAACAAAACACTTCAGGTTTGTTTGTTTGAAAATGGTTTGATGGTGCTACCCGCAGGTAGGCTAAGACGTGGATTTGCCACCCTCAGGTGGGCTTAGAAAACATGATTTTGCCATTATCTAGTGGGCTTAAAACAAACATTTGATGAATTGTCCCAATCCAAATAACTCAGCCTCCACCCACAGGCATTCAAGGCAGTTATATCACATAAGCACATAGCCTCATGGTAAGCATGCTATTCATGGCAGTGCTCACACGCATGCAAGGATGCTAAAGCATAAAACTCACCGAGTGTTCCAAGCCAAAACAAAAGCTCATTAGAAATCATGCATGATCCTAATTATACAGTAATGCCTAATGCAACACATGCAAAGATGCAAACTATAGCAGGCTCGGCTATTCTAAAATGGCATATGAAATGCTACAACCAACACGTATTCAATTTGGAATTGAAATACAAATGCAGTTTGTATGATGCGCGAGCCCGGTGCGTGCAAAACAGATGAATGATGCAAACATGCTGTCATACTGTATGCTAATCGAAATATGCCCTATATCTAACCATCATAAGCGGGTAAATAAAAGGGAAGAAAGACGTGGGGTTGGAAGACATACATCACACTCACCCACACTTATTACAGTTATGCCCTCGCGCAGAGGGTCTGAATAAATAATAATACAGTCCGAATAAAAGAATAGTACAGTCCGAATAGTACAGTCCGAATAATATACAAATTCTTAATTAATTAACAAATTAAACTAAGAAAGCTGTAAACTGGCATGCAAGCCAGGGGCTGCCTCGATTCTGATGAATGATATATGCTGGGCTGCCTTGCGCGGAAATCCACTGGGATGCCCCGATTAGCCTCTGTTTGCAATGTTCCTCGAAATGCGTGCCAGACTCTGAAAAGTTGCTGATTCTCTATTTTGCTGCAACAGAGAGCAGAAAAGGGGCATAGCAATGTATTTCACAAATATATGCATGTCTCGATCCTCGTGCCACCAATCACGCATCTCGATGCATGATGGCCGAGGAGTCGGATTGCACAACTCAATGTAAGATGAATGCAGATGAATGCTACAACAAAACCTAACTCCATCATGGGTAATCCGGAGTGTCGGTGACTTGGGAATTGAGACCCGTTCCGTCACTCGGAGTACGGAACGTACCTCGTTTCCCGTGCCCGGGCTAACTCCTATCCCGAACACGATGCAATATGCATGATATGCATGAAATGCAGCTAATATACAATCCTAGCATGCACAATGCTACGAAAATGAGATGCCTCGAAATGCGTGCACGCGGGTACGCAAACTGAGGCGATGATCCCAAGGCATGAAATGGCATGAAATATGACAACAATGAGACTAAAATGAGATGTCTCGAAATGCGTGCCCACGGGCACGCAAACCGAGAAAATGGCATACGGAATGCAATGAAGCTAAAATGATATGCAAAATGCAAAATGGACTTACACTAACATGAGTGACCCTCAGCCACACTCACATAAGAGGCCGATAGACGAAAACTGAAGTGCCTCGAAATGCGTGCACACGGGTGCGCAAACCGAGGCGATGACATACGCAATGTGATAAGACTAAAATGGCATACAGAATTCAGAATGGACTTATACCAACATGAGAGAGCCTCAGCCACACTCACACGGGAGGCCGATAGATGAAAATGAAGCGCCTCGAAATGCGTGCACACTGGCACGCAAACCGAGGCAATGACATACGCAATGCAATGAGATTAAAATGACATACAGAATGCGAAATGGACTTACACCAACATGAGAGAGCCTCAGCTACACTCACACGGGAGGCCGATAGATGAAAATGAAGCGCCTCGAAATGCGTGCACACGGGCACGCAAATCGAGGCAATGGCCGTAAGGCATGAAATGGCATGGAAATGATATGCAAACATGCAAGTGGAATTCTAGCACTGAAATGTGGGGGAAAACAACCCCGAAACATGGCCAAAGTGCATCCGAAACATGGAATGATCCCGAAATGCAATATTAAGCACCCGAAATGGCCTACAGCCATACTAAACATGCGTAATTGGTACATGATATGCAAAACAGTAGCAAGGCAGCCCCAAAATAGCATTTTTCAGTCTAGAACAAGGCCAAAGTGCAAGCATAGACAGGGCAACAATAGCATGCGAAAATACGGGCCAAGAAAGGGGTATTGAAGCAAGTGATACATGCGATGCCCAAATGGAAAAGTACCCTTCTACAACACTGATGAGGGACTAAAAATATGAACATTTACAGTAGATGACATCCCCCAACTCAGTATGCAAACATTCTAAAAATGCCATGCAAGAATGCTAAAAATGCCATGCAAGATTGAGGATACATAAGGCTATAACATGAGGTACCCCAAAAATTCATCAAACCAGAAAAGACCCTTAATGAAATATGTCAAGAAGATCAAAATATGACTCTTTCCAGTTCTGATGATGGCCGAAAACAGAAGCTAGATAAGCTTAAAAAAGCACGCAAGAATGGGGGCCAAAGAGGGGTATAAGGACAAGTATAACATGGAGACCCCCAAAAAGGTTGATCCCTTCTACAATGTTGTAGAGGGACACAAAATAAGCTTACTCAAAGTTCATGACATGCTCCAAAACAGACTACATATAGGCCAAACAAATCATGCAAATTTACGGTAAATTGAAGGAATTGTGAATCAAGTGCATGATAGAGAGGCCAAAAAGGGTTAAGCCCTTCTTAAATGTTGAAGAGGGGCTCAAAATAGGCCCACTTACGGTTTACATTATGCTCGAAAAAAGATCACTCCTAGGCCAAAGGAATCATGCAAGATTAAGACATACCAAGGGGTATTGAAGCAAGTACCAAATGGAGGGCTCAAACAGGGTTGAGCCCTTAATGAAAGGTGAAGAAGAGCTCAAAAAAACACTACTTTTAGATTTGGTCGGAGCTCAAAAAGCAAGCAAAGAGGGCTAAGAAATGTTGCAAAAATGAGACCAAAAAGAGGGGAAATGGACTTACCCTTGTAGACCAATACTTGGCTGCCTTCTTGGACCAAATTTGCTGCCTCTTAGCTGCTGGAAATCAGCTCCAAGTGTTGGAATGGAGTGTGGGGGTCTTGTGCTAGGGGTTGATGTAGAAATGGTGCAAGAAAATGGCTTTGGAGCTTGGAAATGGAGAGAAAATGGAAGGTGAAAGGTATGGAACTCTCCCAAAATGTGTCTAACAATGTCCAACCTTCATCCAAGAAGCCAAGCCTCTCCTTTATAGAGGAGAGGCATCAAAAATATTCTCAAGACCTCTCTAATCCTCCATACACGTGTATGGAGGATGGTCCAATTGGAAATCAGCTAGCACAGCTGGAATACACTGAGGGAGAGGAAAATGGCCGGCTAGAAAAGAAAAAGTCACTTTTTTGGTAAGTGGCCGGCCGGCTGGAAAAGGTGGCCGGCCGGCCAGTCAAGGAGAAAAATGGCCGGTCACCCCTAGGATGAAGCCCAGAAGTTAGCTTTCCAATGCCGCAAACCTTGCATTAAAATTCCTCCTGTAGAAAAAGTTATGCCAGTTTCCGTAAAGCCGCGCAGATTCAGTCCAACCGGACTTCAACCAACCATATCTCCTCCCCCCGAACTTGGACTTAGGAGATTCTTGAGTGCAAAATGAGCCCGGAAGTAAGCTTTCCAATGGTGGTGGCCTCATATTTTAATTCCTCTTGTGCAAAGAGTTACGCCCGTTTCGGTGAAGCCGCGCAGACTTTTCTCCTTCCCGGATTCATGCTGAACCACTTTTGACGAAACAAAAAGTTGGTTGTCAGAACAATTGCTGGCCTCCCACCCTCCTACAAGCTTTCTAACCATGAAAATAAGGCCTCCACCAAAAATGAGCCCAAACCGATGCGAAATGAAGGTTCGGGGGCCGCAACGCGCAGTTCGGGACCCGAAAACTGACTGTTGGGCACCGGGAGTGGTGTTCGACCACGAAGTGGGTATCTAAGACCCCAGTGTCCCTCGAAAGGGAGTAAATAAGACGCATGCCAAGAACCGGAGGAATCGGAAATGGTTGGGTGGTCCCGAACCGAGGCACACGGCCTGACGGCTCCGAAAACCGGGAACCGGGCTCCGAAATGGGAAAAATGGCCTACGGCCACGAAATGCAGCCCACGGCCACTGAGAGATGGTCTACAGGACCTCTCCCTCCCCTCAGGAAAGAAAATAGAGAAAACCGAGTCTGGTTCGCAAACCGAGGCAAGGCACAGAAGAGAGTTCGGAAGTCCGGAGGCAGGGCGCACGGCCGCGACTCTGAGACTTCTGAACGAGCACAATATGCAACATCACCGAGCGCTCAATCGGTGACGTCTGAGTCTTAAGGTCGGTCAAAAATGGGGTGTCTACACTTGTCGGTCACCAGTCTGTTGGACTGAGGTAGGGGAAGTAACCTTGTTAGGACCGGACTTGGTTCAGGAGACCACTGAAAAGATAAAACGGATCAAACAATTGCTAACCACAGCCCAAAGTCGACAAAAGAGCTATGCAGATCAAAGGAGACGACCCTTAACATTTGAAGTAGGGGATCATGTTTTTTTCAAAGTTCGACCTCGTCAAGGTGCTACACGATTTGGGAAGAAAGGAAAACTTGTAACTCGATATGTGGGACCCTTCAAAATTCTGAGCAAAGTAGGAGAAGTGGCGTACCGTTTGGCTTTACCATCTCAACTGGCTGAAGTACATAATGTTTTCCACATCTCTATGCTACGGAAATACGAGCCACACCCTTCTCACATCATTAATTGAGAGGAAATTAATCTTGATGAAGTGTGACATTTGAAAAGAAACTTGTCAAAATTTTAGATCGTCTCGAGAAGGAATTACAAGGTAAAACCATACCATTGGTTCAAGTTCTTTGGAGACATCGTGGGACGGAAGAGTCAACATGGGAACGAGAAGATATGATACGTGCCAATTACCGTCAGCTTTTCGAGTCTAAAGGTACGAATTAATTTTGAGGACGAATGTTTTTTTAAGAGGGTAGATTGTGAAAACCCACATTTAATTATTCTTAAAAGAAAATAAATAAATAAATTAATTAATTAATTTTATCCAGAGTCTATCTGAAATATATATTAGTGTAAAAATTAGTTTTAAATTAACCAAATTCAATCACTAACAAAGACATTATTAAGAATAATAATTTTGTGGGTGTTCAATATTTGTTGTTTATAAATTATTTTAATTAGGATTCAATATGATAATTATTCTTACTAAATACCTTAGTTAAAAATGTTAGTGTATCAATTTTAAGAAACCCACACAAATACACACAAAAAAAATCAAATATTGCAGATTTTTGGTGGCAACTTTCCACATGTTTGTTTGCATGTTAGTATAGGGAAGAAGAGCCTTTTATGCTTCTTGAAAATGGGAAGGTTGGAAAGAATGAAGAGAAAGAGGAAAGAGAGAGAGAGAGAGAGAGAGAGAGAGAGAGAGAGAGAGAGAGAGAGGGTGCTCAGCAAAGGAATCCGATGATATTGCATGCATTATATATATATATATATATACATGCATGCTTGCATTCGGTGAAGGAGGGAAGAAAAGAAAAGAAAATTTGCAAATTGAGTAGGAGGATAAGAGGAGGAGGAGATTAAGAAGGATATATATTTCCTACCATTTCCACACTACAATTAAGTAAGAAAACCCTCTCAACCCTCTTATTTTTTTTTTATTGTTGAAATTTTCAGATTATATTCATATGATAAAATGACTAACTTATAGATAGAAATTTTTATATATATGTATATAAATTTTGTGATGTGTATATCAAGTATTTGAAGATAGTGATAGTCTCAAAGTCATGGTATTATTGTGGAAATAGGCTTGCATGTGTAGTTTATACCATTAAAGAGAGGATTGAAGATTTTATTTGGCCCTTAAATCTGTCATAAACTTTGTACGAATTTTTAGACAATTTTATACTCAAAATTTTGAGATAATTTCTTCTAAAAAGTGGTTGAGAATGATGTCTAGTTCATCCGCAAAATTTTTCAACAATTATTGAGTTTTGTATGAATTTATACAAATTTTTAATTAAATCTGGAGCTACAAGACAGATTTAGTATATGTTTGAAAATTTATTAAAAATTCTATATTAAACCAAATCTGGTAATTTCTAAAAAAAAAATGAAATTTGAGAAGTCTAGTTTCATAATAAATTTTTAGATTATGGAATTGATTTATAAATTTAAGTATGGAATTAATTTAAGAAAATGTGACAAATCTGTGTCATAAAATTTCTTTGAATTTTTCAGAATTATTATAATTTATTTTTGGAAAATGCTTTCTGAAAAATGACCATAACATGTTTATTGAGTATTCTATAGATTTATATGAATTTTAGAGTTGTATAAGTAATTTATTTATAATTTTAATTGCGAGATATACATTCTGAAAATAAAAAAGTAAAAAAAAAATTGGCAGATTAAGGAGGAATCAAAAAACAATTATCTCTTCAATTGTTTATTTGGACAAAAATTTAATATTGTGCTAATCTAATCTTGTAGATTAAAAATCCATGCATGTGTGTGATTATGATTTATTTCTTGTTTTTGGTATCTACATTATTATTTCATACCATGGTTTAAATAAATTGTTTATTTAAATTTTGTACATTTGTTTACTATTGTGTGACATGTGTAATATTTTATGTTGGGAATTGTAATGAGTTGGTATACCATTATTGGTAATTAAATGTTAAATTATTGTGAATATCTCAACAAGTAAAGAAACACGAAATTTAACCAATGATACATTAAAATTTAAAAGTGATGGGTTGAGTCCAATTAGAATCTTGAGCAAGTGAGTTGCGAACCCTAACACGGCACAGAAAGGTATTTCGGCTCTTATTAGTGTAGGCGATATAAGGTTGGTGGTGCGGGTGTCACAACATAGACCGTTCCCTTAGGGCAGACCGTGATGTCACGACTCGGGTATGTAACCTTAGTGTGTGGGCATCATTGGTAGTTACAGTAAGTAACATTTGAATATTTGACCAAAGGGGAGTCAGAATTGCCTGTGGCCATTGCTTAGCGATTGAATAGAAATAGTGCTCCGCGGGGAGTTACTTAAATTTATCTGACAAACTAAACATATGAAAATTTAAAAAGAAATGTGGACATATTCCTTATGATGAAATATTATTTTCGTTTATTATATTTTTTTTATTTGATTTATTATTATCTATTGTTATTATTTCAACTGATAACATTCCTTTTATGCTTACTAAATGTTACTTGTTATTCTGTTACTACACATTATTCATAAATTGTGAGTATTATTATCGGGGTAAGTATTTTCGGGTTGTAATATCTTATTGAGCTCATCGCTTACTGGCATTCCCGTTGCCCTAGCATTTTATGCCAGGTATCGAAGAAACCAAAGGAAACACTGAGGCCTTTCAAGGCGATACTCAGCCTTGGTTAGCTTGAAGAGTGCCCAAGATCCATGAACCATTTTTCTAAGTTTCTAGTTTTTTTTTTTGGTGTTATATTCGTGTTATTTTTATGTACTAAGACTAAGTTTTAAGTTTTATTGGAGTTGTAATTTAAGAACTTTTAATTTCTGGGTTGTTAATTAATGCTAGTAATATTGGCGACAACATTCATGAGGGGTTAGTTATTAACAAAATTGATTTTAAGTTCTAAATTTTATTATGATATCCTCAAATCTTGGGGCGTCACATTCACAAAGTGGACTAAAGAGAAGCTAACTCTTTTTTATTTATCATCTCATACATTAATACTATATTAATAACAAACATAAATGGTAACATTCATTAAACTAATATAATATTGACAAATAAAATAATAGAAAAATTGATAATCTTAACATTATTGTTTTAAGAGTTGGTGAGTTATAAATTAGGTGTTTAATGGAGTGAAGTGGGTGTTCAACCAAGTGTGGTGGGTTGATTGGGTGTTTAATGAAGTGTGATGGGTATTCAAGCTTAGAAAATGAACAAATTTAACATATATATATAATATTATATATATATATAATTTTGGGTGTGCATTGTATATCATACGTAATTTTACACAAAATTATATAAGTTTTCACCAATTTATATAAGTGATCTTACAAAAATGAGTAAGTTTAATACAAATTCGTATAATCACATAATTTTTTTATAAATTTATGTAAATTTATGTTCAATTTATGTATTTTTATACATTCATTTATGTAAATTCATAAAAATTTATATAACTTTATGTAAGATTATATATGATATGTATTACATATCTAAACATTTTATATATTAAACAAATTATTTGTTAGGGTGTGCAATTACATTACTTATTAGGGATAACTTTCCCTAAATATTTTGGGTGATTATGGAGTACTAATATCCCTAATTATGTTGGGTGATTATGGAGTATTATTAGGGCTGGATATAGGGTTATCCGACTTGCACAATTCGCTCTACCCGATCTTACCCGCATACGTATGGGTGGTTTTGCAAATACAATAGGATAGAGTGCGGTTTGGAATATTTCAAATTTTCGGTTTGCGGGCGGATTGTGGGTTTGACCTGCACCTGCCACAACGGCTCGCCCTTTTTTATTTATTTATTTTTAGGGAGAAAAACCTGGACCGTTCATCTATTCCCTCTATTATGTAGATATTTTTGCCCAAACAAATCCAATTGAGAAACCCTAATCTCTCAAATCAAAACATCTGAGAGCACTGCTCTCTTCTCATCTCACTCTCTCATCACACTCTCTCTTATTTTTCATTTGCGCAGCACTGAGAGCACCGATCGACCTTCGCAATCAACTCTCTCTCTTCTTCAACTCTCAGGTAAGGACTCTCTCTCTCTTTTTCGCCGTCCATCCTCATCATCAGATCTATAGATCCACGAGTCGACTGCTCTACGTAGAGCCGATCGGAAGGAGCCAGGGAGAGTAGGGTTCAGGTGATGCTCATCATCGCCGGTGAATGTAGTGAAATGTTCCGTTGCTTTTTGGTTTATTTGCAGCTTGATTTTTTATATTTTTTATTTTTTTGGTTCTTTGGGATTGAAATGGATAGATCTGTGTGGTGTTTATGATAGTGGTCTGTGTTTGAACAAATCTGTTGTTGTTGACATTTGATTTTTTTATTTTTTTTTTGGGTTCCTTGGGTTTGAAGATTTGTGTCATATTTTTTTTGATGTTGTTGTTGTTGTCGATGAATCAGATAAAGTTTTTATTTTTGTTTTTGTGTTGAACAGATAAGGATAAAAGAGAAGAAAGATTTGAATAGAGAAAAAAAAATAGAACAGATACGGCTTGGTTTGGATTGCAACAGATAGGTATTAGTGTATGTTTGTATATTTGTGATTGCGTGGATGTATGAGACAAATCTGGAAAAAAATTTGATGTTGATGGTGATAATTGAAACAGATATACAAGATTTTAAATGATTTGTTTGTCTTAGTAATTGATTTTGTTGTGTTTTTAATTTTATAAGTTTTAATTCATTAAGTATTAATGTTGGAACATTTTATAAAATTGCAAGAAAATGACTCAAAACAAATATTTACAAAATGGAAAAAAAAAACTAAAAAATTAATTTTTAAAGGAAAAAATCCAAACCGCAAACCACCCGCACATCCGTAAATCCTACCCGCATAAACCGCAAACTGTACTGCAGGCGGTTGCGGTTTGACTTTTTTCCAAAGCGGATGGGTCAAAACCAAACTACAAACAGCACAAATTCAATCTGCGAACACCCCTAAGTATTATCAAAATACGATTGCGTAGTGTTTTATAATATTATAGTTAATAATAAAATAAAATATTATAATTTTCTATTGAATAATTAAAAAATATAAATAAACAAAACAAATAATGATTGATGAAAAAATATTAAAACGACATACTACTTTCTAATAATTTTCCCCATGGCTAACATAACATCTTAAATTTTCACTTCTTTTCATTCACCTAATTGAAAGGCAAATGCTATTCTGGAGACACTATCAAAGCCAAGGCCATGTTTGGTTGATAATTTTTGAAAAATTTGTTTTGTTAAAAACTAAAAAAAAAAAAATAAATTGAAAATTACTTTTTCCTCTACTATATATTAATTAATCACTTTTCTATCTCTCTCTCTCTCTCTCTCATCTTACACATCAATCAATTTTTATTTATTATTTATTTTTTTAGTTTTTCTCTTCGCCATCTCTTCAACTAAAATATGTATATATATATATATATTAAGTCATTCAAAACTCCAAAATTATTTTTAAAAAGAAAAATGATACAATAATCCTAGAATATCACGTGACCATACTCCCTCACCAATCACCATTTATTATGCCCTTCATGTTCCTCCATCACCTAACACAAATATACAATACTCCATCTTCTCCACTAATCATACTACCATGGAGTACCATGTAACCATACTCTAGGATTATTGAATAATCATTCAAACATACAACTAAACAAATTTTCAAATTTTATAAATTCTTTTCAAAAAATTGTTGTGGATGGATACAAATTAACCCATGTAAGGTGAGCCCACCCAATACCTATATGGAAATAGATAGAATTAAGGTAATAAAATAAGGATACAACTCCTTTTTAGTAATCGGAGGGTGCTATTCAGCATTGTTGGGCCCTAATCCGAGCTCATGGCGTTGATCAAAATCGTTAATATGTAGAAACCATCGGGTACATCATCTCTGTAATAGATCACGTTGATCGGATATCGATAACCATTTAATCAAATCACATTTTTATCACAATTTATTTTGAAAATTTCATGAAATGTGATCTGATTAAGTGGTTATCAATATCTGATTAATATGATTTTTTTTTTTTTTGTAAGAATGATGTATTCAACATGTTCTACACATTATACGATTTGGATCATTGTCATGGGCCTAAATTAGGACCCACCAATGCTAAACAGCACCCTTCAATTATTGGAGAGAAGCTGGGTCCATAAAATAATCCTTTGCAATACAACTTACCAAGTGGCTCTACCATACATGTATCAGAATTAGTGGTTCATTTTCATTGGACCAAATTGATGATTTAAACTCATTAGACAAAATGATTGGCAAGTTAACCTATATAAGGGGATATAATCTTCGACTCTAGAGGAGGTATGTAAAAACTATTCTATTTACTTATTCAAGTTTCATTTTAAATATATATTATCTAACTTGATCGTCGAAATGTTCTTTGATCGGCAATCATCGGTTGAGAGACATTAAACGTTTATTATTTTACAAATTTGGAACGGTACGGCTCAATTATTTATTAATCTCTCGATTAATATATGTAGGGCAATTTATGTCTCCACAATTATTTTTAAAAATAATTTTGCAAATACAAAACAATCATGGCCATCTCTCATTACCGTACAGTCTACTACCCTTCACTCTCTCCATAAATACCACGCCATGTACGAACTCAAGCACAGAGTGAGAAGCTAACTGTAATTGCTTGCTTTGTGCGTGTGTGTGTGTGTGTGTGTGTGTGTGTGAGAGAGAGAGAGAGAGAGAGAGAGAGAGAGATGGCAATGGGTATGTTCTAGTGTTTATGGTTGCATTGATACTAGTTCATAAGTGCAAGGACTGTGCCAAGTACAAAAACAACTAGTGTCAATGATAAGCAAACCAACACCGTGAATGTGCCCAATGCCACCGCAGCTAAAGGCAAGGGTGTGAAGGACAAAAACAGTGGTGTCATCTTCGCCGGGGTTGGTATTCTTCCTCCAATTTCGTGGTGGTATTATTGGTGGACTACCAGTCGGTCCTGTTGGTGGTGGTGCAGGTAGGCTTGGTGCTCGTGCAGGTGGAGTTGGGGGTGGAGTTATACCTTAGATTTTCTTAAACTCTTTTAATAAGAAAAATGTTTGGAACTCTTAAAAATATTCACAATTCTATCTATAATAATGTGATTGGATATAAGTTAACTTTTAATTTGTTATACACTTAATAATGACAGACTCAACTCTCATGCCACATCATTATAAGCGTTATAAGTAAATTTGTAAGTATAAATATGTGGTGTCTAACATTACTATTTTAATAATGCATTTATTTGTGGTTATTTGTTTGTGGGTGTATTGTTGGTCTTTTGCTATGTTAAATTATGTTTCTAATTAGTCATTGTAAGTTTCTTTTAATTTAAATGCATGGTCTTGTTTCTAATGTGTTGTTAAAGCTCTCCTGAATTTCTTTTCCTCATTTTATCCTTGTCCATTTAATCGCAGTGCCTAAGTAGCATCCCGCTTACTGAAATGCTTGATCATTGAAATCGCTAATCTCACAAATGTTTATAACTGTAGATGTGAACTATAGATGAAAACATTTATGCGAACCAATGGACTTTTTTTCCAGTGCAAATTTTTTCATTTTAATGTTCTCTTATTCCGAAGAAAAAAAAAGAACAAAAAAGAAGCAAAAGCGAAAACTTATTTTTTTTTAAAAAAAAAATAGCAGAAAAAAAAAAAAAAAAAACTACGAAAAACAGTGACTAGTCAGATTCAACTCTTACATCTTAGAATGAATCTAAATTATACTTGTTTGATAATGTTTTTTTGTATGTAAGTACTTGGTCCCTACCATTATTCTTTAATAAAATATAAGGTTAAATTCATTTCACCTGTTAAGAGGTAAATTTAATAAAGTTTAGAGTTAAATTCATTTCATGACGGTTAGGGGTTTGACCACTTTATCCCTTTATCCCCTATCATTCAAACATAGTGAGAAAATCTCATTGTAATTTTGGACTAAAGTGATACAGTTAGTTTTTTCATCTAAATTAACGGAAAATGTGTTATTACACACCAATTTTGAGAGTGGGTTTTTTTGCAAATTTAAAATTAGATTAATATCTTAATTATAATAAAATAAAATAAATTAAATTAAAATATAATTAAGAATTGATCCAAAATATAAAATATAAAAAATATTTTTGATTTAAAATATAATTAAATATAAATATAAAATAAATAATAATTAAAATTGAATTAATATATAATTAAATTAAGATTAGATTAATATGTTAGGAATTATAATAAATAATTAAGAATTTAGGATTAATTGTAATATAAAATATAATTAAATTAAAATTAGATTAAAAATTAGTAATCACAATAAATAATTAAATATTTAGAATTAATTGTGAACTAAAATATAATTAAATAAAAATTCAAGAATTACAATAAAATATTTATAATTTATAATTAATAATTAATTGTGATTTAATTGAATTAATATTAAACATTCTAAATTATGTGTATGAGAGAGAAGAAAGAAAAAAAAAAAAAACAAAGTTGGAGAGTATTGCAGTCATTTTATATCTATAATTAACATTGTTAACAGTTTCATTTTGATCTAAAATTACATGAAGACTTTCTGATTATATCTAAACCATAAGGGTTTAAAGTGTTCTAATCTCAAACCATAATGGGTAAAATGAAATTAACTCCAAAGTATACATCGCCTCGGATTTGTTGATGTTGGGGATTCAATTGAGAATAAAAGTTTTGAGTTAAAATTTGTCTGACATCAATCAAAATTGGGTTTAAACAGTGATAGTTGGGATTAAACAATTTTTGTTAGCAAAACAGTCAATTTTATTTTAATGGATGAAATGAAATAAACACACATAACAAAAGTAAATTAAGCTTCTTTGTCATTAGCGGCCATGACCAACACCCCTGCCAAATCCAACACCAGCCCCTCCACCCCAGCCTCCACCTCCGCCTCCGCCTCCAAACCCACCTCCCCATCCATATCCTCCTCCGCCACCACCACCTCCTCCATAATCTCCATTGCCTCTTCCATAATCTCTGTCATGACCATTGTTGCCTCTACCACGGCCTCTAATAGAACTGTCTCCATTCCTTCACCTTCTTTGATGGCTACCGTCATTTGATCTTCTTGCACGATTACAGTCTCTATCATTATTTCCACCCCCACCACCAGGGTTGGCACCAGGTACTAAGCCAGTCACTCCACCTGACTCACCACCACTGCCTTTGTCACCACCTCCATAACCACCATAATCTTTACCACCCGGATTGACTCCAGGTACACCACCAACATTGTGACTTCCACACTCTACATGCCCACAATCCACTTTTGTTTCATCCAATCCATTGGCTCTAGTAAGGTTTGATGTATAAACCCTAGAAGAAAACAAGGACAACACTAGGATTAGAACAAGAAAAGTGAAATGTAATAATGACTTCATTTTTGCATCTAACACAATAGAATGAGTTGACCAGAGAGGATTTATATAGATCAAAAAACTATAGAAGAAGCCAATGCAGATCACTTCTCTGCGTGAAGAGACAAAAAATAAAAAATAAAAGAAAAGTTTGCATGGGACATGTACGTGAATCTTGGCAAGAGCTGGCGCAGAAGGGACTCAGCTCTAACTTGAGTACGTGGAGGGCCTACTAGGGCCTTAGCATTTCAGCAAGGTTTTTACGAAAGAAAAATGATGCAGACCACTAATTAGTGGTTGCTCTAATTATGTAGCAGTGGGTCTCATCCACTGCTACATGTATTTTGTGTCTTAGTTTTGTTTTTGTTTTTGTTTTTTTTTTTTTTTTTGCTTTTCACATCATTAGTAATGGTGTTAGTAATAGAAATTTAGTAATATGTAGCATTGTTATTTTACGAAATGACGTCACTGTTCTAACCACATAGCGGCTAGGTGCTAACCTAACGTTTGTGGTTCCAATGTTAATTTGTCCTCGCACTGCCATTTGTTTGTATTGTTTTCTGAATCAGTTGTGTATTAAATGCTACGAAAAATTGTCTAAAATATAAAAAGTATATATTAATTTATTTTTTAAATTTGAGGGTTTTTTTTATATATATTTTCGTAAAAAGTCAAAAAATTATTAAAATAGTATGCTCTCAAACGAGACCTTAATGATATGTAAGTGATATAATTGATTGATAATTAAAAATATGAGAGAAAATGTTGATTTAAATATTTTAATTAATTGTTACATCATTAAACTTGAAAAATAAATTTAATTTTTAAACTTAAATACCCAGTCGGTAGGAAAATAAAAGATCGGATGGGCTGCAGATTTCAGTCCAAATCAAATGGGGCCACGTAAATATTTTTTTTCCACAAATTAAAGGTACAGATTTCTTCACAACACAAGTCCAACCAAAAACATTCAACCTAATATTTAAATGCATCAATGAGGTTTGTGACTGGTGGACAAATTTGAGCATTTAATATTGCAAAAGAACTGGTGCGAACCATCTACTCGAGACTGTATGTAAATCTGTTTCAATTATGAAGTAATATTATCGTTATGGTTCCTTAAAAAAAAAGAAAAAAATAAAAAATAAAATCTACTCAGGACTAAACATCTCCAATTTAGATATCAACATGGAAGAAATCGTTCTCTGACGTGTCTTATTTAACAACTTGCGTTTGTCGTTTTCATAATAAAACTTTTATACGGGGACCTATCCCCAATTTCCTACTCTTCTATGATAAACGATTTTTTTAATTGATTTTATGTTTTTATTTTTTTATTTATTTTATCAATAGATAATAGGGGTGAGTCGCGGATATACCGATCCATCCAAACCGACCGAACTGATCTGATCCGTTGTATCTTGGACGGGTGCGTGATGACGAGCGGACGGATGACGGATTTGAGGTTCCTTTGGCAGCAATTGAATTGCCAAACCACAAGCACCTTTAGTAATTTGTAAGATTTTGTGTTTTCAATTTGTTTAGATATTCTGTTTGTGTTTTCAATTGAAAAAGAATTTAAATATTCTATTGAAAAAGAGTTTTCAACTTGAATATATTTTTTGAATTAAAAAAAATAAATTTATTATTTATCTATATTTTTGGTTTTTAAATCTAACTCTAAAAATAAAAATAAAAATAAAAAAGATGATATATGCTAGTTGGTTTTAATTTTCAAAAACAGATATAGATGTAACAATATAGAGACATACAATTTGTACTACTGCTCTGTTCAAAGTTTTGGTAGTTTTTATTGTTTTTATATTTTAAGACCCACAGATTATAATACTTTATGTGGATGAGACATACTGTGATTGTAATATGTGGATAAGACATGCAGTGATTGTAATATTTTAAAATTTCAAACTTTTTTTCTTTGGATGAGGCATGTAATGATTGTAATATTTTTTTAAGTCATTGGCTGTAATATTTTTTTCATTTATTTTTTTTCTAAGGAAGTGCATGAATTATATTAAAAATTTATAAAATTTTAAACCGCCAAATCGATTCGCATCTATCCTTCAATCTGCCAATCCGCTCAATTCACATCTGCCAGATTGGCGGACGGATGCGGATTGATTTTTTCGAATCTGCTAATCTAGAGGACGGATAGCGGATTAGAGGTTCCGTAGCCGCAACCGACCCACACCCCCCCTAATAGACAGGATAGTAATTACAATTATAAGAAGAATAATGCTAGAGATTCTAAAAATTCTACTAAAAATTTTACCAAATGTCTCACATGGGTGTGGGTCCCACGTAGGTCTCACACCCATGTGAAACATGGTAGAATTTTTGGGGTTTCTATCGTTTTTGTTATAAGAAATATTTATATCATCAAACATTTTTCATTTTTTTTTTTTGGTCAATAGATGGGACAATAATTACAATTATAAGAAATATTTACATCTAGCCCACAATCTATCTATACTATATATTATAACAAATGGACTTTTCGTAAGGAACCTTGTGAGAGCTCCAAAAGTTTTAACTAAAATTTTGAATTTTTGAATTAAAAAATAGTTTTAAAAAATATTATTGGTTAACACATTAATGTAACGTTAAAAAAAATATAGTTTTAAAAAATAGTTTCCGCGATTTATTTTTTTCAAAAGGAACGTTAAAAGAAACTCTTCATAATCTATCCAAACTTATCATTCATAAAAATTCAAAACGATTGATTAAAATTCATTTTTTCTTCTCTTTTTTCAATATATTCTCTCTACACAAAGTCGTAACTGTTACACAATCGAACATTTTTTCACACCATATAAAATTTGTTTATTGCTCAAAATATTATTTCATGTAATATATCACCGTAAAACATGGCGCACAAACCAGAAGGATGGAGGTCACAAGGAGATTGGAGATCACATGGCGTTCAACAAGGAAGATAGAGATGTCAAAGCGACCAACAAGGAGGATGGATACCTGTTGTGAGGCAAAGGGGAAGACAATGAATAGGGAAGAAGGTAGCAAGCACAATTGTATTTACTGTGTTTGTGGGTAACCTACCAAACTCAGTGAATCCAGAGAGCCTCTTCAACCTTTTTACAAAGTTTGGGGTGGTAAATGATGTATTTATTCCATATAAGAGAAGAAGGGCTACGAATACAAGATTTGGCTTTGTAAGGTTTGATTGCATTGTGGCTGCCAAAATTGCAGTCCAAAAAACAAATGGTCTATGGGTGGATGATAAAGCATTAGAGGTAAAACAGGCAGATTTTGGTAAGGAAAAGGCAAATGATAATACTTTAAAAGGTCCTGTTCGTACCCAAAGTAAGAGTCAAAATGTTCAAGGTGGGATAGGAAGAAGTGTAGTACAATCCTTTACAAATCACAGATCATATGCAGAGGTCATAACAGGACAAATGAGTAGTGGTGCAAACATTACGTTGAAGGCTGAGGAAATTGGAAATGGGTGGTTATATGAAAGTATAGTGGTGCGGTTGAAGGCCAAATATGCCAATATTAGCTTGAAAAAGGAGCTTCAATCAGTAGGTATTGAGGATATTATGGTAAGAGAAAGTAGAGGACGTGATGTAGTTATAACATTCAGATCAAAGGAGGATATGGGACTGAAAATGAAACCAAGAAATGAGTTGATCTTGGATTGGTGTGATGATATTACTGAAGGGAAATCAGGGGTAGTGTTGGAGCAAAAGAGAATTGTCTGGATTAGTTGTTATAGTGTCCCACTAAATTTGTGGAACAGTGCAAATCTAAAAATGATTGGTGAATTGTGGGGACAAGTTCTAGGCTTTGATGGTGATATAAACCAGCCAAAAATGAAGATCTCCACCACATGTATGGAATCAATTAATAAGGTCGTTAATCTTGAAAGCAGAGGCTCACTTCATCCAGTGCGAGTATGTGAGAGCAATTGGTAATGGTAAAAACATTGAAAATGAGGTGTGAGTGTATTAAAAACCAAGATATGGAAGAGATCTGTAGTTCCAATGCGCTGAAAAGGCAAAAGATAGAAGGGAACAACAGTGAAGAGGAAAACGATGATGACATGGAGGATGAGTCAGGTCCTGAACTGGAACATAAGGCTAATCTAGCACAAGATTATAAGTTAGGTGGGCAGAGTAGGAGTGAGAAGATGGAGAAGGAGGCAAGTTGGAGGAGTGAGAAAGATGGTGCAGATTCAAGAAATGGTGTAGGAAAAGAAGCCAATAGTGAGGAATGTAGCATAATGATGAAGGCGAGAAACCAAAAAAATGGCTCTGTTAATGAAACAGGTGGGAATCAGAAAAGTGATGGCCAACTACTCACGCCTGGTTTTGTTAGAAGTTTGAATGGGTCGAGTCTGTTTAGGCCTTGTGTGAATATTTAAGTGGTATTGGGCCAAAATAAATCATCAAGACAAGAACATGGGCTGCAAGATATTCATAATGGGCCTTTAATACAGGTTACTGACACAAATGGTTGGACTGAGGCAGTTGGGCCAGTTATTAGAAACTCAAGTTTGTCTGAAGATTATGTTGAAGGCCTAGCAGTAGACCAGAAAGCAACAGGAATTGAAAGAGAAATATTAGTAGCATAAGGAAATATAATCAACAGTGGGCAAAGAAGGGCTATTTTGATTTAGCTAGGAGGTATGGTCGAAAAGGGGCAGCAACCAGTATATCAGCTCCGAAAACAGCAATATGGAGAGCAGCAGTGGCAGCAATCTCTTTATCAGCATTGATTGAAAATGGGAGGGATAAAGGGAGGCATGTGTTGAATGAAGCTCAAGCAACTCTAGAAATGGGGAAAATCTTGGGATTGGAGTACAATGGAAAGGCAGATGAAGTGCTGACCAAGATTGTGGAATTAGAAATAAATGATATGGAAAGATTGGAAGAGGGTAACAAAACTGGGACTTAGGGTCCTTTAATTGGGGTGCTATAATGGAGTTAATTTTATGTTGTTATGAAGTTTTTATCATGGAATATCAGAGGAATGAGAAGGAAGGAAAAGCAAGGTAAAATTAGGAAGCTACTGAAAGAAAGAAATGTAGATGTTGTAGTGTTTCAAGAAACAAAAAAATCACAGCTTTTAGAGGCTGAAGTTAGAAATCTGTGGGCAAGAGAAAAAATGGATTTTATGGTTGTGGATGCTGAAGGCTCAACAGGAGGACTCCTATGCATTTGGGACCCAGATATTTTCCAGATGTCAGAATGCTGCAGCAATCAAAGGTTTATTATTATGTTAGGTACATTTTTCAATTCATTTGAATGTATTCTATTGAATATTTATGCACCTAATGAAGTGGGTGTAAGGGGAGAATTTTGGGAGAGACTGGTCAATTTAAAAGAGGAGTTCCCTAAGCCTTGATGCATAGCTGGGGATTTTAATGAGATTAGGAGTATTGGTGAAATGAAGGGGTATTCTAGAAGAGATAGGGGTATGAAGGAGTTGAATGAGTTCATAGACAAATGTGAGGTGGCTGATTTACCACTATTAGGTAGAAAGTTTACCTGGTGCAACTCAACAGATGAGGAAAAATGGAGTAGAATTGATAGGGTCTTAGTTGATCCAAGTTGGCATGAAGTATTTAATTTAAAGCTATGGGGATTACCTAGAATGGTCTTGGATCATTGTCCTTTATTGTTAATGGAGAACGAGAGGGATTGGGGTCCTAAACCATTTAGGGTTCTAAATGCATGGTTTTTACATAGAGAATTTCAAGCTTTTGTGGAAAAGAGTTGGAATGAGGCTAATGTAGTAGGTTGGGCTGGGTATATTCTACTTAATAAGCTAAAGACTCTGAAAATAGGGCTTAAGAAGTGGAATGTGGAGATATTTGGAAATGTAATCAACAAGTTGAAGTCAGCAGAGGCAGATTTACATCAGTTTGATCTTTTGGCTAAGGATAGAGGCCTTAATGTATCAGAAAAAGTAAGAAGGAGAGAAGTCAGAGAAGAGGTTTGAAGATTGAATAGAATGGTGGAATGGACGTGGCTCCAAAAATCAAGACTTGACTGGGCATTGAAAGGTGATAGAAATACAAGATTTTTTCATGTTATGACAGAGTAGACAAGCAAGAAATGAAATTAACTCTATGTCAGTGGGGGGAGGTGGTGGTCGAAGATCCGGGTCTTATGAAGGCTAAAGTCCTTGAGTATTTCAAGAACCAGTATTCTGAAATCAAGACCTCAGTTGGGAGGGTCTTTTAAATCAGTGGAAGGAACTATGGAGTTTGGTATGCTAGAAACAGAGTTCACAGAAGCTAAAATAAAAGCAGTAGTGAAAGAATGCAGATGGAAATAAAGCACCCGGACCAGATGGTTTTAATATGTTATGTTTTCAGAAGTTTTGGAAAATAATGAAGGGTGAGGTGATAAACTTTGTGAAGGAATTTCATAGGAATGGGAGATTGGTGAAGGGGATCAATAGCTCATTTATAACTTTCTCCCCAAAAAGGAAAACCCAAGAGAGCTTTTTTTATTATAGGCCTATAAGTTAGGTAGGGTCAATTTATAAGATCCTAGCCAAATTATTGGCGAATAGGTTGAAAGAAGTATTGCCTTACATAATTAACTAAACACAGTCAGCATTCTTAAACGGAAGGAACATACTAGATGGTGTATTAATTGCAAATGAGGTGGTTGATGGTTGGAAGGCAGCAAAGAAAAAGGGGTTGGTTTTTGAGAGGGAGATTTATGGTCTGGGATTGGGCCAGACAGATTTGGGCCGAACAAGGTTGGGCCGAGGTAGTGCGGCCCTGTCCTGAAAGGATCTGCTCGGTTAAGGCAAGGTGTGGTTGGACCGAGCTACTTGGCTTCAGGGTATAGAAGCCGGTCAAGTGAGATGTCCAGCGCCAGGCAAGGCGTGGGTGATTCGCGGTTCATGAGTTTGCTCGGCAGGAAGGCCGACGGTAAAGCAGCATGAGTTGTCCCGAGCTCGGCTATGCCGGAATACAACCGAGCTCGGTCCTCCTTGAGCTTGGCTATGAGAACACTTGGGCATAAAGTGCAGCATGGCAGTTGATAGCCGAGATGGTGTAGCCGGCTGCCGAGCTCCCAGTAGAGTGGGCTGGCAGTTGGGTTAGGTGATGTTCAACAAGATTTGTGCTGACAGATGGGATAGCAATACCACGTGTCGAGAGATCACTGGGAGTAGATTTGGGGCGCAGAGGGTATATAAGCATGTCTGCGCCCCCCATACGGACAGGAATATCTTTGTAAGAAACACTTACACTCTCCCTCTCTCTCTCTCTATCCCAAGGTGTGTGCTAACTTGATCGTCGGAGGGGTTTTCCGGCCACACACCGCCGGGTAGCTCACCGCTGTTGTCCTCGCAGGTGATCGGATAGAGACGGAGCTTGGAAGAAAGGAGTACGGGCTTGCCTGAATATTTGCTCCCCGTACAATTGGCGCCGTCTGTGGGAACTTTGCAGACAAAACCTTGTCTTCCAGGCTCATCTGATCGCCTTACATGGCGAACAACGACGAGATTCTGTTGTCCGCCATCGATGGAGTTACCTCGGAGTCATTCCCAGACGGAGAGAAGGACATCCCGCCATCCCTCCAATGGCGGACCTGGAGACATTCCCAAGAGGGCAGTCGGGAGACGCGCGAGATAAGCGCGGAAGAAGTTATGGTCATTCACACAGTCCAGACGGTCATCGGCGGCGGAGAGAATCACATGCGAGACGTATGGAACACAAGCTCAGGGACCAGGACGCCGTCATCCGGCGAATGGCGGCGGAGATGGAGGAGCTGAAGCGGCATGTCAAAGGGAAGGGTGTAGCTGGAGTGGGAGACGACAGTGAGCGCACCCAACCCCGCCGTTCAGGCAGTCAGAGTCAGCGACACACTCCGTCCATTTCTATTACCAGAAGCTACAAGGTTGGTGATTCCGATGTGCATGCAGAGAAGTTCAGCGCACAAGATAGCACTTACCAGCCCTCACGTCCGGCGACGACGTTGAGGTACTCCTATTCCGCTCGTTCAGAGGATTTGCGGGCAGTCTTGAAGGAACGGGCTCGCCGGCGGGAGGCTCAAAGGGTGCCGGCGTTCCAGCGGTTATCCTATGGGGTTCACACCAGCGAGGAGGTCGGAATGCCTCCACCCCGCCTAGCAGCGCAACTACTTCTAGATACAGACTTGGCAAGGCTGAGTGCCACCCCTTTCTTTCTGGAGATAGAAACAACACCGCTTCCGGCAGGCTTCCACCAGCCTAAATTCACGCTCTACGACGAAAAAACTGATCCTTACATGCATGTGAGCCACTTTCGACAGGTCATGGCCGGACATAGGCGGAATGACGCACTTATGTGCTTTATCTTCCCGTCAAGTTTAGGCGAACTGGGCTTGAAATGGTTTGAGAGGCTACCGAAGGGGAGCATAGAAAGGTGGCATCAGTTGGCCGAAGCCTTTGTGACGCGCTTCAAAACCAACACAAAAACACCAAAGGAAGTTGACCACCTACTGAGTGTCAAGATGGAACCGAGCGATACATTGAAGGCGTACAACTCCAGATATTGGGAGACCTTCAACGAGATCTTGGATTGCCCGGTCAACCTTGCAATAACACAATACAAACGTGGTCTCCCGGTCGGACATAGACTGCGGGACTCGCTTACCATGCACCAGCCGACATCCATGGGCCAGCTCATGCAACGCATCAATGAGCACATCCGAGTAGAGGATGATGCGTCAGCATCTACCGCGAAGGCAATTCCGGTAGCAACAGACAAGAAGTCGGCTGGAAAAGTGCACGCGGTCGGACAAGAGTCCAGCCGAACAAGTGACCGCGCTGAGGAATCGGACCGTGGCTCAAATCGCAAAAACCGGGGTAGGGGACGTCGGAATGATCGGGACGACTACCCCCGAGATGACGTCGTTGATGCAAACAGAAGGTTGAAAGCAAGGACAGGCATCACCACGGTCTTTAAGATTCCAATCTATCGCATACTAAGTGAAATCCGTGACGAGGAGTATGTCCGATTTCCTGCTAAGTTAGGCGACGGACAGAAGGGCTTCAATCCGAGGTACCGTTGCACATTCCACCGGGAGCGAGGCCACCGGACAGAGGATTGTTTGCCTTTGAGGCAACACTTGGAAGAGCTAGTTGCAGCCGGGCACCTGGACCTTTACATTGATGGGGGCGTGAAGGCAAATCAAGCTCCGGTTGACCCCCGGGGACTGGATGACCGAGATGCACCCCCACAAGGGGTTGTTAATGTCATCCACGGCATAGTGGAACCGGTGCGTGTATGCGAGCTTCGAGGTATGATCAAGAAGGCAGAACACATGAGGGAAGTTTTGTCGGTTCAACCTGCGATCAAGAGGGGGAAGACCGAAGAGAAGGATGTGATCAGTTTCTCCTCAAGAGACCTAGAGCGCGTTCAGACGCCACACAACGATGCCCTAGTGGTTACACTCCGCGTCAAAGAATTTGATGTCAAACGGATCTTGATCGATCAGGGAAGCTCGGTCGAGATTATGTACTACGACGCTTTCAAATAGCTCAAGCTCCGAGATACAGATTTGGCCCCGGCAACTTCGCCACTGGTTGGTTTCAACTCGCAACCGGAGTGGCCTTTGGGAAAGATTATCCTGCCGGTCAAAGCGGGATCCGTGGTCAAACAAGTGGAGTTCTGGGTGTTGCAGGTGCCATCTACTTATAATTTGATCCTCGGAAGGGGATGGCTTCACGCTATGCAGGCCGTAGCGTCGACCTTTCATCAGGTGATGAGATTCCCCTCGGCTATGGGGGCAATCGAGGAGATTAGGGGCGATCAGGTCATGTCGAAGCAATGCTTCGTGACAGTCAACGGGAGCCGAGCTGCTAAAGGCTTCGTTCAAATGATTGAGGGACCGGAAGATCGGGGAGTCCTTGACGATGTAGGCACCAAGGCCGAGGACAAAGCTGTCGAGGAATTGGTGGAGGTGCGAGTTGATACAGAGCATCCGGACAAGTTCTTCTTGCTCGGCTCAAGCCTTACAGCCTGAGAAAAGACTGAGATAGTTGAGTTTTTGATGGCCAACATTGAAGTTTTTGCATGGTCGCCTTATGACATGCCCGGCCTCGATCCGAGCTTCATATGCCATCATCTCAATGTCTTCCCCGGAGCCAAGCCGGTCATTCAGCGCACAAGGAGCTCTGCGCTGCATTACGCCGAGGTAGTTGCGGAGGAAATAAAGAACCTACTTGAGCCGCGAGCAATTCAGGAAGTGCACTACCCTCGATGGATTTCAAACACAGTCGTGGTGCCCAAGAAGAATGGGAAGTGGCGAGTTTGCGTCGACTACAAGACCGTCAACCGAGCTTGTCCGAAAGACAGCTTCCCTCTGCCCAAAATAGACCAGCTTGTGGACTTGACGGCTGGACATAACAGGCTCAGTTTCTTGGACGCCTACCGCGGCTACCATCAGATTGCCATGCATGGGCCCCGAGAGATCACCTCATTCACTACACCAAGGGGACTCTTCTGCTACCGAGTCATGCCTTTTGGTTTGAAGAACGCCGGGGCAACTTTTCAAAGGATGGTGACCAAGATGTTTGCTCTGCTA
The DNA here is from genome assembly GCA_030407325.1 of Camellia japonica. NCBI lineage: Eukaryota > Viridiplantae > Streptophyta > Magnoliopsida > Ericales > Theaceae > Camellia > Camellia japonica. The sequence goes on along the minus strand of JAPPVO010000036.1, from coordinate 29,795,809 downwards.
GGCCGGACAATGGAGGCTTACATTGATGATATGGTGGTTAAACCGGCATCAAGCAGACCATTTGTCCGACTTGCCGAGATGTTCGCCATTCTCAAAAAGCACAAGCTACGCCTGAATGCGTCTAAGTGTGCCTTCGGCGTGGGATCTGGAAAATTCTTAGGCTTCCTAGTCACGAACCGAGGTATCGAAGCAGACCCCACGCAGATCAGAGCCGTACAGGAGTTGAAGCAGCCCAGCTCGGCTAAGGACGTGCAGCATCTGGCCGGAATGGCCGCCGCGCTTAATCGATTTATAAACCGGTCATCAGATCGCTGCCGCCCCTTCTTTCAAGCACTAAAATCAAAGTTCTCGTAGGATGAAGAGTGTGACCGGGCTTTGGCCGAGCTTAAGGAGTATCTGTCTTCGGCACCACTATTGGTAACACCAAAGCCCGGCGAGGAACTCTACCTTTACCTGGCCGTTTCACGGCATGCAGTCAGTGCGGTGCTTGTCCGAGCTGAAAGAATCAAGCACCTCCCTATCTTCTACATCAGCAAAACCTTGCTACCGGCAGAGTCGAGATACTTGTCACTGGAGAAACTTGCGTTGGCATTGATGATGGCCTCAAGGAAGTTGGCGCACTATTTTCATGCTCATACCATCATTGTCTTGACCGAGTTCCCCCTCAAAGCTTTGTTCGAGCGGGCAGACTTCTCCGGTCGAATTCTTAAGTGGGCGGTCGAGTTGGGACAATTTGACGTCAAGTTCCAGCCTCGCACTGCCATCAAAGCCCAGACTTTGGCCGACTTCGTTGCTGAATTCTCACCTGGAACCCATCCGGCATGCCCGGTCGATATTGCCGTGGCGGATGAAGAGGTGAATGCACGCCCGACCGAAATACAACAGCTTGGCGGTGTAGGCGACGCGGAACTTGCACGCCCCGCCGAAGCACCTTCAGTTAGTACGATACCGCAACCTGGCGATTCGCCTACGGACTTAGGCATTATGGTTCAACTTGCCAAGTCCGGTGCCGAATCACCAAGGGGGACTGAAGTGGACACGCTCAGCACAGAGCCTGCGGCCGGCATAATATTGCAACCTGGCGATTCGCCTACGGACTTAGGCATTACGGCTCAACTTGCTGAGTCCGGCGCCGAATCGCCAAAGGGGGCTGAAGTGGAACCGCTCAGCACAGCACTTGAAACCGAACAGCCGTGCAACCGTGATCCCATCAACCTTCGAGCCTCTCAGGACCCATCAGAATGTTGGAAGCTCTTTGTGGGGGAGATGTGGAAACTTTTTGTCGATGGGCTTCAAACCGCCACGGCGCCGGGCTGGGTATAGTATTGATTTCACCAGACGGGCTGACCATCGAACACTCTATCACCCTCGGATTCCCAACATCCAACAATGAGGCTGAGTACGAGGCGCTCTTGGCTGGTCTCAAGAGCGCGCTTCAGATGCAAGCATCCGAGATAATGGTTTATAGTGATTCCCAACTTGTGGTTAACCAAGTGTCTGGGGTTTACGAGGCAAAGGATGACAGAATGATGAAGTACCAGACTCTGGTCAAGGACCACATCAAGCGATTTCAGGCGATCAGGGTCCAACAGATTGGCCGCGAAGAAAACGACCGAGCAGATGAGTTGGCCGGCTTTGCTTCTATGGTCGACAGCACATCTCCCAACCCTCTTTTGATTGAATTCCTTTCGAGACCCAGCATTGAGGAAACCGGACAGACAGAAGTACTCTGCGCCGAGCTACGTCCTTCTTGGATGGACCCTATCATCCTTTTTCTCAGAGAACGGACCCTTCCTGCCGACAAGAAGGAAGCGCATAAAGTGCGGGTGAAGTCAGAGCGGTTTTGGCTCTCTCCATCCGGCGCTTTATACAAGAAGTCTTTCACCGGTCCCTACCTAAAGTGTGTGCACCCGAGCAGCGTGGAGGCCTTCCTGTACGAAATTCACGAAGGCATCTGTGGCAGTCACATAGGGGGCAGGTCCTTGGCCTACTGAGCTATTTCGTAAGGCTACTGGTGGCCGTGCATGCAGGCCGACGCACAGAAGTATGTTCGTAAGTGTGAGAAGTGCCAGAAGTTTGCTCATCAGATCCACCAGCCGGCCAGGGAACTCCTTCCCTTCACCAGCCCTTGGCCCTTTGCAATGTGGGGGCTAGATATAGTGGGGCTGCTCCCAACAGCACCAGGCAACCGGAAGTTCTTCATCGCGGCCACAGACTACTTCACCAAATGGGTTGAAGCGGAGCCTTTGGCAACAATCAAGGAGAAAGACGTGAAGCAGTTTGTCTGGCAGAATGTGGTCACACGGTTTGGCGTCCCCAAAATTCTGATCTCTGATAACGGCACCCAATTTGACGACCGCCTATTCAGGGGGTTCTGTGAAGATTTGAAGATCGAGGTCTACAACTCTACTCCGGCTTACCCGCAGTCCAACGGTCAAGCCGAGGCTTCGAACAAGACCATTCTTGATGGACTGAAGAAAGGCTTGAGAAAGCCAAAGGAAAGTGGGCTGAGGAACTCCCCAGTGTCCTTTGGGCATACCGAACAACCCCGCGGCGATCTACCGGGGAAACTCCTTTTGCTTTGGCATATGGCATGGAGGCGGTCATCCCTTTGGAAGTTGGTATGCCCACCCTCAGAAGTGAAAGTTTTGAGCCCGAGCTGAACGCCGAAGCCATTGCCTTGGAATTGGACCTAGTGGAAGAACGCCGGGAAAAGGCTCTCATCCATGTGGCCGCCTACCAACAAGAGCTTTCAAGGAAATACAACAAACCGTGCACCCCAGACCGTTCAAAGTAGGTGATTGGGTCTTGAGGAAGGTCATGGGCAATACCCTGGTGCCAGGTGAAGGCAAACTAGGGGCAAATTGGGAAGGACCCTACAAGATAACCGGTCTGGCGGGCAAGGGGGCATATCACTTGGAGGACTTGGATGGTAGAGGAATACCCCGGCCATGGAATGCAGCCAACCTCAAGCTGTATTATTTCTAGCTTTGCTTTCTTTTTGTGCAAAGGAATTTTTTGCCTTACACTTCATGTAATATTCATTTTTGTTAATATATAGAAGTGACTCATCTTTGCCTTAGCATTTTTATTGTTGCTTTGAGTTTTGAGATTTTCAACCGAGATGATTTACTCCGGTTGAAAAAGTTGATGTTTTGCTCAACTTCGGTATTCTCAACCGAGATGATTTACTCCGGTTGAAAGAGTTGATGTTTTGCTCAACTTCGGTATTCTCAACCGAAATGATTTACTCCGGTTGAAAGAGTTGATGTTTTTCTCAGCTTAGGTATTCTCAACCGAGATGATTTATTCCGGTTGAAAAAGTTGATGTTTTGCTCAACTTGGATATTCTCAACCGAAATGAGTTGCTCCGGTTGAAAGAGTTGATGTTTTGACCAACTTAGGCATGCTCAACCGAGATGTTTATTCCGGTTTAAAGAGTTGATGTTGTGCTCAGCTTTGGATTTACTACCGAGATGATTTATTCCAATTGACTATGCTAATTGTTTATTCAAACCGAGATGTCTTTTCCGGTTAATTAAGTTGAGCAAGATGTTTAATGTTGTCGAAGTATTTTGTCCGATTTAGGTTACTCAGCTTGAAGACCGCGCAAACACTTAAAGAAAATTCAGCTTTTTCATTGATGATAGAAATATGTACAAGAGGTGGGGCAGACAGCCCGGTTACATATGCAGAGCAAAAAGAAAGAAAACAAAGAAAACTACACTAGGGGGGAAAGGTTAGTGAATTCGTCGCCAGCTTTCTCCAGGTTGACCGGTGGGGTTTGGTCTCGGACACCGGTCGCCGTTTGGCCGGGCTGCTCCTTCTCCTGGCGGTCCTCTCCCTCAACGTCTGCCTTGCCTTCTCCTTCAAGTCCTTCCTCGGCCTCAGCCTGCAACGCGCTGAAGACGTCGTTGGCATATGGCACGAGATAGGTCGGTAGGAAGACGGCCGGTGGGGAGGCAAACACGTCGGTATCGGGACCTTGGCCGAGTTGAGTGCAGGCAGCCTTCCAACCGGCTTTAAAGTAGATGTCTTGCGTGGCAAAGACTTGCTTTTTGTAGCTGTCCTCTGCTTCCTTGAAGCCGACATTATTTTCATCCTCCAGCTCTTTCTCCCTGGACTTCTTTAATGCATCCAGCTCGGCCTGGAGCTCATCCCTCTTTTTCTCGGCATCTCCGAGTTGGCCGAGCAACCTGCTGTTGTCGGCATTGGCAATTTCGAGTGAAGACTTTGCTCAGCCAAGCTCGGTTTGAAGACTTTGGACTTGGCTGGCAGTGTCATTAGCCCTCTGCCGCAGTCGATGAATTCGCTCCATGACCAAGTGTTGCTTCTGGATGGCCTGCAAGAAAGATTGATCAGAGAGGAAACCGTGCAAACACTTGTGAAAATTTGAGTAGAAGTCTGAGACTCTTACCCTGGTCATGGACTTCACGGTTGACTTCACCAATCAAGTGTCTGGAACATGGTCGCTGCCGACCACGTCGCTCGGTAGTAGAAGGGCCTTGGAGAGGTCAAAGGCAAGTAGATGTTCTTTATTGCCCTTCACGGAGGCTGTTGCCGGGATCTCCTTACCCCGGTGTTTGAGCTGTGGTCGCCACACCGGCGTTGGGTCTACGGTGACGGCGGGTTGCTTGGTAGTCAGCTCTTCAACTAGCTCGGCAGAGGGATCTGCGCGAGGCCTTTTCCCAGCACGGCGGGGTTCTTGGCTAGCTTGCCTGGCGGCTGGAGATGCCAAGGCAACCACGGCGCCACTGGATTGACTGGCAGCTGGAGAGCGGGTGATGATGCTCGGTATCTCGATTGAAGTTGCTGTGAGAAGGTTCTTGATGCGGATTCGTTTTGCCATCTCTTGTTCTTCGGTCAACCGGATTAGCGGCACGTCCGGTAGAGTTGGGTCTGGAGGAGATGATGGAGCACGGAGAAAGTCTGTAACTTTGCTCGGCGTGGAGCTGCATATCTGTAAGTTGGAGTGTAGCCGAGCAGCTCATTGCAGTCCCGGTGGCGGTAGCGGAGCACGGTCCGGATGGCTTCTACGTTGGGATATTGGTAGTTGGCTTGCAAGGCTTGGATTGCTGCAAAGGAAAACAGAAAAATGTTAAGTACAGATTAGTGAAGAGAAACAAAGAGACCGGGCAAGTTAGCACGGCTTACATGTCTCGCCGAAATTCTTGCTAATTGACCAGCTCGGTACGTCGGCTGTTTCATAGTTGCCAAACACCCAGAAAAAGTCATCGTCGTGTAAGTCCTTATCTGGGGTGCCGGTCACTATTTTCTCTTTGCCCGGTCGAATTTTTAAATAATAGGCGAAGCCATCGCCGGTGTGCCCAAGGGTGTATTGTCGCAGTATCTCGGCTAAACCTAAGTTGGTGCCTAGCCGGTTGTTTAGCTCGTGGACGCCATTGATAATTCGGTAAGTGCTGGTTAATACTTGTGTGGGTGCAAGCCTGGTCCGGCGCAGGAATTCGGTCATCAATGGGTTGACCGGGAAGCGGAGGCTCAATGATGGACAGCACGGTGAAGGGGCACTGGTCTAATCTGCCCTAAGGGGTTGTCTCAAACTCGGCGAGCTCTAAGTGAACATCGGCCGGGATACCGTACTCCTCCCGGAACGCGGCCAGGGCAGCTGGAGTGTCGACAAGGAAACGAATTTCCCCATGTGTGGCCGACTAATTTAGCTCGGTTGAGGAGGTTTGGCAGACTGGGGATTGATGGCTGCTCGGTCCTTGAGAGCCTCGGTAACGGTCTATGGTCCCCGTGGACTCTGCAGGAAAATGATGGCAAGTGTAAGTGGGAGCGCGGTCGCGCAAAACGAGCTTGACTTTAGCTCGGTCAGGAAGAGTGCCAGTCCACCTCGGTTTAAAGGCTAACCAAGGAGCTCGGTCGCTCAAGCGGACTAGCTGTTAGCCCGGTTGAGCGGCCAAGTCCTTTGGCTACCCCGGTTTCTACTAAGGTTGGGACAAACTGATTATTTGCCCGATCCAATTGGTTTTTGGATCAAAGAAAGACCTGGAGCCCGGTCCGCCCCAGTTCTTCAGTGTTCATCACAGAAAATGAAGAACAACAAGGAGAGTGAAGGGTTAGGGACGGTTTTGGGTGCCTAATGCCCTAAAGCCTATGGATTTAGTGCCCTAATATGTGAAATACCGACTGAAATAGCAAAAACGAGGCTCAAAGAACTTACCAGTTGAGGGCAAGGCCTATTTCTTCGAGCACAAATGCAAGGAATGGCAGGGACGAAGTTTTGTTGGGGATGCTTGAGCTCTGAAACGTCGAGGGCTTGAGGAGAGGCAGTAGGGACGAAATGAGGAAGAAGGGGCATGTATATAGACCCAAGGGCCGCAAAAAATTTGAAATGCCAACAGACGCGCTGGTTGGCTGCTCGAGGGCCAATAAGAGGACGACGCGTGTCCCCCATTAATGTAACGTCAGAATTGAAAAGACAGGGAGGTCAGATGAGGCGTCGACCGAGCAAGTCAAGAGTCAGGATGGTGAATCGAGGAGTCGACCGAGCAAGTTTTGAGGACAGGCATGTCGACTAGTGATTCACCGTTTTGCAAACCAAGGACCGATGAAGTGTTACCCCGGTCGGAATAGGTAATCCCAGTCACGTTTGCGCGGACGGGATTAAGAGGCAATTGAGAGGGAGATTTATGGTCTGGGATTGGGCCAGACAGATTTGGGCCGAACAAGGTTGGGCCGAGGTAGTGCGGCCCTATCTTGAAAGGATCTGCTCGGTTAAGGCAAGGTGTGGTTGGACCGAGCTACTTGGCTTCAGGGTATAGAAGCCGGTCAAGTGAGATGTCCAGCGCCAGGCAAGGCGTGGGTGATCCGCGGTTCATGAGTTTGCTCGGCAGGAAGGCCGACGGTAAAGCGGCATGAGTTGTCCCGAGCTCGGCTATGCCGGAATACAACCGAGCTCGGTCCTCCTTGAGCTTGGCTATGAGAACACTTGGGTATAAAGTGCAGCATGGCAGTTGATAGCCGAAATGGTGTAGCCCGGCTGCCAAGCTCCCAGTAGAGTGGGCTGGCAGTTGGGTTAGGTGATGTTCAGCAAGATTTGTGCTGACAGATGGGATAACAATACCACGTGTCGAGAGATCACTGGGAGTAGATTTGGGGCGCAGAGGGTATATAAGCATGTCTGCGCCCCCCATACGGACAGGAACATCTTTGTAAGAAACACTTACACTCTCCTCTCTCTCTCTCTCTCTCTCTCTATCCCAAGGTGTGTGCTAACTTGATCGTCGGAGGGGTTTTCCGGCCACACACCGTCGGGTAGCTCACCACTGTTGTCCTCGCAGGTGATCGGACAGAGGCGGAGCTTGGAAGAAAGGAGTACGGGCTTGCCTGAATATTTGCTCCCCGTACAGTTTTAAAAATAGATTTTGAAAAGGCGTATGACTCCATTAATTAGGGCTACTTATTCTCAATGTTACCTAAGTTTGGGTTCGGATCTAAATGGACCAGCTGGATCAAGGAGTGTGTTTCAACTGCAAGGTTATCAGTGCTTGTTAATGGATCACCAACCGAAGAATTCAGCCCACAAAGGGGCTTAAGACAAGGAGACCCTTTGTCCCCTTTCTTGTTCAATATAGTAGCAGAAAGCCTTCATATTCTATGAACCAGAGCTCAGGATCTAGGACTCATTAATGGAGTGAAAGTAGGGTCAGATGGTGTTGTGCTTTCCCATCTCCAATTTGTAGATGATGCATTGTTATTCTGTGAAGCTAAGGAGGTAGAGGTGAGAAGTCTTAAAAGAGTGTTAAGATACTTTGAGATCTTGTCTAGGTTGAAAATAAATTACCATCAAAGTGCTGTGAGTGGTGTGGGTGTCTCAGATGATGTCTTGGATGGTTTTGCTTCAGTTCTTAATTGCAGAGTTAAATCCTTGCCATTCATTTACCTTGGGTTGCCTTTAGGGGCCAACCCACGGAAGAAAGCTACTTGGAAACCTGTTTTGGATAAAGTCTGGAGTAGGTTGGTTGGGTGGAAAAGGAAGTTGTTGTCTTTTGCAGGTAGGCTAACATTAGTCAAAGTTGTAACTTCAACTCTTCCAGTGTACTACTTGTCTCTATTCAAGATGCCTGGGTAGCTAAGGAATTTGATAAACTTCAAGCTTCATTGTTGTGGGGTGGGTCAGATCTTAAGAGAAAACTCATATGATCAAATGGGAGGAGCTATCTAAAAGGGTAGATCAATGAGGGTTAGGCGTCAGGAAAGTTAAGGAAGTCAATAGCGGTTTGTTAATCAAATAATGGTGGAGATTTGGTTGTGAAGATGAAGCTTTGTGGAAGGGAGTGATCTGCAGCAAATACAAGTTGGATGTTCGAAGCTGGATCCCATCATTCTCTCTTCCTGGCAGACAATCAACTATATGGAAAGGAATCCTATCCATTGCTGAGCAGTGCAATAATTTAAAAGATTTCTATTTGATGAATTGTCATTTAAAGGTTGGGGATGGTTCAAGGATCAAGTTCTGGACTGATATATGGTGTCAAGTAGTAAGTTTGAAAGATATATTTCCAGGTCTTTATAGGTTGTCACTAGAAAAGAGTGACTCCTTAAGAATAATCCATGATAAAAAAGCTATATCAGGAGAATGGAGTCTTTCATTTAGAAGAAGGTTACGTGATTGGGAAGATGTGGATCTAGCTAGTCTGTTAAATCATCTCATGTTAGGTCCTGAAGTGAGACCTGGGCATGTTGATAAACTTACCTGGTCTGCAGCTGCCTCTGGTAAGTTCTCTATATCATCATTATAAAAATCTGTTGTGGTCAGTCATGGGCCATCTCTGAGAACAAGTAAATTGGTTTGGCTAAATTACATTCCTCCTAAGGTGCAAATATTTGGGTGGTTAGCTTGGAAGAAGAAAGTAAAAACAAAAGAGTTCCTTCATAGAGTAGGTGTTCTTAATGGGATTGTGTCCATTGCTTGTGTCTTCTGTTGGAGTGACAATGAATCTATGGATCATGTGCTAATCCACTGCCCCTTTGTTTGGAAGGTGTGGGCTAATATGTTGAACTGTTGGGAAGTTCAAGGTGCTGTACCAGTTCAGTGGATTAGCTATTGCTATGGTGGGCTGGGGGAATCATGAAGAAGATGAAGAGGAAGATCTGGAGAGTTGTCCCCTTAACTATCATGTGGTCTGTCTGGAAGCATCGAAATGATTGTGTGTTCAGAGCTGTTTCTCCAAATTTGTTTGAGTTATGTGAGATGATTAAGACTAGGGTAGCTTTGTGGATGAAGCCATTATTGAAGGATTTTAACTTTTCAGTTCAGGACTTTATATTCCATCTTAGACAGATCAGGGTGTGCTTAGGGAGTAGGTCAGCTGGTTGAGTGCTCAGTCCAGCAGGTGAAGTTTATCCTTATGCCCTACCTGCTGCTGTGCCTAGTAGTGGTTCTAGTTTCCTTTTGCTAATCAAAAATCACTCATAACTGGGGTTTCGCAATGGTTGGTGCTGGACTGACAGCTATACTAAAGCTGCAAATCTTGTTGGTTGATGATGGTCTGATGCTTAGGCTCTGCTAGAGTGGTCTGTTATGCTTGTGGTTAATCTGTGTGGGAGGTACCCTGTTGCTGAATGTTTAGTTGCATCCTTGTGTATGCTGTCAAGCTCTCTTGAGGAAGGTTGTTGTGGAGGTTTTGTGTTGTATGTACTCTATCAGCATAGGAGTTTTTGTGTGTGCTTGGTTGTGTGTCCTATGTTTGGTTGTCTTTTTTTGCGGTTGGTTACTCACCAACTTTGATGGTGTGCTAGCAGATGATATGGCGAACTTATCGGTGCCAACCTAGTTGGGATTGGTTTGTCTCGCTTTGATGCTCTTTGCACTCATCGCTTTCTATATGGATGTAATACTCTTTGGTTCATCAATAAAATTTTTCTTTTGCTGATAAAAAAAAAATGTAATATATCACCGCAACACTTTTATAAACTCTTTTGCCAGAGATATTCAAGATTACTTAATGTTTACTATTTTCTATTGATTATGTCCCAATTTTTTTCTTCAGAATTCATAGCTAGGTGATAGCTGTGGGGTGAAGAGGAGATGACGACATCAACGAATTTAAAGTAGGGGTGGTTGCGGTTCGGTTTTGGACGGTTTGCGGATTGGTTTGGACTCGCCCGTATGTATGCGGTTTGGAAAAAATTTAACCCGCAACCGCTGTGACACCCCAAAATTTAAGGACATCATAATAGGATTTAGAACTTAAAATTTAATTTTCTTAATTAAGAACACTTCCTTAATGTTGACACCAAGTTTACCAACATCTATTAACTAACATCCCATAAATTAAAAGTTCTTAAGTTACAACTCCAAATAAACTTAAAACTTAGTCTTAGAAATAAAAAAAAAAAAACACAAATATAAAAACAAATAAAACTAGGAAAATAGTTCATGGAATCTTGGGCATTCTTCAAGCTAACCAAGGCTGAATATCGTCTTGCAAAGCCTCGGCGCTTCCTTCGGTTTCTTCGATACCTGGCATACGCCAGGGCAATGGGAATGCCAATGAGCGACGAGCTCAATAAGATACTACAACTCGAAAATACCCACCCCGATAATAATACTCACAAATAATAAATATTGTGGAATAACAGAATAACAAGCAGCATTTATCAAACATAACCAGAATGCTATTGGTTGAAGTATTAACAATAGACAATAAAAACAATGGCAAGCAGAAGCAGTATTTCATAATAAGGAAAAATGCCAACCCTTCTTTTTAAATTCACATAGATTTAGTTTAACAGGTAAGTTTAAGTAACCCCCCGCGGAGCACTCTTTCCACTCAACTGCTAAGCAGTGGCCACGGGCAATTCTGACTTCCCCTTGGTCAAATATTCAAATGTTACTTGCTGTAACTACTAATAATGCCCACGCACCAGGGTTACGTACTCGAGTCGTGACATCACGGTCTGCCCCAAGGGGAACGGTCTATGTTGTGACACCCGCACCACCAACCTTATATCGCCTACACCGATAACAGCCGAAATACCTTCCCGTGCCACGTTAGGGTTCGCAACTCACTTGCGCAAGATTCTAAACTGGGCTCACCCCATCACTTTTAAATCTTAATGTATCTATTCAATTCCGTGTCCCTTTACTTTGTCCAATTCACATTTGATGCATGTACAAGTTTTAGTTTGAAAACTACAGTGACATAATGTTTATATAGCACAACACAATCGTGTATGACAACCAAAATAAATATGATAGAATGTCTTAGGAATTATCACAAAATTTCTTAGGAATTCAGACACTTCTTCTTTCAGAACTGTATGGTCACACAAAAAAAATTATGAAACCCATACCAAACGATGTTTAACCATTACGATATTTTATCTGGTGCTAGTTCATCGAGTTAGGAAAATATTTCGAGAAGAATACCAGGGCTAAAAACGATTTTAAGATGGAGAAATAATTTTTTGGAAGAAAACTAGTTTTCTAGACAGTGAGTTACTTTAACCTCCAGCACAGGTGTTCTGTGTTCGAAAAATAAAAAGGGTCCTCAAACGGTGTCAAAAAGAGGCATGGTCAGAACGGTCTGCTAAATTTTTTAGTTTAGAACATATTTACAGTAGAGTGTGAAGACTGAAAACTAGTCGAAGGTGATCAAATAATTTTTATAAGAAAACTGGACAGATTCTGTCACATTTTGGAAAAATTGGCGTTTCTCTCTCAATACCTAATAAAAAATTATGAAACCAGTTGCATTTGAAAGGTAACTTAAAAATATAAATTTTCCAAGTGGTTGTGCAGAAAAATACAATTTGTAGAGAAAATGGGACCTGTTTGAAGCCACTGCTTCTGCTGTGTTGTAAGCGACACTTAGGGAAAATATTTGTTTCGGTAAGAAAATGGTGTCCAATGATTTTATAAAAATTTTACACAGTGTATAACACCTATATATACTTCCAGTATACACATATTTTTAACATCAATTATTTTCAATTTATTAGAGCCCTCTTTTCATCCGATAAAGTCTGAAACAATGAGGAAGAATCTAAGTTTCAGGTAAAGGGAAGCCATTCTCATCTCATTTTACTCCCTTGCAAGATTATTTCAACAATGGAGAATATTGAACACATAAAAACAGTAGTTAAGCCATATATCTATGTTTGCAAGAAGAAATATGAAATTATAACATAATGAAACCCTCATCCTATCAAAATTTTTAAACATGCATGGTACTATTTTGCTATATATGACTAAACCATGCTTAGTCTTGCATATATAAATTATATAAATTCAGTTAGAGGTATCTAAGGGAGGATAGAGGTGATGTATTCTTACCTCAAGAGCTTTTGCAAACACCTCTCTTTTTCCTCTCTGCTATTTCTTTCCTCTCACAACCATGTGTGTGTGTATTATGGCTAATGGTGAGGTCCCTTATGTAGGGAATATGGGAGCAACTTTTTGTTTTATTTTATTATTTCCTTTCTTTAGCAAAAAAAATTTCTATTGGCTTGGAATTGCCATCCTAAACCACGCTTGTTTCTTAGGGATGCTGAGTGTGAACTTGGGAGACAAGCATGCCTTGCATGCGTTAGAGCAGTATAGGAAAAGAAGTGGCAATCAACGACTTTTCTTGCAATTTGACCCTTTTTTTTTTTTTTTTTTGAATTGTATTGTAATTGATGCCAATACAATATTAGTATATATATATAACATTCTTATTTACTTATTTATTTATTTGTTATTATTGTTATTTTTTTTATTATATATATATATAATATATATTATATTTAACTGGATGGTTTTCTTCCTACTAAACTCTAACTAGCTTATTTACTATTAATTTAATCCATTTAGTTTTCACAACTGTATTTTGATACAGAAATTTAATCACAACAAGACAAATAATTTCATTTAAAAGAATTTAATATTGGTATTAATTATGGTGCTATTAACATTATAATTTAATTGTTTAATAATCACTATTGATTGACTTAATATTATTATCAATAAACTAATTAGTTGTCTAAAAATTCAGGTTCTTACAACTATCCCCCTTAAATAATTTCGTCCTCAAAATTTTGACACGTACCTTTATCTTCAAACAACTGAGGGTAGTTGGTTCGTATTGCATCCTCTCTTTCCCAAGTAGACTCTTCCACTCCTCGATACCGCCACAACACTCGCACCAAGTGGATGACTTTGCCTCTTAAGTTCTTTTCTCGTCGGTCCATAATCTTTATAGGCCTTTCCTCAAAGCTTGCATCTTCATTGAGATCAATTTCCCCCCATGATTGAAAACATGTGAAGGGTGTGGCTCATATTTTCATAACATTGAGATGTGAAAGACATTGTGCACTGCTGTGAGCTGCGGTGGTTGTGCTAGACGGTATGCTACCTCTCCTACCTTGTTCAGAATTTCAAAGGGTCCCACATAACGAGGTGCAAGCTTTCCTTTCTTTCCGAATCGCGTAGTACCTCGACGAGGTCGAACTTTGAGAAAAACATGATCGCCTACCTCAAAAGTTAAGGGCCGTCTCCTTTGATCCGCATAACTCTTTTGTCGACTTTGGGCTGTGATTAGTCATTGTCTGATCAGTTTTATCTTCTCAGTGGTCTCCTGAACCAGGTCTGGTCCTAGCAAGGTTGCTTCCCCTACTTCTGTCCAACAGATTGGTGATCGATAAGGTCGCCCATAAAGTGCTTCATACGGTGCCATTCCAATACTGGCCTGGAAACTATTGTTGTAAGCGAACTCAACGAGAGGTAAGTGTTTCTCCCAACTTCCATTAAAATCCATAACTCAAGCTCGAAGCATATCCTCCAATGTTTGTATCGTCCTTTCAGACTGTCCATCTGTTTGTGGGTGGAATGCCATGCTAAAACATAAGTTCGTTCCCATTGCCTTCTGCAAGCTCTGCCAAAATTGGGAAGTGAATCGAGGATCACGATCAGACACGATGCTGACTGGTACTCCGTGTAATCTGATCACTTCTTTGATGAACAATCTATTGAGTGAATCCAACGTATCTGATGACCCGACAGGTAAGAATCGGGCTATCTTAGTTAGTCGATCTACCACTACCCACACGCCGTCATGTCCCTATGGTGATCGAGGCAAACCCGTCACAAAATCCATGGTTATGTGTTCCCATTTCCACTCCGGGATTGGTAAAGGTTGAAGTGTTCCTTCCGGTCTTTGATGTTCAGCCTTTACTTGTTGACATATCAAACACTGAGACATAAACTTGGGTACATCCTTTTTCATTCCGCCCCACCAATATTGGCGTTTTGAGTCTTGGTACATCTTAGTATCTCCTGGATGTACTGCGAATACTGAATGGTGAAATTCGTTAAGTACCTTTTCTTTTAGTGAGTCGTCACTCGGCACAAACACTCGACCTTGATATTTCAAACTCCCATCTGTGTGAATTTCCCAACCAGGCATGGTTTCATTAGATTCTATTCGTGCCTTGATGAATGCCACCTCCTGATCGTACTGTTGTGATTCTAATATCTCGCTCAAAATTTTAGGCGTAGCAATTTGAGCACCAAGGTAAGCCTTTTCATCTTGAACCTCCATCTGTACCCCAAATTCATTGAGCGTTCCAATCATATTCCATTCTCTAAGGGCTAAGCTAGCAACAATCCCTCTATTTTTGCGGCTTAATGCATCTGCTACAACGTTAGCCTTGCCGGGATGATAAGAAAGGGTAAATTGGTAATCCTCGAGGTACTCTATCCAACGTCTCTGACGCCTGTTCAAGTCCTTTTGGGTGAACAGATACTTCAAGCTTTTATGGTCAGTGAATATCTCAAACTTTTCACCATATAGGTAGTGTCTTCAAATTTTGAGTGCATGAACTATGTCTGCTAATTCTAAGTCATGAGTGGGATAATTCTTCTCATGGTTCTTTAATTGCCTTGATCCATATGCCACCACCTTGCCATTTTGTATCAACACGCACCCCAGACCTTCTTTGGAAGCATCGTAATACACATTGTACCCAACGTCACGTTCTGGTACTATGAGAATAGGGGCACTCGTCAATCTTTTCTTGAGTTCTTGGAATAAATTTTCACAAGATTCGTTCTATTCAAACTTTACCCTCTTTTGAGTCAAATGTGTCATTGGTTTGGCCAATTTTGAGAAGTCTTGAATGAATCTTCGATAGTAACTGGCCAATCCTAAGAAACTACAAATCTCAAATGTGTTCTTAGGTTGCTTCCATTCTGTCACTGCCTCTACTTTAGTTGGGTCCACCGATACTCCCTTTTCAACACCACGTGACCCAAAAATTTTACTTCCTCCATCCAGAATTCACATTTACTAGCTTTAGCATACAATTGGTTCTCCCTCAAGGTTTGAAGTACTATTCTCAAATGTTGTTCATGGTTTCCTTCAGACTTGGAATACACCAAAATATCATCAATGAAAACTACCACAAATTGATCTAAGTAAGGCATGAAGATTTTGTTCATTAAACTCATGAACACACCTGGTGCATTGGTTAGGCCGAATGGCATCACTATGAACTCATAGTGGCCATAACGGGTTCGAAATGCAGTCTTAGGAATATCTTCTTCCCGAATACGTAACTGGTGATACCCAGATCTGAGGTCTATCTTTGAGAAACACTTTGCCCCTCTAAGCTGATCGAAGAGGTCATCAATCCTAGGTAATGGATACCAATTCTTAATGGTGACTCTATTGAGTTGGCGGTAATCAATGCACAACCTAAGTGTCCCATCTTTCTTCTTAGCGAATAAGGCTGGTGCTCCCCAGGGGGACGTGCTTGGCCTTATAAATTCCTTGTCCAACAGTTTTTGCAACTATGTCTTTAGCTCTCTCAGTTCAGCTGGTGCCATACGATGTGGTGCCATTGAGATCGGTGATGTGCCAGGTTATAGTTCAATGGTAAAGTCTACTTCTCGCTTTGGGCGTAGTCCTGGTAATTCCTCCGGAAATACATCAGTATACTCGCGTACCACACGAGGTAGCCCTAATTCTATACGGTCTCTGTCTTCTAGAACTAAGCTGGCTAACCATCCAGCTAGGTAATCGTGCCACTTTGATTTTCGAAGCATCGGTGATAGGGAATCTTGTCTATCCCCCTTAAATAGGAATCGCGTTTCGTCCTGAGAGTAAGCAGTCACCGTTTTTCGATAGCAATCAATGGTGGCTCTATAGGCTGATAACCAGTCCATTCCTAGGATAACGTCAAAGTCTGACATTTCCATGACTCGTAGGTCGCAAGTCAAACGCAAACTGAAGAATCCTAGTTCACATGATTTGCATACGAGATCTACTCGAGTTTGACCTCCTAGTGGTGAGGCTACACTCATAGGTGTTTCTAATCGTTCAGGCTCTAATCCCAAAGTTGTAACACATGAAGCAGATATAAAAGAGTGTGATGCTCCAGAATCAAACAAGACTTGTACATAAGAGTTCATAAGGATAAGTATACCTTGAATCACTAAAGGATTTCCAGTATCTTCTCCTTCTTGGAGTGCAAAGACTCTTCTAGTGACACCTTGATTTGGCTCCCAAGGTTTCCTTGTATTGGCATCTCCTGGTTGTTGAGCGCTCGGTTGTCCCATATTCCGATTAGTTGGCGATTGACCTCTACTGGATTAGGAATTTTGCACAGCTCGCGCACCCTGAGTTGGCGCGCATTTGTTCCGTTGAGTGGCTCATCCTTGATTAATGTAGTAGCCTAACCTTTGAGGACAGTTGTTCCTAAAGTGCCCTTCTTGGCCACATTCATAACATCTCCTAGCCCCTTCCCTACTACACTATTCAGATTATACCCTTGCTGTTGTTGTGGCCTCCTAGCATAAGGTATCGAAGCAGCTGGGGTCCTATTGTTCCTTGAGGGTCCTCCGCTTTTTTGCTGGTTGGCTCTAGACTGCTAACCTTGAGTCCTTGCAGTGTCCATCTTCTCTCTTTCTAGAGCAAGAGCCCTATCTACTACCTGTGCATAAGTAGATAGCTGCACTGCGACCAGCTTGTCTCAGAGTCCCGAGTTGAGTCCCCACTCAAAGCGCCTTACCTTGTCTGTTTCATTTGCCACTATAGTTGTGGCATGGCGAGAAAGGGCCTCAAACCGATTGGCATACTGTGTCACAGTCATGCCCCCTTGTTTCAATTGGAGGAATTCTTGGATCATCTCTTGCCTCACCGAGTTTGGGAAGTACTTTTCCATAAACAATTCCTCGAACTGTCTCCGAGATAGTTCTGCCACTTGACGACTTTTCTTGATTATTGTCCACCAGAAATCGGCCTCCCCCTCGAAAAGAAATTAGGCGAGGGACACTTGGTCTTGCTCATTCTGAATTTCTAGCGTCTCCAATATTTTCTTCACTTGCCTTATCCATGCCTCCGCCGAGTAGGGATTGGGTTCTCTGAAAAATTTCTAGGGCTTGAGTTTTTGAAATTTCGCTATTAATTCTGCCTTGTTGTTTTCACGCCTGGGTTGGTTTCTTAGTTCATTAGTAATTGCCCGAACGAAATTCATGAAGTCACTGTTGGTGTTGTTGTCATTGTTGTTGTCATTGAATCCATTTCCCCTAGTTCTTCCTGTCATTTTCTGCATGAAGGATATTAATTGTTTACTATCGGCACGATGTAAGTACTTATTTAATTATTTATTTTATGCGAACAAGCATTCACTAATTTAACTAGAACTGAAACTTTTCATTGCAACAAAGGATCGGTTACATGACCAAAAATTACATTTATAACCAGACTGAGGGGATTATTTCACCCCATTTCATAACCACTATTAGACTAGGCTTTTACAATGAAATTCTTACAAAATTGTTTATCCGCCTAGTCTACCCTCTTCAGTCTCTCCTCCCCTCAAACAAAAAGCCATGGGTAGTGCTGATGTATTTTCCAGGCATGCTCTCAACTCTCATCATACAACCCATAGCACTTCCAACGGACTAACAGCTTGAGCCATCCCATTCCCACATGTTGGCCCAAGATCCTTACAGGGACTTTTTCGTAGGTTAGTGGGTCGGAGAAGTCGACTGTCCCGTTCGTGGGTACGAGCTTTCCAGCCAGTGGGGCTGCCAGGAAGATGTCTCGTTGGTGGAAGAAATTGGTGTAATTGTCTTCCAGGGCTGGTGATAGCAGTCCTACTTCATACATGGCCCTTGCCAACTCCCGGATAACTCGCACAGGTCCTAGATATTTGTTGTCCTCCCTTCAGTGTTTCCACTCGCAAGGTATTAGGGGTTCTAGCTTAACATACGCCTCTAGCCCTATCAGGAATGCCCCCATCTGCACTTCATCCCCCGAGTCCGCTTCACCTTCTTCGAAGGCATATTCAATTGAGGAGATGGGGTCGGACTCAGTGTCACTTCCCGCCCAACCAAACTCTTCTGGCGGAATGGCGGCCAAGGGTTCCACGATTTCCACTTCCGCGTCTACCTCTGCATCTTCTTCGTCTAGCGGTTCTTCTTCTAGATATTCCTCAGGATCTTCCTCCTCAGGCTCGGGCTCCTCTTCATCCTCTTCATTCATCGTCTCCTCTTCCGGATCCTCATCCGGGTTCTCTTCCTCATGGACTGACTCTGAAGTGTCCGCTCCTACCTCTGGGACTGTTAATAAGGGTTCTTCTTCAAGTTCGGGATCCGAGAGCCAGTCCTCGTTATGAGATGGGCTTGACATCCTACAAGGAGAATACAATGTTGTTACACTCTCAGTATGGTCTTAGGTGATCAAATGTTTTTAATTAAAGTGTAGTAAATGTCACGTGCTTAAGCCTACCCAAGGTCTCAAGGGTTTCTGGAACTAAGCTCTGAAACCCTTGAGACCTTGGGTAGGCTTAAGCACGTGTCGTTTACGACACTTTAATTAAAAACATTTGATGACCTAAGACCATACTGAGAGTGTAACAACATTGTATTCTCCTTGTAGGATGTCAAGCCCATCTCATAACGAGGATTGGCTCTCGAATCCCGAACCTAAAGAAGAACCCTTATTAACCGACCCAGAAGTAGGGGCGGAAACTGATGAGGATGAGGACCTGGATAAGGATCCAAAAGAGGAGACGATGGATGAAGAGGATGAAGAGGAGCCCGAGCCTGAGGAGGAAGATCCGGAGGAATATCCAGAAGAAGAACCGCTAGACGAAGAAGACGCAGAGGTAGACGCGGAAGTGGAAGTCGTGGAACCTTTGGCCGCCATTCCGCCGGAAGAGTTTGGTTGGGCGGAAAGTGACATTGAGTCCGACCCCATCTCCTCAATTAAATATGCCTTCGAAGAAGGTGAAGCGGACTCGGGGGACGTAGTGCAAATGTGGGCATTCCCGATAGGTCTAGAGGCGTATGTTAAGCTAGAATCACTAATACCTTGCGAGTGGAAACACCGAAGGGGGGACGACAAATATCTGGGGCCTGTGCGAGTTATCCGGGAGTTGACAAGGGCCATGTATGAAGTAGGACCGCTACCACCAGCCCTGGAAGACAATTACACCAATTTCTTCCACCAACAAGACATCTTCCTGGCAGCCCCACCAGCTAGAAAGCTTGTACCCACGAACGGGACAGTCGACTTCTCCGACCCACTCACCTACGAAGAAGTCCCTATAAGGATCTTGGGCCAACATGCGGGAATGGGAGAGCTCAAGCTGCTAGTTCGTTGGAAGTGCTATGGGCTGTATGATGAGAGTTGGGAGTATGCCTGGCAAATGCATCAGCACTACCCATGGCTTTTTGTTTGAGGGGAGGAGAGACTGAAGAGGGTAGACTAGGCGGATAAACAATTTTGTTGGAATTTCATTGTAAAAGCCTAGTCTAATAGTGGTTATGAAATGGGGTGAAATAATCCCCTCGGTCTGGTGATAAATGTAATTTTTGGTCATGTAACCGATCCTTTGTTGCAATGAAAAGTTTCAGTTCTAGTTAAGCTTAATAGTAAACAATTAATATCCTTCTCAGGCTCGGGCTCCTCTTCATCCTCTTCATCCATCGTGAATGCTTGTTCGCATAAAATAAATTATTAAATAAGTACTTACATCGTGCCGATAGTAAACAATTAATATCCTTCATGCAGAAAATGGCAAGAAGAACTAGGGGAAATGGATTCAATGACAACAACAATGACAACGACAACAACACCAACAGTGACGTCATGAATTTCGTTCGGGCAATTACTAATGAACTAAGAAACCAACCCAGGCGTGAAAACAACAAGGCAGAATTAATAGCAAAATTTCAAAAACTCAAGCCCCAAAAAATTTTCGAAGAACCCAATCCCTACTCAGCGGAGGCATGGATAAGGCAAGTGAATAAAATATTGGAGACACTAGAAATTCAGAATGAGCAAGAGCAAGTATCCCTCGCCTCATTTCTCTTCGAGGGGGAGGCCGATTTCTGGTAGACAATGATCAAGGAAAGTCGTCAAGTGGCAGAACTATCTTGGAGACAGTTCGAGGAATTGTTTATGGAAAAGTACTTCCCAAACTCGGTGAGGCAAGAGATGATCCAAGAATTTCTCCAACTAAAACAAGGGGGCATGACTGTGACATAGTATGCCAATCGGTTTGAGGCCCTTTCTCGCCATGCCACAGCTATAGTGGCAAATGAAACAAACAAGGTAAGGCGCTTTGAGTGGGGACTCAACTCGGGACTCCGAGACAAGCTGTTCGCAGTGCAGCTACCTATTTATGCACATGTAGTAGATAGGGCTCTTGCTCTAGAAAGAGAGAAGATGGACGCTGCAAGGACTCAAGGTTAGCAGTCTAGAGCCAACCAGCAAAGAAGCAGAGGACCCTCAAGGAACAATAGGACCCTTGCCGCTTCGGTACCTTATGCTAGGGGGCCACAACAATAGCAAGGGTACAATGCTGAGCAGCGTAATGGGGAAATGACTAGAAAGTGCTATGAGTGTGGCCAAGAAAGTCACTTCAGGAACAACTGCCCTCAAAGGTCAGGCTACTATATCAATCAAGGAGGAGCTACTCAACGGAACAAATGCGCGCCAACCCCGGGAACACGAGCTGTGCAAAATTCCCAATCCAGCAGAGGTCAACCGCTAGCTAATCGGAATATGGGACAATCGAGAACTCAACAACCAGGAGATGCCAATGAAAGGAAACCTTGGGTGCCAAATCAGGGTGCTCCCGATAGAGTCTTTGTATTCCAAGAAGGGGAAGACAATGGAAATCCTTCAGTGATTCAAGGTATACTCATCCTTATGAACTCGTGTGTACAAGTCTTGTTTGATTCTGAAGCATCACACTCTTTCATATCTGCTATGTGTGTTACAACTTTGGGATTAGAACCTGAACGATTAGAAACGCCTATGAATGTAGCTTCACCGCTAGGAGGTCAAACTCGAGTAGATCTTGTACGCAAATCATGTGAACTAGGAGATTCCAATTTGCGTTTAACGTGCGACCTACGAGTCATGAAAATGTCAGACTTTGACGTTATCCTAGGAATGGACTGGTTATCAACCCATAGAGCCACCATTGATTGCTATCGAAAGACAGTGACTGCTTACTCTCAGGATGGAACGCGATTCCAATTTAAGGGGGATATACAAGATTCTTTATCATTGACACTTCAAAAATCGAAGTGGCACAATCACTTGGCTGGATGGCTAGCCAACTTAGTTCTGGAAGATAAAGAGCGTATGGAACTAGGGCTACCTCATGTGGTGTGCGAGTATGCTGATGTATTCCCAGAAGAATTACCAGGACTACCCCCAAAGCGAGCAATAGACTTTACCATTGAATTACAACCTGGTACATCACCGATCTCAATGGCACCACATCGTATGGCACCAGCTGAATTGAGAGAACTTAAGACACAGTTGCAAGAATTATTGGACAAGGAATTTATAAGGCCAAGCACGTCCCCATGGGGAGCACCAGCCTTATTCGCTAAAAAGAAAGATGGGACACTTAGGTTGTGCATTGATTACCGCCAACTCAATAGAGTCACTATTAAGAATCGGTATCCACTACCTAGGATTGATGACCTCTTCGATCAGCTTAGAAGGGCAAAGTGTTTCTCAAAGATAGACCTCAGATCTGGGTATCACCAGTTGCGTATTCGGGAAGAAGATATTCCTAAGACTGCATTTCGAACTCGTTACGGCCACTATGAGTTCGTAGTGATGCCATTCGGCCTAACCAATGCACCAGGTGTGTTCATGAGTTTAATGAACAAAATATTCACGCCTTACTTAGATCAATTTATGGTAGTTTTCATTGATGATATTTTGGTGTATTCCAAGTCTGAAAAAGACCATGAACAAAATTTAAGAATAGTACTTCAAACCTTGAGGGAGAACCAACTGTATGCTAAAGCTAGTAAATGTGAATTCTGGATGGAGGAAGTAAAATTTTTGGGTCACGTGGTGTTTGAAAAGGGAGTATCGGTGGACCCAACTAAAGTAGAGGCAGTGACAGAATGGAAGCAACCTAAGAACACATTCGAGATTCGTAGTTTCTTAGGGTTGGCCGGTTACTATCGAAGATTCATTCAGGACTTCTCAAGGTTGGCCAAACCAATGACACGCTTGACTCAAAAAGGAGTTAAGTTTGAATGGAACGAGTCTTGTGAAAATTCATTCCAAGAACTTAAGAAAAGATTGACGAGTGCCCCTATTCTCATAGTACTAGAGCGTGACGTTGGGTACAATGTGTATTGTAATGCTTCCAAAGAAGGTCTAGGGTGCGTGTTGATGCAAAATAGCAAGGTGGTGGCATATGGATCAAGGCAATTAAAGAACCATGAGAAGAATTATCCCACTCATGACTTGGAGTTAGTAGCTATAGTTCACACACTCAAGATTTGGAGACACTACTTGTATGGTGAAAAGTTTGAGATATCTAGAGGAATATCTAGAGGATTATGAATTTACCCTTTCCTATCATCCCGGCAAGGCTAACGTGGTGGCAGATGTGCTAAGCCGCAAGAATAGAGGGATTGTTGCTAGTTTAGCACTTAGGGAATGGAGTATGGTTGGAACGCTCAATGAATTTGGGGTACAAATGGAGGTTCGAGGTGAAAAGGCTTACATTGGTGCTCAGATTGCTACGCCTAAAATCTTGAGCGAGATATTAGAATCACAAAGGTATGATCAGGAGGTAGCATTCATCAAGGCACGAATAGGATCTAATGAAACCATGCCTGGTTGGGAAATTCACACTGATGGGAGTCTGAAATATCAAGTTCAAATGTTCGTGCTAAACGACAACTCACTAAGGGAAAAGGTACTCAAGGAATTCCATCATTCAGCATTCGTAGTACATCCAGGAGGTACTAAAATGTACCAAGACTTAAAACGCCAATATTGGTGAGGTGGAATGAAAAAGGATGTAGCAAAGTTTGTATCACAGTGCTTGACATGTCAACAAGTAAAGGCTGAACATCAAAGACCGGCAGGAACACTTTAACCTTTACCAATCCCGGAGTGGAAATGGGAACACATAACCATGGATTTCGTAACGGGTTTGCCTCAGTAACTATAGGGACATGACGGCGTGTGGGTAGTGGTGGATCGACTAACTAAGACTGCCCGATTCTTACCGGTCGGGTCGTCAGATACGTTAGATTCGCTTAGTAGATTGTTCATCAAAGAAGTGATCAGATTACACGGAGTACCAGTTAGCATCGTGTCTGACCGAGATCCTCGAATCACTTCGCAATTTTGGCAGAGTTTGCAAAAAGCGATGGGAACAAACCTATGCTTTAGCACGACATTTCACCCACAAACAGATGGGCAGTCTGAAAGGACGATACAATCCTTAGAGGATATGCTTCGAGCTTGCGCTATGAATTTTAAGGGAAGTTGGGAGAAACACCTACATCTCGTTGAGTTCGCTTAAAACAATAGTTTCCAAGCCAGTATTGGAATGGCACCGTATGAAGCGCTTTATGGACGACCTTGTCGATCACCAGTATGTTGGACTGAAGTATGAGAAGCAACCTTGTTAGGACCAGACTTGGTTCAAGAGACTACTGAGAAGATAAAACTGATCAGACAATGACTAATCACAGCCCAAAGTCAACAAAAGAGTTATGCGAATCAAAGGAGACGGCCCTTAACTTTTGAGGTAGGCGATCATGTTTTTCTCAAAGTTCGACCTCGTCGAGGTACTACGCGATTCGGAAAGAAAGGAAAACTTGCACCTCGTTATGTGGGACCCTTTGAAATTCTGAACAAGGTAGGAGAGGTAGCATACCGTCTAGCACAACCACCGTAGCTCACAGCAGTGCACAATGTCTTTCACATCTCAATGTTATGAAAATATGAGCCACACCCTTCACATGTTTTCAATCATGGGGGGAAATTGATCTCAATGAAGATGCAAGCTTTGAGGAAAGGCCTATAAAGATTATGGACCGACGAGAAAAGAACTTAAGAGGCAAAGTCATCCACTTGGTGCGAGTGTTGTGGCAGCATCGAGGAGTGGAAGAGTCTACTTGGGAAAGAGAGGATGCAATACGAACCAACTACCCTCAGTTGTTTGAAGATAAAGGTACGTGTCAAAATTTCGAAGACGAAATTATTTAAGGGGGATAAGTTGTAAGAATCTGAATTTTTAGACAACTAATTAGTTTATTGATAATAATATTAAGTCAATCAATAGTGATTATTAAACAATTAAATTATAATGTTAATAGCACCATAATTAATACCAATATTAAATTCTTTTAAATGAAATTATTTGTCTTGCTGTGATTAAATTTCTGTATCAAAATACAGTTGTGAAAACTAAATGGATTAAATTAATAGTAAATAAGCTAGTTAGAGTTTAGTAGGAAGAAAACCATCCAGTTAAAATATATATATAATAATAATAATAATAATATATAATAATAAATAAATAAGTAAATAAGAAAGTTATATATATATTATATATACTAATATTGTATTGGCATCAATTTCAATACAATTCACACAAAAAAAAAAGGGGGGTCAAATTGCAAGAAAAGTGGCTGACTGCCACTTCTTTTCCTATACTACTCTAACGCATGCAAGGCATGCTTGTCTCCCAAGTTCACACTCAACATCCCTAAGAAACAAGCATGGCTTAGGATGGCAATTCCAAGCCAATAGAAATTTTTTTGCTAAAGAAAGGAAATAATAAAATAAAACAAAAAGTTGCTCCCATATTCCCTACATAAGGGACCTCACCATCAGCCATAATACATACACACGGCTGTGAGAGGAAAGAAAGAGTGGAGAGGAAAAAAAGAGGACAAAAAGAGAGTAGAAAAGAGAAGAGAAAGAGAGGAAAAAGAGAGGGTACTTGGTGAATACTAATTTCAACTTAGTTTGAGAAGTGTTTGCAAAAGCTCTTGAGGTAAGAATACATCACCTCTATCCTCCCTTAGATACTTCTAACTGAATTTATATAAATTATATATGCAAGACTAAGCATGGTTAAGTCATATATAGCAAAATAGTACCATGCATGTTTAAAATTTCGATAGGGTGAGGGTTTCATTATGTTATAATTTCATATTCCTTCTTGCAAATGTAGATATATGGATTAGCTACTGTTTTTATGTGTTCAATATTCTTCATTGTTGAAATAATCTTGCAAGAGAGTAAAATGAGATGAGAATGGCTTCCTTTTACCTGAAACTTAGATCCTTCCTCACTGTTTCAGACTTTATCGGATGAAAAGCGGGCTCTAATAAATTGAAAATAATTGATGTTAAAAATATGTGTATACTGGAAGTAGATATAGGTGTTATACACTGTGTAAAATTTTTATAAAATCATTGGACACCATTTCTTACCGAAACAAATATTTTCCCTAAGCGTCGCCTACAACACAGCAGAAGTAGTGGCTTCGGACAGGTCGCATTTTCTCTACAAATGGTATTTTTCTGCACAACCACTTGGGATAGCTAGATATAAGAGCTATCTTTCATTTTCCACTGATTTCACAAAAAATGGATTAGTTTAAAATAAGAAATCGTAGTTTTACTAAAATGCGACAGAATCTGTCCAGTTTTCTTATAAAATTATTTGACCATCTTCGACTGGTTTTCAGTATTCACACTTTTCTGGGAACATGTTCTAAACTCAAAAATTTAGCAAACCGTCCTGACCATACCACTTTTCGACACGGTTTGAGGCCCCTTTTTATTTTTCAAACACAGAACCCCTGTGCTGGAGGTTAAAATGACTCACTGTCCAGAAAATCAATTTTCTTTCAAAAATTAATTCTCTATTTTATAATCGTTTTTAGCCCTGGTATTCTTCTCGAAATATTTTCCTAACTCAATGAGCTAGCACCAGTTAAAATATCATAATGGTTGAACATCGTTTGGTATGGGTTTCATAAAAAAAAATTTCTGACCATACAATGCTGAAAGAAGAAGTGTATGAATTCCTAAGAAATTTTGTGATAATTCCTAAGACATTCTATCATATTTATTTTGGTTGTCATACACGATTGTGTTGTGCTATATAAACATTATGTCACTGTAGTTTTTAAACTAAAACTCGTACATGTATCAAAATGTGAATTGGACAAAGTAAAGGGACACGGAATTGAATAGATACATTAAGATTTAAAAGTGATGGGGTGAGCCCGGTTTAGAATCTTGCGCAAGTGAGTTGCGAACCCTAACGTGGCACGTGAAGGTATTTCGGCTCTTATCGGTATAGGCGATATAAAGTTAGTGGTGCGGGTGTCACAACATAGACCATTCCCTTAGGGCAGACTGTGATGTCACGACTCGGGTACGTAACCCTGGTGCGTGGGCATCATTGGTAGTTACAGCAAGTAACATTTGAATATTTGACCAAGGGGGAGTCAGAATTGCCCGTGGCCATTGATTAGCGATTGAGTGGAAAGAGTGCTCCGCGGGGAGTTACTTAAACTTACCTGTTAAACTAAATCTATGTGAATTTAAAAAGAAAGGTTGGCATTTTCCTTATTATGAAATACTGCTTCCGCTTGCCATTGTTTTTATTGTCTATTGTTAATACTTCAACCAATAGCATTCCGATTATGTTTGTTAAATGCTGCTTGTTATTCTGTTATTCCACAATATTTATTATTTGTGAGTATTATTATCGGGGTGGGTATTTTCGGGTTGTAGTATCTTATTGAGCTTGTCGCTCATTGGCATTCCCATTGCCCTGGCATTTTATGTTAGGTACCGAAGAAACCGAATGAAGCGCCGAGGCCTTGCAAGACGGCATTCAGCCTTGGTTAGCTTAAAGAATGCCCAAGATTCCATGAACCATTTTCCTAGTTTTTTTTTTTTTTTGTGTTTTTTTGTGTTTTTTTTTTTTTTTTCTAAGACTAAGTTTTAAGTTTATTTGGAGTTGTAACTTAAGAACTTTTAATTTATGGGATGTTAGTTAATAGATGTTGGTAAACTTGGTGGCAACATTAAGGAAGAGTTCTTAATTAAGAAAATTAAATTTTAAGTTCTAAATCCTAAAATTTAAGGACATCATAATAGGATTTAGAACTTCAAATTTAATTTTCTTAATTAAGAACTCTTCCTTAATGTTGCCACCAAGTTTACCAACATCTATTAACTAACATCCCATAAATTAAAAGCTCTTAAGTTACAACTCCAAATAAACTTAAAACTTAGTCTTAGAAATTAAAAAAAAAAAAAAAAAACACACAAATATAAAAAATAAAAAATAAAAAAAAAACTAGGAAAATGGTTCATGGAATCTTAGGCATTCTTCAAGCTAACCAAGGCTGAATGCCGTCTTGCAAGGCCTCGGCGCTTCCTTCGATTTCTTCGATACCTGACATAAAATGCCAAGGCAATGGGAATACCAATAAGCGACGAGCTCAATAAGATACTATAACCCAAAAATACCCACCCCGATAATAATACTCACAAATAATAAATATTGTGGAATAACAGAATAACAAGCAGCATTTAACAAACATAACCGGAATGCTATTGGTTGAAGTATTAACAATAGACAATAAAAACAATGGCAAGCGGAAGCAGTATTTCATAATAAGGAAAAATGCTAACCTTTCTTTTTAAATTCACATAGATTTAGTTTAACAGGTAAGTTTAAGTAACTCCCCGTGGAGCACTCTTTCCACTCAACCGCTAAGCAATGCCCACGGGCAATTCTGACTCCCCCTTGGTCAAATATTCAAATGTTACTTGCTGTAACTACCAATGATGCCCACGCACCAGGGTTACGTACCCCCAGTCGTGACATCACGGTCTGCCCTAAGGGAACGGTCTATGTTGTGACACCTGCACCGCCAACCTTATATCGCCTACACCGATAAGAGCCGAAATACCTTCTCGTGCCACGTTAGGGTTCGCAACTCACTTGCGCAAGATTCTAAACCGGGCTCACCCCATCACTTTTAAATCTTAATGTATCTATTCAATTCCGTGTCCCTTTACTTTGTCCAATTCACATTTTGATGCATGTACGAGTTTTAGTTTGAAAACTACAGTGACATAATGTTTATATAGCACAACACAATCATGTATAACAACCAAAATAAATATGATAGAATGTCTTAGGAATTATCACAAAATATCTTAGGAATTCACACACTTCTTCTTTCAGCACTGTATGGTTAGAAAAAAAAATTATGAAACTCATACCAAACGATGTTCAACCATTACGATATTTTAACTGGTGCTAGTTCATCGAGTTAGGAAAATATTTCGAGAAGAATACCAGGGCTAAAAACGATTTTAAGATGGAGAAATAATTTTTTGGAAGAAAACTGGTTTTCTGGACAGTGAGTTACTTTAACCTCCAGCATAGATGTTCTGTGTACGAAAAATAAAAAGGGTCCTCAAAAGGTGTCAAAAAGAGGCATGGTCAGAACAGTTTGCTAAATTTTTTAGTTTAGAACATATTTCCAGTAGAGTGTGAGGACTGAAAACCAGTCGAAGGTGGTCAAATAATTTTTATAAGAAAACTGGACAGATTCTGTCACATTTTGGAAAAATTGGTCTTTCTCTCTTAATACTTAATAAAAAATTATGAAACCAGTGGCGTTTGAAAGGTAACTTAAAAATATAACGTTTCCAAGTGGTCGTGCAGAAAAATACCATTTGTGGAGAAAATGGGACCTGTTTGAAGCCACTGCTTCTGCTGTGTTGTAAGCGACGCTTAGGGAAAATATTTGTTTCGGTAAGAAAATGGTGTCCACTGATTTTATAAAGATTTTACACAGTGTATAACACCTATATATACTTCCAGTATACACATATTTTTAACATCAATTATTTTCAATTTATTAGAGCCCTCTTTTCATCCGATAAAGTCTGAAACAGTGAGGAAGAATCTAAGTTTCAGGTAAAGGGAAGCCATTCTCATCTCATTTTACTCCCTTGCAAGATTATTTCAACAATGGAGAATATTGAACACATAAAAACAGTAGCTAAGCCATATATCTATGTTTGCAAGAAGGAATATGAAATTATAACATAATGAAACCCTCATCTCATCAAAAATTTTAAACATGCATGGTACTATTTTGCTGTATATGACTAAACCATGCTTAGTCTTGCATATATAAATTATATAAATTCAGTTAGAGGTATCTAAGGGAGGATAGAGGTGATGTATTCTTACCTCAAGAGCTTTTGCAAACACTTCTCAAACTAAGTTGAAATTGGTGTTCACCAAATACCCTCTCTTTTTCCTCTCTTTCTCTTCTCTTTTCTACTCTCTTTTTCTCCTTTCTTTTTCCTCTCCACTCTTTCTTTCCTCTCACAGCCGTGTGTGTGTATTATGGCTGATGGTGAGGTCCCTTATGTAGAGAATATTGGAGCAACTTTTTGTTTTATTTTATTATTTCCTTTCTTTAACAAAAAAAAATTCTATTGGCTTAGAATTGCCATCCTAAGCCATGCTTGTTTCTTAGGGATGCTGAGTGTGAACTTGGGAGACAAGCATGCCTTGCATGCATTAGAGCAGCATAGGAAAAGAAGTGACATTTAGCCACTTTTCTTGCAATTTGAACCCTTTTTTTTTTTTTGAATTGTATTGAAATTGATGCCAATAGTATATATATATAACTTTCTTATTAACTTATTTATTTATTTATTTATTATTATTATTTTTATTTTTATTTATTTTTTATTATTATATATATATATATATATATATTAACTGTATGGTTTTCTTCCTACTAAACTCTAACTAGCTTATTTACTATTAATTTAATCCATTTAGTTTTCACAACTGTATTTTGATACAGAAATTTAATCACAGCAAGACAAATAATTTCATTTAAAAGAATTTAATATTGGTATTAATTATGGTGCTATTAACATTATAATTTAATAGTTTAATAATCACTATTGATTGATTTAATATTATTATTAATAAACTAATTAGTTGTCTAAAAATTCAGGTTCTTACAACCGCCCACCGTGTGGGTTGCGGTTTGTGTGGATAGGGTTTGAGGATGTGCGGGTGGTTGCGGGCGATTTGCGGATTGGATTTTTTACTTTAAAATTTGTTTTGGAGTTTTTTTTTCTCATTTTGTAAATATTTATTTTGGATCATTTTCCCCCCATTTTCTAAAATACTCTGACATTAATAATTAATGAATTAAAACTTATAAAATTAAAAACACAACAAAATCAATTCCTAACACAAATAAATCATTCAAAATCCTAAACTTTTAAATCAAATCAAAATCCTAAATTAGATCATCAATCTCATTCACTATCTACTACCCAACAATATAATTAAAGTAAAATCATTCAAAATCCTAAACTTACCTAAAAAGTGATTCTTCATTTACTTTTACATTCATTCAAAATGCAATAATAAAATAACAACGGTCTAGGTTTTATTAATAAAAAAAAAGAAAAAAAAGTCTCAAGTGCAGGCGGGTTCTTGCAGGTACGGGTTAAACTCGCAGTCCGCTAGCAACCTGCAATCATGCCATATTCCAAACCGTATCCGCCAACATTGTGTCTGCAAAACCGCCCATTTGTATGCGGATCGGTTCGGGTTAGGCGGATTGTGCGGTTCGAATAACCCTATACTCAGTCCTAATTTAAAGTGTAGATCGGCTCTATTAAAAAAGTTAATGTTTTGGGGTTTTTCTATTTTTTTTTTATAGGAAATATGAAGGTTTGTGAAGATTCAATATGTAAAAAAAAAAATGCCTGCGCCCTCATTTAAAAAATAAAAAATAAAAAAATTTGTATGTTTATATTTTTTAACAATAAATATTTTAATTATTTTCACTATACCATGTTGGTACTTTCATTTTATTTATTTATTTTGGAGGTTGTAACCCCGTTCGTAAATACTTTTAAATACCTTAAATTTATTTACTAGAAGCAAGTTATACACGACTTTAGCAGATTTTAAAAATCAATCATGATTAAGTTTAAGTATAGTAAAATTGAGCAAAATTAGTAAGTCAAAGTAATTTTTTTATATTTAGGATTAGATAGTTTCTAAACATTTTTTTTAAATAGTTTCATTTTGCATGTGTTGAATATAGCCCGTATTCCATGTGATTTATTTAGTTATATATATATTTTAAGAATTTGTGTCAAAGTGTTTGGTTGAACATATATTTTATAATACATAATTATTTTTAATAAATTAAAAACTAAGAGATGAATGTTTTTAATTTTTACTTTTTGATATATATGTATATATTTTTGTAAATTTTACACCATCAAATGTTCTGCATATCATTATTTCTTACAATTATTATCCAAAATTAGATTTATATAAATCTAATTATTTTAGATATGATAATTGTTATTATAATTTTTTTGTTAAAATGTATTGTTATATTCGCAATGTAATATTATTTGAAAATCATACCTTTTGTAATATTTACAAATAATTCTCAATTTGAAAAAGGAAACCCTATACCAAAATCTTTATATATTTTAAAATACAATTTTGAAAATCATTCCATATTAGTCCTTGGAAATAATATAATTAAAAGGAATTTATAAAGTCATTATTAATGGATTTATTGACTTTTTTAGGTGTAGGTTTCCTTTTCCAAATAAAAAATTATTTGCAAATAATACAAGAGGAACTATTTTCAAATAATATTGCATTGTAGTTACGGTGGTGCTACATGTATCAATTGGTATATCAATTAGTATACTAACATAGTTATGATATTATTCCTGACCCCACTCATGATACAAATTACAAATAACCAAAACCTCTAAAATTATGTTACATCATTTGTTAGTATACTAATTAGTATACCAATTGGTGCATTTAATATTATTTTTGCAATTATGATTACATAATTTAAGAAAAACGATATGGAAAGACTAATATGGAAATATTTTCAAAATTATATTTTAAATTCTTACATAGAAATTACATATGTAACAAAAGTTATTAATAATTAATTAATTATTTTTATTAAAAATACACTTATCAGATTTGTTTGGTTTTTTAAAGTACTTTTGTGTTTTTATTTTGGTTTTTTTAATCTTCCATAAACTTTTTTTTTTCCCTTCATATTTTAGCTAAATACATCAAACTAAGATATTTATTTTTAAAAAAAAGTAAAAAAAAAAATTTACTGAAAACAAAACACTACGAAAAATGTGTCATTTTTTTGTTTTTATTTTTTACCTTTTCATTTTTAGTGATTTCTTTTTTCCAGTTTTCTTCACAAATTTTACATTTAGGTGCATTTACGATTGGAGTTATTTATTTGCATGAAGACCCCCTAAATTATAGAGAAATATTAGTTTGACCTCTTAAACTATAAAAGCGTATAAATTGACCCCTAAACTATATATTGAAAAGTATCACTTTGCCCCTAAACTATAAAAATATACAAATGGACCCCCTAAATTATAAAAGTGTATCAGTTGGACCCCCTAACAGAATTGGTAAAAGTGAAACACACCAATAATTTAGGTGGTCCATTTGTATAATTTTATAATTTAGGGGGTAAAGTGGTACTTCTCGATAGTTAGAAATCTTTTTAGGGTTGGGTTTGAGATGGCTATATTAATCCTGATATTGTGTTGGGGTTGACACATAATCTTTCTATGTAGTTCAGCTCAATCTGATCCTAACCCGGTTAACAATTAAATTTAATAGTTTAAAATTATCGAACTATTTTTGTTTTAATAGAAATTGCTTTTTAAAGTTCAAATAAACACGATGAATTATTTTTATTTTATAATGTATTGTATTTTACAAAAAAAAAAAATCATTGCATTTGAAGCACAAGTTTGTTGCTAGTATCTAAAAAGTCAACAAAGCCCACCAAGCCTAACAACAATTAACTACATACAACTCCCATAATGGAAGAGAAATAAATATAACCACAAAATGTAGAGTAATGGTAGAGACCCTAAAAATTCTACCATATATCTTACCTGGGTGTGGGATTCAAACAATGTGGGTCCCATGTGGGTCCCACATCCATATGAGGCATTTGGTAGAATTTTGAAACCTCTGTCATTTTTACAAAATATTTTAAACTCCTTTTATAGAAATTGAACTTGAAAATTCACGCTATAAAGATGTTATACGACCACTAGGTCAAATAGTGCCAAATGGTCTGGTTCAATTGATTTTATGTTTATTTACAAGAAAATAAATAAAAATCTATTTATGTAATTAATTTTCTTCCCCATAATACTTTGAATAAAGGGAAATAACTAATTAAATGAATTTACAAACCTATATATACATAGTTAGTGGGTTTTAATGATAAGATGGACTTTTTATTTATTTCTTTTTTTGATCATTGAGGACTTAAATAGGTATAATATTAGTATAATCAGTGAAAATCAAAACTCCAGCGGGGACTGTGGGAGTGTGATTTTTGAGATTAAGATAATCTATTATAATTTGGTGTAATCAACAAAAAAAAGTTACCTGTAAAGTTAAAATAGTCAATTAATAAACAACTCCATGCTTATATTACATGAGTGTACTTCGATTCTATTAATCGGCAAGTATGACTTGAGGCGGGTAGATCTAAAAAATCCATTCAAGATTGATCAGATATAATTTATCTGTGATTTTTTTTAATGAAGTGAGATTTTAATAATAATAATTCGTGACATTTCGAATTCCAACATTTAGAGCTTTTTTGGCTAGAATTTTTTGGCTAAAAAAATATAAAAGATAAAATAGGTTAAATAAGTTAATAAGACAAAATATCACATTAAAATCATAATCATTTTATTTTTTCTCTCACAAAATAAAAAGAGACAAAAAAAATAAACCGATCAAATTTTTAGTCCTAAACTAAAATAGTTAAAAGTTAACAGATCAATTAAAAAAAAGTAAATTGCCAAACGGCAACTTAAGCGGAGTGCAATGGGCCCGTCCACGACTTTATTGTTATAAAAATAAAATTTTACATAAAATTAATACAAAATAATATAATAAATTTTAATTTTAGAAAAACACTACCATGCACATCCTCCAAGTAAGTTATGAATTTTTGTGTTGTGGTGTACTTAAAGAAAACACTAAAAAAAAAAACTCTTAATTATGATTTTTTTTATGACATGTTATGAAATATTGTGATTTTTGTTTTTTTGTTTTTTTCTTTTTGCTTGAGAAAAGTAATGTTATTTTGTTATTCATGTTTCGAATTTTTGCAACATAATTATGAAATGACACACTATGATCAGACAACATTTCAATTTTTTTCTTTAATTTCTCACAAAACGAATGGTTGAAATGAATTTGCGACATTGTCACTAATGTCACTATAATATCTAAATTCGAGTCTTCCCCAACTTTTTTTTTTTTTACTTTTCTTTGTCTTAAAAATAAAATAAGAACCATGATACCAACTCTCACTATCCCCCACCCCCACTCCCACTACCCCACACAGGCCCTGTTTGGTAGAGCTGTAAGAAAGTACTTATAACTTATACCTAAACAGCTTATAACTTATAACTATGAACATAAGCTGATTTCTGACTTATAAATTAAGCATCTACTGCCCCACTCAAAGAATAAGCTGATTTCTGACTTCCAAAAAGCTATAAGCTATAAGCTAAACCAAACACATCAAAATAGCTTAAATTAAGCTGAAAGCTGAAATAAGCAACTTTTAAGCTGCACCAAACAGGCACACACACGTGAGAGTTAATAATTGTAAAAAAAAAAAAAAAAAATTGGCCAACAACTGCGCACTTGACATCTTAGGAGTCTCCCCAGTGGGGGTCAAGCATTAGTGACAAAATAACTAATAGTCTTAAATAATAATTTACCATATAAAGACAATGCACTACTTCGCCATATATTGCTAGAATCTTATCATATCATCATATATATAACAGTTTCGCTTCGCACCACTCCAAAATAAACCCACAAAAAAAATGAAGACTCTCACAATCTTTCTCCTCATACTCTCCCTTGTTGTACCCTACATTGTTTTCATGTCTGTCAAACAGCCCAACTACCTCTCCGGCAGAAGATACGATGTTTATGTCATCAATGGCTTCAAGAACAACTCATCACTGCCTCTGGTAATCTGGTGTGCATCCGAGGAAGACGATATGGGAGGCCGAGCTCTCCAGGAGGGTGATGACTTCAGTTGGAGCTTGAAGACTAAGCTTTGGGGAACCACTCTCTTCAGTTGCACCATGAAATGGGACAGACTGAGGAAGAGGTTCAATGCCTTTCAAGTTCAACGTGATAGCCATAGGTGTGCACCCTTGAGGAAGTGTTTTTGGTTGGTGAAAGAAGATGGGTTTTATTTTAGCAATGATGGACTTAATTATAAGAAAGATTTTTCTTGGTTTTCATGATACTAAAATGTATTTTGGGTATGTTGTTTTAAAAAAAATGTTATACATCTCAAATTTCTTATCAAATGAATAACTAATGGGTGTGGGTCCATAAAAGTGTGGACCCCATAATCATGTGAGACATTTAGTCATTTATTTGATAGAAAATTTGACAATCTTAACATTACTTTTTTTTAATACAATTAATAGTAGAGTAATAGGAGAAGGAGAAATTACATTACTTTTTTGCTCTTCATGTTGGTTTCTCACCAACTTGGAGTCTGGAGTTTATACTAGCAGATGATTTTGTGTGCATTTAGGTGCCAACCTAGTTAGGATCTGAATGTTTCACTATGATGCTCTTCGCACTCTCCTCTTTATTGATGTTTGTTATTATACTCTGTATGTCTTTCCATCAATAAAGCCTTCTCTTTTTTACTAATAAAAAAAAAATAGTAAAACTCAAATTCATACATTATGCTTGTTAATGAAATACCTCATTCATCTTTACCAAAAAAAACCTTATTCACCATGTTAACTCTTGACCTTTCATCTCGTTTTGTTAGTTGGTGCTTTTGCGAACATTTAGCTATCAAAGAAAATAATTATATTTTAATGTTTGTTCGGGCTGAATTGATTTTAGATACTCATCATTTTATCGATGAACAAGGATTTTTTTATTTTTTTTTTTTTTTATTTTTTTTTTTATCATGCATGGAGAAAATTTGTTGTAAAAAATATTAAGAGATCAATTTCAGTCGTCATGTAAGTAGTTTTGAAAAGTTATTATAAAAAGTCAAAAAAAGAACTTTTAATGACCAAATGTTAAAAATGTCACCAATAAACTATTGTAATTCATTATAAAAATATAGTGATGATACTTTTGGTAACAAATATATTTTGTTCATAAGAAGTATTATTTTGTTCTTAAATTTGTCTCCAAAACTTTTTTGGGCAAATTATATGTTTAGGTCTCGTTTGACAACTTTCAATTTTAGTCAAAAAGTCACTATAAGTTGTCACATCACTCTCTCTATTTTTCTGCACATCTTTTCGTAAAAAGTTAAAATGTTACTACAATAGCATATTCTCAAACGAAGCCTTAGTCTCAGTACTTTGTCTGTTGTGTTAATTCAGTCACTATAGTTCCAATTGCATCAATTTTGCCCTCCAATTAATAACATTTGTTAAGAATTTTGACAAAAATTAAGTGTAAAATAGTCAAATCAAAAGAGAAGAGACCATTTTAACCTCTTAATCAATTTAGGAATCGTAAACGAACCATTTTGATCATTGGTTTCGGTCCAATTTCTAAAGGAACATTATCAATATTGGACTAAATTGATATAATATGAGAAATTCAAAGTCAAAATTGATATATGTTTTTAAAATAAATATATAGTATTATGATATCAAATATATAGTCAAAATTGGTATAAATATATAGTATTAGGAATCGTAAACCCCCAACTTTTGTTTATTATAGTATTATGATATATGTTTTTAAAATAAATATAATAAAATATTATGATTATGATTGATACAACTCTTTTTCTTTTTTTCTTTTTTTTTGGGGGGGTATCAACATAACTCTTTGGCTCGCATGCCGGCCTCTTAGGGCATGAAACCAAACTTTTTTTTGTTTTATCACTGGACCAACCTGCTCTCATTTTATCCCTAGACTCAAAATACTCGTTAAAAATTTACTCAAAATATTACGTTTTGCTCCAAACTTCTTTTTATTAATATTTTTGGATTGTGTTCATCAATAAATATTCTTTTTACCGATCAAAAAAAAAATATATATATATATATATATATGCCATTGAGCTTGGCTGCTGTAATGAAAAAGGTTATAGAATTAGAAAAAGTACAATGTCATGTCGGATAAAATTTCATGTGAGAGATGTCAAATCTAAAATAAATAGAGTTATGTGAAATGAAATTAAAATAAAAAGAAAAATCGACAAAAATATAAATTATAATTTTTTAATTTTATCTTTTCTTTTTCTTTTTGCTTCATTTATTTGTAAAAAAAAATTCAATAATTAAACACAACCGAAAAAGTAAGAGTAAGGAGGGACTTACAGTTTTTAAATGGCTCTTTTATATATAATCTTTCAAATCTTAGACCTATTGCAACTAGACCAATATATCATTGCTTTTTAACGTAACTTCTGCTTTTCTTGGCAATTTGCTTTATTTCCAAATTGATCCAAAATGATGACCTTTATTTAGGGTTGGTTTGATATTGGCTTTTTTTAGTTAATATTTTTGTGTTAGGACTTTTTTAGCTTGACTTTTATAACTTCGTTTGATTTTTATTTTGAGTTTTTTTTTTTACTTTTGTGAGAGAAAAAATGTAATGATTATAAGTAAAAAGTAATATTTTGTCTTATTGACTTATATAGTCTATTTTACCTTTTTGTGATTATTTAGCTCCAAAATGTTAGTCAAACCATGGCTTAAACTCCTGCACAATTCTCTTGAGCTATAATCATTTCGTGAATGAAATTATTAAATAAATCACTCAACTTGTTTCAAGCTAAAACCAAAATTGTTCTATCTTTAAAGCACTATCAATGGGAGACAAATCATACGCAGTAGTCTCTTTCTAATTCATGAGAGATAAGAAGGAAGGGTTAGAATCTATTTGAAATGTTCCATCAACATGAAGATATAAAGAAATATTTTCTTTTAAGGCGAAACTTTATATCCCCTCACTGTTTGACAACTGAAATTACACTGTTCTTGAGTTCTTATTGGTTTTTCTAAGGTTCCCAGACCAACATTTGTGTGTTTATAACATAATGATGGCCCATAAGCCTTTGGTGGGTATACTTTTCTAATGAAAATTATAGACAAGCTAATGAAAAGACCAACGGTCACGACAAAACTATTCGACGAAGTCCCCACCTATGTTTAAAGGGGTTAGGGAAAATCGATGATACCCACAAGTAAATCAATCAATAGGAATAAAAATTAATGTGGAAAAATTAAATCAAATGCAACACAAGAATTTTACGTGGTTCCCTCAATGTGAGATACGTCCACGGGATCGAAATCCGATTCCACTATCAACCAAATAAGTTCCAAACGATTACAAACGAAACACTAAT
Organism: Camellia japonica; assembly: GCA_030407325.1. Taxonomy (NCBI): domain Eukaryota; kingdom Viridiplantae; phylum Streptophyta; class Magnoliopsida; order Ericales; family Theaceae; genus Camellia; species Camellia japonica. Next base: position 29,757,004 of record JAPPVO010000036.1, on the reverse strand, counting down.
GGTCTCACAAAACCACCCTTAGGTGAATTCCAAATAATTACAAATAAAATAAGAGAAAAGACCTCACCAAATAGAAGAGCCAAAATCTTCAGAACCAAAGTTGTAGAAGACCCAAAATAACGAACCCAAATCAACTTCCACACAAAGAAACAAAAACTTGAACAAATCAAGCATTCTTGACAAATCTTCCCAATTATCAATTCACTGGCACTATTACCGAAGCAGTATATCTTGTATGGCAGCCGCCGTTCACTTTTTGTGTGTTGAACAAAAATGATGCCCTTCTTGGGAAAAACACCACCCATAATATATTGAATCTAGGGTTTTGTAATCAAATCCTAATTGTATCCAAATTGAATTGGGCCTCCACAAATATAATATATAAAAATATATTATACCTAAACCAAGCCAAATTAAAACTCTTTTTCCAAAACCAATTGGGTCTCACACTCCAATAAGGAGGTATACCTAACAATTCTCCCCCTACCGACTTAGGTGGAGACATCAATCATACCCGCCAAAGTTCGACACTTCAAATGTTTATCCCTCGACAAAGTCTTAGTCAACATATCCGAAATATTATCATCCGTGTGAACCTTTTCGAGTTGCAACAATTTTGAATCTAACACATCACGAATCCAATGGTATCTCACATCAATGTGTTTTGATCTCGAATGAAAAGTAGAATTTTTGCTCAAGTGAATAGCACTTTGACTATCACAATAAAGTACATACCTTTCTTGCTTCAAACCCAACTCTTGCAAAAATTTCTTCAACCATAACTCTTCTTTGCAAGCTTCCGTAATGGCAATAAATTCAGCTTCGATAGTTAAGAGAGCAACACATTTTTGTAATTTAGATTGTCATGCCATAGCTCCCCTTGCAAAAGTCATCAAATACCCCGAAGTAGATTTTCTAGAATCAACATCACCAGCCATGTCAGAATCTGTGAACCCATCAAGCATCGGCTTACCATCCCCAAAACACAAACACACCTTCGAAGTCCCTCGAAGATACTTTAGAATCCATTTTACCGCTGCCCAATGTTCTTTACCCGGATTAGAGAGAAAACGACTCACCACATCAACTGCGTGAGCAATATCCGGCCTTGTACAAACCATGGCGTACATCAATGAACCAACTGCTGAAGCATGAGGAACTTTCAACATCTCTTCTTTGTCTTTCTCACTTGTAAGACATTGATTCGAACTAAGTTTGAAGTGACCCGCAAGTGGACAACCAACCGACTTTGCTTTATCCATGTTGAATCTCTCAAGAACTTTCTCAATGTAGCTCTCTTGAGACAACCAAATCAGTCCCTTTTTGCGATCACGAACAATTTTCATACCAAGTATTTGCTTTATCGATCCCAAGTCTTTCATAGCAAAAGATTTACTCAACTCCAATTTCAACTTGTTAATCATGGTAGAATCTTGACCCACAATTAACATGTCATCAACATAAAGCAAAAGAATAATAAATTTGCCATCCGGGAAATTTTTCACAAACACACAATGGTCCGAAGTGGTTTTAAAAAAACCATTATTCATCATGAAAGAGTCAAATTTTTTGTACCATTGCCGTGGAACTTGCTTGAGGCCATACAAACTTTTTTTCAATTTGCAAACAAATTTCTCTTTCCCTTTTTCCACAAAACCTTATGGTTGCTCCATGTAAATTTCTTCTTCAAGATCACCGTGAAGAAATGCGGTCTTCACATCAAGTTGTTCAACTTCAAGGTTCATACTTGCAGCCATGCCAAGTACAACCCGAATAGAAGACATCTTCACAACCGACGAGAAAATCTCGTCAAAGTCAATGCCTTTCTTTTGCCCAAAGCCTTTCACAACAAGACGTGCTTTGTACCTCAGATTCTTCCTATCATTCTTCAATTTGAAAACCCACTTATTTTTCAGAATTTTCCTCCCCTTAGGCAACTTCACTAAGTCATAGGTGTGATTTTCAAGTAAGGAGTTCATCTCCTCTTCCATGGCCTTTTTCCAATCACTTTTCTTTGCATGCTCAATTGCTTCTTGGTAGCTCTCCGGCTCCCCTTGATCAGAAATCAACACAAATTCATTGGGAGGATACTTTCTTGAAGGTTGTCGGTCCCTTGTAGATTTCCTCAACTCAAGTTGTGGTGGCGGCTCTTGAGTTGGATGCTCTTCCTCAATTTCTGGCTCAACTTCATTGGGATTAGCATCATTCTCTACATCTTCAATAGGTGGCTGCACATCTCCCCCATTTTCATCATCAACTGAAGATGAAGGAGATGGATCTATGTCAATGAGATCACTAGTTTTTGGCTCCGGTTGATCACCTTTGCCAAAGTCTTCAATTGTTTGGTCTTCAAGAAACACAACATCACGGCTTCGAATGACTTTCTTGTCGACCGGATCCCACAATCTATACCCGAACTCATCACGCCCATAGCCAAGAAAAATACATTGTCTTGACTTACTATCAAGCTTGGATCTCTCATCCTTTGGAATGTGAACAAAAGCTCGACAACCAAACACTCTCAAGTGCTCATAAGACACATCTTTGCCAATCCAAACTCTTTCAGGAACATCACCATTCAAAGGATAGTAAGGAGATAAATTGATCACATCAACCGCTGTACTCGTTGCCTCACCCCAAAAGGATCTTGGCAATTTAGCTTGTTAAAGCAAACACCTTGTTATTTCCACAATGGTGCGGTTCATCCTCTCGGCAACGCCATTTTGTTGAGGAGTCTTCTTAACTGTCTTTTGGTGCCGAATACCTTGGCTGCGACAATACTCATCAAATGGCCCAATGTATTCACCACCATTGTCTGTTCGGATGCACTTCAATTTCTGTCCTGTTTCTCTTTCAATCATGGCCTGAAAATGCTTAAATACTTCTAGAACTTAATCTTTAGTTTTTAGTAGAAAAGCCCAAACTTTCCTTGAATAATCATCAATGAAAGTAACAAAATAAAGTGCACCACCATGTGTTCTAACTTTTAAAGGACCACAAACATCCGAATGAATCAACTCCAAAACATTTTCTTTTCTAGAAGCAACATTTTTATGAAAAGAAACTCTATGTTGTTTACCCGCCAAACAATGAACACAAGTTTTAAGATGTGTACCTTTCAAACCGGGTAGAAGCTCTTTCTTGAACAAAACTTGCAACCCCTTTTCACTCATATGGCCAAGCCGCTTGTGCCATAATTCGGTAGAAGTATCATCTTCAAGTGCATTGACAACACCTTTACAAATTTTTCCTTGCATCGAATAAAGTGTATGAGTCTTCTTGCACTTAGCTACCACCAAAGAACCCTTTGTGAGCTTCCATATTCCATCACCAAATTTGTTGTTGAAGCCTTCATCATCTAGCTTCCCAGTAGAGATCAGATTGAGGCGAATGTCGGGAACATGCCTCACATCTTTAAGCAACAACTTGCAGCCCAAATTTGTTTCCAAGCAAACATCACCCACACCAATAATCTTGGACAAACCTTCATTACCCATTCGAACAGAACCATAATCTCCTGCAGTGTAGGTAGTGAAGAAATCAACTCGAGAAGTCACGTGAAAAGAAGCACCAGAATCAATCACCCAACTGCTCTCTTGGCCCACAAAATTGATACAATCATCTTCACAAACGACCATGAGATCATCGGTAGTAACTGTCGTTGTGTCTTCTTATTTCTTATCTACACTTTTGTCACGCCTTTTCTCCTTATTTTTGAGCTTTCGGCATTCTCGCTTCATGTGCCCTTTCTCATGACAATAGTAACACTCAATGTCTTTCTTTGAAAAAGAACCATCTTTTGATTTGTCACTATCACCCTCAATGAGTCCATACAAATCTTTACAAAATAATAGGTCATCTATTTTAGTTTGCCAAGTTACCCAATTGCTTCCATTGAAGCTAGACATACGACACACATTCCCCTCCATTGATTTACACAAATAAATAAACTCAAATAAACCGTAAGCTCTGATACCAGTTGTTAGGGAAAATCGATGATTCCCACAAGTAAATCAATCAATGGGAATAAAAACTAATGCGGAAAAATTAAATCAAAGGCAACACAAGAATTTTACGTGGTTCCCTCAATGTGAGGTACGTCAACGGGATCGAAATCCAATTCCATTATCAACCAAATAAGTTCCAAACGATTACAAACGAGACACTAATGGTCTCACAAAACCACCCTTAGGTGAATTTCAAATAATCACAAATAAAATAAGAGAAAAGACCTCACTAAATAGAAGAACCAAAATCTTCAGAACCAAAGTTGTAGAAGACCCAAAATAAGAAACCCAAATCAACTTCCATACAAAGAAACAAAAACTTGAACAAATCAAGCACTCTTGACAAATCTTCCCAATTGTCAATTCACTGGCACTATTACCGAAGCAGTATATCTCGTATGGCAGCCGCCGTCCACTTTTTGTGTGTTGAACAAAAATGATGCCCTTCTTACTTGGGAAAAACACCACCCATAATATATTGAATCTAGAGTTTTGTAATCAAACCCTAATTGTATCCAAATTGAATTGGGCCTCCACAAATATAATATATAAAAATATATTATACCTAAATCAAGCCAAATTAAAACTCTTTTTCCAAAACCAATTGGATCCACACTCCAATAAGGAGGTATACCCAACAAAAGATAGTTAAGTTTCATAAAATTTGTGATTTTATATGTATTTTGGAATGTGTTTAAAGGATATAATGTCTATTGTACTTTAATTTATGTTATTAAAATAAAATATAGTTTTTGCTATGTTGGGGCAAAATAGTTTTGTGGGTATAAACCAGAAGAGTTCAGCTTATTTTAAGTTTAAAGTTTTGTTTGTCAATTATATATTTTAGTTAAAAAAATAAAAAGTCACTATAAATTATTACATCATGCTCTTTACTTTTCTGTATATTTTTTCATAAAAAATTAAAAAATTATTAAAATAATATATTCTCAAATAAAATCTTCAATTTAAATTTAAAAAAATTTATTCGCAGAACCCACCGGATCTCCTCGTGATATGAACCGTTCACATTAAAAAGTGCAACATGAGGTTCTATTATTGGTTTTGTGCTTCTCTGTTTTGTAGCTTTCGTTTGGAAAATGTCTCGTAGCTCAAATTTTGTGGCTCAAAAGTGGCTCAAATGGCCAAAACGACGTCGTTTTGGCCATTTTTATGTTGTTCTGTACTCAAAACGACGTCGTTTTAAGCATTTGAGCCACTTTTGAGCCACAAAATTTGAGCTACGTAGCATTGTCGCTTTCGTTTTTTGTTTTAATTTTTAATTTTATTTTATTTTATTTTATGCACTTTGATGGGAGTTTCAACTTTGTTTTTGATATTGAGGAAAGGGAGAGGCTTCTCTTCAGTTCACATAATAGATTGGAGTATATTGTTAGGTTTGTAGAGTTTATCACGGGTCCCGTTTTAATAATCTGAACCGTTCAATATGTAGAACTCATTGAGTACTTCATGTATATAAAAAATCACGTTGATCGGATATTGGTAGATCCTTGATTAAAATACATTTTTGTTAACAATTTATTTTTAAAATCATATTTAATATTGACAAAAATGTGTTCCAATTAAGGAGTTACCGATATCTGATCAACGTGATTTTTAACAAGTATGAAGTACTTGACGAGCTCTACACATTCAGCGATTTAGATTATCAAAATAGGACTAGTTATGGACTCCACAGGCCGAACAACAAGCTTCCGTCCACTATGTGGACTAGAGAGAAGCCTCTCTCTTGAGGAAATTATCTTTTAAAATCGGTGGTGCTACATGTATCAATTGGTATACTAATTAGTGTACCAACATATTTATAACATTGTCATTTTAAAATTATGACTCTACCCATTACCGAAAAAAAATATATTACTAAAAAATTGACCAATGCTAAGGATACAAAAAAATATTACCAAAAATGCTAGGGATACAAAAAAATTTTAACAAAAAATTGACCAAATACTCACATTGGTATAAAAAATCAAACTCACATGGGTGTGGGATAGACACTCACATAGTGTGTTTAGTAAAAAAATTGATAAAAAATTTGGTATTTCTAATATTTTTTATTATGATTTAAGTGGGATTTTAAATGAAAGATTCTACAAATTCAGAAGAAAAAAAATAAATAAATTTGAAGTGTAACTTAAGGGTTATTTAAAATATGGATTGTCCTTCGTGATTATGAAAATTGCATTATGCCCCTTTAAGTTTTTAATTGTATAACGAACTACTCATTTTATTAATAAATTATCAAGTCAATTAATAATTTAATACTATCATAAATATATTTCAATTAATAATTTAGGTAATTTTATTATTGTATAAAAGAGTAGTTAAAAATTTTATTTTTTCTATTAATTCTGTTTATACAGCAATATTTAGTTTATCGTTTTATTTTAAAAAAATATATTTCAATTAATATTTATAATTTATCCAAATTTAAATTTAATGGATAATAATTCATGAAATGACCCCACAACAAGAAAATTAAATTTATACTGAATTCTATGTCAATTTCTAAGTTTTTTGATTTCTTATACTTTTTCATTTAGAAAAGATCTGGACCTCTAAAATAGTGCATATGACATGTCATTATCTTCTCAATTGGCAAGGAAAACAAGATTCCTTTCAGGTCTATGGTACCAACACCAACAAACACAACAAAAAAACAAAAAAATAAGAAGGAAATTCAACATTAATTGAATTTACCCAACTTCAGCCCAACGACATGTACTATTAAAATCTGAATTTACAAAAAGGTGTGTTCTATATTAATAAGAAACGGGATGGTAGTGAATTTTATGAGTTCAAATAATACTTTACAGTTTAAATTTTGGACGAAAAGAAATGTGCTTCCTATTAATAAATAGGTAATGTAAACTACCTTGACTTGTGGTTAATGTTGACATTAGCCTAAGAAATTATTCACAAATAATATTAAATTTTATTTATTGATTGACGACTTACATATAATCTCTTCAGACTCGAACACAAAATAATGCCAAACATACCTCTATATTAATGCTAACATTAAATGTTTTTTTCTTTTTTCTTCTTTATCTTGGCACTCAATCTCTTGGTTTCTTGTCAACCTCTATTTTTTGCAATTATTTTAATCAAAATTTCAATCTTTTACTGTTGTGGAATAAAAAACTTAATATATATATATATATATATTTGGATAAGTGAAAAAAAAAAAATTATTGATAAAGATTATGAGCATAAGAAAATACTTTAGAAAAAAAGAAAAGAAAAGAAAAGAAAAGAAAATGTAATTGTGAGAGACAGCATCATAGCAAGATTGAAGGTTAGAGAGATTCCAACACAGACAAAAGCTAACAACGAAAGAAACACAAATGCTGTCCCAATCACAGCAACAACAAAGAACAAATTATAGGAATTGGTTAACACCTATGCTTACAGACTTTTTTTTGAGGCGTTTGAATTTTGAGTTAATTATCTAAAAATTTTATTTACAAATGTTGTGGTAACTTAGGTCCTATTTAAAATTTATTGAATCAATAAGTCTTATGTAGTAAAATTGAGAATATTATCAGTTTTTATCAATTTTGCATAGTAATATTTCAGATAATTGTTTCACTAACTGATGAAAAAAAACAGAGCATGAGATTAAACGTTTTACCCTTCTACTTATTGGTTTGAATCAACTATCCAATACGATTGAGAATATCAATAGTTTTTTTCAATTTTAAAACTGAGAACATTATCAATTTTTTTAATTTTAAAGTTTTTTTTTTTAAGTTTTGCACATCAATGTTTTATCATCATGTATAAATAAAAATAATAATAATTAATTTTGCACACAAAAATAATTCAATTTTTTCAAAAAAAAATAAAGTTTTTTTTATTATGATTTAAGTGGGATTTTAAATGAAAGATTCTACAAATTCAGAAGAAAAAAAAGAAGAAAAAAATGGTATCTCTAATATTTTTTATTATGATTTAAGTGGGATTTTAAATGAAAGATTCTACAAATTCAGAAGAAAAAAAGAAAAAAAAACTTTAAAATTTGAAGGGTAACTTTAGGATTGTTTAAAATATGGATTGCCTTTCGTGATTATGAAAATTGCATTATGCCTCTTTAAGTTTCTAATTGCATAACGAATTACTCATTTTATTAATAAATCATCAAGCTAATTAATAGTTTAATGCTATCATAAATATATTTCAATTAATAATTCATGTAATTTTATTGTTGTATAGGAGAGTAGTTAGGAATTTTATTTTTTCTATTAATTCTGTTTATACAACAATATTTAATTTATCATTTTATTTAAAAAAATATATATTTCAATTAATATTTATAATTTATCAAAATTTAAATTTAATGGACAGTATTTAATTTATGATATGACCCCACAACAAGAAAATTAAATTTATACTACTGCAAATTTGAAATTCTATGTCAATTTCCAAGTGTTTTGATTTCTTATAGTTTTTCATTTAGAAAAGATCTGGACCTCTAAAATAGTGCATATGACATGTCATTGTTAATTTTTTTTACAAAATTTCATTGCGGAAAACACTAGGCCTCTAATCTTCTCAATTGACAGGGAAAACAAGATTCGTTTTCAGGTCTATGGTACCAACACCAACAAACACAACAAAAAAACAAAAAAACAAAAAAAGAAGAAGAAGGAAATTCAACACTAATTGACTTTACCCAACTTCAGCTCAACGACATGTACAGTTTAATAAGAAACGGGATGGTAGCGGGTTTTATAAGTTCAAATAACACTTTACAGTTTAAATTTTGGACGGAAAAAAATGTGCTCCCTGTTAATAAATAGGTGATGTGAACTACCTTGACTTGCGGTTAATGTTGACATTAGCCGAAGAAATTATTCGCAAATAATATTAAATTTTATTTATTGATTGACAATTTACATATCCAACACAAAGTAATGCCAAACATACCTCTATATTAATGCTAGCATTAAATGTTTTTTCCTTTTTCTTCTTTATCTTGGCACTCAATCAAGGAGTCCGGATCCACTATCACCTTTGCCAGCGGCGGTCCTTGCGGCACCCCCAAAATGACGTTATTTTGGGAGAAAACTTCAAAAAAAAAATAAAATAAAAGCACAGAATCAGAGAAAAAGAGGGAAACAAGAAAGCAAAGGAAGAGGAAGAGAGAGGAGAATGGAAGGGAAGAAGAACCAAGAAAGCACAGAGATCGCTCCAACGAACAACGGTGAGCTCCGGTGGCGGCGGGGGAATCGACTGGAGAATTCGATTCTATAGATCTGAGTCTCTCTCTTTCTCTGCTCTTTTCTTTTTTCTTTTTTTTTTTTTTAAGTTATTGTTGTTAATGATGATGATGAAATTATATCAGTGTTCTTGGGTTTATATCAGTTTTAGTGAATCCCATTTATGTTGATTGGGTTTGTAGATCCCATTTATATCAATTATTGGGTTTATTTTTTGTATTCTTTGTGTTTTTGCTTCTTTCTCTCTCTCTCTCTCCCCGTTTTTTTTTCTTTTTTTCTGGGTCTGCTGTTGATGATGATTATGAAATTATTCTTTGTGTTCTTAAGAAAAATGGCCATTTTGGATGATGACCATTGCCATTTTGGATTGTCCAAATTATTCTGTGTATTCTTGGGAAATTATTCTTTGGATGACCATGGCCATTTTGGACGACGACAGAGCTTGTGTTTTTGGTAAGTCATGGTAGACACAAATAGCCATCTTCTTCCTTCTTTCTCTCTGATTCTGTGCTTTCTTTTTTTCTTTTTTTCTTTTTTTGAAATTTTCCCCCAAAACGACGTCGTTTTGGGGGTGGCGTAGGAACTGCCGCAGAGAAAGGCGACAGAGGATCCAAACTCCTCAAGAGTCTCAATCAATTGGTTTCTCGACAACCTCTCTTTTTTGCAATTATTTTAATCAAAATTTCAATCTTCAATAACGCTTGAGACCTCTAATTAGAGATGCCACTAGTGATGTGACAGTGGGTCCACCCACTGCCACAATGTGTGCTATGTCTTGTTTTTTTTTTTTTTTTTTTCATCTCACTAGTGGCGGATTTAGAGCTCAATATTTAGAGCTTTAAATCATTACTGTTTCAATCTTTTACTGTTGTGGAATAAAAAACTTAATATATATATATATATATATATTTGGATAAGTGAAAAAAAAAAATTATTGATAAAGATTATGAGCATAAGAAAATACTTTAGAAAAAAAGAAAAGAAAAGAAGATGTAATTGTGAGAGACAGCATCATAGCAAGATTAAAGGTTAGAGAGATTCCAACACAGACAAAAGCTAACAACAAAACAAACACAAATGCTGTCCCAATCACAGCAACAACAAAGAACAAATTATAGGAATTGGTTAACACCTGTACTTACAGACTTTTTTTTTTTTTTGAGGCCATTGAATTTTGAGTTAATTATCTAAAAATTTTATTTACAAATGTTATGATAACTTAGATCCTACTTAAAATTTATTAAGGCTTGGTTTGGCATATATTATAAAAGTCAAAAATTTAAAAAGTTACTCAAAAAATCAAAAAGTTAACACTATTCACTAAAAAAAAATATTAAAAAAATAATATTCACATAATAATACAAATCAAAAAAAATACAATTAACAAGGTATGACGTGATGGGCCCGTCAGTGACTGAGAAAAAAAAATAGGGAGTAAAATATTCATCAAATTGGATGGTAGAGCTGGGCCTGTGGGGGCCCACCATAGGTCCCGTTTTGGTAATCTGAACCGTTTAATATGTAGAAATCGTCTAGTAGTATTTGCCTATAAAAAATCACGTCTATCGGATATCGCTAAATATATGATCAAATCAGTTTTGTATAAAAATGGATGGTGTTATAGTTAACAGTTAACAAAAAAAACTAACACGATCAGATAGCTATCGATATCCAATCAAAGTGATTTTTTACAAGCATATAGTACTCGACGAGTTCTACATATTGAGCGGTTCCTATTAGTAAAACGGGACCCATGGTGGGCCCCCATGGGCCGAACAGAACCGACCAATTTATGCCCTAAAAGTAGCAAATCAATCTCCTACACACCCTCTACCGCGCTGCTTCCAACCGTACGGCCTACACTATTACTTTATTCCCCTATATACTTATTTATACAATTTTTTAATACACATTTTTTCATCAAAAAGTTAACCCAAACATCCATATTTTTTTCCGCAACTTTTTAGTCCAAAAAGTGCACTTATTTAGGATATTCCAAACAACCCCTTAAGTCCTATTTAGTAAAAATGAGAATATTATCATTTTTTATCAATTTTGCATAGTAATGTTTCAGATAATTGTTTCACTAACCGATGAAAAAAAAAACAAAGCATGAGATTAAACGTTTTACCCTTTTACTTATTGGTTTGAATCAACTATCCAATAAGATCAAGAACATCAACAGTTTGTTAGATAATGTCTCAATGGGACCACATAATTAAATGTGGTGTTATCATTTATAAGAAGCCTACAATTTAAGTGATTCAATTTAGTTAATAGGCTTAAGGGTATATGTGTTATGGACCTAATGTGTAGATACTAGTTGTTTAATTCCTATTTCTATGAGGGGCAGAAATAGAATTAAAACCAATAATGGTTAAAGTTGGTTTTCAGTTTTGAAACAATAAATAGACATTTATTGTTTCCTTTTGAACTTCCATAACGTTTCAGTTGAAAACCAATAAATAGAAATTAATACATATTGGTAACGTTTCAGTTTTGAAAACCAATTACAACCTTTAAAAGGTTATGGTCCCTATTCCTTCCCAGGTGGTAAAAACACTGCCATGTTTTCTAAATCCTCTCAAGGAGAAACATAAGGCACCAAAGGGGAAAGGATTAGAAGGCAATAACATAATCAACAACATCAGAGTTTATTGATAATCACGCTTCCGTTTAACCGTTCATCAATGGATTCAGGTATGCCATTTTGTCTTGATTTCTTGATGATACACAAGGTAAATGATCCGAAGTGTAAGGTTTATGTTCTGAAATTTATGTTTACAATTGGTATCAGAGCCAGCATATCATGTGTATTATCAGAATTGATATGCTTTATTCATTCTATTTAGTTTCCTGGAATCAGATTCTGAATTTTCTTATGGATGTAAATTCTGTTTTTTCCTGTTTTGTTCTGTGAAAATGGCAATCTGTTTTCTGGAATTGTAAAATGATTCGGTGGTCAGTTTGTTTTTTGGACCCGTCAATTCTATTTATATGTATGTATATAATTGGATTGCTGCAGATTATATAATATTTCGGGGTCACAAATTTGGAAATCTTTAAATTTAATGTAATTTCATACAACGTCTACAGAAATTTAATTTTCTAACATTCTCAATATAAGTCCATTCAAACAAGATGTCACAAAAGTGATCTCTCTTGTCTAGATTGTTTTATATGGAATGTTTTGATGTTCATGTCTGTGTATTCATGCGGGTATTTATCGGTCCAAAGACATGATTAATACTTGGCAGAATTACACACACATTTTGTGGTGATAAACATGTGCCAATTGTAAGGAAACCTAATGTGAATAATAAATCCATCAAAAGATAGATTTGTTATTTGACATAACTTATTGTCAATGTTTGATCATTACAACAAGAATACCACTTACAGTTAATATCACTACCCAAAGGCTTGGTATTAATGTTGTGCTAGGTATCTTGAGATGTTGTCATTAAATTAATTTATTTAGAGATTATCTGTTTGGTAACTTAATGTGAGCATAATTGTTTATTCCTTTTATCCTCTGGGGAGGCTCTAAAGACAACAACTTATATCTTAAATCGGTGCCAACTAAGCAGCTGCAAAAACACCTTATGAGCTTTGGGTTGGGCGAAAGCCTAGTCTAAAACATTTGCATGTGTGGGGGTGTCCTGCTGAGGCGAGGCCTTATAAACCTCATGAACGAAAATTGGACTCTAAAACCATTAGCAGCTACTTTATTGGCTATGCCGAACGATCACGGGGTTACAAGTTTTATGATCCCACAAATAAGTCAATATTTGAGACGGGAATTGCAACATTTTTTGAGGATGTTGAGTTTGGGGGGAGATATCCAGTTAGAGACATTGTCTTTGAGGAGGAAGCAGGAGTAATCCCACTTCCTACTACTACTTTTGACCAATTACAGGTTCCTATACCTGTCATTGCTCGAGAAGTAATTTCGGATCCTCAACCAGACAATGTTGTTCAAGATAATATAGTTCAACCCCCATTCAAGATGAGGTAATTGTTCCTGAGGAACAAACTCTACAACCTCAAGAATCTGTGCCATTAAGGCGATCCACAAGAGAAATGAGATTTGCACTTTCAGATGATTATATTGTATATCTCCAGGAACATGAGGTAGAAAATGGAATGTTGAAAGATGATCCAATCAACTTTCGTCAAGCCATGGAAAGTCCCAACTCTCATAAGTGGATAGAAGCCATGAATGAAGAATATAAGTCTATGCAAGACAATAAAGTTTGGGAACTTGTCTCATTACCAGTTGGTGCGAAGCCCGTAGGTTGTAAATGGATATTTAAAACCAAAAGGGATTCAAATGGTAATGTGGAGAGGTATAAGGCACGTCTTGTAGCCAAAGGCTTTACTCAAAAAGAAGGAATTGACTTTAAAGAAACTTTCTCTCCAGTTTCTTCGAAAGATTCTTTTAGGACAATTATGGCGCTTGTTGCATATTTTGATCTTGAGTTGCATCAGATGGATGTCAAAACAGCTTTTCTTAATGGTGACATTAAAGAAACAATTTATATGGTGCAGCCAGAAAACTTTGTGTCAGGAGACCCAAAGAATATGGTTTGCAAATTGACTAAATCCATCTATGGACTCAAACAAGCTTCTCGTCAGTGGTACTTCAAATTTCATCAAGTTCTCACTTCGTATGGTTTTGAAACTAACGTTGTTGATGAATGTGTGTATCACAAGTTCAGTGGGAGTAAACACATATTTTTGGTTTTATATGTTGACGACATATTGCTTGCCACAAACGATATAAACTTATTGCATGACACCAAGAGATTTCTATCTAAGAATTTTGAAATGAAAGATCTTGGTGATGCTTCCTTTGTATTAGGAATCGAAATACATCGAGATCGTTCTCGGGGTATTCTGGGATTATCACAAAGGAGCTATATCGAAAAAGTACTCATTAGATTTGGCATGCAAAATTGTAAATCAGGTGAAACCCGATTGCTAAGGGAGACAAGTTTAGTCTCAGCCAATGCCCGAAGAACAGTCTTGAAATTCAAGAAATGCAGAAGATTCCTTATGCCTCGGCTGTAGGGAGTCTAATGTATGCTCAAGTATGTACGCGTCCGGATATTGCGCTCATAGTTGGCATGTTAGGCAGATATTTAAGTAATCCTGGCATGGATCATTGGAAAGCAGTCAAGCGTGTTATGCGATATTTACAGAGAACAAAGGAATATATGCTCACATATAGGAGATCGGATAAGTTAGAGGTCATTGGATATTCCGACTCCGATTTTGCTGGATGCCAAGACAGTAGGAAATCCACATCAGGCTATATTTATCTGTTAGCTGGCGGAGCAATTTCTTAGAGGTCTGCAAAGCAGACGCTCATAGCTTCATCCACCATGGCTGCAGAGTTTGTAGCATGTTATGAGGCATCAAACCAAGGGATATGGCTGCGGAATTTTGTCACTGGGTTGCGTATTTTGGAAGGCACTAAAAGACCACTTAAGATATATTGTGACAATAAGTCTGCAGTTTTATATTCCAATAACAACAGGAGCTCGACAAAATCAAAGCATATTGATATCAAGTTCCTAGTTGTAAAAGAAAGAGTGCAGAGTGGACAGATTTCCATAGAGCACATTGGGACAAACTCCATGATAGCGGATCCACTTACGAAGGGACTACCACCCAAGGTCTTTCATGAGCACACTGCTCAGATGGGTGTTGTTCTATTTGAGAACATTCTGGTTTAGTGGGAGTTTGTATTTATATTACTGCTTTATGTCAGCCTTGAGTTTTATCTATGTAATTAGATTAATTTCTGCAGAAATGAAATATTCAGTTTATTACGTTCTGTTACGTATTGTGAAGTATTGATCTCAATAAAGTTAAGTAGGACCAGTTGGAAATAGGCATGTATGGATCACATCACATGTAATTTCCATGCTACGCATCCATGATTGATCTATGTCATTTAGCTGTATTAGTATACGTGACCATTGGTGGGTCGAGTTACGATTGATGTAACGAAGACTGCTTTGATCCTATATTAATATAATTAATGGACAAGATTGTTTGGATACCCTCAAGTTATGATAACAAATTTCTGAGCTCACTAAAGTTAAGCACATTTTTCAGGATACATATGTGGTCCAGTGGGAGATTGTTAGATAATGTCTCAATGGGACCACATAATTAAATGTGGTGTTATCATTTATAAGAAGCCTACAATTTAAGTGATTCAATTTAGTTAATAGGCTTAAGGGTATATGTGTTATGGACCTAATGTGTAGATACTAGTTGTTTAATTCCTATTTCTATGAGGGGCAGAAATAGAATTAAAACCAATAATGGTTAAAGTTGGTTTTCAGTTTTGAAACAATAAATAGACATTTATTGTTTCCTTTTGAACTTCCATAACGTTTCAGTTGAAAACCAATAAATAGAAATTAATACATATTGGTAACGTTTCAGTTTTGAAAACCAATTACAACATTTAAAAGGTTATGGTCCCTATTCCTTCCCAGGTGGTAAAAACACTGCCATGTTTTCTAAATCCTCTCAAGGAGAAACATAAGGCACCAAAGGGGAAAGGATTAGAAGGCAATAACATAATCAATAATATCAGAGTTTATTGATAATCACGCTTCCGTTTAACCGTTCATCAATGGATTCAGGTATGTCATTTTGTCTTGATTTCTTGATGATACACATGGTAAATGATCCGAAGTGTAAGGTTTATGTTCTGAAATTTATGTTTACACAGTTTTTTCCAATTTTAGAACTAAGAACATTATCAATTTTTTCATTTTTAAAGTTTTTTTTTTATTTTTATTTTTTTTTTTAAGTTTTGCGCATCAATGTTCTATCATCATATATAAATAAATAAATAAATTTAATTTTGCACACAAAATAATTCAATTTTTTCAATTTTTTTTTTTTTTTTTTTTTTTTGCACATAATTTTTTTAGTTTTTTCAATTGAAAGTTGATATTTTAAAGTTTTGAAAATCAAAATAAATGTCAAATCATCATATTCTTTTATAAATAATCATAAATAATAAACAATCATTGTTTGAAAGACAATTTCAACTATTAAAAATTTAATAGGATTTAAAAGTTCAAAAAATCTTAATTAAGACTTAATAAAATATAAGTTTATAAATTAAAACTTATAGGTAAATGCCCCTCAAATTTTCGACTTACTATTGTAGAGTTAATTCTCCAATACCTATCATCTTCCACAAATTGTAAGTATTGAACACCTAATAGACATTATAGCAAGAGTCGAACATATAACTTATGCCTCAAAGTTTGCTCCTTAATCAATGGACTAGCCATGCGAGTTAACATACAAAAGTTCACTATGCCAAATTATAGATATATAAAATCAGCTCCCTAAATTCCATGCTCCAAATGTTTTACCAAATAATTTGCCAAATTATGAAGTTTTTCTCATAATTGTTTTGTTTTTTATCTTCTTGTGTAACTTTTTATTACTGATGTATTTTGTGTACCTCTTGTGCTATGTTTTTACTTCAATCAATTTATTTTCTGTGCATATGGAAAAAAAACAAAAAACAAAACACGAAATGGTGGAGTAACACTTGCATATCTGGCTACAAGGGGTAAACATTTATTACATTGCAAATCAAGAAGTTTTAATATGATTTTAATACACATTTGCATCAGTTTCCCAAGGAGCCACTAATTTAAATTTAGATTTATCATAACTGATAGAGAACCATTCTTATCCACCTTCCAAAAGATCGTCGCGTGACCGGTGTCTCTCGTCGGCTCATAGGCATGCCAAGATGCAAAGTATGTCCCCCATATAGTTGCACAATAGTAAATATCATTCACTGTGGCACTCCACTGATAATCTTCACCAACCTTGAGTGTAAGTCCAATAACACTGTTTCCATTAGCCTTGCAATTGATGTTCAATGGTGATGAATCCTTAGGCATGTCACTAATGATGTGAACGATGGACGTGCTAAAAGCTATGTCGATGCAAAAAAAACATGAAATGAGAGCAAGGACAAGAGGGAAGCGAAAGATAGTAGCCATTTTTTTTATGTGGGGTTGTTTGCGAGTTGTTGTTAGCTACGTGCTAGTAATATAGAGGACAAGGGAGAGAAATTTAGGCAAGTATGAATACAAGGAAACCTAATTAATAGTACTTCAAAAGAAAGAAAATAAAAGTTAATAGAGAGGATTCAAATCTGATGTTTATAGTAACCTTACATTATTATAATTATCTTTACTATATATATTTGAGCATTGTTATTCAAATTTGAAAATTATACTTATTTTTTAAATTTAATAATGTGACAATCAATTAGAATATTCAAGACAACACTCTCTCTCGTATCTTCTCTAATCATCAATAAATCAACTTATGATGTGACATAATTTTAGAAATTTTAAGTTTTTGTAATGGGTGGGGTCATAGTTTTAAAATGACAATGTTATAATTATGTTGGTACACTAATTAATATATCAATTGGTATATGTAGTATCACCAAAAAACAAACATACTTAGAGATCCCAAATAAATTATCAAATATTTTATTAAAAATTTATATGGGTGTGGGACTCACGTGGGTCCCATGTGATGTGGACCCCACACCGAAGTAAATATTATGTAGAAGAAAAATGCTAGATATGTCAAAAATTTTATCAAATATTTCACATGGATGTGGGACTCACATGATGTGGGTCTTACATCCATGTGAGATATTTGGTAAAAAAAATTTGATAAAATTCTAAAATCTCTAACATTACTTTATATAGAATATTTAATAATTTATTTAGAATTCCTAATATTACTCTTGCAAAAAAAAATCGATGCAGTCAACTCTTTAAATTCCATATCAGTGGAACTTTTAAATTTTAATTATATATTTATGGAAAAAAAAATAATTTAATTTTTTAATATTATAAAATATATCATTAATTTGAAAATGATTTTTTTTTTTTAAATGAAATTATCTCGTGCCTTTTTCCAAGAGTCTGTTTTCTGAGTCTAGATCCTCTATGGTGTATGTATGGTACGTTTAGGTGCATGAAAAAAATAAATAAATAAAATTTCCTCTTTTAAGAGCTTCGTTAATATCCATCCCCGGGCGGATTCAGATCTTACATATCTTCCCTCTCGTATCCAATAGAACTTTCAACAAGGTTACAGACTACTAAATTCTTATCACTAACATCACTATTAATGATGTTAATGATAAGTAAAAAATAAATAAATAAATAAATAAAATAAAACTAAGACACAAAATACATGTGACAGTAGGTGGGACTCACTGCCACATAATTAAAGCAACCACTAATTAGTAGTCTGATGTGACAGTGGATGGGACCCACTGTCACATAATTAAAGCAACCACTAATTAGTAGTCTGCATCATTTTTCATAGAACTTTTAATCTCATCCGTTTGCTTTAAATCTAGGACGATCAGTGGCTGCAATAGAATCACGTCCGCATCGGGAGATGGTTTTAGTCGTACGACATCGTTTTAATCTCATCGTGTGTGATATTTGACCATTTATTTAATAAAAAATTTAAAATTTATAACATTTTTTTTTTTTTTTTTTTTTGTGTCCTTTCAAACCGTTGGTTTGGATCATCAACCTACTAATTTTACAAAAAAAAAAGCTTGGGTTCTCTTTTTTTGAAAATTTCCACAATCTCCTTTAAATTTCAATCATTCATGTATATATGGGATCTATTCATATATGCATGGAGCCTATATCATCAATTATTGAGATCCAAAGAGAGTTGTAAGCGTCGCAAAAAAAGGAATCTCAATCATTATTATTATTATTTTACTTTATGCACTTGTTTTTGGCATTAAAAAAAAAAACTACCTTCTAAATTTTCTTATAAATAAGGCGTCGTTTGGGAACATGTTATTTTAATAATTTTTTATTTTTTACAAAAAAATGTATAGAAAAGTAGAGAGAGTGATATGACACCTTATAGTGACTTTTTAATTTTTTGACTAAAATTAAGGGCAAGTTTGTGATCTTTCAAAAAAGATAAAAAGACAAAAAGTTACTCAAAAAGTTAAAAAGTTAAAACTATTCATCAAAAGTCAACAATTACGGCTGCACAACTCCCAATTCGAATTTTTCGCTACAAATCAATTTTTACAATTTTTTATTACACATTTTTCCATAAAAAGTCAAAAAGTTAACCCAAACATCCATATTTTCAACCTCAATTTTTTAGTCCAAAAAGACAAAAAGTGCACTAATTTAGGACACCTCAAACAACCCCTAAAAGTTACCAAACGATACCTAAATTTCCTTAAAAAAAACCATTATGATAAAGAAACACTAATTAGTAATCATTAAAATACAGAGGGTGTTTGGCAAGAAAATTTTAATTTTTTTAGGTTAAAATTCATAAAAAGACAAAATAGACTAAAATAGCTAATAAAACAAAATGTCACATTAAATCTATAATCATTTCACTTTTTCTCTCACAAATATCACATCCAATTATAAAAAAATTCAATCATCTTTCCAAACACAAAAAATTTAACCTACTAAAATAGCTAAAAATTAAAATAGTCTACTAAAATAACAACTTCACAAACATCCACTTAGTAAAACATCCACAAAAGAATTCAGTGTTAAGTAATAAATAAAAATAGAGTAATGTTGCCAATTAGCATACTAATTAAGACATAAAATATACATGTGAATTTTATCACTTACCATGTTCCTGCTTAGTATTGTATATAGTTGGTGTGTTAGTTTATGCACTAATTAATGCTCCTATCATCTATACTATTATATATGTGAGCATTTAGATTGGTTTCTTAAAATTTTGTCTAACTTTATACTAAAATGTCCAGTTATCTATTTAAAAAAAAAAAAAAAGGCTAGAGAAAAGAATGAGCCAAAACTTAAATTCAAGACCACAAATTTGATAGGAAAGACTCTTATCACTTAAGATTACAACCAATATATGTTAAATATTTTATTTTATTTTTATTTATTTAACTTGCACACACATCGTTTGTGTCAACCGTTAGTTTTTAGGGTTAATTACACTAATAGTCCCTATAGTTTGGGACTTGTGTCACTTTGGTCCATGACTTTTCAAATGTGACACATTTGACCCTGAATTTTGAATATTGTTCCAAATAAGGACAATTGAAAATATCATTAGATTTTTCAAGGGTAAAATCGTCAATTTGATAAAATATAAATTAAGTTGACAAAAATAAATGTTAAAAAAATATTTTTAATTTTTTTAAAATTATTTTTATCCACCAATGATAAAATTATGTAAAATTAATAAAAATTACATGATTAATTTTTTTAAATTAATTTTACATGATTATCATCCAAACACATAATAAAAATTAATTTGGTAAAAAAAATAAATAAAATGTCTAAAAGATTTATCAATTTTACATAATTTTATTTTTAGTAGGTAGAAATAATTTTTAAAAATTCAAAAATATTTGTTTGACATTTATTTTTGTCAAATTAGTTTATATTTTATCAAATTGACAATTTTACCCTTGAAAAATCTAATTATATATTCAATTGTCCTTATTTGGAACAAGATTCAAACTTCAGGGTCAAATGTGTCACAATTGAAAAGTCATAGACCAAAGTGACACAAGCCCCAAACTATAGGGACTATTTGTGTAATTTGCCCTAGTTTTTAATAAAGATATCAAACAAACATTTACTGTATTATGCACTTACAAATGTATACAAATAGGAAGAAGATTATGTCCAGTCCAGCTTTTAAAATGGAGGATGTTGTTTGAACTTGTAAAACCCACCATATAAGTTATCATAATTACTATAGGTTGGGTCAAATCAAGCCGGCAATTAGTTATTTCGGGGTCTAGGCCTACAAATACCGTGATGACATTTCAGAGCATCTTTTTTTTTTTTCTTGATCAAAAATAAATAATTATTTATTTATTTAATTTTTTTTTTTTTTTGGGATAAGTAAGTTCTACTAATAAGGTTTCCTTGATCACTTGCCTAAATTTCTCGCTCTTGCCCTATATATTGGGGCTGTTTAGGAAGTGACGTTTCAGCCTAATTTAGGCCAAAATCTATATACAAAAAAATTAAAATAGGTTCAAATAGTAAATAAGATAAAATATCACATTAAATTCATACTCCCTCCGTCCCAAAATATTAGTCCTTTATTTCATTTTTTATTGTCCCAAAATATTAGTCTCTCTTCAAAAATCAAGTACAAAAATAATATAAATTTCTTATTTTGCCCTTCTTTTAAATTAATAAACAATATAAAAAGTACAATTATGCATTGATATTCCCAAAAAATGTACTATCAAAAGGATAATTTTGGAAAATCAACTTTTTTCAAATGCAATAATTGTACTACCAAAAAAAGTTAGATTCCCCAAAAGGGACCATTATTTTGGGACGGAGGGAGTAATTATTTTATTTTTTTTTTTATAAATATCACATCTAATTAAAAAAATCTAATTATCTTTCTAAATACAAAAATTTTAACCTATTAAAATAGTTAAAAACTAAATTAATCTATTAAAAAACACTCACATTACTAGCAAATGATAGCTAACGACAACTCACAAACAAATAATACCCCCTAACCAAAAAAAAGAATGAAAAAAAAGGCTACTATCTTTTGCTTCCCTCTGGTCCTCGTTGTCAGTGTCATTTCATGCTCCTTTTGCATCGACATAGTATTTAGCACATGGAACATTCACATCATTATTGATATGCCTGAAGATTCATCACCATTAGAGGTGACAATACTGACACAAGCCTATTAATCCATTCATATCCGCTGGCAAGTGTGGGGATAGAATTATTCAACCTACGAAAATCGACAAATTTGAATTGACCGTGTCTATTTAAGTGGTTTTGCAGAATTATTGGCGTTGGATGTGATTTAAGATTTTTTTGTTTTGTGAGCTATGGATGAATTGTGAGTTTTATGTGTATCTACACTCACCTATTTGTATATAATTTTTTTTTTTAAATCTAGATTATCAGATTTTTTTTTATGAGTTTTATAAGTGTATAACTTTAATATTTTCTTCTTTTACTCACTTTAATTTGATTATCAAAGATGTTGATTCTAATATTATAATATTATAATAATATCACACACTGCCTCGTTTAAAATACTTATTATTCAATTAGAATTTTTTCAAGTTTTTACAAATTTAGTTATGTGATTTTTTATTCTATGTTAGTTTTTATTTAATTTTTATTCTAATTTTTTGTAATCTAGTTTTAATGGAAGATAGTGTTAAATCTTCCACAATCAATAATATTTTTAAAATGAAAAAAAAAAAGCCAAAAAATAATTTTTTTTTACAAAAAACTCCACACATTTGCAAATTTTATCCGCATAAACCACATTGTGGACGATTACAGGTTCAATTTTCTCCAAATCACAAATATACAAACAGATCCAAGCTGCAAACTAAACCATGAAAAATCAATCTGCAAACACCCTAACTCGCAACATATGAATTTCAACCCGCCTTGATAGCCGTGCGGGTCATAATCAGATAACCGATTAACTATGCGGGTCAAAACGGGTTGTAGATGGGCGCTTGTAAAAAAAAATGACCCACCACCCTGCTTAGTTCGAGTTTCTGACCCTGCCCAGTTCCGGGCATAAACATAGGAGAAACAACTACCTACAATATGTTACTTTTGTATAATTGTTATTTATTATTCAATAATAGTAAACACAGCTAATATTTTAGTAAATTCAATATTTGTAAAAAAAACTCCTAAAACATATTTGATTTGCTTTCCAAAATCTATTTTCAATTTTGTTTCTAAAAAATTAAAAGAAAATTAGTTTAGCTAAAAATTGAAAAAAAAGTTTGCCAAATTAGTTTCTATTTCTTAATTTGAAAAATAAATTCAAAAAATAAACCAATCATAGCCAATGTTTCACCCCTCTGTCTCCCTCTCTCCTCTTATTTTATGTGTTGGCCTGCATTTTTATTGATTTTGATTTTATCCTTTTTGGATTGTGTCAATTTTGTTTTTTTGTTTGTTTATTTTTCCACCCTTGTATAATCATGGGTGATGTCAGCTTGCACAATAAAGGGTTTTTATTTTTTTGGTGAAATATGTGATTGTATACTAAGGTCTTGTTTGAAAATATATTTTTTGAATTTTTTTATTTTTTTGACTAAAATATGAAATGAAA
This sequence comes from Camellia japonica, assembly GCA_030407325.1. NCBI lineage: Eukaryota > Viridiplantae > Streptophyta > Magnoliopsida > Ericales > Theaceae > Camellia > Camellia japonica. The sequence goes on along the minus strand of JAPPVO010000036.1, from coordinate 29,733,558 downwards.
AAAAAAAATTTAATACACTTAGAATAAATTTTTTTATTTTTTACAAAAAAAATATGCAAATATTCGACTTTTTAGTATTTGTTGACTTTTTGACATTTTTAATGATTTTTTTACTTTTAGACTATGTTCACACTTGCCAAATGAGGCATAAGTGTATGCAATTCTCTATAAGGGATCGTTTGGTATTTGAGTTGGGGCTAAAAAATCACAAAAAGTCAAAAAATCACAAAAGCACAAAAGGACAAAAATCACAAAAAGACAAAAAAAAAAATTTGCCATTCCCAAATTAAAATGTCAAAAAAGTCAAAAAATCAACTAAAAAAATCATTGCCAAACGAGCACTAAATATTTTTTGACATTTTGTTTTTATTAGTCCATTTCGTAAATGTGTGGATTTGGGTTTAGTTGTTTTAATACTTAATCCTTTTTCAATCTATCCAAACCTACCTGTTTGAGACCTCTAGTTGTCAAAAAAAAAAATTAAAAATTATTAAATATTTTAAAAAAACCTAAATTTAAAAACTATTTAAAAAAAAAAAGAAAGATGAAGTAAATAAGTTAGTTGAGTTCCTTTGTCAAACCCGTATTCAATTCAACTCAATCCGTTTTTACCCATTTATTAAATAGGCGAATTTGAGTTGAATTAGTTTAAATACATAATCTGTTTTAACCCGTCCAAACCTAGCCATTTGCCACCTCCAATCACCATTGAACATCAATTGCAAGGCTAGTGGATTCAATATTATTGAACATCCACTCAAGTTTGGTGAAGATTATAGAAGGATTGCCACAGTGAATGATATTTACTATTGCAAAACTAGATGGGGGAGATTCTTTGCATCTTGGCATGTCTATGACCCCAAGAGAGACAGCGGTCATGCGACAATCTTTTGGAAGGTGGGTAAGGATGGTTTCTCTCTCAGTTGGTATAAATGTAGTTGGAAATTAGAGGCTAGCAGAGAAACTGAACATTCTTGAAAGTGTGTACAAATCATATTAAACTTCTTAATTTGCAATATAATAAGTGAGCCCAAGGATACTCTATCCACAAATAATCTTGTCTCCCTATTCTAAATCACTCACAACCATTAGATATGTGTTGAGATTTTCACATCTTGGGATTCTCATATAATCCAATGGTTATGAGTGATTTGGTACAGGGGACAGGGTTATTTGGGGACTGAAAATCCTTACTGAATAAGTGCTTGCCCACATAACCAGACATAATTACAAGGAAAATGTTTGCCTCGTTACTTATTTGTTCACTATTATAAATTTGTTGATGTGAAAATAGAGTACGAGAAGTACCCAAAATAGATCAATAAAAAGCAACAAGACAATATGAGAAAACTTCATAATTTGGCAAATTATTTTGTGTTTTGTTGATATAGTGGTATTTGGGGAACAATTGAAAAAATTCAATTACGAGAAGTTTGGGGTAAAACATTTGGAGCATGGAATTTAAGTAGCTGATTTTACACCTACAGTTTGGCAAACTAAAACTTTTGCATGTTAACTTGCATGGGTAGTCCACTGATTAAGGGGCAAACTCTAAGGCGAGCCACAAATTAAGGTATTTTAGATTCAACATTAGTATCTATTGGTGTTAATCAATATCTTTAATTTATGAAGAATAGTAGATATTCAGAGTTTACTCTAGAAGGATAAGTCCAAAATCCAATGTTTCGCTTGAATAGGTTCCCCAAGAAGAAAAAAAAAAAAGTCTATCAGTGTAGGTGTAAACCAATACCTATAATTTGTTGTTTGCTGTTGCTGTGATTGGGGCAGCATTTTGTGTTTCTTTTTGTTGTTACTTTTGTTCGTGGTTGGAATCTCTCCAACCTTCAATTTTGCTATGATGATGTCTCTCACATGTCCATTTTCTTTTGTTTTTCTAATGTATTTTCTTGTACTTTTAATCTTTATTAATATTTTTTTGTTTTCGCTAATTCAAAAGAAAAGAAAAAAACAAAAAAACAAAGGGTATGTTTGGTTTGAGTTTGGGAGATGAGTTTTAGAGATAAAAAGTACGAAAAGTTGTTTGGTTTGGTTTTTTTCAAAAGATGTTTTGAAAAATTATTTTGAGAGAGAGTTTTGGAAAAGTGATTGATTTGATGTGTGTAAGAGAGAAATTTGTCTGAAAAACTTGTAAACCAAACAAGTCTTGGGAAAAAATTTTGGGAAACACAAACCAAACAAGCCCAAAATTTTTTATTCCACAATGGTTTGAAATTTTGATTAAATTACTTGGAAAAAATAGAGGTTGACACAGATTTTTTTTTTTTGGTTTTTGTTTTTGTTTTTGATAAGGAAACCTAGAGATTAAGTGCCAAGATTAAGGCGAAAAAAGGAAAAAATTTAATGATAGCATCAATATAAATGTCTATTTGTGGTGCCTCTATTTACACACTACATTTGGTTTCAAGGCACACTACTACTCAGTTCACATATTTAATAATTTGAAAAAACATAATTTTTCTCGACACACACCACAACGTTCTATTTTTGTCCTTAGTCCCACATCACTTAGTACACACCTCAAATTCAAATTAAAAAAAAAAAAAAAAAACCTGACTGTTAGACATAATTTTTACCCCAGCCCTCCTCCCCCTCTAAGCCCACGAAGACCCTCTTCCTCACTGACTACTGGCCTGAAGCTAGAGAGAAAGAGAGAGAGAGAGAGAGAGAAAAAACAGATGTCTCTGATTCCATATTCGATCCACAAGCTCTGATTTTTCTACACAAATTTGTTTGGTTACTCAGAAAACTCTAATGAGTCTGTCTCAATTCATCCAATCCATTGATTAGCAACAAGAATTGTACCCAGAATATGAAGATTTCGCAATTCTTCCATTCTTTGCTATGTTCTTCTCATCTGTTCGTTTCTTTCTCGACAGATTTATATTCGAAGTACTATATATATATATATATAAGTTGTATAATCACACATGATTCAAATTGGGTCTTTGATTGTATCGCTGCATTTGAAATTTAGATCGTTCCATACACACAAAAAAAAAAGCTAAAAGATTAAATTTTGTGTTTCAAATATATAGTTATGAATGTTTTTTTCATATGGGTCAGTCTTCATAGCATTTGCTCTGTTCTTCCCAGCAGTGGTGGCTGGGGTTAGGGTTTGGATGTGTATTCAACTAAGGTGTGTATTCAATTGTGGTCATTTTGGTCATTTTAAATAAGGTCATTATTGTAATAAAAAATAATTAATTAATGATGAGTTTTGAGACTAAATATGATGTGTAAATAGAGGCACCCGTCTATTTGACGTCACTTTGTATTGGAGTCTTAAAGGAATAATGTACAAGATGTAAATAGTATATTAAAGTATAAAAAATAATTAATTAATGATGTGTTTTGAGACTAAATATAATGTGTAAATAGAGGCACCCGTCTATTTGACGTCACTTTGTATTGGAGTCTTAAAGAAATAATGTACAAGATGTAAATAGTACATTAAAGTATAAAAAATTAGAGTATTAAAGTATTACTCTAAGATTATTGAATTCACATTTTGCATTTATTAATATAGAATAAACCTTTTGTAAGTTCAAATTCTAATAGTTCATATTACGAGTGAGCAGTGGATATTTCGATTCATCCAAACCAATCGAATCGAACCGATCCTCTACATTTTAGGGGGATGCGTGATGACGAACGGATGGTTGCAGATTGATTTTTTTCAATCCACTTAGTTTTGGACGGATGTCGGAATTGAAGTTTCTTTGACCGCAACCGAACCGCCAAACCGCGAGTACCCCTAGTAATTTGTAAGACTTTGTGTTTTCAATTGAAAAAGTGTTCAGATATTCTGTTGTATTTTCAATTTGGAAATCTTTTTATCAAATAGCTAGGGTTGATATTTGGTATTTTTGTGTGAAAAATATAAGAATTAATTTTGTCATTTTTTAAAAAAATCAAATTAAATAATTTTTGAATAAAAAAAAAAGTAATGAAATAGTTTTGAGAATGTATGATTTTCTTATATATATTTATCATTGGTATTTGACAATTTACTTGATAATCTTTTAGTTATGTTGAGTTGAATTATTATTCCAAAAAAAAAATATTGACAAGTTGTTATATTATGTTCAAAATTTGTAAAAATTTAACCGGTAAACCGATTCGCATACATCCGTCAATTCCCTAATCCGTTCAATCTTCTAAATCAGCAGTATAACGCAGCGGAATAAAAATTATGGTCATACCTTTTCTGCAGAGTCTGAATAGAAAGGATCTCGTGGGTAAATCACGTGCTTCCTGAATCTAACCAGTCAACCCAGCAGTGGGGTGATATTACAACAGTGAATATCACCCACACAAATCACAGTGCAAACGGCTTTGATCGTTGTTTTTGGGAGAGAGTCAGAATATGGGAAATTTCTCTCTCTTTAGACTTGACAGGAGGGTCTCAATTTATACATGTATAGGGGAGAGAGGAAAAGCCTCCAGCCTTTATGGCTGGTCATTAATGCGCCATTAACCTCTACAATAAAGGCAAGAGTTACAAACCCCATAATGCAGGAGTTACAAACCCCATCAATGAGGAGTTACAAACCCCATTAATGCAGGAGTTACAGTTATAAATTCAAAGCATTGAAATGGTCATGCCACATGGGCGCCCATTTCTAACATCTCCCACTCGCACATAAGTTGGCATGACACTGCCACATCTCTATCTCAATCTCCCCAAAAATGAACAATCTCATACTAGCCAATGCACCGTGCGACCGCTGAGAACACCTGCATGTGGGAGTTCTATACTAGAAACTCAATATGAGTCAACATAGAGACATCAACCCAAAAAACAGAAAATAGTGTCTCATGTACCCAGACCCATCTGGCTACATTGGTCCAAAAACATCTCTAATCCCTCAAAGAGTATGTTTGACTCTCCTAGGTCCCGCATTATATTCACACCCAATCAGCATCCTATAAAGAGCGATGTGAGTTGTCGACAGTGAATATAGAGCAAAGATGTAGAACTAGATGATCTTCCCTTCACCCTTATATCATTCAATTTGAAATTGACCGCTTTTCCAGTAATGTCCCTTAAAGCCGAATCATACATGACCGCAGGCAACATACCAAAGTAGCTGAACATCAACTCCTCATCTTATGACATAGTCAAAAGTCACAAAAAGCACAAAGTGAAGTCATTTAGGGAAAAAATGACTTTTAGGACTCACACGGTGAAGAAGCAGGGATCCATTCTTTCACCTCACTAACGGGTCGATAAGTACATGCAGTATGAATGCATGTTATAGTGGAGTTACTCTTCCAAAGAGTGATGTTAAACTCACACACTATACAGATCTTACTCTAGTCGCTTTTAAGCGCACAAGTCGCTTTCTAGCGTCTAACTCGAATTCTCTATTTGCTCGCCTCTCAGGCATCAAATGAGATCTCGCATCTGGCTATCCATAACAAGCACATCATGGAAAAGTGGGTACTCTCATATCCATGGTCGGTCTCTAACAAGACCTCATCTTGGCTCCAACCAAGGCGACATAGCTAGTGGATTATTTTGGCTTTTCTAATTGCTCCAAATACAATAAGCCACTAGTCTCATCCTTACTCGCTACCTAGCGCTAAGGGCGATTGCTCGTGTGAGTGAGCCAATCTTGCCTGCTAACATCAATTTAATTAGTTTTTTATGTATGTTAATTCACAAACCATTGCAAAAGGTAGTAAACATAAATGTGTAATAGAAACAAATATGAATACTAATGGCATAAATATCCCCAAAAAATATGAGTTCAACTGGATACACATAAAAAATATCACCACCTACGTAGTCCTAAAGCCCTAACATGAGTAAGATAAACATCTCTAGCAATGGGCTTAGTCAAAGGGTCTGCAACCATACGACTCGTAGGGATGTGCTCCAGGATCACTTCTTTCTGCACCAAAATGTCTCTGATAAAGTTGAACCTCATATCAATGTGTTTGGTTTTGCCGTGGTATTTAGGATCTTTAGCGTAAGCGAGTGCAGCCATGCTGTCACAATGGATAGTCACAGGGTCTGAAGTCTGTGTGACAACATCCAAATGCTAAAGGAATCTCCTCAACCACACGGCTTCCTGAACGGTGTGAACAAGCCACAAACTCAGCCTTCATAGTCGATAAGGCGATACAGGATTGCTTCTTACTGCTCCAAGAAATAGCACCATCGCTAAGCATGAAAGCATATCCTGAAGTAGACTTACGCTCATCTAGGTCTCATCCCCAGTCAGCATCACAATAGCCAACTAGATGTAGATCTGAACTCTGGTAGCAAAGTGTGTAATCTACAGTCCCTCTAAGATATCGTAATATCCTCTTAACTGCTTTCCAATGAGCTGGTCCTGGGTTGGATTGGTAACGACTTACCAATCCGACTGCATAACAAATGTCAGGACGTGTACACATCATAGCATACATCAAGCTTCCAACAACATTTGCATAGGGAACACGGGCCATCTTCTCATTTTCTTCTTGAGTCTTAGGACCCATATCAAGGCTTAGGCTCTTGCCTTTTGCAACAAGAGTGTCAATGGGTTTGCAGCTCTGCATCTGGAATCGCTCTACAATAGTCTTAATGTAAGTCTCTTGAGACAAACCAAGAAGTCTCCTAGTGCGATCTCTAAGGATCTTAACATTGAGCACATAGCTTGCCTCACCCATGTCCTTCATCTCAAATGTAGAGAACAACCACCTTTTAGTGGCGACAATCATCTCCTTGTCATTTTCAGCCATTAATATGTCATCTACATATAATGACAATATCACAAAAATATCCTTGGACCGCTTAACGTATACACAGTGATCTTCATCAATCATTGTAAACCCATTAGAAACAATGGCTCGATGAAATCTCAGATTCCACTGTCTGGATGATTGCTTTAAGCCATAAATAGATCGTTGAAGCTTGCAAACTTTGCGCTCCTGACCTACTGCCACAAAGCCTTCTAGTTGATCCATATAGATCTCTTCATCTAATTCTCCATTGAGAAATGCAGTCTTAACGTCCATCTGATATAGCTCTAAGTCCAACTGAGCTACTATGGCCAGGATTAGGCGAATAGAGGCAAACCTTACAACTGGTGAAAAAGTTTCCTTATAGTCCACACCCTCTCATTGGGTGTAACCTTTCGCCACTAGGCGAGCCTTATACCTTTCTATGGAACCATCCGTCTTGCGCTTGATTTTGAGAACCCATTTGTTCCCAATAGTCTTGCGCCCTGGCAGCAAATCAACCAAGTCCCAGACATGATTTTTCTTCATAGACTCTATTTCTTCAACCATTGCAGTACTCCATTCTTTACTAGCAGGGGATGAGAGAGCCTCTTTGAGATTCTTAGGCTCCATCTCATCACTCGGAGCAATCATGAATGCTTCCCCTTCAATCTCAAAACGACGACGGGGTATAGCTCCACGTTTGCTTCTACGTAGTTGAGAATCCTGAGAATCCTCATCCATTGGATCTAATCCATGGGCAGGTAGATCGCTCCCACTGTCCCTAGGAGCTTAAGGAATTATTTCCTCATTCTCTACTAGGCTACTAGGTGCACCTTCAAGTAGATCCTCCATCTCATAGAGTTCTACTTCTCTAGTTACCTCACCTCTGCTAGGGAAATCCTCCTCTAGGAAATCCACATCTCGTGACTCAATTTCAGTTACACTTCCATCCGGATGCTCCCCAACAAACACATAGCCCTTAGAATGCTCACTATAGCGAATGAAGATACACTTCTTTCCTCTAGGGCCCAACTTCCCAAACTTATGAGAAGCGTTGTGTCTGTAAGCTGCCGAACCCCAAGGCCGCAAATTGCCCAAATCAGGCTTTTTGCCAGTCCACATCTCGTATGGGGTGGAAGGAATTGATTTGGAGGGCACACGGTTAAGGACGTAGGCAGCAGTCAACAAAGCATCTCCCCAATAAGAAATTGGAAGATTAGCTTGCGCCATCATTGATCTAACCATGTCAAGCAATGTGCGATTCCTTCTCTCAGCTACACCATTTTGTTGCGGAGTCCTAAGAATTGTCAATTGCCTGATAACTCCTTTTTCCTCACAGAGCACTTTAAATTGCTCAGATAGATACTCACGTCCTCGGTCAGTCCTTAGAGCCTTAATGCTCTTGTCTAATTGATTCTCAACCTCATTAACATACCGTCTAAAGCAATCCAATGCTTCTGACTTGTGAGAAATCAAATAGACATGACCAAAACGCATGCAATCATCTATAAATGTGATGAAATAAGGGGCTCCATGCCTTGCCTTCACATTCATTGGTCCACATATATCAGAATGAATAAGTTGCAATGGGATAGATGCCCTTATGGCTTTCCCAAATGGTTCCCTTGTTGCCTTTCCAGCAAGACAGTGCTGACAAGTAGGCAAAGTGACTCTAGCGAGTGGGCCTAAAAGATTCTCTAGCCAATCTAGTCATTCTGTCTTGCCCTATGTGGCCTAATCTAGCATGTCATCTCATAGAATCATTATCACAAAAAGATGCAATATTAAAACAGAGCCATTGGAATTTTTATTAAGACTAGAATCATCCACATCCAAAACTAAAAAACCATCTAAAAGATAACCAAAACCATAAAAAATTGTTCCCAAATAAATGCTAACACCATTATTCTCAAAACAGAAACTAAAACCAAGGTTCATCATGCTAATAACTGAAACTAAGTTTCGCCAAATATCCGGAGCATAAAGAACATCATTAAGATACAAGGTGCGCCCTCGTCGCATTTCCAGCTTGAATGTGACAATGCCAAGCACCTCCACACTGGACTCGTTCCCTATGTAAACTTTTCTGCTCCCAGCAGGTACTCGGCGATACTCAACGAACCCTACTCTGTCCCTCGCGATGTGGTCTGTTGCTCCGGAGTCTACAATCCAAAAATGAGGAGAATGAGCAATTAATGCTTGACTAGACACAAAGCATTGAATGCGAGAAATTAAGTAAGGGAGTACCTTCTTCGGCTCAGGGCAATCCCGAGCGAAGTGTCCTTCTTTGTTACAGTTAAAGCATGTCAATTTAGCCTTTGCCTTCTTACCACCTCTCGTGCCCCTACGCTTGAAATTTCTAGCGCCATTGGGCTTAAGCGCAGCTGCTGCTTGCTTCTTAGGGGCATCTTCTGTTTTTCCACGTTTGAACTGAGACGTCCTACGTGAGCTTGACTCAACCACCATAGCAGAACCATCAGACTTAGCCGCCTCAAGGCGCTCAGCCTCTAGCTCCAAATGACGCGATATGTCTTCGAATGTTTTCACACTCTCATTATGCATCATGTTCTACTTCATCTGCTCCCAAGAATTTGGCAGAGAGCGAATCACAGCTTGTACTTGCTACTCTTGAGTCAAATTGTGCCCAGCAGCTGCAAGCTCACGTATCATGGCTGACATGACCCTCAAATGCTGCTTCATCGAGTGATGCGCCCTTTTCTGATATGAGTCAAACTTCATAGTCAGCCCACGTAGCTTTGCTAAAGAGGTAATACCAAACTTTTGCTTGAGAGCTTCCCACATCTCAAATGCAGTCTGGCAATGCTCAAACTCACTAATCAAGTCGTTGTGCATACTGCTCAACATAGTAAAGCACGCACACCGATCTTTGTTACGCCAAGTCTGAAAGGCTTCAAGATCACGACGATGTTGAGTTGTATCGCCCTGCTCTGGCTCAACCATCACGTGTTCAAGTGTGGTCAACACTTCTTGCTCATTGAGGAGGTATTGGATCTTACGGCGCCATATGTCATAATTGTCGCCATCCAATTTCTCTCCCTTAGTTAAGTCTGCCACCACTGTCTTAGCAGCCATTTCTACATATAGAGTAAACAAATACGCAGGGGATATTAATGATAGCAACACAAAAAAAATATTTTGCAGCAAAAAAGAATCTAAATTAAATAATGATAATTTTACACATGTCGCAAGATCGAAAATTTGCTATGCTCGTAATCATCTCTTGCGCCTCTAGCGATAATTATCAAAATTTATTTTAATTCCATGCGCAAAAAACAATCAATCAATCTCCCACTACTTCTGGCATATACAAAGCATGATAAATTCTATACAATAGCATCTTCATGTAAATTTACAAACAATTCATGCTATATAATGTGTACATATATATATATATATATATATATACATGATTAAGAAAACACAAAAATACCCAACTATGCTCTGATACCAATGTAAATCAGCAGTATAACGCAGCGGAATAAAAATTATGGTCATACCTTTTCTGCAGAGTCTGAATAGAAAGGATCTCGTGAGTAAATCACGTGCTTCCTGAATCTGACCAGTCAACCCAGCAGTGGGGTGATATTACAACAGTGAATATCACCCACACAAATCACAGTGCAAACGGCTTTGATCGTTGTTTTTTGGAGAGAGTCAGAATATGGGAAATTTCTCTCTCTTTAGACTTGACAGGAGGGTCTCAATTTATACATGTATAGGGGAGAGAGGAAAAGCCTCCAGCCTTTATGGCTGGTCAATAATGCACCATTAACCTCTGCAATAAAAGCAGGAGTTACAAACCCCATTAATGCAAGAGTTACAAACCCCATCAATGAGGAGTTACAAACCCCATTAATGCAGGAGTTACAGTTATAAATTCAAAGCATTGAAATGGTCATGCCACATAAGCGCCCATTTCTAACAAATCTGTATTCATCAATTCGACGGATAGATACAGATTGATTTTTTTCTATCCGTCGACGGATTAAAGATTTTCCGACCACAACCGCGAACACACCTAGTTCGTATAGTTGGGCTCAGATTGGGTAAAGTCACGAATTTTTCTTTTTTTAGGCAAGTGTTTGTTGGTGTTGGTATCATAGACCCGAAAAGGAATCTTGCTCCTTGTCAATTGAGAAGATTATAGTTATAGTACTTATTTATCTATTTGTATTACGAAATCTTATAAAAAAATTAGGGGAAATTTCAATGTAGGTTAGGCTTTTAAAAAAATTATAAATAAGTAGTAAACTTTATAAATAATAATAATTAATGACCTAATTTTTTTGAACAATCTGTAATAACTTTTTAGCAGTATTTACTGATTAGTAATTTTTACCCAAAAAATTAAGGACACTTCATAATTAGGAGTGCTACAGTAAAATCTCCGCTCTACTTTTTTATAAATGAAAAAGTATTTAAAAAAATAAAAAATAAAAACTAAAAATTTACCTAGAATTTCAAATTTATAAATCTTCTTATTGTGAGATCACTTTGTATATAAATTTTGTTTATTACTTTTAAATTTTAAATAAATTTATGAATTTTTCACTGAGTTTATAGAAGGAAAAATTACAAGTTAATGATACCTTCACAAAATATTAAGAATTAATAAAACAAATTTATAATTTTAATTATTAAAATTAATAAAATAATTTATCACTAATTATTTCTCTTTTTGGAAAAAAAAAAACTGACACTGAATTATAATTTCTCTTTAAGTGCTCGTTTGGGCTTCCCTATTAGAACTAAAATAGTTATATCAAACAAAATAAGTTATAAGTTATTTTAGCTAAATATGACAAAATGTCACATTGAATCTATAATTATTTTATTTTTTCTCTTATAAAAATCAAAAAATCAAAAAATTTATATCAAACAAGACCTTTTAACCTCAGGTTAAAATAGTCAAAAAGTTAAAAAGTCAATTCACATACCAAACGAGCTCTAAAACATTTACATATGACCCCAATAATATTTAAAAAATGTTATGAATTTCAAATCAATTATCAAATTTTTTACTAAATCTCTCGTATAGGTATGAGATCCGTACAAATCATTTGGCCCCTTTCGGGAAGTGGGTTATAATCCACTTTCTAGATTGTAACCCACTTCTCCTCTCACAAAAAAAATTACTTATAAACAACTTTTAACTAAAAAACTAATTATAATTATCTTCCCAAAATAGCCATTTATATAGATCCACACCTATATAAAAAGGTTTAGTAAAAATTTAATAATTTATTTAAAATCCCTAACCTAACTCATAATATTTCCACAGAAAATGAGTGAGAGCATTAATTAGTGCTACCACTAATGATGTGGCAGTGGGTGCCACTGCTACAATGTTTTTGTGCCTTGTTTTTTTTTTTTTTTTTTTAAAAAAATGGATACCAACTCATTAGTAGTGCTTTAGAGTACCACTTTTAGTGGAATGTAGCATTGGTGAATTTCCACTGTTGCCAGGTAAACACCAGTATATTTGGTACAATCCAAAAAATCAGATGCTACAGGAGTCAACTCTTTATACTGTTTCCACTGGTCTTTTTCAAGTGGTGATAGTCTAATTCATGCACTCAAATCAAAAACTCAAAACCATTTGGGTGAGTGTTTTTTTTGGAACAGAACTGTCTGGGTGAGTTTGATCCCCATCATGTACTTGGGTAAGGCAACAGTATGAAAAGCATAAAAAAAATAAAAATGATAAATTTTAAATTTGTTTGGTATAGATTTAAATTGAGAAAAGTACACTTATTTTTATTTTTTAAGGATAAATTATCTACATCTCTCTTGAAATTTAATTAAATTATAAATTCTCTATTGAAGTTTTAGAAATTATATCTCGCCCCTCGAGGTTTATATTTTTATAACAATTTAACATCTATCGTTAATTAAACAATAGTTAGCTGACATTACTAAAATATAAAGGGGGATGCACCAATAAGTCTCAAATTAATAACTTATACACTGTTTAGTCTTAAAAGTTTTCTTATAGACTGAAAGGTCCTATTACAATGTTTCAAACATCAGATTAATGTTTCGAACATTAAATTTCGAATATCAGATTAATGTTTCGAACATTAGATTGATGTGCAAATGGGACTAAATGGAGCATAAAAAAACTTTTAGGACTAAATGGTTCAACTTTTCAGAAACTAGGACTTATGGGTAAATTTTCCAAAAATAAATTGATGAACGATATTATCCCTGCTAAAATTCCTTTAATAAATCAACAAAATTTATAAAAGAATCACTTTAAATTAAAAAAAAGTAAGTTTTTTTAACCATATTTGATTTGTTGTTTAGAAAAATAAAATAAAATAAAAACTAATTTAATAAAAATAAATATGAAAAAATATATTTAATTTGTAAAAATTATTTCTAACCACTCAAAAGATAAAATTATATAAAAATAATAATTATTTTTTATTTCTTAACCAAATTAATTTTTAATTTTTTAAAAAAAAAATTAAAAAATAAATTTCTAAAAATCAAACCAAACATATTCTAAGAATTTTTTGACAAGCCATTTCTTGTGTTTCTAACTTATTTAATTATTTGTTAATTTTATGATATTTTCATCATCTGACACTACAACATATAAGAGTTTTAGAGACCAACTTTTTTGATCTCTAAAAGTGAAAATTTGTTGTAAAAGACATTTAGGGACTAATTTCTATCGTCGTGAAGATAATCGCTAAAAAGTCATCCTAAAAAGTCAAAAATAAGACTTTTAGCGATAAAATTTCAAAAATGTCAATAATAAATAGACTTTTAGGAACAAAATAATTTGGTCTCAAAATGATTTATATTTTGAGACAAAATTTGATACCAAAAAAATAAAATTAATCACTAATGTTCAATTTTCGTTGCTAAAAATATAATAACGACACTTTTTGTAACAAAAATATTTGATCCCCTAAAAATAATTTTGTCCTTAAATTTTAGTCTCTAAAATCTTAATTTTTTGCAATGTGATAAGTATTTTTCCATTTTAATTTTACATTTCATAACTTATTTAAAAATGATAATTTAGCTAAACCTCAAAAGAAAATCTGTAATTTATCAAAGGAGTGTAGGTAATTTGCATTTATTTGTCAAAATGGCATTTTAGTCAATTTATGATATCTGTTAGCAGCGTTAATTGTGATGGAGCAGAAGAAAACCTATAATTTCATTAAATCTCAAGAGAGGTGTAGATACTTTGCCCTTTTTTTAATTGAAAGAAAATACAATAAGCCTCAGAAGGTTGTCCGGGAGTGGTGGACTTTAATTTAGAAAATATTTTTTACTTTTTAAAAATATAAAATATTTTGTCTAAATAAACTTATTTACTATTAATCACAGTGGTATCAAACGCCAAAAAAATTTGGTAAACAATTTTTGAAAAATATTTTTTTCTAAAACAAAACAGAGTTTCAATTAACAAGATTTTCCTTTTCTATCAAAGACCAAACTAGAAAAGCAAAATTCAGCTACACAATAAATGCATGGATGCATAGAATCTAAAAAAACATCCTTCAATAAATCACAAACAAGTTCAAAACCTCTTTCTTTACCCATCATCTTCAAAGATGTCTCCATTTAACAATCAAGTTCTGTGGATTGCACTGTCCATTCTCAACAACCCAACAGAAAATGGGAGAAAAACAAGGAATCCTTCATCCCAAAACCATGATAGATGTTTACAACTTAGGTGATGGAATCAGTCTCAGCTTTCATTGTAAATCTAGGGATGATGAACTTGGGAATCAAGTGATAGCCGATAACAAGTATTTTGAATGGAAATTCCGCATGAACGTTTGGGAGTGTGGCATTGCTTGGCAGAACACAAGCTCAGATGGATTCACATAGAAGCACATATTGTGTTTGGAGAATGAGAAAAGACGGTGTGCGTAATATGGGAGATAATGGAGAAGAACAAATTTGGTTTAGATGGGGTGACAAAAAAACCACCCCAAAGTAATTTGATTTAGATGTGAAAAGCATTATTTGAGTTTTAATGCATTTTGTAAATAAAGTAGTGGAATTACTTCTGTTGTTTTTCTCAATTCAGACTTGTAAAAGAAAAAACGGTACTCGTACACAAAAGTGACTAACAATATCCTAATCATTTGACATAATATTTGCAAAACATTTATTTAAAGTTCATCAAACCCATCAACACTAACAAATTTTTTTAACCAGAGTTTCTGAATATGGTTCTCAGTAAGTTTATAGTTCAACTCTCAAGCTATCTGCTTCACGTCTCACACATACCGTGGCTTTCTGCTTCTAATGATGTTTCCACTTCTTTAAACTATGGTTCACACGAACAACAAGAAGATATCAACTTACAAAGCTCTAGAGCTGATGATTTCAGAATCAATACAAAAGCCACAACTGAAGTCTAATGGAAAATCTGTTGTACATAAAGATTGTCCTCGCATATCTTTCCAATTCAATACAAAATTGAATAATTATATCAAAGTAAATTAGAAAGGCGCAAGTGTAATCCACAGTGATCAGAAAATAAATTAATGAAGATCTAGAATGATTTAATATCTAACAAGACTGGAAAATATTTTCAAGCAATTCAATTCACAGCAGGGCCTTTAAGCTGCAGCTAATAGTACTGCTGCAAAATGGCACATGGTATTCCGATTACATTTGAAAATGGAAAAAAAAAATATATATATATATATATGGAAATAAGTTTTGAGAGTAACATTAGTTACCTTCAACTCATATTTTAAAATCTGAGTATAATGATATTTTCCTCTGAAAAAAAAAATGTACATGATGATTTTATGATGGAGAATGATACAAGGAATATAATTAGTCCTAACATACCGTCAAGAAGAAGCATCATCATAAGCTGGAGAGGAAACAAAGTTCCCTTCTCGCTCATTAGACTCAATCAGCATCAGCACAACTTCACGCATTGATGGCCGATCAGACGGTGTCATATTTGTGCACAACAAAGCAATTTTTAACACAGTAATCATGTGATTGATTGTACTTTCATCCTTCACATTTAATCGGCTGTCTAGTATCCTGGACGTCAATGAATTTTCCCGAATATAATTCCTCACCCATGTTACAAGATCACCTCCTTGATCTAATGGCTGTACAGGGCTTTTCCCAGTTAGCAACTCCAACAGAACAACTCCATAGCTATATATATCACATTTTTCGGTAACCTTCATTGTGTATGCATATTCTGGCATGAAGGAAAAGCAAATTCTCAGTAAAATGGAATGATCCTCCAAGAGATAAGTCAGCAAATAGAGAGAGAGAGAGAGAGTGCTTACCAGGGGCTATGTAGCCATATGATCCTGCAACAGCAGACATGGACATGGATTGAGGCATGTCAATGATCTTAGCCAAACCAAAATCACCGACATGGGCTTCAAAGTTCTCATCAAGAAGAATATTATTGGACTTTATGTCACGGTGAATGATCTTTGGTTTGCAGTCGTGATGTAAATAAGCAAGTCCCTGAGCAGCCCCAAGTGCAATCATAAAGCGTGTTGGCCATTCCAAGCTACAAGATGCTCCATGAAGCAATTCACCCAAGCTACCACTTGCCATGTATTCATAAATAAGCAAATTTGAACCCCGGTGATAACAAAAACCATAGAGCTTTACAATGTTGCGATGCCTAATCTTTCCCAAAGTTAAAATCTCAGCTCGAAAACTGTTCTCAATGTTGTTGCTTCCCTCTCTGTTAGACGTGAGCTTCTTGACAGCAACTGTTTGCCCAGAATGCATAACTGCCTTGTAAACTGTCCCAACAGCTCCTCTCCCAACAACATAACTGTCATGAAAATTGTTTGTGGCATCGACCAGATCTTGGAAAGTGAACCCCTCCTTGGGAGGAAAATAGATATCCGAAAGTGAAGAAGATGGTATCTCATCATCATGCAAGGAAGCAACCACCTCAACCGGACGCCTCATCAAATATAAAATAACTACAATTAAAATGAGAGAAACTCCACCAACAGCAGCTGCAACTATGGCGATGATTTTAGCCCAAGGACTACTTGAAACCTTCGAAATTGGAATTGAATTAAAAGACGAATTCAAATTGCAATCACCAAAAGGACCACCACAAAGCCCCTTGTTTCCGATGAAGCTGTTCATGGCCATGTTCTGAAACAATGCTACGGTAGGCAAGGGTCCAGAAAGGTCATTGTATGAGAAATTACAGCCCAATAAACTTGACAGATTGCCAAAAGTACTTGGTATTTCACCGCTCAAATGATTGTTATTCAGCAAGAGGAATTCTAGTAAAATGAGATTCCCAAGCTGCGGTGGTATTTTCCCAGAGAGATTATTATGACTAAGATTCAGAGCAATCTGCAAGCCAGTAAGAGTGCCCAACTCCAGAGGTATTTCACCAGAAAACAAGTTGCCGCCCATTTGCAATTCAGTCAAACGAGAGAGATTGCCCAATGCTGTGGGTATATTTCCAGAGAACTTATTATCAGAAAGCATGAGAAGCTCCAGCTGGGAAAGGGTTCCGAGACCATCTGGTATAGAATCAACAAAGCTGTTCCAGCTAAGATCAAGTCGTTGAAGCATCTTGCAGTTAAGAATTTCAGGCGGTATTTGTCCAGTGAGGAAATTGGACGAAACGTTAAAAATCACCAATTGGGACAGATTTCCTATCTCCCTCGGCAACTTGGATGCAAAGTAATTGTTCGACAAATCAAGCCTTTGCAATTGTGTGCAATTTCCGATATCTGGAGGAATGGGACCACCAAACTTGTTTTGGCCCAATTCAAGAGCCGAAAGGTTCACCAAGTTGCACACCTCAGATGGAAAACCCCCAGTTAGGTTGTTTCCATCCAGACCAAGTTGCCCCAAAGATTTGCAATTGGTGACCCCAGCTGGAATGTTTCCATACAGTTTATTAGACCCAAGATTCAGCAAGAATAAACTAGAATGCCAGCAAATATGAGGAGGTATTTTTCCGATTAGGTAGTTGTCTGAAAAGTCAACCACCCAAAGTTGGCTGTAAAGTCCAAGTCCTTGAGGAATGCTACCACTCAAAAAGTTTTGAAAGAGCTGTAACTGGATCATTTCTGTAAAGTATTGAAATCCAATAGGAATAGGACCATGGAGGTAATTAATAGATAGATCAAGCTTTGTCAAGTTCCTCAAGCTACTAAGCTCATTTGGTATAACACCCGTAAGCTGGTTTTGAAAAAGGTAAAGTAAGCACAGACCCTTTATTTGATTGAACTCTTTCGGAATCTCTCCAATTAAGTAGTTCTCTGAGAAATCAATTTCTGTTGCTAAAGAAAGATTACCAATTTCGCTTGGTATTGTTCCATTCAACCGATTGCTGTACAGGTATAATTTCCTCAGGAACGTAATGTTCCCAATCTCAGCAGGAATTTCACCCACTAGATTGTTTTGGTACAAAGCAAGAGTCATGAGATTCGTACAATTTCCGAACTCCTTCGGTATGAAACCAGAAAACTGGTTACCCCAAAGAATCAGTTCTGTCAAGTTCCCAAGCATCCCAAACTCTTTCGGTATATTCCCTCCTAAACCATTTTGGGCAAGACCAAAATATTCCAAGCCCACACAACCACCTATCTCTGAGGGTATGCTTCCAGAAATCCCATTCTGCCCAACTCGAAATATTCTCAGGTTCTTGAGATTCCCCAGAGAACGAGGCAATGGACCGGTGATGTTGTTAGTGTATGCCACAAACTGAATCAGTGAAGAAAGATTTCCAAGATCCTCCGGAATAGGACCAGAAAGCATGTTGTTGCACAAATTCAACTCCGCTAAAGAAGATAAATTGCCCAACTCAGAAGGAATTTGCCCAACAAACTGATTATTATTCAAATAAAGACTTTCCAACCTTGAGCAATTTCCAATCTCCTTGGGAATATTTCCAGCGAAGCTATTGTTAGAAAGATCAAGTATGGTAAGACTAACCAAACTGCAAATACTAGCGCTTAGCATCCCAGAAAGGTTCATTGAATTCAAATCAAGAGAGTCCACAACCGGGTTATAATAATTCCATGTGCAATTTACACCAATCCATCCACATGGTGTTTGATCACTAGGGTTCCAGTTTCCCAAATAATTATATTCATCATGGATGGTTTTCTTGAATTCCAAAAGGTGCAGCCCATCCGAATTCAACCCTTCTGAAGCATAAACCAGCAGAACCACAATAACTAAAATTCCGGTAAACCTCACAACCAAACATCTCCTAGAATCAGACATTATATACTCTCTAGTGTATCATATTAACAGCACAATCTGATAATTCAACAACTCTGCGTAGAATAACCAAATTTTCAGGCCACAACATTTACAGCTAAGACAAAGCATTCATAATTCTAGAAAAGGGTTTTGAAGTATCAATTGAACCAGAATTTGTATCATGTATTGGAACCAACGTTAAATTCAGAAATACAACAAACAAAATATGTATTCCTGAAATGAACCATAATAACCAATCTTTGACAAACAACATAGAACAGAGTATGAATCAATCATTTCAAAGAACCCAACAATTCAAGAAACCCAACAACACTGATGGGTATGCAGAAATAAGAACAAGAGGGGGTGAATTAACCAATCATCTCAAAGAAACCAATTAAAGATCAAAGCCTTGACATACCTCTAAGTCCATCACCAATCAGAGAAGAGAGAACCAAAACAGCAAAGACCACAATTGTTCAAGTGATTCCTTGAGATGATGACACAGCAAAAACCATGGAGTTCAGGAATTGGAGTAGAACAAAAAACAAATAGTCCAAACTTTTTCCAAGAATGGTGGGGATCTTGCAATCTACATGCACGATTTTCCAAGAAAAATAAGGCAAACGTTTTTTTAAGGGACAAGCATTGGGAACCCAAAAAAGAGTTTAATGAAATGCAATGAATCAGAGAGTTTTGGGGATTATTTTATGTGTGGAAAGTTCTCCGGGAAAGGAAGCAAGAGAGAACACAAACCCACGTTGTGAATTTTGGGTTTTTTTTTTTTTTTTTTATTTAAATTTGGGTTGGTTGGTCTTGAATGACACTGATGGGAAAATCTTCAGAGTTGAGGTGTATCCAAAGGAGTGGTGAGAGCTCTTCATTGAAGCTCTAATGGCCGACAAGGCATGCCTTCACCACTCCGTCTAATCTTGAATTGCTTGGAAAAGAAAACTATGAATCAAAATAGTTGGTATAGAAAAATGTTATCGTCTTTTTTGTAACGGTTACGTTTTTAGTTTATATTTATAAAAATTTTATAAATTAATTTTTATTTATTTTTAAAAAAATATAAATTATAAATGCGTTTGGTAATTGAAAAAATATTTTAAAAAAATTTAAAATATAAAAAAGAGTGAGAAATGACAAATGGCAGTGGAAGACAGTGGTGGAAAGTGGTGATAGTGGGTGGTGAGTAGCGGGTGGTGATGGGTGGTGGCGGATGGGTGATAGTGACGGGGTGGTGGGTGGTAGCGAGTGGGTGGTGACGGTGCTAGTGGCAGGTGGGTGGCAGATGGCGGTTGGTGGTGGGTGACGGTGGCGGGTGGTGGTGGCAAGTGGGTGGCGGATGACGGATGGTGGTGGCGGGTGGTAGCGAGTGGTGGTGGTGGTGGTGGTGGTGGTGGCGGGTGGTGGGTGATGGTGGCAGATAGGTGGTGGATGGCGGCTAGTGGGTGGTGGTGGTGGTGGTGGTGGTGGTGGTGGTGTGGTGGGGTGGGTGACGGTGGCGGTGGCGGTGGCGGTAGCGGGTGGTGGGTGGTAGCGAGTGGGTGGTGGTGGTGGTGGTGGTGGTGGTGGCAGGTGGGTGGTGGATGGTGGTGTGGTGGTGGTGGGTGGTGTGGTGGTGGCAGGTGGGTGGTGGTGGTGGTGGTGGTGGTGGGTGGTGTGGTGGCGGTGGGTGGTGGTGGTGGTGGCGGTGGGTGGTGGTGGTGGTGGCGGGTGGGTGGCAGGTGGTGGTGGCGGGTGGCTGGTGGTGGCGGGTGGTGGATGGTGGTGGCAAGTGGGTGGTGAGTGGTGGTGGTTGTGGTGGTGGCGAGGGGTGAGTGGTGGTGGCGAGCGGTGGGTGGCGGGTGGTGGTGACGGGTGGGTGCTGAGTGGTGGTGGCAAGTGGTGGTAACTAATGTTAGGTGGTAAAAAAAAAAAAACTGAAAACTTAAAATGGAAACAACTTTTTTTAGTTTACATTTTTTGGCCAAATTTATAAACTGAGACCACTAATTTATAAATAAAAAATTTACCAAACAAGTTTTTATTTGAGTTTTTTAATTTTTGTAAATATAAACAGAAAACTCAAAACGTGTGTTTGGTAACGTTTACGTTTTCAGTTTATATTTACAAAAATTTTATAAACTGGTTTTTGTTTATTTTTTGTTTATTTTTAGAAAAACATAAACTACAAACGCGTTTGGTAATTGACAAAATGTTTAAAAAAAATTTAAAATATAAAAAAGAGTGAGAA